>CM028689.1:51898948-52588115 GCA_016771965.1 Brassica carinata
CATCCCAACAGGCAACGATTCAAGACAGCGACAAAGCCTCTGAGTCCACCGCCATAAAAGCAGATAGCTCGACTTCAAGACAAACCGCCGATCCAACCAGCACGATCGAACGGCAACGACGGGAGTAAAACGTTCGCGACAACTATCAGAACTACGAGATGGCTTGATCCTCAAAGAGGTATCGAGGGCAGCTCGTCAAACCCGGCGAAGTTCAGCTATCCCCTCACCAAAAGGGGACTGCGCGATACTCCTATACTCCCACAAAACGCCAAAAATCCGCAGACATGTACTCTAACTTCAAATTTTAATAAAATTCTTTCTATCTTTTATGCTCACTTAAACGATCAACGCTTCGAAAACAAAAATCATATCTTCAAAAGAAACGCCAGACGCCGCGAACTTCTTAAAAAGATAACAAAACTCAGATATCCGTAAAGACAGTCCACCTGCGACTTAAAATAACTCACTGGCCGACATTCCGACGGACGACACAAGAAACGCTTCACTCAATACAAACTCAGAGTCAGACCTACAAGGTCCTCTTACATCCGACAAGGATATCATAGCTGCTATACAAGAAACCCAAAATTTTGGTTTAGCTGCCTCGATAAACTCCGAAGATAGCTCGATTCTTTTAACACAAGTCATATAAGCGGCGACTAGTCGCGGACTTTAAACGAAAAGAATCAGGAAGAAATCACTAACAGGCAAAACGAAGCCGATCAGTCATCGCACAGCCTTAAAGCTGAGAGTAAGCCTAGGTCTTGCCCTAAACCCAGTCTTGCTGGATCTTGACATCTCACAGACATAGTATCGTGATAATGATCCCAAAACATGTCTCTTATCGCTACACCTAAAACGCCGCTAAAAGTAGCATACGGACCAAGCGACAAAAAGAGTTGGGATGGCGACTACTCGTGATCCTTCCTCTACACTTGACGAAAGTATAAATCAAAACAAAAGACTAACTCTCCCAAATTTTCATATTCATAAAGCCGCAAAGACGGCAGGATTCAAAGCCACCAACGGCCAGTCCCAAAACATAAGAATGCAACCTCCAACGGTCGCAGAATAAAACTACTAAAACGCCACACACGCCAAAAAATACGATTCACAAAAGGAAGTCAACATTGAGAAACTGATGCGAAATCCCAAACGAACTAGCAGGCTGGTCCACTTCCTCATTCACGCCTTGAGCGCTCCCACCACCCTCGGCGTTCTCATCAGCTCCGCCTCCATCAGATCCTCGAAACCTCGATAGTTCCCATAGTCTCCGGACTCTTTCTTCTACCGAGGAACCAAGGACTCAGCATGAGCACACTCGCCATGAAATCCTTCATCTCAGCAATCTCGAATCGAAGAGAAACCGGTTCTGAGACTTGTAAAGGTTTACGATCAACCCCGCACTCACGAAATCACCAACAAACTCCTGAGCTTTAAAACATTGAAACTCAGCAGCAACGATTCCGCCTGCCTTGCCACCTCTGCTGCGACCATCCTTCTTCCTCTCCTTTCCGCCCGAACGAGAGCTCGAAAGGAAGCTCAGCTTGCTTCGCGTTTCTGCTTTTACTCCTGTCGGAACCGAAAAGTTTCGCCCGCTTCTGTGGTCTTGAAGTTAGCAATCCTGGATTTGCGGAAACTCGAAGTCGCTTCGCTAAACACTCTTAGTCCCTGCATAAACTCAAGATCAGCAAGTATGCTTATATACAGATTCAAACATAAGGTTAAGAAGTTCGGCGGCCAAACCTAGTTGACACGCTAGAGCCCTCGCAAAACCCGTTGTTTTTCCTCATCCTCCAGCCACTCATCAGTAGTAAACTCCGAGGAAGGCCATCAAAGAAGTTGTTGTGGAAAACCGCTGGTTCGCTTTTCCGCTGGAGCAAAACAAGGGTTTTCTCCCAACGGAGAAGGATTTTCCGAGCCTTCCCCATCATCGCATTTCCTTCCCCTTACGGTGACCTCTGTCTACGCTTCTGAGTAGGAGCTTCGATGACCGGTTCGCATCATGCGACGGACAGGATCTCGATCGATAAAGTCTAACCGCCTCAATTCGCTCGAGGGTGAAGGACTTTCAGAAAACGGCCTTTGACGAAGAAGATCTCTTGACAAAGAGATCATCGCAAATGCGCCGATAGGGTTGTTCCCTACAAAGCAAAACTTTTCACTAAAACTCGCACTTCCCAACAGGTGAAATAGACAACAGGGTTTTCATCAGATACCTCGGTTGAAGTTCCATGCTTGCGGAAATAGATGGAGGCAGCTCTCCTCGACAGACTCACCATCTATTTGGACGAAGAAGAAACACTCCTGCCACGATTTGGGATTCGGCAGTCCCCTGAATCACGCCATATCCTTCTTAGGCAGCATGGAGTAGTAACCGCCGCCCCCGCCGGCCGAAAGTGCCCCAAAGACCTTCAAATCATCGACCAAGATCAATCCCGAAGTTCAGAGCTAGCAATCAGTACGCCAAGCCAACTCTCCAAGGCAGGAACGCTGAGCTGGTTGATCGAAAGTTCAAGCGTGAAGCGCATCTAACAATGGCACCAGGGACCGGAACCACATACGCAGTACGTAAAGAAAGCTTCAGAACATGTAAAGAAACCTTGCGGAGGATTCCTTGCACTCGCTACCAACGGAACTGAATTTGACTCCTTCAGAACCTGGTAAAAATCTCAATAACCTTGAGATATTTACGAAACCGAAGCTCGGCGTAAAGGAGCACCAGGCTGCCTCGCAGGTCTCTTCGAACAGGGATATCTGGCAGTGTTGGGGCTAACCTACAAGGGCTCGGTAATACGCGATTCTTCGCTTCCTCTTCGACCAACTCCTCCTGCTTCACCGCCACATGGCAGGAGAGTCATCCGAGGATGATTGGGAAGAAGAGTTTCTCTTTGAGGACTTTGAAGACATTGTTCTTAAAGAGAGAGAAAGGATTCTTGAGAGAGAGAGTAAATTTCTTATGATGAAGTAAGAATGAGATTTCTTACTCCATCCTTATAAAGGAGGTAAAATCACTATTTACCCGACTTTCGCAAACGACACGCCTCTACACCTTCCCATACGGCCATACCGCAAGCTAGATCCGACAGGCACTACAGTTCCTAGCTAGCTGGGGGGCTAACTGTTGGGGTCAAAATCGGTCAATGACGAAATCGTTACCTGAAAGTCCTCGAAAGAAAATCCAAGCGACGATCAAAGCCAAGAAACGGGTCGTCGCTCGATAAAACTCACGGGAAGGCTCGTCCACTCCCATCTGGCGCCAGCGGCGAGGGTCCTGGCGCCCATCCGTGCAATCATCTCATGATCTCGGGCAATGGCGCATCTTGGTCCCTTGAAACCCATGTCCGATCGCCCGAGATCTACAATGAGTCTTCCGTAAAGCCTTCCGATTGTTTAAAAGATTCGCTTTTAACACATCTAAAGCTCAAGCCTCGCTGCTCACATCCCTGAAGACGGAAAGTCTACAAATCCAAGTCCATCGCAAAATCCCGATACTCGAGGAGTCTTGTTGGATTAGAAACGATTATCTCAAAATCTACGGCTAACGATCTTCCCGAACTCAAAGATTTCCCGCAAACGACTAATGGGGAAAGATCGAACAACAAAAAAACCCACAGACGGCAGGATGGCCTGGCGCCGGGCGGCACGCTGGACGCTGGCCGCCTGGCACCGGCGGCACCGACCTGGCGCCGGCGGCACCGACCTGGCGCCAGCGGCACCGACCTGGCGCCGGCGGCACTCGCCTGGCGCCGGGCGCACGCTGGACGCTGGTCGCCTGGCGCCGGGCGCACGCTGGACGCTGGCCAGCCTGGCGCCGCGGCACTCGCCTGGCGCCGGGCGCACTCGCCTGGCGCCGGGCGCACGCTGGACGCTGGCCAGCCTGGCGCCGGGCGGCACGCTGGACGCTGGCCAGCCTGGCGCCGGGCGGCACTCGCCTGGCGCCGGGCGCACGCTGGACGCTGGTCGCCTGGCGCCGGCGGCACTCGCCTGGCGCCGGGCGGCACGCTGGACGCTGGCCAGCCTGGCGCCGGGCGGCACTCGCCTGGCACCGGGCGGCACGCTGGACGCTGGCCAGCCTGGCGCCGGGCGGCACTCGCCTGGCACCGGGCGGCACTCGCCACGCTGGCCGCCTGGCGCCGGGCGGCACGCTGGACGCTGGCCAGCCTGGCGCCGGGCGGCACTCGCCTGGCGCCGGGCGGCACTCGCCTGGCGCCGGGCGCACGCTGGACGCTGGATCGGCCTGGCGTCGGTCCACGGCCTCGCCCTGGTCTCGTCTTATCGCGTTCGGTCCGATCCAATCTTAGCTTGTTCGATCGATCCACGCAAGTTTGGTACGATCACGGTTATTCTAGAACACCAATATCTCGACTATACAAGGAATTGGGTTCCTTCGAAACACCAAACCTTCAAAGACGGTTCTTTCAAAACCAGAAAACGCCTAAACGCCCAACATGGCCAAACGCCCGCTTACTATTTTCCGAAAAGAAGGATAACTATGACGGTTTATCTTTATCCTCACATAAGAGATAAATGTCAAGTTTCCATAAGAGATAAATGTCAAGTTTCCAGAAGATAAATGTCAAGTTTCCAGAAGATAAATGTCAAGTTTTCCAAAGATAAATGTCAAGTTCCCGATAAACATGAAGATGGACTAAAATGGAAAAGCCCGATTCAGTCCGCGAAGATAGACCGCCTTAAGGGGAGTATATATGAGAGCTTTGAGCAAGAAGCAAACCAGATCACAAACTTTCGTGAGCACTTAGCACTTAGAGCGATTTAGCATTCTTTTCTGTTTTCACTAACGAAGGCGACTCAACTAGGATAGACTTAGGCTAATTGTGACTAGCGGACTCCTCGACAGCTCTTACGACCGATTTCTTTTCTTGTTGTACACGCCAAACGAGAATTCAGAAATAAGATCTCTTTCGCCAACTTTTACGATTTCTATTTTCACAACTTTTATCTCTATTGATTGTTTCGCAGCGCCCAGCAGATATCCGGACCTTCAAGGAAGATCGGGTTAACTCGGTTTTCCTCCACAAATCTTTATCGAAATTGACGGTGCTAATTTCGTTCCTACAGAAATCGAGGTCACTCCACCGCTAACTGCAGTTCTCGGCGCTCGCTCGCCGCAAAGCTCCTCACCGCTAAATATCAAAGGTCAAGAGTATAAAGGACTTGCTTCTGGACTCCGACAGCCCAAAGACCAACAAAACTGTCTCCGAGGACGGCGCAGCGAAAATTAATCGGGTGAAAACGCGAAGGAGACAGGACGACCTAGAAACAACAACAATCGCCAGAGGGTAAACATGATCATCGGAGGATCACAGTTCTACCAAGACTCAGTCTCGCCGATAAAAGCCTACGGGCTTAAAAGCCGGTGACAAGTTCCAACTGGTTTCCGGATAGCGATATTCCTAACCACGCCATCACTTTCGAGGAACAGGAAACTGTCGGAATCGACAAGCCTTATTGCGATCCTTTGGTTATCGACCTGGTAATCCAGGATCTCGAGGTCGGCCGCCTCGCCGATACAGGAAGTACGGTCAACGCTATCTTCCGCGACACCCTCTACAGGATGAAGATCCCACTTGGGAAGTCGCTCCTGAGCCAAAACCTTTGACTGGTTCTCGGGCCACTTCCATGACCCTCGAAGAATTAAGCTCCGGTCATGGCGAAAGAAGTCACAAAATCGCCGAAGTTCGCAGTAGTCGACAACCCGCCATCTACAACGCCATCATGGGAACCCTTGGATCAACTCCATGAAGGCAGTACCATCCACATATCACCTCGCATCAAATTTCCAACTCCATCCGAATCGCAGCCATCCGGGTAGTCGAAACAATCGAGGCTCTGTTACCTAGCCGAAGTTCAAACCGCTAAAAGATCGAACGCCCCAGCCGCCAACCCAAACGAAAGCAAAGGAATCACACAACATTCCTGAAGATTCAAAAGATGATCCAGAATCATCCAAAAGGCAACGATTCAAGACAGCGACAAAGCCTCGAGTCCACCGCCATAAAAGCAGACAGCTCGACCCCGCGACAAACCGCCGACACGACCAGCACGATCGAACGGCAACGCACGGGAGTAAAAACGCTTGCAACAACCATCAGAACTACGAGATGGCTTGATCCTCAAAGAGGTAATGAGGGCAGCTCGTTGAAACCCGGCGAAGTTCAGCTATCATCCTCACCAAAAGGTGGGTACGATACTTCTATACTCCCACAAAAACGAAAATATCCGCGACATGTACTCAAAATTTTTGAAATTTTCAAATAAAATTCTTTCTATCTATTTTACCACTTAATTTAGAAAACGCTGTAAACACTACGGAAAACCAAAATCATATCTTCGAAGAAACGCCAGACGCCGCGAACTTCTGAAAAAGATAACAAAACTCGTGATCATCCGCTAAACAGTCCGCCTGCGACTTAAAAAACAACTTATGCCCGTCGATTGGCCCTGACGGACGCACTCAGAAACGTTTCACTCAAATACAAACTCGTAGTCAGACCTACAAGGTCCTCTTACATCCGACAAGGATATCATAGCTATACAAGAAACCCAAAATTTTGGTTTAGCGCCTCGATAAACTCCGAAGATAGCTCGATTCTTTTAACACAAGTCATATGTTTCTTAATTAGTCGCTGACTTTAAACGAAAAGAATCAGGAAGAAATCACTAACAGGCAAAACGAAGCCGATCAGTCATCGCACAGCCTTAAAGCTGAGAGTAAGCCTAGGTCTTGCCCTAAACCCGGTCTTGCTGGATCTTGACATCTCACAGACATAGTATCGTGATAATGAGATCCCAAAACATGTCTCTTATCGCTACACCTAAAACGCCGCTAGAAAGTAGCATACGGACCAAGCGACAAAAAAGAGTTAGGATAATGGCGACTACTGCGATTCTTTCCTCTACACTTGGCGAAAGTATAAATCAAAACAAAGAACTAAATTTCGCGAATTTTCATATTTATAAAGTCTGCAAAGACAACGGATTCTAAGCCACCAACGCCAGTCCCAAAACATAAGAGTGCAACCTCCGACGGTCGCAAAATAAAACTCCTTAAAAACGCCACACACGCCAAAACATGCGATTTACAAAAGGAAATCAACATCGACTGAGACTTGTAAAGGTTTACGACCGAGCCCCGGCACTCGCGGAAATCACCAACAAACTCCTGAGCCTCTTTGAAACATTGAAACTCAGCAGCAAAGCGATTCCGTAATCTACGCCACCTCGACGCGACCATCCCTCTTCCTCTCCTTTCGCCCGAACAAGAGCTCGAGCATGAAGCTCAGCTTGCTTTTCGCTCTCATGCTTGACCTCTTGTCGAATCGGAAGAGCTCTCGCCAGCTTCCTTGGTCTTGAAGTTGGCAATCCTAGACTTGCGGAAACTTGAGTCGAAAGCATTGCCAAACACTCTTAGTCCCTGCACAAATTCAAGATCAATAAACATACATACGGATTCAAGAATACGGTTAAGAAGTTCAAAGAACAAAACCTCATTGATCCGCTGGGAACCCTTGGCAAAATCCATTGCCTCTTTTCTTCCTCCAGCGCACTCATCAGTAACAAACTCCGGAGGAAGACCTTCAAAAAGTTGTTGGGAAGTGGAAAATCGCTGGCTCGCTTTTTCCGCTGGAACAAAACTAAGGTTTTCCCCAACGGTGAAGGATCTTCGAACCTTCCCCACCATCGCATCTTTCCCTTTACGAGATCTTTGTTTACGCCCGAAGTCGGGCTTCGTAACCGGTTCAAGGCCATACGATGGGACAGGGTCTCGACCGTAAAGCCTTTACCGCTCTCAACCGCTCGAGAGTGAAGGACTTCCAGAAAACGGTCTTTGACGGCGAGGTCCCTCTTGGCGAAAAGATCGCCATGCAAATGCGAACCGCCTCTGTTATCTACAAAACGAACTTTTTCATTAAAAACACGCGACTTCTGAATAACGTAAATAGACGACGAAGTTTTCGCCATATTACCTCGGTTGAAGTTCCATGCGTCGCGGAAATAGATGGAGGCAGCTCTCCTCGACAGACTCACCATCTATTCGACATAGAAGAAACGCTCCTGCCAATTAATTTAGGTTCAAGTGGTTTCCTGAATTATGGCCATGTCCTTCTTAAGCAGCATGGAGTAGTAACCGTTGCTCCCGTCGGCCGAGTGCTCCAAAGGCCTTCAAATCACCCGACTGAGATCGATTCCAGCTCATAACTTCAGATCAGTACGCCAAGCCAACTCTCCAAGGCAGGGACGCTGAGCTGGCTGATCGAGTTCGGCGACGGCTGCGAACAATGGTGCCAGGGATCGGGAACCACATGCAGCAATAAATAAGGAAGGCCTCAGAATATGTAAAGAAACCTTCCTGAGGATTCCTCTTACTCGCGGACCGACAGGATCCGAATTTGACTCTTCAGAACCTGGTAAACATCTCAAGAACCATGAGATATTTACGAGAAACCAAGCTCGGCGTAAAGGAGCACCAGGCTGCCTCAGAGGTCTCCTCGGAACAGGGATGTCTGGCAGTGATGGGGGCGAACCTTCAAGGGCTCGGTAATACGCATTATTCGCTTCCTCCTCGACAAACTCCTCCTGCTTCACCGCCACATGGGCAGGAGAATCACCCGAGGATGAATGGGAAGAAGAATCTCTTTGAGGATCTTGAAGACATTATTCTGAGAGAGAGAGAAAGGATTCTTGAGAGAATAATTTTTATGTCGAGGTAAGAGTAAATGAGATTTCTTACTCCCTCCTTATAAAGGAGGTAAAATCACTATTTACCTCGACTTTCGGCAAACAATTACGTCTCTACACCTTCCCATACGGCTATACCGTAAGCCAGGACCCGAAAGGCATTACGATTCCTAGCTAGCTGGGGGGCTAATTGTTGGGGTCAAAATCGGTCAACGACGAAATCGTCACCCGAAAGTCCTCGAAAGAAAAACCAAGTGACGATCAAAACCAAGAAACGGGTCGTCACTCGGTGAATTCACAAGAAGGCATGAACGGACCGTAAGCCCCGAGGATCAACGAAGGCAAGCAGGCACCGGTGGACGCAGGACACGGCACAGGCGGCAGGCTTGCCCTGTCCCGTCTGGCGCCGGCGGCAAGGGTCCTAGTACCCGTCTATGCAATCGTCTCGTGATCTCGGGCAACGGCAGCACTTGGTCCCTTAAACCCATGTCCGGATTGTCCGCCAACTACAATGATTCTTCCGCAAAGCCTTCTCGATTGTTTAGAAGTCCATCTTTTAAACGTCTAAAGTTTGAAGCCACATTACTCAAACCCTTGAAAACGGTTATCTCGAAATCTACGGCTAAAGATCCTTCCAAACTCAAAGATTTCCCGCACAAACGACTAACGGGGGAAGATCGAACAGAGGAAAAACCCACGGACGGCAAGACGGCCTAGCACCGGCGGCACGCGTCACGGTCCCATCATGCTCGGTCAGATCCCACCTTGGCTTGTTTGGATCAATCTTCGTGAGTTTGGTACGATCACGGTTATTCTAAAACACCAAACATCTCGACTATACGAGGAATTGGGGTTCCTTTGGAAAAACTGAAACCTTCAAAGACTGTTCTTCGAAAACCGTAACAAACGTCTAAACGGCCCGACGTGGCCAAAGCGGCCCACTACGATTTTCGAAAGGAAGGATAACTATGACGGTTTATCCTTATCCTCACATAAGAGATGAATGTCAAGTTTCCAAAAGATAAATGTCAAGTTTTCCGAAGATAAATGTCAAGTTTTCCGATAAACACGAAGATGGACGAAAATGGAAAAAGCCCAGTTCAGCCCGCGAGAAGATAGACCGCCTTAAGAAGAGTATATAAGGAGAGCTTTGGGCGAGGAGCAAATCATCACAAAACTTCCAGAGCACTTAGCACTTAGGCGTTTTAGCTTTCTTTTCTGTTTTCATTAGCGAGCTGCGACTCAACTAGGTTAGATCTGGCGGCGGACTAGCGGACCTTCGACAGCTCTTGTAGCTTATTTCTACCCGTTGTTCACCCTCAAAACGCCAATTCAGAAATAAGATCTTTCTCCGCTTCTACTTTACGATTTTTACTTTTCGACTTAAACTCTCATTGATTGTATCGTGTGCGGTAGCAGATATCCGGACCTTCGTGGAAGGCTTGGTTCACTTGGCTCTCCTCCAAATCAACTTAATTTGACGGTGCTAATTTTGTTTCCCACAAGGACCGAGACCAGGACGAGGACCGCTGACCGGCGCCAGGGGCTTGCCTCCGGGCGCCAGGGGCTTGCCTCCGGGCGCCAGGGGCTTGCCTCCGGGCGCCAGGGGCTTGCCTCCGGGCGCCAGGGGCTTGCCTCCGGGCGCCAGGGGCTTGCCTCCGGGCGCCAGGCCGGCTTATGCGGACGCTTGCCGCCGGGCGCCAGGCCGGCTTATGCGGACGCTTTGCCGCCGGCACCAGGCGGCTTCGCGTGGCGCTTACGCCCGGCATCAGGCGGCTCCGTCGCCCTGCCCGCGCCAGGGTTCTCTGCCGCCCGTGGGTTCTCCGTCGCCCGATCTTTCCCCGTTGGCCGTTAGCGGAAATCTTTGAGTTTGGAAGGATCTTTAGCCATAGATTTCGAGATAAATGTTTTGACCCCAACAGTTAGCCCCCAGCTCAGAAGATCGAGACGATTTTATGGGCTTAATGATTCGAAGTTTTCTGAAAATCGAAATTTTCGGCTAAGGATTCTTTTCCGCAGGAAACCCACGCCATCATTCCTCCCCTTTTTTATAAATAGCCAGCCATCCCTTCTCATTCTTCACATCTTTTAAAATTCTCTCTTCTTCTCTCTCAAGAAAAGAAAATGTCTCCATCCCAAGTTGAAAAGAATGATTCTGATGTTGAGATGGGCGAGGCCAGCATGGCTCCGTCGGTTCCAGCCGTTCAGGACGCTACTCCGTCCCTCATTGATGGGTTTGACTCTTTCAAGGCTAAGCTATCCTGGCGCAGTGCTGCAAAAGGTTCAAAGCGGGCGAGGACTGAGACGCCCGATGTTCCTTCCGCGGCTCCAACTCCTTTACTGTTTCTCCGATCTCTTTGCCTGCTCCTTTGGCCCTTCGCGATGTTCTTCCGTTTCCAACTCCGGTCCCATCCGATGCCCTCCTGCCTGCGGAAGGGTTATTGTTCCTGAACAGATTCTTGAACAGATTCCTGATGTTCAGGTCCATCAATCGGGTTCTTCGACTGCTCCGATCGTGATCTCCGGAAGGGAGGATGCAATAGAATCTACACCTCCTCCTCCGGCGAAGAGGGAACTCGCCTTGGGACTGCTAGCGCTGGTGCCGCTGCCCAAGGGAAGGGCAAGAGCTGGTGCGGCAACCGGAATGAAAAGGAAGCGGGTGCTAAGAGCGCAGGAGGGCTAACTTTAGAGCCGCTGGCCATCGCTTCAAGGTTCGATTGATCTATCCGCAATTTTGCATCGCTTTTTATGATGATACTTACCCCTTCTTTTGCGGACATTTTGTGTCGCTGATTGACGGAATGCTTGGCGAAAGTGTGGGTCGGAAGTCATTCGCCTATCGAAGGAGCTGGAGTCGCCGCAGAAGCTGAAGCCGCATCGAGGCTGCATTGCAGACCGCCGAGGACACCCATGCTGCCCGCACGCCCCAGCTTGAGGTTAAGTATCAGCGACCTTGGCGTGACCTTGGGAAGACCGCGAAGTTCGCTACTCAAGGTGAAGAAGGAGAAGAAGAGCAAATCCTCTGAAGTCCGCCGCCAGCGTAAGGTCCGCACTCATGAGGAGATGAACGCCGTAGATCCTCGGAGGTTGCCGATGCCCGTGACGACTTCTTTGGTCGTCTGACGAGGATGGACACCCTGTTTGAGTCCTTGATCGCTATCCGCAAGAGGGACTTGGATTTAGCGGGGATCGAGGGGAGTCTGAGTGAGCTCGAGTTGCTTCGGGGTAACGAGGCCCCATCGCCCCAGAAGGGGAGTGGGCGACCTCCGAGGGAGACTTTGATTCGATCCTTGCCGCCTGCAAGTTTAATGCACTTCATACCGACCTCCAAAGACTCAGAAGATCAGGAGCCAGGGAGAGAATTGCGAGGCTGGCGCCGACGAGGCGGTAGTATGGTGCGACCGAGGGAGGCGATGGCGCAGGCTATCCCTATCGCGGTGTGTTTGAAGATGAAGGTGACGCTCCTGGGAGTGTCTAGGTTTATCAATCCCTTCGGGGATTTTGTTTTATATGTGTTTCGGCCGTTAAGAGGTCATGATGTATTTACCGGGACTGGCCGTTGGTGGCTTCGAATCCCTGCCCCTTTTTTGTGGTTTTGTTTGAACTTTTGCGGTCTCAATCTATGAAACGCTTTTCGATTATTTATGAACTTCAGTTTTTCGGCATGAGAAAGAGGGTGTGAGTTGTCGCCTCATTCCTAGTTCCCTGATGATCACTGTACCTATTGTTTGCATAAAGCGAGATTTTCCGCGGTTTACCGATTTACGGAAAAGTTCGCGGAAACTAATAGGCTTAAGTGAAGAGACAAATTTTTGATCTCAGATACCATACTATGTCTGTGAGATGTCAAGATCCAGCGGCTGGGTTTAGGTCAAGACCTAGGTTTACTCTCGACTGAGGCTTTGCGATGACAAATCGGCTTTTGTTTTGCCTGTTTGGCGATTTTAGCCTGACTCGCATCGTTTAAAATCCACCTAATTGTTGTCGGCTTATATGATTTGTCTGGGCGGAGTCGAGCTACTTCCTTTACTAAGAGCTAAACCAAAATTTGATTTCTTGTATAGCGGCTATGTTTATCCTTGTCGGATGCAAGAGAGCCTACCCCTTGAAGGGCGGCTATTTGTCCGCTTAGACGCAGAGTTCGCTTGTTGTGATCAGCAACAAAGAAATGATACCGCTTTGAGGTGCGCTTTGTATGTTTTGAGTTCTAGAGACTAAGATTTCGCTCGCAACGCTTTATGGAAAATAATGTCCTTCGCCGCTAGCGACGCCTCGCAGTGCTGAAGGTCGATTTTTCCTTATGCCGCATTTTGTGGTTGAAACGCCATGGCTTGGGGATGTTTTTGCTAATGTTCGCAGCCAGAAAACTGTTGTTTCCGCTTTGGACGCTGGACCAAGGGGTCGCAGAATTTGACCCAGGAAGAACGCCTACATTCACTTTGCTTCGTAAAGTGTTGGCCCTCGAGTTTGTTTTGGATGTGATAATCGCTAGTGGATACTAGATCCGCTGTCGCTGCCGCTCAGTAATTGGCTAAATACGCTGTCTAAAAAGAGTTTCAAAGTTTCAGAATTTTAGAAATTGCGGGAGTATAATGAAAGTATATCCATTCCACTCCCCTTTTAATCGGGGATAGCTGAGCTCGCCGTTAGCGAAGTTGCCTACGCACTTTTCGGGATCAAGCCATCTCAGAAGTTCTTGTATCACATCATTGTTAGTGATAGTATTTTTAAGATGCATCGCTCCAAGTTCTTGGATTTTTACGCCTTGCATGTTCGCGATTTGGTATTTAACCTGGTCGGACCACTTTTATGACTTTGTATGGTCCTTCGGTTAGCTCCCGGTTTTCCTGCGTTTGGTTCGGTAGTGTTTTGGAAGACTTTATGTAAGACTAAATCGCTTTCTCTGAACCCGCGATGGCGCACGCTTGAGTTGTAGTACCTTGCGCAGCGCTGGTAATTTTGATTCAATGAGTGCCTGGTCGCGGCGCTCATTGATAAGATCGAGGTTGTCCAGCTCGCAAGCGCCGCTTAAATCCTCTCTTCGAGGAATCTTCTCCGTACTCGAGAATTCTACTTCAGCGGGGATCATGCATTCCGCTCGCAAACGAGGGCTTAATGGAGTTTCACCAGAGTTCGCCTTGGGGTTGTAATGATGCACCAAAGAACTCCTTCGAGCTCCTCGCCCATCGCCTTCTTGGCGCCTAGCGCTTTTAGTCCGGCAAGGACGGTCTTGTTGATGGTTTCATCCTGTCCGCTGTATTGGCGGATACCTGGAAGTTGACTTTGTAAGTCGATTTTCCACTTTTCGCAGAATGGTTCGAATCGAAAGAGATAAATTGAGATCCGCTGTTCGTTACGATTTCGCACGGACCCCATGTCTAGTTATGATATGTTTCCGCACGGTTCTCGACTTGTGTGTCTTTGATACTTGCGTAGGATTCTGCTTCTACCCATTTGGAAAAGAAACTGCGAGGACTAGGAGGAAGCGCTTTTGTTTTGATGGATGCATAGGTCCCACAATGTCCATGGACCATCGCATGAAAGGATAGGGGACTAAATTGAGGAGAGGATTTCCGCTGGCTGATGGATTGTAGGAGCATGCCTTTGGCATTTCTCGCGACTTCCGGCTAATTCTCGCAGTCTTTATCATGGTTGGCCAATAATAACCGTATGCTTTGATTTTGACTGCGAGAGATCTTCCGCCAGAATGATTTCGCATGATCCGAATGGACCTCTTCCATGATTCTTCTTGCCCTTTCTCCTTCTCGCTTCGTCATGAGAGGACCGAGAAACGCCACTTATAAATTCTCCTCTATCGCGAACGCATCGCGTCGCTTGGTTTTCACTTTACGGGTCGCCCATTTTTCGGGCGGTAGGGTTCCATTCACGATATAGGCCCGATTGGTTCTATCCAGGGCTATCGCAGCCATACTCGGTTTGGCCTGCATCTGCTTCGGTTGATCCTCGACTTCTTCTGCATCTTCAATCTCTCCTCGATTAGATTGACGCACCACTGGTGGTCCGATGCTCGATGAATTCGACCGACTATCCTTTGAGCCCTGGATCTGAGCTTGAGGCGCAGGGCAGCCAAGGCCGGCCTGGACGCTTTTCCAACAAGGGATTCTGGTCAGGGCTTAACTGGTCAAAACTACGAGCCAGTTCTTGGACGAAGTTTCAGATATGCGCCCATCCTTTCGCCCCTTGCTTCATACTCCGCTGTATTGGTTGGCTAATTAACCGAGAATCGCAGTAAGCGGAATATTACGGATTTTAATCCATGGGCTAGCCGCAAGCCTGCGATGAGTGCCTTGTATTCTGCCTCATTGTTTGAAGCATGAAAAGCCAATCGTAATGACTGTTCTAGTATTTCCTCGCTAGAGAGGTGAGTCAATTCGATTCGGACCCTTGTTTGGACGAGGATCCGCCGACGGAGGACCCAAGTTGAGTTCGGCTCCTCGTTAGTCATGTCTCTAGTGGGTAATTCTACCACTTAACTGCTAGCACCTGGGACTTCGCGACATGTCCTTGGGCTTATATTCGACGCTGTATTCACTTAGTTCGATTGCCCATTTCTCGAGCCTCCGGATTGGCTCGGCTGTGCAGGATTATCCGCAGAGGGAATGTGGTGAGAACCACTATAGTATGAGACTGGAAATATGGTCTTAGTTTCGCCGAGGTTATGACGGCAAATGCTAATTTTTCCATTAGCGGTATCGAAGCTTCCGCGATCTAGCAACGCCTTGCTTACGTAAAAGATTGGCTTTGTTCGCCGCTTTTCTCGTGATCAGACGCCACTGACTGCTGCTGCGGAAACTGCGATATAGAGGAAAAGAGGTTCACCTTCCACCGGTTTTGCGAGAACTGGTGGAGTGGCCAGGTAATGTTTCAACTGTTGGAAAGCCCTTTCACATTGCTCGACCATTCGAACTTTGTTTCCTTCAACGCTTCAGAAAACGGTAGGCACTTATCCGTGGAGCGAGATGAAACGGTTCAAAGCCGCTGACTCTTCCAGCTTAACCTTTGACTTCTCGCTGGTTCTCGGGAGGCCATCTCTATCATTAAGGCCGATTTGTTTAGGATTGGCCTCGATTCCGCGATACGCTACGAGGTATCCGAGGAATTCTCCCGATGCCACCGCGAATCTGCATTTCACGGTTGAGTTTCATGTTATCCTGGTTGAGTCGCGGCAAAACATTCCTCTAGATGGGTTACATGATCGTGTTCGCCAAGAGTTTTACGAGCATATCATCGATGTATACTTCCATAGTTTTTCCGAAGTTGCTCGCAAACATTTTGTTGACGAAGTCGCTGATACGCTGCACCCGCTGCTTTTAAGACCGAAGGCATTACCTTGTAGCAATACGCTCCGCGGTCTGTGATGAATGCAGTTTTTCAGCGTCGCCGATTCATCATGATCTGATTGTATCCGAAAAGCGCCCATGAATGATAGAAGCTTGTTTCCAGCTTGCTTCGACCAGTCGGTCGATGTGTGGAGCTGGAAGCAGTCCTTCGACAGGCTTTATTCAAACTGCGGAAATCGACACAGACTTCGCCACTTGCGCTCTTCTTTTTACCACGACAGGGTTGGCAAGCCAGTCTGGATACCTAACTTCTGTTATCGACCCTACTTTGAGGAGTCTTTCGACTTCCTCATTGACTGCAGTGGCACGCTCAGGTCCCAGCTTTCGTCTCTTTTGTTTTACGGGTTTGTGAGTAGGGTCGATGTTAAGTTCGTGACATGTTACGCTAATGTCGATTCGGCATATCCTCCGCAGCCCAAGCTTAACGCATCGAGGTTCTTTTGAGGCATCGCGATGAGCTCTGCTTTTATTGGTTCGCGGAGGTTAGCTCGATTTTGGCCTTACCGTTCGGGAAGGAATCATCGAGGCAGATCGAGACCACCGGTTCGCAGGTTGGTTCACGCTTCCCTTCTAGGGCCTCAGCTCTTTGGGACTGCCAGAAGGTTTCCGGCGAGTCGTGAATCGTTTGCTTTTTCCGAGAGGTCTCGATTTCGGAATTTTTCCGTTTTAGTTCGGTAGCGAGGTAGACCTGCGCTGCTCCGTGACTACCGTGTATTGTTTCGACTCAAAGGTGTCGGAACTCGAGGCATAGGTGGAATGTTGATGGGATGCGCTCTCATGGAATTTAGCCAAGGAGTTCGACTATCGGCGTTGTAGGGCGTTGGACCATCGATCACCAGGAATTCGTTTTTGGCGACGCCCCGCTCGACTGAGAGGTTTGTTGAACCGAGGGTCATAACTTTTCGAGAGTCGAATACTGGGCTGGGGTCATCTGTAAGGATGTTTAGATTGACGCCATCCTCTCGAGGGTATTTTATAGATAATATTAGCCGAGCATCCGTGTCGACTAATACCATTGCTACGTCAATATCCTGGATCGTGAGTTCTACTATGACGAGGTTGTTCTGAGGTTTGGCCATGCTGGCCGTTTCTCGATCCTCAAAGGATACGATGTTGCGGGCTGATGAAGTAGCCGTACTGAACTTCGATCGATTGGTGGTTTTCGAGTTAGAGAATCCGTCCCCCCCCCTCCTTCTAGTGCCAAACTGTGAGAACCGAAATTCGCGACCGCCGATTTTAATGAATAAGATTGCGGAGGAAAGCCAAGTAAACCCGACTTTCCTTGAAGGTCCGGATTCTCTCGCCTGCCACCTAAATCGAAAGTTAACAGATGACAAAAATAAGAATTGTAATATTTGCTCGAAGGCGTTTTATTAAATGAAAGATATGAATACAAGGATTCTCCGAAAGACAGAGAGATTTGCGATTAAAGAAAAAGATAGAGTCGCAGGCAGCCAAACGCCCTAAGCCTTGCTCCGCTAGTCTAACCACCTAAACCCTAATTCTTCTAAGCTGGCAAAGTGCTCTAAGTCTAATTTTCGGATCCCCTTCTCCTCTGCTCTTGCTCTCCTTATATACTCACTCCTAGGTCAGTTTGCCTTATGATGATGGACCTCGCCTTTGGGCCCAAGTTTATCTCTTCAGAAATATTCCATTTTCGCCGATCTACGAATTATCCTCGAAGTTTTCCCTATTTTCCGGTGACTAGATGTTTATCCGATGTTCGAAATTGATAAACCGTCATAGTCTGATTGGGCCTGAATTTTAAAATCGTAAGTAAGTCCGTGGACTTGTCTTAAGTCGCTGAACGCTTTATACGATTTCTGAAAGACTATCTTTCTCGTAAAATAAACCAGATAGCCTAAAGGATCGATGTTCGAAGTTAATCGATCTTGTTTTACACGATATCCTCTACGAAATCCAACCTTTCTAATTTTTGTCGTAAAACATCAAGGATGATTCCAATCGAGATGTTAATTTCATAGCCGCGGATCGTGATCAAACCTACGAGGATTGATCCAAGCAAGCCAAGATGGGATCAGACCGAGCATGATGGGACCGAGACCAGGACAAGGACCGAGACCAGGACGAGGACCGCTGACCGGCGCCAGGCCGGCTTATGGACGCTTGCCGCCGGGCGCCAGGGGCTTGCCGCCGGGCGCCAGGCCGGCTTGCGGACGCTTGCTGCCGGGCGCCAGGGGCTTGCCGCCGGGCGCCAGGCCGGCTTGCGGACGCTTGCCGCCGACGCCAGGGGCTTGCCGCCGATGCCAGGCCGGCTTGCGGACGCTTGCTGCCGGGCGCCAGGGGCTTGCCGCCGATGCCAGGCCGGCTTGCGGACGCTTGCTGCCGGGCGCCAGGGGTTCTCTGCCGCCGTGGGTTCTCCGTCGCCCGATCTTTTCCCCGCTGGCCGCTCGCTGGAAATCTTTGAGTTTGAAGGATCTTTAGCCGTAGATTTCGGGATAACCGTTTTTGACCCCAACATTAGACTAAGATTACTATTCAGGTTATCAGGATTATAATAGTATGAATGCTTTTATGAGATGCTTGCATGATATTAAAGAACCCAGCTATAACAATAACTTTAACTGTCATCCTAAGTTATCTAATACTAGAACCGATGAAACTCCCATTATGCAGATGGCGCGCCGACGACCTGCTGTTGCACGACGATCGACAGTGTTCATAATCGATCGATGACTCTATAGGAGTATCGATCGATACACTTCTAGTAAGCTTTAAGTGCGATGGCTGATTAACAGTTCGTTTAAGGAGTTTGCTAAATCAGTTGTCGCTTGTTTCCAGCAAATTCCTAAGCTCAAAGAAGATAGATCCAAGGATAATATCCACTGTTGTCATGTATAGGTTAGCTACTCCTATACAAGCATTAAGAGCAATCTTCTAAGATGAATATCACATGCTCAAGTATTCGTATTTGGGGCTAATCCCTCAAAACCTATTTGAATCCTAGATCTAACAAAGGTTTTTACTCAGACATGGCTAAGTAAAACATCATAACAATAAAATAAAACTGTATAGATATAGATAGAAAATAAAGGTGTTCAAGAAAGCTCTCAATTGTAACTCTCTCTCTCTCTCTCACACAAAACAATGGAAAAGAAACTCTCAAAAGACTTTTTGAAAACTGTAAACTCTCTAGAACTCTTGCTTCTGCCAAAACACTTAGGCAAAGCATAAATACTTAAAATTAGGTTAAAACTCGTCAGGGGTATCTTGTAAATTGGATGAAGTCTTGGGCTTCAAGTCGGCTATGACAAAACTGGGCTTCTGTGTGTTGAATATCGATCGACTACAATGAAGGTGTATCGACGACGCTGCCTTCTCTCCGTCGACCTTGAGTGGTCGATATGGTCATCTCGGGATAAATCTCTAAAATGCTCCAAAATGCTCCAAAAACATCATCTTTTCTCCAATTGCTCCTGAACCTGTAAATATGCATTCTAGACTCCAAAATAGGTTAAATGTATCCTAAATCTATCATATTCCATGGCTAAAATCAGGTCAAATTCATGGTATATCAACTCCCCCAGACTTAACCTTTTGCTTGTCCTCAAGCAAAAACAACTGGTAGTCTCTCTGGAAAAGTTTTGAAGACAGCTGGGACTCAAAAAGTTTAAAAATCTCTGTCATATCTTCCTAGTAGTGCAAGCCAAGTCAAGATCATTCCAACTATAAAAGCACATTATACCATATCCTAGTATAGCAACCAGTTTCTCCTAGTCAACAACTAAACCAGTCCTTCCTGATATTCTCCTCTACTAACCTCATTTCTTGCATAAAATAAAAGTGTAGGCTTTACCTTGGGAGTATCGATCAAAGGACACATGGGCTCTTACTCAAACAAGTTTCAGAACAGGTAGTCTTCTCTGATCCCTTTCTTCCTTCTTTCTCTCTTCTCTGAATCCTTATAGTTTCAATTTCAATGAACATTGATGCTGATGCAGTCCATCTTGTTCATCTTATTGACTTTTTTTATAGCTCTTTTTTTTTTGACAAAGTGTAGCGAATAATGTGTGATCATTCCTTTCAGAATTAGAATAATGGGGTCACAGGAGACACTCCTATCCCTCTGCATCTTCCAGGAAATCATCTCAATCTCTTATATCTAGGATGCTTGAAGAGAGAGAGAGAAGGGAACCAGAAACATACAGACTTTTACCTTCCAGACTTGCAGGAGGAACCCGATCCAATGTATACCAAGCCCCAAGACAAGCAGGTAATGTCAGTATTAGGTTGGAGGTCAGCTTTGGTTCCTTCAAACATTCTTAGTAGGTGCGAACATAGTAGACAGGCTGATCCACTTTAGTATCTTAGTACTTCTGCAATCAATGAATCTAAGACTGGTCTAGAAAGTGGTTAAATGATAAGTAATAAACTAGATAAGATCATTGTCCCTTTCTTGACTCAATAAAAAAAATCTTAAATAAGACTCAAAATAGTAGATAAATAATAGATAATCCCTAATAATCCCCCCAGACTTAAATTACACTGTCCCCAGTGTAAACCAGTCGGAGTTGATAGAAAACTATAGTATAAAGGCGAAATTTAACAAGTTAGAACGTTATACCTGACCGATACCATATCGATCGATGAAGATGAAAGTGTGTCGATCGTGGCAGATGTAGGGCTGTCAATCGATGTCGACTTGGTCGCGTCGGTCGATAGAGAGGGTAAACATCTACTCGGATCTTTTTTTTGCATATAAAAACGAAAATAAATGCTAGTAATGCATAAAATAAATGAGATTGCCTAATAGTGGGTTGCGTCCCGCTCAGCGCTTTGTTATAGTCATTTAGCTTGACTTTGGAGGTTGAATGGCTTAGTTGGTGTCGAAGAAGTTTTTTGCTGGTGTGCAAACATCCTCTTGTTCTATGAACTGAGTTGTAGTGAGGCTTCTTGCGGCATCAACTGATCTGGTCCATCTCTTTTTAATATCCTCTAACTCATCTTTCAACAAGTGTAGCCTCCTCTCAAAGTTCTCAATGTTGAACTGCTGCTTTTCAAGCTAATCATAAGCATTCCTTGATGGCTCTAACAGTTCTTCATGTATTGAAGGTAGCACACCTAATCTATCCATTATGGTTGCCTGTCGGACTGATGGTGTATCAGTATTGATCGATGTTGTAGCATTGATGTCGATCGATGTCGTAGTGCCCTTGTCGATCGATGTATGGGATGGCATATCGGTCGATGGAGATGTCTCTTGTTGAAAATCAAGCTGATTCTGAATCGTGTCCATCTCTTTCTGTAAAGCATCCATTCGTGCTTCGAGTGCATTCATATCATCACTCATTGGATAGTAGGAACTACCAAATCGTTCTTCATAAGAACACAACTTCTCTTCCAGTCTTGCAAAGCGCGTATCGATCGATTTCTTGATGTTGGTGTCGATCGATCTAGGGTAAGCTGCATCGGTTGATGTTATCCATCGGTCATCGGTCGATGTCAAAGGGTTCCAGGGCTTCCATGCTGAAGGTCCTCGTGGTTGCTGCCTCATAATGGTGATATCATCTGCAAGCTCCTTCATGGTCTTGGTCAACCATGTAATCTTTTCATTGAGTGGATGGTACACACTATCAAGTTTGCACTTGAAATCATTCATTGAATCATACTGAATGGTGTAGATATCATTGAGCTTCTCATCCATCTCTGCTCTGCTGTAAGGATCTGGATTTGGAGGTGTAGCTTGAGTAAATAGGTTGCCTTGTCCATTGGCCATGGAAAGAATATCTGTGATGTCTTCCTTGGATTCTTGTAGGAGACGTCCATCCATAGCTCTTGCATTGCCTTCTGGATCTCTGAAAATACCAAACTCATCAGGGGTTAGATATCCATAACCTAACTTATCATTATGTAAATTGAATGGTAGGATTGAGTATCGACGATGCATTAGAATGCTCATCAATCGATGTTGTGTTGTATAGCTGCTGGTGAAGATTGCAGTTGGATTATTCTCCATGTGGCTGAGGGTTGGAAGGTTGCTGATGCATCTTGTCTGCTTCTAAGGTTTGTGAACCTGTTTCTACCCCTTGGCTTCTTTTATAGTACTAACCATCAACCAAATTTCCAAATTTGAGATTTCCATTTTCTCAAAGTCGGTTTCACTCATATCGATCGATATGTCATGACGATGTCGACGATTCTTCTTCTCTCTGCCCTCGTCTTAGACCGGTATCAATCGATGCAGATGGGGTAGCCGACGATTCGCGGTAGCATGGTTCCGTGATGATCTGGATCCATCTCTCGAAGAACTCCTTGGTGGTCTGTAGCTGGTTCTTCCTTGCAGTTCTCACTGAATTCTTCCACATATTGGGAAGGTGTAGTAGCTTCTAGGTCAAAGATCGGATAGAAGTAAGCTGGCCAGTCGCCTCGCCTTGAAACTGTCGACGATCGATGTGTAGTAACTGGTGTCGATCGATTTCTTGATGTTGGTGTCGACGATCTAGGTAAGCTGCATCGGTTGATGTTATCCATCGGTCATCGATTAGATGTCAAAGGGTTCCAGGGCTTCCATGCTGAAGGTCCTCGTGGTTGCTGCCTCATAATGGTGATATCATCTGCAAGCTCCTTCATGGTCTTGGTCAACCATGTAATCTTTTCATTGAGTGGATGGTACACACTATCAAGTTTGCACTTGAAATCATTCATTGAATCATACTGAATGGTGTAGATATCATTGAGCTTCTCATCCATCTCTGCTCTGCTGTAAGGATCTGGATTTGGAGGTGTAGCTTGAGTAAATAGGTTGCCTTGTCCATTGGCCATGGAAAGAATATCTGTGATGTCTTCCTTGGATTCTTGTAGGAGACGTCCATCCATAGCTCTTGCATTGCCTTCTGGATCTCTGAAAATACCAAACTCATCAGGGGTTAGATATCCATAACCTAACTTATCATTATGTAAATTGAATGGTAAGGATTGAGTATCGATCGATGCATTAGAATGCTCATCAATCGATGTTGTGTTGTATAGCTGCTGGTGAAGATTGCAGTTGGATTATTCTCCATGTGGCTGAGGGTTGGAAGGTTGCTGATGCATCTTGTCTGCTTCTAAGGTTTGTGAACCTGTTTCTACCCCTTGGCTTCTTTTATAGTACTAACCATCAACCAAATTTCCAAATTTGAGATTTCCATTTTTCTCAAAGTCGGTTTCACTCATATCGATCGATATGTCATGACGTATGTCGATCGATTCTTCTTCTCTCTGCCCTCGTCTTAGACCGGTATCAATCGATGCAGATGGGGTAGCGTCGATCGATTCGTGTAGCATGGTTCCGTATGATCTGGATCCATCTCTCGTAAGAACTCCTTGGTGGTCTGTAGCTGGTTCTTCCTTGCAGTTCTCACTGAATTCTTCCACATATTGGGAAGGTGTAGTAGCTTCTAGGTCAAAGATCGGATAGAAGTAAGCTGGCCAGTCGTCTCGCGTCTTGGAAACTGTCGTATCGATCGATGTGTAGTAACTGGTGTCGATCGATTTCCCTGTGTCTGATCTTTGAATCGGTTTGAGACTGGTGTCATCTTTGTAGGCTGATGGTCTTGTTAGAATGAACTCGTAAGGGACATAGTGGATGGGTACTGCATCTCTATTAATGAAAGAGTACTCAATCTCTCTTTCTTCCCAATAGTCTTCATCATACTCATCATCTCTTGTATCCACTGGAGGGTGGTATAGCTCATCTTCTCTGCGGATATATGAATATGGTATGTTCCTGTTGTAGTCCTCATCATACTCTTGGATATATGAATATGGTATGTTCCTGTTGTAGTCCTCATCATACTCTTCTTCTCTGCAATTGAATGAGTATCCAATATCTCCTTCTCTTATGTAGTCCTCATCATACTCATCATCTTGTGTCTCTACTGCGTATGTAGGCTGGTAGTAGTCTGATTCCCAACTCCCATCTAAGTAATCACCTGGAAAGTGATCAACTTCGTACATAGGTGTACTATCAATCGATGTGGAGTGAAAAATGTTGCTTGTATCGATCGATGTGTTGACTGGACAGTCGATCGATGTCGTATCAGTTGGATCTATCGATGTGTAAGTATTGGTTCCGATCGATTCCGAGTACTCTGTCTCGTACTCCTCTACACAGTAGCATGTTGCTACGAGTTTTGCTTCATCTGGAGGCTGGTTGCAGGACATCTTTGGCTTGACAACTCTGATTGGGTCATAGTAAATCTCTGGGTTGATGAGTGTCAAACACATCTGGCTTGTTTGCAAATTGCAGACGGCTCTCACAGTAGCTAGGAATGCTCTTCCAAGTAGTAAAGAAGAATTCCAGTTTAACTTGATGTCTAGGACATGAATGTCAACTGGAACTAGGGTATTAACAATTTGTACCTCAAGATGATTCCCAATGAACTTCTTCTAGAACAATCTACAAAGTAGAATGATTCTTTGGAAGGTTCCACCTTCAGACCTAACTGGTCTTCCATAACCTTTGGTAGGATGCTGACTGATACTCCTGTATCACATAGTGCATGTGAGAATTCAATACCTTGCACTAGGCATGAAATAATGAACTTTCCAGGGTCACTCTTCTTCTTCAATGTGATCTTCTTCACATCCTCTCTGATTTGATTGAACATCTTTTCAATATCAGCTTCTGTTACTCTGGTTTCTCTGAAGAACATCCACAATTTGTGTGTGAAGTATGCTTCCTCAAAGGGTCTCTCTGCTGGAATACTAAGAACTCTTTTCTTGAAGTTTTCCAACTCCTTTGCATTAGCTTCTCTTTTAAAGTGCTTAGGAATCTTCTCTTTCCTTTTTCTTAGGGTTCTCTTTGCACTTTCCTTTTCTATCTCCATAGGCTCTGATGTATCTTCAGCTTCTTCTTGTGGGTTGTCTATAGGTTTTGGTCGGCCTTTGAGTGCATAGAGTTGGGTTGCATCTATCCTTGGTAGTTGCACTCGCTGTTTGATGGTTGTATATCGATCGATTTCTGAAGTAGCAGGTCGATTGATTTCTGGTTGGCTTGAGCGATCGATGTCATCCTCGTGAGATTGATCGATGAAAGGGTGGAGTGGGTTTGGGTGCCTTGCTGCAAACTCTGTGTGCGTCATAATCCGGACTGGTCTGTTTGTAGCCGTAGACTGCATAGACTCTGTCGATTGATGTGGAATTTCAAATATCGATCGATAATCATCCTCCCATTTCGATCGATGATCATCGTCTGGCGTCGGTCGACACCAGTGAGAACTGCCGATACTCTTGGAGCTCTCAACTTCAAAGTCTTCTTCTTGGGGTACCTCATGCTCGTCTACTTGCCAGAAATCATCTACTGTGATGGCATTGATGTGGTGCCTGATGAGATCTTCCTCTCTCCCTTTTATTAAGGCTTCTTGCCTCTTAATAGTTTCTGCTGTTTGGATCACCTGTGTCTCTAGCTTCTTCACATGGGTGCTCAAGGTGTCAAACTTCACAGTCAGGCTATTATAAGCAGCACCTATCTTTCCATTAAAATCCACAGTAAGCCTCTGCTGACCCTCTAGAACTGAATCAAGCATTGCTTCAATCTTGCTCTCCTGAGTAGGTGGTGGTGGATTCAGGTAGAAAGAATTGTTGAGATTCTTGTTGTTGCTGTTGCTGAAGGGTTTCTGATATTGTGAATTCTGATTGTAGTTGCTTCTCTGACTGTTGCCATAGAAATTTCTGTTTCCATTCTGATTTCCAAGCCTCTGAAATCCTCCTATGTAACTCACTTCTTCTTCATATCTCTTCTCATCAGTTTCTATAGCTTCTACATCTTCTGCAAAGCTAACCAGCTTCCTTAGAAGCTTGTTGACACTGTCCAATTTGGCTCTCACATCGTCCAACTGCTCCTTCCCAAGGGAATTGGCCGATTTTCTTCTCTCATAATCAGTGTTCTTGGTGATGTTGCTAGTTGTCAAGTTCTCAATAAGTCTCACAGCCTCTCTTGGATTCCTGGTGGTGAAGTTTCCTTCACTAGCTGTGTCTAGTGCTGTCTCATAGGCCAGATCTACACCTCTGAAGGAAGTGCTGAGTAGCTGCACTTCATTGAATCCATGGTGTGGGCAATTTCTCTGATAAGACTTGAAACAAACCCAACAATGTCTAAAAGGTTCTGTAGGCTCTTGCATGAATGTGGCAATCTTGCTTCTCAACTCTTCTGCGCATGCCTCATCAAAGAAATTAATCAAGAAATCATTCTTGATATCCTCCCAGGATGTACGAGATCCTGGTGGAAGTTGCTTAAGCCATTGCAAAGCTTCTTCAGTAAGAGAGTATTTGAAAAGCTTGCAGAGTAGGTAGTCAGCTGGGACTCCAATGGTTTTGATAGCAGATATAAGATCCTCGTACCTCTCTAGACGGTCCATAGGATGCTCATTGGATGCTCCACTGTAGGGTGTCTGTCCTACAAGTGTGTAGTATTGAGGCTTCACCTCAAAATCAGCCCTCTGTATGTCTGGAGGACGGATAGCAGATCTGTTGGCGTAGATTGGTCTGGACGGTTGTAATAGCCATTGATCTGTTTCTGTTGGCTTCTTCTGCAGCTAGGGCAGTGGCTGCAGCAGCCTCAGCTTCTGGATCAGGGATTGCAGCCCCCTGATCATTAATTCTCTGACATGCTGCATTACGCAGGTGACCTTCTTGGTCACGCAGGTTACCTTCATTGTCTTGCATGAGTATCAGTGTTGCGACCATGTTCTGTGTCTCGGTATCGATCGATAAGCAGATAGCAGTATCGGTCGATGTCGGATGAAAGATGTTGGTTGTTGGGTACTGAAAAATATCAGTCGATGTGGATGAACGAGTATCGGTCGATGTCAGATGAATGAGATTGGTCGATGTCGGTGAACGGTTATCGGTCGACGGTGTTTGAGACTCGGTAGACGGTTGTTGATGAATATCGGTCGATGCATGTTGGGCTCAAAGCCGCAATCAACGCCCGAAAGACCTTGGAAGGAATCAAGTGATGAATAAAACCAAGAAAAACTAGTTACTCGACGAAACGCCGGAAGGGATGATCGATCGTAGTCCCGACACCCGCAGAGCAGCCACGTTTCCATTCGGCACAGGCGCCAGTACGCTTCGCCTGGCTCCGGCGCCGGCGCCAACTCGCTGCTGGTCCTGGCGCTGAGTCGCTCGCCTGCGCCGTCCGGCGCCGGGCGCCAACTCGCTGCTGGTCCTGGCGCCGTGCCGCTCGCCTGCGTTGGCGCGTATGCCGGCGCCGCTTGCCCGCGATTGGTCGCGCGCGGGCGCCGCGCTGCTCGCCAGTGTTGGTCCTCGGCGCCGGGCGCCAACTCGCTGCTGGTCCTGGCGCTGAGTCGCTCGCCTGCGCCGTCCGGCGCCGGGCGCCAACTCGCTGCTGGTCCTGGCGCCGTGCCGCTCGCCTGCGTTGGTCGCTGGCGCCGGGCGCCAACTCGCTGCTGGTCCTGGCGCCGTGCCGCTCGCCTGCGTTGGTCGCTGGCGCCGCGCTGCTCGCCAGTGTTGGTCCTCGGCGCCGGGCTGCTCGCTCGCTGGCTACACCGCGCCGTGCGGAGCATCCGCGGTCCAAGTCCCGAAGCCACGGCGGACTACTCGACAGGTGCGACCTTTTCCCTGCAAAACTGTCTCGACAACTAGTCCAATTCCGCGTTTTGCATCTTTGCTAGACTCACCGTTCAACTCCTTGAAGACGTGAAACCTAAGAACCCCATTTCGTTTTGGTCGGAATTAATCGGGAAGTCTTCGGAAGACCACCAAAGGTTCGGTTGACGAATGGATTTCGATTCATCGTATAAAACGATCACGGTTATTCTAAAAACACCAGTCATCTCGACTATACGAGGAGTTGGGGTTCCATCGGCAAAACAAATACCATAACAGGTTAGTTTCCCGTGAAATTGTAAAACGTCCACGGTCAAAACAACGGCCCCAGAAGGCCCGAACGCGACCACGCGGCCCACTTACGACTTTCCAGAGGATCAAGTCGAAATGGACATGACGGCCCATGTTTATCTTTACATAAAGAGATAAATGTCAGGTTTCCCGAAGATAAATGTCAAGTTTCCCGATAAACATGAAGATCGACGAAAATGGAAGAAGCCCGATTCGCGATAGATTCGGCCCAAAGGAGGAATAGACCATCCTAAGAGGAGTATATAAAGATAGCTTGGGGCGAGGAGCAAAGGGAGGACTTTGGAGAGCAATCTTAGCAGCAACATAGCACTTAGAGCAACTTAGGCATTTTTTCCGTTTTTACTAGCGAGTTGCGACTCAACTAGGTTAGATTTAGGCGGCTGGACTAGCGAATTGATCGACAGTTTTGTAGCCGCATCTGTTTCCTGTTGTTCACTCTTAAACGCCGAATTCGAAATAAGATCTTTTGCTCTATCTTTTGTTCTCACAATTTTTACATTCCCATCTATTATATATTGATTGTGTCGTGTGTGGCCCAGCAGATAACCGGGACCTTCAGGGAAGACTAGGTTTACTTGGCTTTCCTCCGATCAATGAAACTTGACGGTGTGAATTTCGGTTCCCACAGTTTGGCGCTAGAAGGAGGGGGAGGGGTACGGATCTATCTCACTCGCAACCACACACGCTCGGTCTGATATGGCGACCAACGCTGACAACCCGCAAACGCATGACGGAACTCCCGTCGATGCCAATGCCACCAACAATCCAGCTGGAAACGAATCAACGGTCGCTGCCGACACCACGATACTGGACCAGATGAAAGAAATGTTCGCCTCCTCTCAAAAACAGGCGGACGAACAAGGAAAACTCGTGGCCTCTCTCGCAAAACAGGTGGAAACCTTAACGGCGAAGGCCAAGAGCAAGGCCCCGCGAGGGATCACAAGAGTCCGCAGCGGCAGAAGACTCGATTTCGAGACTCCGGGTGATCGAGCTGCACGCGCGGACAAGACTTCCTCAGGCCAAAACCCTGACAAATCTCTCCAACCGGGTGCGCAACCGATTATGGACAATCTTCCACCTCCCGCTGTGGACAACGAAGAAAACGACGCCGAACGAATCGAGTTGGACATTAGCGACCGATCCGATCATTCGAACGATAACGCTGACGTTCATCCTAGAAGGACCCGAAGTCAGTCTGCCCGACAGACGGTGTCCTTCGAAAAACCCATGACAGAAGAGGAAGAAGACCTCTACTGGATAAAACAGGAAGAACTGGCGGAGGATCAAACTCGGATCCATCGTAACCAGCCGACAAGCTCGAAGAACACAGGTAGCGATAACGAGATCCACGATCTCCGCGAAGCCCTCGCAAAAACAGAGTCGAGGTAAAAGCGGTGAAATCACAAATTCACCAGGCAACTAGTGCCACTCCCGAGATCGATAGACTTCTCGAGGAAGCACGAAAAATGCCGTTCACCGCTCGGATCACAGAAACACACGTCTCGGACCCTGGGAAGATCAGAATTCCCGTCTTCGACGGTTCCACAGATCCAAAGGTACACTTACAGTCCTTCCAGATCGCGATGGGAAGATGAAAACTCCCGGAGCATTAACGAGACGCCGGCCACTGCCTTCTTTGTCGAGAATCCCAGGGCCAATGGTTCTCTCGCTCAAAAGAAACTCCATCGAAATTTCCGCCAACTAGCCTCGCATTTCTCAAACAGTATTCCATGTTTATGGATAGGAGACTTCCGACGGACCTATGGAGTCTAGCTCAAAAGGAAGACGAATCACTCCGCGACTTCATGAGAAGGATCAAACTAGTGATGGCCAGGGTGACGGGTATCAGCGACAAAGTCGCGATCGACGCTCTGAGAAAACTCTCTGGTACAAGTCGGTTCGAAGTGGATATTGCTGGAAAACCACGGACGCATCCAGGATACCTCCATTGAAGGCAACGGACTTCATCGCCATGGAGGAAGAGATGAGAGTCCTATCACAAAAGCATGGACTGCAGAAAACGCCCATCACGGCGGGAAGACGCCCAAGACTAACATAACTATGCCATCAACTCGAGCAGGGCAAAACCTCCGAAACACCTGGACCAGGAACCAGTACAAGGATAATTCCTACCGCGAAGTTCCACGACACCGAGGTCACTCCACCGCCAACTGCAGAATCGGCGCCAGGCTCGCCGCGAAAACTCCTCACCGCCAACCGTCAAGGTTAAGAGTATAAAAGACTTGCTCCTCGAGTCCGATCACCAAAACCGACAAGACCGCCTCCGAACCAAGCGCCTGAAAGTCAATCGGGTGAGAAGTCAAGGAGACATGACGACCAAGGGAACAACAGCAGTCGCCAGAGGATAAATACGATTATCGGAGGGTCGCAGTTCTATCAAGACTCGGTCTTGTCGATCTAAGCCTACGGACGAAAAGCCAAGACAAGTTCCAACTGGCTTCTGGAAAGCAACCTTCCCAACCACGCGATCGTTTTCGAGGAACAAGAAACTGTCGGAAACGACAAACCTCATTACGATCCTCTAGTTATCGACCTGGTGATCCAGGATCTGAAGTCGGCCGCATCCTTGTCGATACAGGAAGTACGGTCAACATCATCTTCCGCGACACCCTCTATAGGATGAACATCCCACTTGGGGAAGTAATCCCAGATCCAAAACGTTTGACTGGGTTTTCGGGCGTCACCTCCATGACCCTCGGGAGCATCAAGCTCCCGGTCATGGCTAAGGAAGTTACAAAGATCGTTGAGTTCGCAGTAGTCGATAAACCGGCCATCTACAATGCAATCATGAGAACCCCTTGGATCAACTCCATGAAGGCAGTATCGTCTACATATCACCTCGGCATCAAATTTCCTGCTCCAACCGGAACCGCAGTAATCTGTGGGAGTCAGAAACAGTCGAGACTCTGCTTCATAGCTGAGCACAAACTGCGAAAAGATCGGAACACCCCTGCGGCTAACCCGAAACGAGCAAAGGAATCACATAACATTCCTGAAAACTCGAAAAAAGATGATCCAGAATCATCCAAACAGCAACGATTCAAGACAGCTTAAAAATCTCCGAAGTCCATCGCCAGAAAAGCAGACAACTCAACCCCGCACAGACCACCGATCCTGCTAAGACGATCGAATGGCAACACCCGGGGAGTAAAAACGTCCGCAGCAACAATCAGAACTACGAGATGGCTTCATCCTCGAAAGAGGTACGTAGGCAGCTCGTTGAAACCCGGTGAGTTCAGCTATCCCCCTCACCAAAAAAGGGGGGGTGGGTACGTATACTCCTATACTCCTACAAAGACGTGAAATACCCGCACATGTATTCGAAATTTTCGAAACTTTTTCAATAAAATTCTTTCTATCGATCTTCAATGCGCACTTAATACAGAACGATAAAAACTTCGAAAACGAAAATCATATCTTCGGGAAACGCGAGACGCCGCACTTCCCAAAGGTATCAAAATCGCATCATCCGCCAAAACAGTCCACCGCGACTTCAAACAAACGCCCGCCGATTGGCCCCAACGGATCTAACACAGAAACGCTTCACTAATACAAATCCGTAGTCAGACCTTTTCGCGAAGAATAAGGTCTTCTTACATCCGACAAGGATATCATAGCTATACAAGAAAACCCGAAATTTTGGTTTAGCACTGGATATTCTCTGGAGATATCTCGATTCTTACTACATAAGTCGCGATAAGCCGGCGCCAAGTCGCTGACTTTAATCAGAAGAATCAGGAAGAAATCACTAACAGGCAAAACGAAGCCGATCAGTCATCACGCTGTCTTTAAAGCTGAGAGTAAGCCTAGGTGTTGCCCTAAACCCAGCCTTGCTGGATCTTAACATCTCACGACATAGTATCAACACCAGATAATGGTGATCCAAAACATGTCTCTCATTGCTAACACATAAAACACTCGCTACAAAGTAGTATACGGACCTAGCGACAAAATAAGAGTTAGAATATGAAGTGACTACTCGAATTCTACCCTCTACACTTGACGAAAGTATAAATCAAATCACAAGGCAAAATTTCAGCAAAATCTACACATAATATAAATTTAAGCCGCGGAAACGGCAGGGATTCAAAGCCACCAACGGCCAGTCCCGAAATATAAAAAGTTACGCGACCTCCTACGGCCGCGGAATAGACAAATAAACGGCCACACCCGCCAAGCATACAACCATCTAGATAAAGGGATACAATCCCAACGATCCTCAGTAATCGAGGTCAAGGAATCCAGACATGGAGATCCCGAACGAATCCACGGGCTGGTCAACTTCTTCATCTACGCCTTCCGCGTTTCCATCTGCTCCGGTCTCCACCGTGTCCTCCGAAACCTCGATGGGGTCCCAAAGCTTCCGGACCCTTCCCTCGATCGGAGGAACCAAGGATTCAGCATGATCGCATTCGCTCATGAGACCTTTCATCTCAGCGATCTCGGAGGAGAAGGAGAAGTCCGGGTTCTGCGACTTGTAAAGGTTAGCAACCGAACCCCGACACTCGCTGAAATCACCCACAAACTTCGAGCTTCCTTCAAGCTCTCGAACTCGGTGGCAAACGATTCAGCCCTCCGCCATCTCGCATAGATCGCTTCTCCTTCCTCTCCTTTCACACGCCAGGGCTCGAATGAAGTTCGCCTGCTTCCGCTTTGTTCTCAACCTCTTTCCGAAACGAAGAGTTCACGCTCGCTTCCTCGCTTTGAAGCGAGATCCTCGATCCTCGAAGCTTCCATCAAGCCCAACACCTCTTATTCCCTGTACGAACTTAGGATCAGAAAAATATATATGCAACGATAGTAATATATACGATCAAAGTTCAAAGGATAAACCTCAATTATTAGACGACAACCCTCGGTAAACACATTCTTCTTCGGTTCATCCTCGAACGACTCATCAGTAGTAAACGCTGGAGGAAGACCATCGAAAAAGTTGCTAGGCAGGGGAAACTCTCTAGTTCCACCCCCTTCCCCCGGAACAAAGCTGGGGTCTCCTCCTAACAGCGAAGGATCTCCCGAGACCGTCTCGCATTCGACCTCTTTGCCTTTCCGAGACCTATGTCTCCGCCCCCGAACAGGCAAGACAGCAATCGGCTCGACATCACACGGAACATCGGAAGGCTGAGGAATGACTCCGGATCGATGGAGCTCCACCGCATTTCAAATCCGCTCGACGGAAAAGGTACTCCAGAAGAACGACCTTTCCCGAAGAAGATCTTGTTTGACGAGAAGATCAGCATGAGTGTGCGCAACAACCCTGTTCACTGCACCATAAATAAAAATTTTATTTTCATGCGCGTTCAAAGTACGAAAACGAAAAACAGAATTAGTCTTATTACCGCGATTGAAGTTCCACTCCTGAGGGAATAGGTGAAGGCAGCTTTCTTCAACGGACTCCTCGTCTATTCGGACAAAGGAGAAGCGCTCGAACCACGATTTGGGGTTCGAAGTAGTCCCCTGAATTATGGCCATATTCTTCCTTGGGATCATGGAGTACGAACCTTCGATCCCCGTTGGCTTAGAATACCAAAATCCCTCAAAATCGCTAGGGCTAAGGTCCATGCCTAGTTCGTAACTCGAGACTAGCACGCCAAGCCAACTCTCCAAGGACGGGACGGTGAGCTGGCTGATCGAAAGCCCGAAACGACGAAGCGCACGGACAATGGCACCGGGGATCGGGAACCACATGCGGCAGTACACGAGAAAGGCTTCATAACAAGTAAAGAAGCCCTGCGGAGGATTCCTTTCGCTCTCGCCATCGGTCGGGATCCGGAACGTAAGCCCACTCGGAACTTGGTAACAGTTTCGAAGAATCGTGAGGTACTCGGGAGAGACCATTCTTGAGAGAAGGACGCCTCGTGAGGTATCCTGGGATAGGGATACCAAGGGCGGAGACAAGCCACATAAAGCTTTCTAGTATGCCTCCCTCGCACATTCCTCAACTCTTTTCTCGTGCTTTGGAGTAACCACTTCGTCGACGGGAGAATCACCCGAAGATGAATGAGAAGAAGAATTCTTCTTAGAGGATCTTGATCTTGAAGACATTTTTCTTGAGAGAGAGACTTTAGAAGGTGATATTCTTGTGATGAAGTAAGAATGACTAAAAATTCTTACTCCATCTTTGTAAAGAAGGAAAAGTAACTAGTTACTCCGTCTTCTGGCAAACGATTGCGTCTCCGCACCTTCCTATCTAGTTATATCACGAAGCTAGGACCTGTTACCAAAACCACGGTCCTAGCTAGCCGGGGCTAACTGTTGGGGTCAAAATCGGTCAAAAACGCAATCAACGCCGAAAGTCCTTGGAAGGAATCAAGTGACGAATAAAACAAAGAAAAACTAGTTACTCGACGAAACGCCGGAAGGGATGATCGCATCGTAGTCCCGACACCAGCAGGAGCAGCCACGCCAAGACCCGGAGGCGCGAGCACGCTCTGGCCTGGCCTCGGCGCCGGCGCCGCTCGCCTGCTGGTCCCGGCGCCGGCGCCGCTAGTGCCGGTCCCGGCGCCGCTCCAGCTTGTTCGCGATTGGTCCTGGCGCCGCACCGCTCGCCTGCTGGTCCCGGCGCCGGCGCCGCTCGCCTGCTGGTCCCGGCGCCGGCGCCGGCTTCGCCCATGCTGGTCCCGGCGCCGGCGCCGCTCGCTGGTCCCGGCGCCGGCGCCGCTATTCAGGTTGGTCCTCGGCGCCGGCTGCCCGCTGCCAGCTATTAATGGCGCCAAGCATCCGTTCAAGTCCCGAAGCCTGATGCAGACTACTCGACAGGTGCGACCTTTTCCCTGCAAAACCGTCTCGACATTTAGTCCAATTCCACGTTTTGCATCTTTGCTCGAAGACTCACCGTTCAACTCCTTGAAGACGTGAAACCTAAGAACCCCATTTTGTTTTGGTCGGAATGAATCGGGAAGGCTTCGGAAGACCACCAATGGTTCGGTTGACGAATGGATTTCGATTCATCGTATAAAACGATCACGGTTATTCTAAAAACACCAGTCATCTCGACTATACGAGGAGTTGGGGTTCCTTCGGCAAAACAAATACCATAACAGGTTAGTTTCTCGTGAAATCGTAAAATGTCCACGGTCAAAACAACGGCCCCAGAAGGCCCGAACGCGACCAAGCGGCCCACTTATGAATTTCCAGAGGATCAAGTCGAAATGGACATGACGGCCCATGTTTATCTTTACATAAAAAGATAAATGTCAGGTTTCCCGAAGATAAATGTGAGGTTTCCCGAAGATAAATGTCAAGTTTCCCGATAAACATGAAGATCGACGAAAATGGAAGAAGCCCGATTCGCGATAGATTCGGCCCAAAGGAGGAATAGACCGTCCTAAGAGGAGTATATAAAGAGAGCTTGGGGCGAGGAGCAAAGGGAGGACTTTGGAGAGCAATCTTAGCAGCAACATAGCACTTAGAGCAACTTAGGCATTTTTTCCGTTTTTACTAGCGAGCTGCGACTCAACTAGGTTAGATTTAGGCGGCTGGACTAGCTTAATTCATCGACAGTTTGTAGCCGATCTCTTTCCTGTTGTTCACGCCAAACGCCAATTCGAAATAAGATCTTTTGCTCTATCTTTTGTTCTCACAATTTTACATTCCCATCTATTATATATTGATTGTGTCGTGTGTGGCCCAGCAGATAACCGGGACCTTCAGAGAAGGCTAGGTTTACTTCGCTTTCCTCCGATCAACGAAACTTGACGGTTTGAATTTTGGTTCCCACAATGCACAAGCTGGTGTATCGATCGATGTCGAACGAATCTGTTTGCGGATTGAACGTTTCAAAGCAGCTGGATCAGTAGACAAAAGTTCCTTGTTCTTTTTGCTTCTGATTATGTTGGACATGCACCTGAAAAGAAAAGAAAAATTCTATCAGTAACAAGTAGTAAAGTAAAATAAAACCTAGACTTAAATAAAATCTAATGGCGATCAAAGCTCCCCGGCAGCGGCGCCAAATCTGATACATGCTCAAATTACCCTAGAGCAACTTTACTCTCATCAAAAGAGGTCAAGCTGTAGTACTTAGGGATCGAATCCATGTTGGGGTCGAAACGGTTATCTCGAAATCAACGGCTAAAGATCTTTCCAAACTCAAAGATTTCCCGCGCGAACGGTCAACGGAGGAAGGATCGGGCGACCGAGAACCCACGGGCGGCAGAGAATCCCTGGCGCCGGCGGCAGACGAGACGGAGCCGGCCTGGCGCCGGCGGCAAGCGCGACGAAGCCGGCCTGGCGCTGGCGGCAGGTCCCCTGGCGCCGGTCGACGGTCCTCGTCCTGGTCTCGATCCTCGTCCTGGTCTTGGTCCCATCGTGCTCGGTCTGATCCCGTCTTGGCTTGCTTGGATCAATCCTCGTGGGTTTGATATGATCACGGCTACAGAATTAACATCTCTCGATTCGACTCGATTGGAATCATCCTCGATGTTTTAGGAAAAAAATTAGAAAGGTTGGATTTCTCGTAGAGGATATCGTGTAAAACAAGATCGATTAACTCGAACATCGATCCTTTAGGCTATACGGTTTATTTTATGAGAAAGATAGTCTTTCCGAGAAATCGTGATAAAACGCTCAATGATTCTAAGACAAGTCCACGGACTTACTTTACGATTTTAAGAATTCAGGCCCAATCAGACTATGACGGTTTATCCACTTCCAACATCGGATAAACATCAAGTTACCGAAAAATAGGGAAAACTCGAGGATAATTACGAAGATCGACGAAAATGGAATATTTCCTGAAGAGATAAACTTGGGCCCAAAGGCTAAGTCCATCATCCTAAGGCAAACCGACCTAGAAGTGAGTATATAAGAGAGCAAGAGCAGAGGAGAAGGGGATCCGAAAATTAGACTTAGAGCACTTTGCTATTTTAAAAGAATTAGGGTTTAGGTGGTTAGACTAGCGAGCAAGGCTTAGGACGCTTGGCTGCCTGCGACTCTATCTTTTCTTTGATCGCAAATTTCTCTGTCTTCGGAGAATCCTTGTATTCATATCTTTCATTTAATAAAACGCTTCGAAAATATCACAATTTTTATTTTGTCATCTGTTAACTTTCTCGATTTCGTGGCAACGCAGAGAATCCGACCTTCAAGGAAAGTCGGGTTAACTTGGCTTTCCTCCGCAATCTTACTCATTAAAATCGACAGGCTAATTTCGTTCCCACAGTTTGGCTAGAAGGAGGGGGACGGATTCTCTAACCCGAAACCACCAATCGATCGGGTTCAGTATGGCTACTTCGCCAGCCCGCAACATCGTGATCCTTCGAGGATCGAGCAACGGCCAGCATGGCCAAACCTCACAACAATCTCCTCGTAATAGAACTCACGATCCAGGATATTGACGTAGCAAGGGTATTAGTCGACACCGGATGCTCGGCTAATATTATCTATAAAAGCACCCTCGAGAGGATGGGCGTCGATCTAAGCATCCTTACAGATGACCCCAGCCCAACATTCGGACTCTCGGGAAAAGTTATGACCCTCGGTTCGACAAACCTCTCAGTCAGAGCCGGGAGCGTCGCCAAAAACACGGAATTCCTGGTGATCGATGGTCCAACATCCTACAACACGATAGTTGGAACTCCTTGGCCAAATTCCATGAGAGCGATCCCATCAACATTCCACCTATGCCTCAAGTTCCCGACACCAGTCGAAACGATACATGGTAGTCACGGAGCAGCGCAAGTCTACCTCGCTACTGAACTAAAACGGAAAAATTCTGAAATCGAGACCTCTAGGAAAAAGCAAACGATTCACGACTCGCCGGAAACCTTCTGGCAGTCCCAAAGAGCTGAGGCCCTAGAAGGGAAGCGTGAACCAACCTGCGAACCGGTGGTCTCGATCTGCCTCGACGATTCCTTCCCGGAACGGTGCGTCGAAATCGGAGCTAACCTCCGCGAACCTATAAAAGCAGAGCTCATCGCATGCCTCAAAAAGAACCTCGGTACGTTCGCTTGGGCTGCGGAGGATATGCCGGGAATCGACATTAGCGTAACATGTCACGAACTTAACATCGACCCGACTCACAAACCCGTAAAACAAAAGAGACGAAAGCTGGGACCTAAGCGTGCCACTGCAGTCAACGAGGAAGTCGAAAGACTCCTCAAAGTAGGGTCAATAACAGAAGTTAGGTATCCAGACTGGCTTGCCAACCCTGTCGTGGTAAAAAAGAAGAACGGCAAGTGGCGAGTCTGTGTCGATTTCACGGATCTGAATAAAGCCTGTCAAAGGACTGCTTCCGCTCCCACACATCGAATCGGGCTGGTCGGGCAACCGCGGAAACAAGCTTCTATCATTCATGGACGCTTTTTCCGGATACAATCAGATCATGATGAATCCCGACGACCGCGAAACGTATTGCTACAAGGTAATGCCTTTCGGTCTTAAGAACGCGGGTGCAACGTATCAGCGACTCGTCAACAAAATGTTTGCCGAGCAACTCGGAAAAACTATGGAAGTATACATCCATGATATGCTCGTAAAAACTCTTGACGAATACGATCATGTAATACACCTAGAGGAATGTTTTGCACGACTCAACCAGCATAACATGAAACTCAACCCGGCGAAATGCAGATTCGCAGTGGCATCGGGAGAATTCCTCGGATACCTCGTAACGTATCGTGGAATCGAGGCCAATCCTAAACAAATCTACGCACTGATAGAGATGTCCTCCCCGAGAACCAAGCGAGAAGTCCAAAGGTTAACCGGAAGAGTCGCGGCTTTGAACCTGTCATCTCGCGCTCCACGGATAAGTGCCTACCGTTTTACGAAACGTTGAAGGGAAACAAGAAGTTCGAATGGTCCGAGCAATGTGAAAAGGCTTTCCAACAGTTGAAACATTACCTGGCCACTCCACCAGTTCTCGCAAAACCGGTGGAAGGTGAACCTCTTTTCCTCTATATCGCAGTTTCCGCAACAGCAGTCAGTGGCGTCCTGATACGAGAAGAACGCGGCGAACAAAAGCCAATCTTTTACGTAAGCAAGACGTTGCTGGATGCGGAAACTCGATACCCGCTAATAAAAAAATTAGCATTCGCCGTCATAACCTCGGCAAGGAAACTAAGACCATATTTCCAGTCGCATACTATAGTTGTTCTCACCACATTCCCTCTACGGATAATCCTGCACAGTCCGAGCCAATCTGGTAGGCTCGCGAAATGGGCAATCGAACTAAGTGAATACGACGTCGAGTATCGCCCAAGGACATGTGCAAAGTCCCAGGTGCTTGCGGATTTCTTGGTAGAATTGCCCACTGGAGACATGACTAACGAGGAGCCGAACTCAACTTGGGTCCTCCACGTCGACGGATCCTCGTCCAAACAAGGGTCCGGAATTGGAATTCGACTCACCTCTCCTAACGGGGAAATCCTAGAACAGTCATTCTGATTGGCTTTTCATGCTTCAAACAATGAGGCAGAATACGAGGCACTCGTCGCAGGCTTGCGGCTATCCCATGGATTAAAAATCCGTAATATTCACGCTTACCGCGATTCTCAGTTAGTCGCCAACCAATACAGCGGAGAGTATGAAGCAAGGGACGAAAGGATGGACGCATATCTGAAACTCGTCCAAGAACTGGCTCGTAGTTTCGACCAGTTCGCCCTGACCAGAATCCCTCGCTCGGAAAACGTCCAGGCCGACGCCTTGGCTGCCCTCGCCTAAAGCTCAGATCCAGGGCTCAAAAGGATAATCCCCGTCGAATTCATCGAACATCCGAGCATCGGACCACCAGTGGTCGTCAATCTAATCCAAGGAGAGATTGAAGATGCGGAAGAAGTCGAGGATCAACCGGAAGCGGATGCGGACCAAACAATGAAACAATATCTGATACAATGAAACAGTCAGTTATCTACCAATACTTGCGAATTGAACAGGTCTGCAGTTTTTGTTTCTGGGGTATATAGTTTATTTTAAGCAGAAATAGATCAACTATTACGTTAAACTAACTGAAAACACCATAATTAATAGAGTACCATTACGTTAAGCCGACGTTCACATTATAGAAACAACATAACAGAAATAAGTTGTAGTTTATTCATTTGCAACTTTAACGTCGCCAACGAATTCTTCATAGCAGTCCATTGCATACTGCTCTCGGAAATTGTCCACATCTTTGTCTGTGATCCGACTCATTTCATCCAGCCCTAGACCAGCAGCATGCATCTCAATGAACTTCGCAGCACATGGCCCACAGTCCCCACCCCTTTCGTTGTGATAAATACCCTAGGCGCGGCTCCATGAGTAACATCGCAGTCCATCCTTCACCTGATAATTTGCATGCCCCACATATTGTTCCAATATATATGGCAACGACAGGAGAAGCGGACCCAAGTGTTGATCGACTTCTTCGACGTCATTGTGAGGGATGAAGGAATATATCGTCACTTGAGCTTCCTTCAAATTAATGTAGAGACCAACCCAATGATCTCCACCTCAGTTCATCGGCGCGTACACGGTGTGAACATCGCGACCAAGTTCCAACTTCATTTTCTGTCCCTTCATCTTTCCTGTCACATACTTTTGTATGCTCGTCCCCCAATTGAACTTCAGCTTATCATTGTCTGCACTATAGGCAGGCCAGTTTGACAGAATGCTTTTTGCAAAGTACTGATTGAATATGACCATCCCGTCCTTTTGAAGATAATTCCCCCGACGCCTCCACAACATATTCATTAGGACATGCATGTGCTGTGCAACGAAGATATGAAAAAAACAATTACTTGCAGCGTTCTCAACGTATAATCTGAATGAAAAAAGGAAGACGTGACGGCCATAAAAACTTGCATAAAACATTCTAGTTGGTGTGCAGCAATTTTCCGACGGTGTACGCATGTTAAAATTAATTATGGGGAATATTACCTCGTCATTCAACCATTTCCCCGGTTCAGCTACGTCAAGGAAGAAGCTATTGCTGAGACAGTGACCGGTACTGATCTTGAAGGTCCTACAAATTCAACCACCCGAAAGGAACTTATGTACAGGTGTATATATATAACCTAACGACGAGATAAGAAACTTACTGCAAGGGGTTTTCCCTCAAAATTTCGCTAAACTTCTTAAACACAGCTCTATTCGTCTTCTCTATGGGCTTATACTCAACCTTCTTTGCGCTATCGAACAACTTTTTCAACCTAGACTCGGCTGTGTACACTCCCGTAAGCTTCCTGGATCTCGTGCGCTGCCGTTTACCACCACCGGCCACAACATTCGTGTCCTCTTCCGTCTCAGAAACCTGATTAACTCGGTTCTCTTGCATCTGGTTATCAGTAGACATGTTGTCTCTGCAACTGTCATATCTCTCATCCTCATCCAGCGCCGGGATTTCTTCGTTGTTCGCATCTACAATGGGAGGATCATGTCGACCCACATCCACAATAGGAGAAGGGCCTTTCTGAAGCTTCTCTCCAGACATTGGAAACTCCAGATTTGATTTCTGACCGGAGTCATGGCCGGGTATTTCGTTTTCTTCCGTCCCCGTCCTCACTTGTTCGACAAATTGTTCATGACTGTCTTCGTCCTGCTAACCATACTCCACATCGTTCGGTGTACCCGTATCCTGGATGAAATCAGCATCTTAACGTTTAGGAATGCACACCAATAACCCACCAAAACAACAATCATCCACATTACCTGAGCGCCGATCTTTTCTCCGGATGATATTGTGCCGGCATTAGGTCCACTTGTTTCCTACATGAAATCGGTTAATTACTGTTTCCAAGTGTACACCAGCTATCACATCACCAATACCTTGGCTGAGGGATTTTCTAAAGGTCCTACCGTCCGATCATTAACAGGCTCGTCGTCTTTCCGCGGACCATCCTTCCCAGGAATGGGGGCACTAGTTGGCTGCATGAAACTAGTTAATTACCTGCGTGGATTGGGTGCACACCAAAAAAAAAAAAAATCTATCACATTACCTGCGCCTCTACACTTTCGACCGGTGGTGGCGACTGAGCAGTGACAGACACGTTATCTCGCAGCTGAGCACCCTCCACAGGACTGACTGGTCTTCTTCCCTGCAAGGAAGCCGTTAATCACGATGTTTCAGAAGTGTACACCAATAACAGACCAAATCGAGTGTCTATGATATAATCAGGAGCGGCCACATTTCCACTTCCGGTCGATGCAACCTTCGCTTTGGAGTCGAGGTTTCCTCTCCGTGGTGGATGAAATGAACGCACACTTCCAACAGACCTGTAAATGTGTGGGTTTGTTTTCTCCCATGCGACTGGGGAGCCACCCTCCACTTTAAAAATGCAAGGTATAAGGTTTCTGCAAATTGTCACAACATCACCACACCAAACTATATTAATTACGTCTTTTAACCGAAATACTACAACACTATTTAAGATCACACTGACCTCTGGTGGTAACACATACGACCGAGGCTGAACACATAAAGGATCTCTGTACAGAGTGAGTGCATTGGATGGTATCTGTTGCTGCTGAGCATCCTCCCCAGCGTTGGATTAGAACAGTGCACCATTAAGAAAAAACACACCTATCTACCACATTACCTGATCGGTCACATTTCCGAAGGTCGGTGGCGTACGAGCATTGTCAGAATCGTTTTGTTGGGGTTGTTCATCATTTCCAGAACTGGGTGTGCGTGTTTCCTGCATGACATCCGTACACGACCTTTTAGACAGCATGTACACCAATAACACACGACAAACAACTGTCTATGATATAACCTGCTGGGGTTTATTTTGGAAGGGTCGTGCCGTACGACCTTTGCCGGACACATTTTTGGCCAGCGTCTCTCACTGTGCTGCAGCTGGGTTGTTTCTTCTAGGTTCCTGGTAAATGGCAAAAGTTTTAGAATAGGTATATAATTCATGTACTCAGAAAATGTATATTTTTTTTTACAAAACAGCTTTGTTTCACAACCTGCGAGACGTCGTCTCCGCCTCCTGGTCGCAGCGAATACGATTGTATTTTTCCAACGGAAGCACTCACACCCGTTTTTTTCCTTTTTCCTTCCGGTTTTTCTCCTGTGTTTCAAGGCCGATACTATCAGGGGAGGAAGTCTGTCCATGATGATCGTCGCCGCCTTTCCTCTTCCTGCTGTTATGCATGGTTCCCTCGGGCAGACCCAAACCCCTACGTATATTTCTCTCCATCTCTCTCATGTGGTTCGAGATCAGGTTCGAAATCTTCTGGAACTGCGCCAAAAAGAATGGTTTCAAATCTTCATGCGTACACCTCCCTGAGCAAGGAGGGACCGCTCGTTCACTGTCTCCAGAAGAATATATATCTTCAATTTGGACAGGCACTGCTTTACGCGGTCGCAAATTCGCCGTGTACGGATCGACCAAGTTTCGCCCTTCACCAGTCCGCCAGCGTCTTTGATCTCCAACTTAGGACTGAACGAGCTGTCTCTGCCGGGAAAATCTTCAACTTCAAATGGTTCTCCACTCCGCAGCTTCAGAACCAAAGAAGTTACTTGGCTATCTTCAACCTCGTCCAACAACAGGAGTCATTCCTCATCCGGAGTGACGGTGAAACTGACGGTAAGCTTCAGACCAAAAAAACAATGGAGAAAGCATATATTTCGACCACGCCATGTATTATCTATAAAAAAGTTGCTTGGAGACGAATGGATAACTAACTTACATCTGGATCTTTCTGGACAGCCACTACGTCCTGCACAGTAAGAATAGTCACCGAGTTCGTGCAAGCCGTCAGGTCATCCAAGAAAGTTGCGGTTCGCGATGCGTCGGGTATCTTTTCCAAGAGCAGAGGCACACACTCAAAAGCGAACAACTGCAGAGCCAGTGGAAAACCATAGCAAGCTGTTGTCTTCTGAGACAGCCGCTCCCGCATCGCTTCAAGTGGATCCTCAACGGTTTTGCTGACAGGGGGAGGTAGAAAACGAGGCAACATCGCCAAGAACGATGCTCTACACCATGGATACGCCAAAAAGCTTTCGACATCTGACAATATTTCAACGTACTTGGGAGACAGTTTAAGGTTTTTGTTACTGCAGCAGACAACACCATCCACCAAGGCGATAAGAGCCAAAGGAAGCCGTTTCCACTCAGCAAGATATGGATTGCCGCAACATCTCCAGGACGTCACCCACTGTTATTGTATCGAGTGTCGTATCAAAAAGCTTGTTCCACATGGTCGACGCTGGGGATTCGCCAGCTTCGGAATCATGAACATCGAATGCTCCGCAGTTCAAACCCGTAACATCGCGGAATTCATCCAGAGAGAAACGAAGAGGATGGGTTGCGAAGGTTAACCACAGCTCGTATCCACGTAGCGTAACCAGCTGTCGACAGAAGAGGCTGGCAACGAGCTTTGTAGAGTTGTGGCAGCGAACGATGGGAAGCTCAAACAGCTTTCGAAACTTGGAACGAAGCAACCTCTCCAGGGCAGGAGAACCTTCAAGAGCTGCCGCGACCGCACCGATAACGTTTGCTTTTGAATATATGTTCAAACGCAATGCAGTGGGGTATGCATCGGCGGCGAAAAGTCTGCTAGGAGATGTCGAGGAAGAAGAACCCCCACCACCGGATTCGTTATCTGATCCAGATTAACTAGCCTCTGATTCAGAAACTAAAAAACCGAAGTAACGATGTATAAGACAAGCAGACGAACAAAAGTTTCGACAACATCATTAAATCTTAGAGATGACATGCAAAGAAACAGTCTGACATGACCGGATGCCGACCATCTCATTCCGAAAGGGTAGAAAAGAATTGAATCATAAGATGAACCTTGATACCGTGCCTGTTTCGCAGTATGCAACTGCTCCCTTGGCTTGTCGGCCGTCGATCTTCTCCGACTCCCGGCTGAATTCTGATTCTGCTTTTGCTTCAGCGTCGACTTCGCGACCATTGCTTAAAGAAAATAGTTCGGTCTGGAGCTGGGGATGATGAATCTACGGCGAGAAGAAAAGATAAATCAGGAAATATTCGCCGATCTAGGTCTTCGGGGCAATGAGAACCGGGGCAGAAAGTTGGAGAGTCTTCTGACTGTAAGGCTGAATAATTATGACCGTCGTTTACCGCCAATTGCATGTAAGAAGACAAAATTAATTAGGCGCGTATATCGGAAATCGGGACAGTCCACAAAAGCTCGCACGTGACAAGGGAGTGGCATAGTCATTATTAGTCAGCTGGAGAAGGGAACGTTTCGTATTTACCGGACGAGTTGCATAGGGTCGCAAAACCAAGCGACCCATCCTGACAATTAAAACTACTCCCGTCCCAAAGATCCATTATATAACTTGAAAGTGACCCTCCTGACCAATTAATTCAAAATGTTCAAGATAGACCTTCCATCATCTAAAAGTTGAGAAGATTATCATTAAGCAAACAAAACTATAAACAATTTCCCGCGCAACATCTTACAAGCGGTCTATGTTATTCTGAACTTGATTTTGGTATTTATCAAACTAATAGAAATATTTTATTACATAAATGCAAGAAAATAAAGATATATGCAAAATTCCAAAAGCAAAAATCAGAGTATATCTCTTCTCTTATACTATATCATACACCTTATATAGTTTATAAACACAACAAGATTCTACAATATTTGATATTTACACAATAAAATAATTAGTAAAATTTAAATAGTAATTATCCGCGCGTAGTGCAGAAAATAACTTAGTTTTTTTATAAAACAAAGTTTAAAAAAAACTAAAATAATTTACAAAACATAATTAGTAAAACACTAAAAACTAAAGAAAACTTCATTTTAAATTGAAAACTAATATAAACTATATATATATATATATATTATAAAACATCATTAGTTGTTACTTAATATAAACTTACTATTTATGACATTACTGAAACTATTTATATATTATTTGGTAATATTACTTCTATAATTTTATTACATTGCCTTATATTTTCAATTGATTTAGCTTGGAGGTGAATTAATTTATTATCATCAGAAAATTAATTAACGTAATAATATTTAAATTTTGATATTTAGAAAAATAATTAGATATTCTTACTTTTGAATTTTTAAAAATATCAAATTGAAATAGAAATCAAGAATAAGAAATATAAATCACTACATTTCCTTAATTTTTAATTTAGTAATTTGTGTTCTCTAACAAAAAAATAATTTAGTGGTCCTCTCGAATCAAACCAACAAAATTTAATAAAATTTATAATATGATTTTAGAATAAAACATATCATTTTTTATTTTTTCAATTAAAGTAAGTTTCTAATTTTTTAATAAAATTATAATATATTATAATATAAAATATTTTTAGTCTAATTTACCCGTCCGTAGGACAGGCAAACCCCTACTAATATATATATATATATATATAAATGCTTCCAAAAGATTAGTTAGTTGGGTCTTAACCTGCTGCACACTTTTAATAATCAATATATATAAGTGGAAAATGTCTTATACCGTAATGAACTCCTAATTTTTTTTTTTCTGAGCCGTAATGAGCTCCTCATTCTATGGATGAAATTATGAATCTTCTTCTCTTTGCTTTGTGAAAAAAAAACAACAACTAGTTTAGTATCTATACTATTAAAAGAGAACGAGTCTTAAAAATCTACTTAAAAAGATTGTTGGACGTATTGGACCTATCTAATCTATACTATTAAAAAGAAATTATTCTACAAAATTATACTTAAAAAGTTATTGCATCCACCTAGACCAACTAAATAATCTTTTCTAAATATCTCCTAATTATACTAGGTCCTACAAATAAGATTCTGATTTAGAGTATTATTAATATCCTAAGAATATTTATTACCTATATATATCTACGATTATATCCTTAGAATATCATTCTTATTTAGTATAACCTTTATTTTACTAAGTAATATGGTTACCATATAATACACTCTCATTTCACGTGAATTATATTGTCCATATTATAATCTTAATCGATGGTTATACATCACCAAAACCAAAATTATATTGAGACATACTCCTATAATAATTTATGTATTTAGACATAATTAGATATTTGAAAATTTGTGGTTTGGGTGCGGATTGGTTCCTTTCAAATACATGTAAATACATGTATTTTAGTTACATAACGGGTTAAGATCAGTTCTAATATTTAATACCCGAAAAAACTTGAAATACCCAAAACCCCAAAATGTACTCGAAAAACCAAAAAATACACTACATAAAAACATACCCGAAAACTCAAAAAAAATTGCCAAAATATTCAAATATTCAAAAAATCCAAAATTTTACATTAAATCTGATCCGAGGAACCAAAAAATACCTAATATTATATTTTAAAAAATTTGAAATTGTACTTGAAACCCGAATCTATAACCGAAAACACAAACCTGATAATTAAAATTATTCGTTATACCAAAAAGATATTGAAATACTCAAATATAACTAATATACATAAAATATTTTGGGTATTTTTGGATATATGATCGGGTCTCGGGTAAGACATGGAACCGACAAAGACTTGCGGGTCCAAAAAATATCCAATAGTTACTTACTCTGGACCCAGACCAAATCCAAATATGTATTTTTGAATCGGTTTCGATTTAGTTTTTTTGGATCTGAGTAAAATGCTCAGGTCTAAGAGAGAATATACAAAATCTCAAATAAACTTATTCATAAATTTTATAATTTTTAAAAATTTTCTTCTTCTATATAATACAGTTTAGCATAATAATATATAATAATTAGAATATAGTATTTATTCCAAAAAATTATAATTAGAATAACCCGCGCTTTCGAAGCGCGGGTCAAAATCTAGTTATATATATTTGTATTGTCGCTTGTTCAAATTATTATTCTTATTACTTTTTACTTTTCTTTTTCATCAACTAAAACAGACTCAAACTGATTTTGTAAACCAAACTGGTAACTCCGCATCCATGTGAACGACGAAAGACGATTGCTTCCTGGCAATATGTGCTAGACTATTCGCCTTTAAATTTTGTGTTCTTGGTACATGAATGTTTTCCGAGTTAAGAAAACTTTCTCTCAAGGTCTTTACGTCCGTTCTCCGAGCTAAGAAAACTTTCTCTCAAGGTCTTTACGTCTTCCAAATAATTTGCAAAAGTTGGCGATTCATCTGGTTCCGAAACCATCTTCACCACTTGAGAACAAACTGTTGCAAACGTAACCCGAACCTGACGCAAGTTCCTCATACATTCCATTACCCAAACTAAAGCCTCGATCTCTGAATGAAGAGGAGACAAACCAGCCCTTACATTTCTTGCCCCCATCAAACCATCAAAACCTTCTAACGAACTATACCATCCCTGTCCTGAAAAAACCTCATTTTATTTCCAAGAGCCATCTGAAAAGCACCATCGCCCTAGGATTGGCGGCATATTCATAGCCTCTACAGGTCATGGCCCCCTCTGTGCAGGTCATGGCCCCCTCTGTGTGTTCAACACTTGTGCTTCAGCCCAAAATGTCAACACTTTTTACTTTTAATAAATAATATATTATATTTCTACCCAATCTGGGAATCGGAACAATGTGCTGGCTAGTTAGAGAAACAGAAGATCTATGTTATGAAAAACAATCTGCACTTAACCGGACAGAACAAGCCAGAAAAATACAAGCAGTGAGGGAAAAAAGACAGGGGTAGCTGAGAAACCGCCCATTAACACCAGTGATTAAGCCTCTAGTTAATTCACAAGTCGGGGTGTCCATGACCAGACACAGATTCGACAGCGGTGTACCATCAGTAAAGAACCACTATCAAAGTCATCATGTGGCCTCTACCACCGCTTCCGAATGGGAGAACAGCTCCTAAAACCCTAACTGGCTCATCTGTCTGGAGCTTTGCCGTTAAACAAGTCCAAGAGTCTTCGCTTATCTCCATCTTCAACCTGGTCAAAAGCATAGTGGTCAAAATTATAGCCACGACGGAGAGAACTAAGCCTGGAGAACCACCATCTCGTGGGAATGAACCTCCGCCAATAGATTCTCTCGACAGTTGGTAGAACAAATATCTCCTCCCCGATAACTGACTTGCAGAGTGTGGGAACCGAAATTCACACCGTCTATTTTAATGAATAAAATGGAGGAAAGTCAAGTGAGCCCGACTTTCCTTGAAGGTCCGGATTCTCTCCGTAACCACACGAAGTCGAAAAAGAGACAAATAGCAAAATATAGATGAAGTCGCTCAGAGGCGTTTTATTAATTGAATAATATGAGTACAGAATTCTTCCGAGAAGAGAAGAGATATGCTAACAAGATAAAGAATAGAACGAGAGGCAGCAAAACATTCTCAGGATTGCCTTGCTAGTCTAACCACCTAAGTTCTAAGTTCTCTAGGCTAACAAGAGTTCTCTAGGTCTAAAATCTCGGATCCCTGCATCTTTTGCTCCAGCTCTCCTTATATAGGTGTTTAGGTCGGTGGTCTTCTTACTCCTTTGTCTTTGGGCCCAAGTTTATCTCTTTAAGGAATATTCATTTTCTTCGATCTTTTGTAATTATTCTCGAACCTTGACATTTATCTTTGGAAACTTGACATTTATCATATTCCAAGAGTTAGGATAAACGGTCATAACTTCCATGGGATTGAATCTCGTTCAGAGTCTCAAGTGGTCTTCCAGCCGCATTGTGGACCCTTGCGGGCCGTTTTCTGGCATTCGGACGTCTTTGCGAGTTCCTTGAGAAATCACTTTTGTCGCGTCGTTGTGTCCATAAAAGAATCGTAAATCAATCGTATAGTCGAGGAGACTGATGTTTTAAGTTAACCATTTCCGTTGTATACGATAGATCTTGATTCGTACGTAAGATATCGACGATAACTCTGATCGAGATAAAAAGGGACATTGGGTCCATGGCTCGGAGTACGTGATTGCACAGAGAACGTGGGAATTGATACACGTTGGACTGGCCAGGATAGACCGTGCTCGCCTAGGATGAGCTGACTGGCTTGTGGCCGAGCTCGCCCTAGGGCGAGCTGGCTGGTTGTCGGACCGTGCTCGACCTCCTTTGGATTGTCGGTTGGCTCCTTCAGTGCTTTGTTTTCCCGAGGGTTTCCTATTTCTCGAAGTTCTTTGAGAAACAACTTCTGAAGAGTGGTGGTCTTAACCGTTGATTTCGAGATTACCGTTTTTGACCCCAACACAGAGCTAACAGCCAGTCCATCATTTTCAGAAAAGAGATTCACCACCAGATGGAACAAGCCACCAAATTTGCAACGCCATCACAGAAATCTACAGCGTAAACAGACCTAACCATCAACAGAAAAAGAGGAGACTCGCCTCTAAACGTATGCCAGAAGTAGCTATTCTATGCTTAAGAGCATAGATCGACTCTCTCCGCCTCAGCCTCACCGAAAACTCCCTGAATCGGATCTGACCCAACGGTAAAATTTGGAGAAACTCAAGAGTCGCGAGCATGTCAAATCCATAGAGAGAGAAAAAAACATAGATAACTAATGTCAAGAAGAGCAAAGAAACAGTGAGACAACGAAAGAGATGTCAATGTCGAAGAACACAATCGCCGGCCGTCCACGGAAGGATTTAGGGTTTTGGTCGATAGAGAGAGGAGAGAAGAGAGAGAACATTATTAGATTCTTAGTTTCTAGACTAGTCTCATACTTCTTGTTCAAATTATTCTAGATGAATATAAAGATTATTTCTGTGTTATTGTTTTATTCTTTTCCTACTTTTGTGTATTTCTCCATGAACTTCAATGGTGTGTTTCTTTTAGCCGAACTTGGAATCACAATACCTGAAACATTGGTGATTTATTATATGCCAACTTCAGAACTATATATATATATATATAGAGTACCAATTATGATTTGGGTTCACAGCTTTTTGAATAGATTGTGGATTATAAAATCCAAGAACAGAAACAGATAGCTGGACTTGCAACTGAAGATGGAAATTCGTTTAGACAGAGTTGGGTAGTCAATCTTTGGGTAAGATCTTAGTTTAGAAAAAAAAAAAAAAAAGACAAATCAAATAGCGACATTGTTGAGGGACCGTTTCAATTTGAAATTAGGACATTTTAAAATTGTCTAACTCGGACCGGTTATGCAAACCGTTTTAGAAACATATGCCGCTTCTTTTTTTGTGGCCTGGGAGGAGAACGCGGCCAGCCCTGACATATTGAACACGTGGCGAAGTTGCTGAGACATCTCCACGACAAAACCGCAAATATTGATTGCCACGTGACCTCGCGAAACCTCTCATTATAAGTTATACCTTCTGAGGACATTGGAACTAGAATCATCAGAACATTCAAATAAGAAAAAAGAAAAAGTTTGTCAAAACAGATTTGAAAACATTGTTTTGTAATCATTTGTCAAAAGAGATGATGGAGAGAAGAAGAACGGCTTTGGTACTGCTGCTGGTAGTGGTGGTTCTAACGTGGCACAAGGGAACGACGGCGAAGGACGCGAGAAGCGCCGCCGAAACGGCAAAGAAAATGGCAACAGAGACTGTTTCATGGGCCGGTTGGGTCTCCGACAAAATCACCACGTAAGTAATTTCTGAAACCCACTTCTGGTCCAATCAAAACCACCCATCCCATCACGTTGATTTTGTGTTCAGTCTAATCTCATTTTGGTAATGTCTCATGTCTAGATTTGGTCACTATATCGTCTACATGGGTAACGTATTCGGCCGTAATAAAGATCATAGATAACGTTGTACATATGTTTTTTAATCCAGTGGACTTGGTATAAAGAAAAAGGAACCAGAAAGTGTCGCCCAACGCGCAAAAAACTACGCTTACAACACTGCGCAATACGTCAAGGACTCCGCCTATGACAAGGCTGGTGATGCTAAGGATATGGCTTATGAAAAGGCAAGCAATGCAAAAGACATGGCCTCCGAGAAAGCTGGCTATGCAAAGGACATGGCCTATGATAAGGCAGGCAATGCGAAAGACATGGCTTACGAGCAGGCTGGACATGCTAAGGATTATGCTTATGATAAGGCAGGCAATGCAAAGGACATGGCTTACGAGAAGGCCGGACACGCTAAGGATTATGCCTATGATAAGGCAGGCAATGCAAAAGAAGTAGCATATGATAAGGCCGACAATGCAAAAGACATGGCGAATGATAAAGCAGGCGATGCCTATGATAAGGCAGGCATTGCGAAAGACATGGCTTATGAACAGGCTGGCCACGCGAAGGATTTTGCTTATGAAAAGGCTGGCAATGCAAAGGACATGGCGTACGAGAGAACCGGACACGCTAAGGATTATGCCTATGATAAGGCAGGCAATGCAAAAGAAGTAGCATATGATAAGGCCGGCAATGCAAAAGACATGGCATATGATAAAGCAGGAGATGCCTATGATAAGGCAGGCATTGCGAAAGACATGGCTTATGAACAGGCTGGCCATGCGAAGGATTTTGCTTATGAAAAGGCTGGCAATGCAAAGGACATGGCGTACGAGAGAGCCGGACACGCTAAGGATTATGCCTATGATAAGGCTGGTGATGCAAAAGAAGTGGCATATGATAAGGCGGGCAATGCAAAGGATATGGCCTATGAAAAGGCGGGCAATGCCAAGGACATGGCATATGATAAGGCGGGCAATGCAAAGGACATGGCCTATGATAAGGCTGGTGATGCTAAGGATATGGCTTATGAAAAGGCTGGCAATGCAAAGGACATGGCATATGAGAAGGCAGGCGATGCGAAAGACATGACGTATGACAAGGTGGGAGCTGCTTACGGCAGTGCCAAGGACATGGCATATGAGAAGGCGGGCGATGTAAAAGATATGGCGTATGACAAGGTGGGAGCTGCTTACGGCAGTGCTGAGAAAGCAAAGAATTACGGGTATGAAAAGGCCGGCGATGTGATCAGGAAGGCCACAGAAAAGAGCAATGAAGCCTATAAAGGAGCTACAGAGAGGTCAAAGAGTGCCAAAGACATGGCAGCTGATAAAGGAGAACGTGCGGTAAAGTATGGTAGAGACAAAGCAACGGAAGCAATGGATGGATCTGTTGAGTATATGAAAGAAAAATCACACAAAGCCAAAGATGGAGCGGCCAAAGGGTTCGGAGAAACCATGGACAAGGTCAAGGAAACATCAAAACACGCATATGAAACCGCAAAAGAAAAGGCTTCTCATGTTGCCGAAGAGATTAGAGAGCGTTATGTTGAGCTCTAAAATAAGTTTCTTATACAGTTATGAATCTAATTTAATCTATTTTCAAAAATGTAAACACAATAGTCGTAACGTTTACAGGAGTGTTGAACAAGGATCTTAGTATATATATTAAAGTCTCTTACATTTCTTTCTTCTTGGCTGTTTGCTTATTGTTGTGCTTCCAAACTTTAAAACACTCGTCTTTCCACATTAATCTCACGACAAAACTGATTCACTTCATTGTCTTCTGGCTTACTCATTGTCGATCCAATCTTCTCAGCAAACTCCATCATCTTCTCCTTCTGTTCTTGATTAAACTTTGTCCTAAACCGTTCCTTGGGATGGTATTGATACTGATCCACTCCGTTACCATCAAAAGATTGGTGAAACTTGTTAAGATCCTCCGTCGATGACTCCGCCGGATCTCTGCCTCCTCTACCACCGCCGAAGCTCATCATGTTCGGAGACACGTGGCGGCTAACGGGCGGTCTTTGTGAATGGCCAAAGCTGTTGAGTTTAACAACGAACATGCCCTCGATTTCTTTTCTGTGGAAGCTCCGGTGACAATCACATGCGGCGCAAAGAAGTGACTCCGCCGTGCCTTCTTCACCGGAAGACATGAACTGGCCGCAACCGTCGATCACGTGCCCACCGGAGCTAGTCGCGTGGTTCCGTTGGCATTGTCTATATCTCACACTCCTTTGTCGGAGAAGTAGTTTGAGGCTGTTGAATAATGCCTATTTGTTCTCAAACCACAAAACATAAAACGTGGGAAAAGAAAGTAAAAAGTCAAGCTGTTTCTAGGTATGAAAAAGTCTTTGTAAAAGTCTTTAAGTTGCTTGTTGCAGTAGTCTTAAGTGTAAGTCAAAAAGTATGGGCTATATGGAGAGTACTCCTAAGTCTAAGTAAAAGATAAGGAGGCTAAATAGAGAAGATCGAGAGTGTTCTATTTTCTCTATAAATATGTAGTGGCCAATGTTGTGTAAGGTAAGCAAGTATTAAATCAGTTTCTCCACCACTTCACTCAAAGCTTTCAAAAGTCCAAAAACGTTTTCTCTATCTTGAACAAGAACACAAAACAGAACAAAAGAAACATGAAGAAAATCTGCAATTTTCTGCAGTTCGTAACTGAGGCCTAGCGTATGATCTTGGAGCTGGAGCGTATGATCTTGGAGCTGGAGCAGCCAAAGAAATTTGGGTTTGTGTCAAGATCTGGATCCGGATTCGACCCGTTTCTTTCGGTGGTGGGTTTCTCTTTGTATGTGGTTTGATGGTTCGCTGATGAATTTCAACTTTCTATCTCCATTTTCTCACCTTTCTTCTCTCTAATCTCCATCTGTTTGATCTTCAGCTTCTGAAATGAAACCCTAATCTTGTTTAACTTCCTCTTAAACAAAGAGTAAAACATTTTGTAATCTCTCCCTCTCTTTAAAGCCCTAGCTATTTGATTAAGAAAAATAATTATAGCTCTAGCTTTTCACAAGCTAATCATCAGCTAAAGATCATGAAGCTGATCATAATTGTTTTTCAAACCTTTTAAAAATTTTGACTTTGACAGTTGACTTACTCATTTTTACTTTTCGTTTCCCATTGTGGTAAAACCACCAAAACCTACTAGACTAATCTCAAGTCTACAAGCAGTTAAACTAAAGTGGAAACTGAGCTAACCCTAGTTAAGAAGTGATTAAACCCAGCAAGAAAATGAAGATTAAAGTTTAGGTTCTTTTGGCAGGATATGTGGAGAGAGAGAATCTGAATTTGTGTTTCCTAGCCCATCAATTTCCGAGAAAAAAAAAAAATCTAATCAAGAAGTGGGTTTGGTCTGTGCCAATAATAACACAGTTCACTACTAAACAGGAGATATGGACTTGGAGCAGGCACTGCCACGTTTCTCTATGATACAGTGTTCGCACATTGGTCACAATACTAATAGTTATATTGTTTTAATTAATTAGAATATTTGCAAATTTAAAGATTAGTATAGTGATGTTTCAATAAAAGATTAGTGTAGTTTTTTGAGGACGATTAAAGATATAAAGATCAAACAGAAGTATGTTCACTACAAGAATTGTCTATTTAGATACGGAGTGGCTAAGCCATATATGTAGCCATGATTATTAGCTACGAAAATAGCGAAAGATGGCAACAGAACAAAATTTTAGTAATTCCATCGCCAAACTGTCGCTGGCTGGGATTAGAAAAAAGAACCCAGAGCGCTTGAGAAAAAACTCAGATCGTGCGTTGCCCATTGCTCCGGCGTCGGTCTCTCCCGACGTCGGAGGCATCTCTCTTTCCCTTTGTTTATTTTCCTTTTGCTTCGTCTCGTTTCTTGCTCTCAGCCGTCAATATGCTCGAGTTAGTGGTTGGGTAGACTCCGGAAGTCTTTCACGGCGGATCCGGTGGATTCACGGCAGGAGGCTGCAGATCCGGTGGTTTGGTGCTCATCTGGTGACTCGGCGAGGCAGTGGAGGACAGATTCGAGGCGGAGTCGGTTTTTAGGGTTTGAGCTTTGACTGGGTCGGCATTTTCCCTTTAGTCGGCTCGGAAAAGTGAAGATCGAAGCATGAGTGATGGATGAAGTGCAGAACTGTTTAAATCCTCTCGACTAGGAGCTGTGCTAGTAGGATACCCTACCGGCTTTGAAGAGTACCGGAGAGTCCTAAATCCGACGGTGGTGGCGTGGATTTCAGGATTCGCTTGGCCGCTAGGTTATGATGTTTCATCTCTGAAGATTAGGGCGTGCGCAAGCTTGAATTTGGATTTCAGTGTTAGCAGTTAATTGTTTAATGCTGCTCCAAAACCGGTGACTTATCTTCGCGATTCCCATCTCATGGACCTGTTCTAGTTCAGCTCCGACCACCGCGGATGCTAACGGCGGAGTTTCAGTTCATGTTTCGTCTTGGCCCACCTTTCTGCTTTAGTAGTAGTTTGGTAGCCTCATTACGGACAGCGTAGTTCCGTTTTTTGTGTTTAAGGTCAGAGTTTTTGGGACAATGATAATGGAGATGAGAGAGGAAATGCACTTTGGTGTTGCGTCAGTGGATACACGAGCTGCATTCATATTACAAGATGATCTCTGCTAGGCTGGAACTGCTCCTCGATTATGTCCTGTTTGATTATCAGCTGCTCAAAACTCTGTACGTCCTTTCCAAGATTCAAAGCCTAAGCTCCTATTAATCCAGAACTCAGCTGAGAGAATGCATCAGTTTGGTGTTGAAGTAGTTGGTCTTGCGCTCCAATCAAATCATCATGGTACCAGCAGCTAAGATATTATATTGAGCTCTCTGTTTGGAACTCCTGGTGGCATAGGATAGCTTAGATTCAAACTCATGTCTTCATCCTATCAAAAATTTCTAAATTGAGAGTTTGCGCCTTTGGTGTCGACACGGGTGGCCATGCTTTACCACTCCAATCATTCGGTGTCACCTGTAATGATCTTCATTAGTCTTTTAATTTAGGAGTTTTTTTTGGTTTGGGTTTTGAAGTAAGTTTGTAATCTTGGTTTTTAGTGGTAGAATTAGGTGGTGTAAGAGACGGTTCATCTCAGGTCGTGAGATGGATTCGTTTCATTGTGGTGAAAAATACAACGTCGTTTATGATTGGATAGCGTAGGATCCTTCTAAGTGTTCCTGGGTGATACTAGATCTCGGCGTTGTATGTGGGGTTTAAATCTCGGTGAGGTTAAAAATCTTGTATTCACAATTTGGATAATGAAAGTTGAAGTTGAGCCAAAAAAAAAAAAAAAAAAAAACTGTCGCTGGCTGTAGCGATTTAGCTAGGAATTCGTTCCATGGATCTGTTGTTGCTAAATAGCTACATATCAGCTATGGACAAGTTGTCGCCAAAATTTTTCTTTACTTGCAATAGATGGCCATAATTATTGTTGTTGCTAAATGTTTATGTTCCCTTAGAAACCTATCACTAAATAACAATATGAGAAATCTATCTAATTTGATGGAAAAGTCTCGTAAAGACAATAGCGATTCATACAAAATACTATGTCAAATCCAGATGACTGCTTATTATCTTAGTTAAGAAAACTAGTAAATATATATCAGGGTTGTTCTTTTGACGTTTTATCTTAAAAATATGTAAAATTAGAAAAAAGAAACTCAATTATGCTCTCTATTTCAAATATTAAAGATTAAAACAAAATAAACAATAATAAAAACATCGATCACGATTCAAAACTACATATAACAAACTACATTGACTTAACCAATTATATAAGATCTATAACTAATATTTATTAACTAATACTCTGATCCACAAAATTACTTGAAGTATTTATATTCTAGAATTTAGAATTTAGTTAAATTTAATTATTATTAAACACTTCAATCACGAACAAGAAATTAAGTTTAAACCCAAACCCAATATTCCGTATATACCATATACCCTAAATCTCTAATTTTATTCTCTAAGCTATAAATCAGAACATTAAACTTATATTTAAATTTTAAACTTAAATACAAACTATAATATAATCATAATACATGTAAAATTAATAAAAGGAATTACGTGATTGAAAAATGAAGATGATTATCGTAGGTGTTATAGTTTTAGGGGTTACACTTTAAAATATGAAATTTATAGTTTTAGGGATTAAAAGAGGATAATATTTTCTTCCAATTATACTTCCCTCCATAAGATTTGGCTCCAAAGATTGGCTCCAATAATATTTTGGATTTTGGCTCCAATTCATTTTAGCCCAAATTGCACAAAACACTAACAAGTCTCAACACTTTGAAAACAAAAATCAAAAATCTCTCCCTCTGGAAGTGTCTCTCTTGGACTCTCCGATCTTTCTCTCTTAACACCAACGAGTTTCCTCCGACTCTCCTTCTCGTTCTCTCCTTCGACCAGCTTGACATCTTATGATGCACTGAAGTAGCTCGATAAGAATCTTCTCAATTGCAGTTACATCACTTGGTAAGTTGTAAATTTTTTTAATAAGATTAGATCCTAAAGTCTCAACCTTTTTGGATCTATAAGAGTAATAGTTAGTTTCCTCTGTGTTTGTTTTACAGGTACCATAGTTCCAAGGATTATGCCGGCATTTGCTTGCCCTTGCAGTGAATGATTCAAATGGCTTAAATTTTGACCTGGATATTATTGGTTGTTTATCTTGTGCCTCTTGTTTTCTATCTTATTTCAACCATTTTCTTAGGCAGTTAGTGATATTGTGCCCCTTCTTTGAAGATCGTGAACCTGAGTCAAGTAATCTCTATTGAAGACTCTCTCGACTGAATAAAGAAGTCAGGTTCTAGGGGGCTTTGCTCGAGTTCAAAGCAAAGGAAGGAGTCAGCTATATCACTGGCATCCATAAGTCACAGCCAAGCTAGTCATAAAACGCATCCTTGACTTCACAGGTACTCTCTCAGTCTACTCTGTTTAACAGCCTATAATTCTCTTTCAAACTTACCGTATCTAATTGTGGTTCTGTCTCTCTTCTCTTATTGCAGAATCAGAAGGCATATTGTAACATCTCCATCCACAAATCCTAACACAGGATCATATGCATCTGGATAACATTAGGTTCTGTTTTTTGTTCTCTTTCTGGGTTAACTTTTTTTGTAATTGTATCATGCTTAATGATCTCTGTGATGTTTGGCAGTTTTTGATTTTCTTATTATGATCTACATTACATTATTAATGTTTGCTAACACAATTGTAAATAATTTTATTTATTTATTTGTTAATATATTTAGTTTTGCTCACTAATTAAAAAGTATTGGACAACAAATTGTTTTTCAAAAATTTATAAATTGTATTATTAGCTACAGATAACTCAAATCAAAAGCTAGAACCAACCAAAAATAATGCGTAGCCAAATCCGTGGATACATTTGATATATAGCTACAATAAAAAGGGTTGCTAAAGTCATCACAAATCAAGTCATAGTTAATCTCTCGCTATTGGCTACAAAAACTGTCGTCTCTATTCTGTCGCCATTGACCTACGGATTGGCGACGGAACATAGATAGCGTCGGAGCTGAGGCCAAGGATATAATATGTCGCCATCCGTTGCCTTTCTAAATCAAGCAACTGATTTGGGCCATTATCTACAAAATATTCTTTAGATATTTCAGTGATTTCTTGTAGTGGTTAGTAATTAAGATCTGTGTTGCCGACAAGATCAGACAGAAGAGATAGATTAAAAATATAAAGAGATGTACGTAATTTGTGGTAATATGATATTTGAAAAAGTGGTAGTTAGAAAAGGTATCTAATACACTACAAACAAAAAAAAAAAAAAACCGATTTCCAACAGAAAACGGATGATTCAGAATTTTCTACGAAATATTTGTCAGAAAATTCTAACGATTTATTGTGGCTGATATTTACCAACGGAAGGAGGTGGTCAAGATTTTCTCGGAAAAATACCAACAAATTCTCGACGACTGTTCTGACGGACGATTCTATTGGGTATATAACTATCAGGATTTGTTGGGAATTCCCAACAAAATTCAAACCAATTTTTCCGATTATTAAGTACCGACAAACATTTTCGTCGAAAATTTGTCAATATTGCATATTCCCGACTGATTACCGATGGTTTTTTTCTTTAGTATTCGCATGTTTTTTTGTAGTGATACTCTCTTGTTTTATAAATAATATCATTTGAAACTTTTTGTTACAAAAATACTATTTAAAAATTTGGTTATACAAAAAATATTATTTAGAGTTCAAATGAAATTTATGTCTCGAATCTGGGCACTGTCAAAGGTAAATGGTGTCTCGAATCTGGGCACTGTCAAAGGTAAATGGTGTCTCGAATCTGGGCACTGTCAAAGGTAAATGGTGTCTCGAATCTGGGCACTGTCAAAGGTAAATGGTGTCTCGAATCTGGGCACTGTCAAAGGTAAATGGTGTCTCGAATCTGGGCACTGTCAAAGGTAAATGGTGTCTCGAATCTGGGCACTGTCAAAGGTAAATGGTGTCTCGAATCTGGGCACTGTCAAAGGTAAATGGTGTCTCGAATCTGGGCACTGTCAAAGGTAAATGGTGTCTCGAATCTGGGCACTGTCAAAGGTAAATGGTGTCTCGAATCTGGGCACTGTCAAAGGTAAATGGTGTCTCGAATCTGGGCACTGTCAAAGGTAAATGGTGTCTCGAATCTGGGCACTGTCAAAGGTAAATGGTGTCTCGAATCTGGGCACTGTCAAAGGTAAATGGTGTCTCGAATCTGGGCACTGTCAAAGGTAAATGGTGTCTCGAATCTGGGCACTGTCAAAGGTAAATGGTGTCTCGAATCTGGGCACTGTCAAAGGTAAATGGTGTCTCGAATCTGGGCACTGTCAAAGGTAAATGGTGTCTCGAATCTGGGCACTGTCAAAGGTAAATGGTGTCTCGAATCTGGGCACTGTCAAAGGTAAATGGTGTCTCGAATCTGGGCACTGTCAAAGGTAAATGGTGTCTCGAATCTGGGCACTGTCAAAGGTAAATGGTGTCTCGAATCTGGGCACTGTCAAAGGTAAATGGTGTCTCGAATCTGGGCACTGTCAAAGGTAAATGGTGTCTCGAATCTGGGCACTGTCAAAGGTAAATGGTGTCTCGAATCTGGGCACTGTCAAAGGTAAATGGTGTCTCGAATCTGGGCACTGTCAAAGGTAAATGGTGTCTCGAATCTGGGCACTGTCAAAGGTAAATGGTGTCTCGAATCTGGGCACTGTCAAAGGTAAATGGTGTCTCGAATCTGGGCACTGTCAAAGGTAAATGGTGTCTCGAATCTGGGCACTGTCAAAGGTAAATGGTGTCTCGAATCTGGGCACTGTCAAAGGTAAATGGTGTCTCGAATCTGGGCACTGTCAAAGGTAAATGGTGTCTCGAATCTGGGCACTGTCAAAGGTAAATGGTGTCTCGAATCTGGGCACTGTCAAAGGTAAATGGTGTCTCGAATCTGGGCACTGTCAAAGGTAAATGGTGTCTCGAATCTGGGCACTGTCAAAGGTAAATGGTGTCTCGAATCTGGGCACTGTCAAAGGTAAATGGTGTCTCGAATCTGGGCACTGTCAAAGGTAAATGGTGTCTCGAATCTGGGCACTGTCAAAGGTAAATGGTGTCTCGAATCTGGGCACTGTCAAAGGTAAATGGTGTCTCGAATCTGGGCACTGTCAAAGGTAAATGGTGTCTCGAATCTGGGCACTGTCAAAGGTAAATGGTGTCTCGAATCTGGGCACTGTCAAAGGTAAATGGTGTCTCGAATCTGGGCACTGTCAAAGGTAAATGGTGTCTCGAATCTGGGCACTGTCAAAGGTAAATGGTGTCTCGAATCTGGGCACTGTCAAAGGTAAATGGTGTCTCGAATCTGGGCACTGTCAAAGGTAAATGGTGTCTCGAATCTGGGCACTGTCAAAGGTAAATGGTGTCTCGAATCTGGGCACTGTCAAAGGTAAATGGTGTCTCGAATCTGGGCACTGTCAAAGGTAAATGGTGTCTCGAATCTGGGCACTGTCAAAGGTAAATGGTGTCTCGAATCTGGGCACTGTCAAAGGTAAATGGTGTCTCGAATCTGGGCACTGTCAAAGGTAAATGGTGTCTCGAATCTGGGCACTGTCAAAGGTAAATGGTGTCTCGAATCTGGGCACTGTCAAAGGTAAATGGTGTCTCGAATCTGGGCACTGTCAAAGGTAAATGGTGTCTCGAATCTGGGCACTGTCAAAGGTAAATGGTGTCTCGAATCTGGGCACTGTCAAAGGTAAATGGTGTCTCGAATCTGGGCACTGTCAAAGGTAAATGGTGTCTCGAATCTGGGCACTGTCAAAGGTAAATGGTGTCTCGAATCTGGGCACTGTCAAAGGTAAATGGTGTCTCGAATCTGGGCACTGTCAAAGGTAAATGGTGTCTCGAATCTGGGCACTGTCAAAGGTAAATGGTGTCTCGAATCTGGGCACTGTCAAAGGTAAATGGTGTCTCGAATCTGGGCACTGTCAAAGGTAAATGGTGTCTCGAATCTGGGCACTGTCAAAGGTAAATGGTGTCTCGAATCTGGGCACTGTCAAAGGTAAATGGTGTCTCGAATCTGGGCACTGTCAAAGGTAAATGGTGTCTCGAATCTGGGCACTGTCAAAGGTAAATGGTGTCTCGAATCTGGGCACTGTCAAAGGTAAATGGTGTCTCGAATCTGGGCACTGTCAAAGGTAAATGGTGTCTCGAATCTGGGCACTGTCAAAGGTAAATGGTGTCTCGAATCTGGGCACTGTCAAAGGTAAATGGTGTCTCGAATCTGGGCACTGTCAAAGGTAAATGGTGTCTCGAATCTGGGCACTGTCAAAGGTAAATGGTGTCTCGAATCTGGGCACTGTCAAAGGTAAATGGTGTCTCGAATCTGGGCACTGTCAAAGGTAAATGGTGTCTCGAATCTGGGCACTGTCAAAGGTAAATGGTGTCTCGAATCTGGGCACTGTCAAAGGTAAATGGTGTCTCGAATCTGGGCACTGTCAAAGGTAAATGGTGTCTCGAATCTGGGCACTGTCAAAGGTAAATGGTGTCTCGAATCTGGGCACTGTCAAAGGTAAATGGTGTCTCGAATCTGGGCACTGTCAAAGGTAAATGGTGTCTCGAATCTGGGCACTGTCAAAGGTAAATGGTGTCTCGAATCTGGGCACTGTCAAAGGTAAATGGTGTCTCGAATCTGGGCACTGTCAAAGGTAAATGGTGTCTCGAATCTGGGCACTGTCAAAGGTAAATGGTGTCTCGAATCTGGGCACTGTCAAAGGTAAATGGTGTCTCGAATCTGGGCACTGTCAAAGGTAAATGGTGTCTCGAATCTGGGCACTGTCAAAGGTAAATGGTGTCTCGAATCTGGGCACTGTCAAAGGTAAATGGTGTCTCGAATCTGGGCACTGTCAAAGGTAAATGGTGTCTCGAATCTGGGCACTGTCAAAGGTAAATGGTGTCTCGAATCTGGGCACTGTCAAAGGTAAATGGTGTCTCGAATCTGGGCACTGTCAAAGGTAAATGGTGTCTCGAATCTGGGCACTGTCAAAGGTAAATGGTGTCTCGAATCTGGGCACTGTCAAAGGTAAATGGTGTCTCGAATCTGGGCACTGTCAAAGGTAAATGGTGTCTCGAATCTGGGCACTGTCAAAGGTAAATGGTGTCTCGAATCTGGGCACTGTCAAAGGTAAATGGTGTCTCGAATCTGGGCACTGTCAAAGGTAAATGGTGTCTCGAATCTGGGCACTGTCAAAGGTAAATGGTGTCTCGAATCTGGGCACTGTCAAAGGTAAATGGTGTCTCGAATCTGGGCACTGTCAAAGGTAAATGGTGTCTCGAATCTGGGCACTGTCAAAGGTAAATGGTGTCTCGAATCTGGGCACTGTCAAAGGTAAATGGTGTCTCGAATCTGGGCACTGTCAAAGGTAAATGGTGTCTCGAATCTGGGCACTGTCAAAGGTAAATGGTGTCTCGAATCTGGGCACTGTCAAAGGTAAATGGTGTCTCGAATCTGGGCACTGTCAAAGGTAAATGGTGTCTCGAATCTGGGCACTGTCAAAGGTAAATGGTGTCTCGAATCTGGGCACTGTCAAAGGTAAATGGTGTCTCGAATCTGGGCACTGTCAAAGGTAAATGGTGTCTCGAATCTGGGCACTGTCAAAGGTAAATGGTGTCTCGAATCTGGGCACATTTGCTCTGTTCTTATGTTTGCTTTTCAATTGTGACTGGTCAAGTTGTGCCGGGCAAATTTTACGTTTGTTTTTTTTATATAATTATTAAAAAATGTAAATATAAAATTTCGGCATTTAAATTAGAGAATGGCACAACTGTAATAACGACATCCATACGAGCCCTTCCGAGACTTTTCGCATGTGCCGAAAAGCAAAATTGCCCATTTTGCTAATAAAAACTTGAGGTGACCCAACTTGCCAATTACAAACTTAAAATTTTTCCAATTTTCCAATTTTTTTTATTCCACACCCTTTCATTTTTAACCAGTGGTTTTTTAAATAAAATTCAACACCCTACCCCACCATTTTTAATTCATACTTTTATCTTTATAATACAGTAGTTACATATTAATAATTCTTAAAAACTAAAATAATGTAACTTTTAATAAGAAGAATTTTGAGTTTAAAAATGTTATTATTGGGATCTAAGTAACAAAAAGGTTTGAAACATTGAAATAGTTGATTATAGGAAAAATGAAGATTATTTTTTATGTATCCAAATAAAATGAGAGTAGTCTCTATTTATAGATCATACAAAATATGAATTTTGATATAATTTTTAGGGAAATTGTCCAAAATAGCACTTTTGAAATTTTTGTCTCAAAAATGGCATCAGAAGGAGAAAGTCACATAAATAACATTCATTAAAGGGTAAAATGTCTCTAATACCATTGTTTTAAAATTAATTAAACAAACAGAAAAAAAACAAAAAAAAAAACTATCTCTCTCTCACGCTACGGCGACAATCTCCAATTTCGATCGCCGTCAGCTTCACTCTCGTCAAATCCGCCGCCTCGTGCTTCTTCTCCTTCGCCGCGGCTCCGGGACCACGAGTGTTGAATACGAGTTTGGTTGATCGAATGATAGTAAAATAAACTCGGTTTAGTGGGTCTTACAAAGACGTTTTATTAGTAGTATGTGAAACGAGGACGATTAGAAAGAGATTTCGGGAAAGAAAGCGAACGTCGGAGATTTGTTAAGCGCCGACGAAGACAGTAAGAGACTCGATCGGTTGCTAAACCCTAGATCTAGCCGTCAGTCTTATTGTCTCAATTTTCGGATCCCCTTCTCTTTCCACTACGTCTCTCTTTTATAGCCTCGGCTCGTCTTACCTTCGTTCGCCCTAAAGTTAGGTCGCCCTAGAAACTCGGCCCAATTCCATGTTAGATGGGCTTTCGGGCCGGACGAAGGTCGGTCGAGTCGATGCTCGACTTGAACAACTTGGTTGGCTGGCGAGTTAAGCCGATCGATCGCTCGTTCCAGCCGATTGATTCTCCAGCCAAGCCGGTCACGACTAGGTTGTCAATGCTAATGGGCCTAACACTGCTGTTCGATGGGGTTGTGGAGGAGTGTCAAATTCCTCTCCAACAGTAAGCTCCCCCTGTCCGTTTGTGGAGAATTGTAATTCTTCGCAGCGGGGTAGTAAGAGTTGGTTCTGAGAACACTGGGTTCGGCCCATCGTCAATCTCTCGTCTCGTGCTTCCCTGGCGTGCTGCGGCTGTCGATCTAGCCCGATCGATCGATCGCCAAGGGAATGCCTCAAGTTAGTCTGATGAGAAGTCGGTCGATCGGAATGTATCATGACGCCGGGTTCGGGCTTACTTCGATCGACCGTCGGATTTTTCGCTGGTGTACCAATCCGGATCCCTATATGGTTGGACAATAGGCGACGTGCAGAAAAAAAGGGGGCGTTTTTGCGTAGCTTTCGACCGATCGACTTGTTGGCCAGGCATTTGATCTATCGGTATCAAACGAGCTCGATGCACGCCTTGCGGGGTCGATCGATCGATGTGTGTCTGAGTCCCTGGTTGTCTTAGCTTTCGACCGATCGACTCGTTGGCTAGGCGTTCGATCGATCGGCGTCAAACGATCTTGATTCATGTCTTGCGAGGTCGATCGATCGACGTGTGTCTGAGTCCCTGGCGGTCGTTCGTTGATAGATCAAACCCTACTTTCTCTTTTGACCGAGCCGTTTACGTCGGGGGGGGAGTGATTGCTTGCAAACGGATGCATAATAGGCTCATAGGCACAATAGGCCTAATAATTGCATTAACCTCGGGTTCCGTGATTCTTTTCTATAAATAGAGGGGTGGCCTCCTCATTTTTTCATTCTTCTTCAGCCTTAAGGTAATTTCTCTCTCTCTCTCTCTCTCTTTTGCTTTCCTTTCTTCTTCATCTTTTTTTTTTAAATTCCGGCCGACTTTTTCCGTTCTGCCGCCGCGATCTTGCGTTTTCCGGTGAAGCCACCGTCGTCGGTTACCAGCGCGATCGATGTCGTCCGGTCGGAAGAGATTGTCGAAATCTGAGAAAGGGAAAAGCATTCAAACCAAGCTAGATTCGCCATCGCCAGGACCGAAGTTGATGGGTGCTGCGATTAGGAGTGCGTCAGCCGCTCAAAATTCAGATCGAGCCTGCGATGTGGAGAAAGTGATCGGGTCGGATGATGGAGAAGATGGTGCTACCGGGACGAGATCCGCCATGGAGGGTGATGCTATCGATCGCCCATTAGATCCGTGAGGATGACCAGACGGTCGATCCCTTTTCGGTATAACAGTGATAGATCGATTGAGCAGCTTGCGGACATTCTGCCGGAGCTGTGTCGACCGTCTCTCATTGAAGGGCAAAACTAGGGAGATGTTAACCCAACTACGTCCACTCGGGAGAGCGTTCGTTCGCTGTTGAAGGAGTTAAGAGCGCACAATGTGGTTTTTGTGATTCCGAGACCTAACCAACGGCCGTGGACGCCGCCGATCGGTTATTACTGCGTCTATGAGTCTTTTTTCGGTAAGGACTCCAAGTTGTGGTTCCCCATCCCCCGCTTGATAACGTCTTATTGTGCTCGCCGGGACGTTGCTTTGACTCAGCTGATGATTGGTGCGATCAGAATCGCGGTAGCGCTCATGGTTATGGCAGCTGAGATAGATGTTTCAATGTCTGTCCATGTTTTTGAGGAATTGACGCAGACGCAGCCTAAACCAAACGGTCTCTTCGCGGTTCAGATGCGGGCGGGGCTTCACATCCTGACCGGTCACCCTGCCTCAACCAAACACTGGCAGCGCTCCTATTTCTATGTTAGAGCTGACAGAGCAGCTTTCGAAGAGCCGCCTGGAGAGGATTTTCGGGTTCTATGGAACCATCGAATTGGTAGATAAGCTGCTCCGAGTGATTTTCTATGGCTGGTTTAGACTGATCTTTTGTTTTCTGTCCTTGCAGTTATTGGTATTCTGCAAGACGGTGCGCAACGGTAGGTTGGTCAGTATGACGATCGAATGAGATTGGAAGTAAGGTCTGAGTTTCTGTGCCGAAGTTACAACGGCTCGAGCCATCTTCTCGAGCGTCGAGTACCGTGTTTCTGCGCCAGTCATGCGTTGGCTGGTGTAGAATATCGGGCGTTGCTCGCCTCGATCTTCTTTGACGAGCACGCTACTTACAGCTGTGCTGGAAACCGCAATGTAAAGATACAGTGTGTCGCCTTTGTCAGGTTTGGCCAACACAGGTTGTGTTGTAAGGTAATGTTTGAGCTGGTTGAATGCTTCCTCGCAACGCTCGTCCCAGATGAACTTCTTGTTGCCACGCAATAGATCATAAAAAGGTAGGCACTTATCGGTCGATCGCGAGATGAATCGATTGAGGGCGGCAATACGGCCTGTCAACCGTTGCACTTCTCGGCTGTTCTTGGGGCTGGGGAGGTCGAGGATGGCGGATATCTACTTCGGGTTCGCTTCGATCCCCCTTTGAGTGACTATGTAGCCGAGAAATTGGCCAGACGTGACTCCGAAAGTGCACTTCGTTGGATTGAGTTTCATGCCTTATTTGTTTAAGACGCAGAAACAATCTTTGAGATGGTCGATGTGGTCTGCTGCTTGTTGGGATTTTACCAACATATCATCGATGTAGACCTCCATGGTGACTCCCAGTTGCTCGGCGAACATTCGGTTGACGAGGCGTTGATATGTCACGCCAGCGTTCTTGAGGCCGAAGGGCATTACCTTGTAGCAATATATGCCGCGGTCCGTGATGAAGGCCGTCTTCTCGCTGTCGTCCGGATGCATCAATATCTGGTTGTAACCGGAGAAAGCGTCCATGAATGTTAACAGCTCGTTTCCTGCTGTTGATTCGACCAACCGATCGATATGAGGAAAGGGGAAGCTATCCTTTGGACAAGCTTTGTTGAGGTCTGTGAAATCAACACAGATTCTCCACTTGCCATTCTTTTTCTTAACAACGACTGGATTAGCCAGCCACTCGGGGTACTTCACCTCTGCGATTGACCCAGCGGCAAGCAAACGGTCGACCTCTTCATTAACAGCTTTCGAACGGTCGGGTCCGAGCTTGCGTCTTTTTTGACGAACTGGTTTGAAGGTTGGATCGAAGTTGAGCTGATGTGTGGTAACGCTAGGGTCGATCCCCTTTATATCAGCAGCAGTCCAAGCGAACGTCGATGCATTGTTCCGAAGAAACGAAACGATCTTGTCTTTCGTCTCGTCAGGAAGGTGCGCGCCAATTCGGACTGTTTTGGAGTGGTCGCTGCTGTCGATGGACACTTCGAGAGCCTCCTCGTGAGAAGGATGAAGCTTTGGTGACGGTGGAGCTACTGTGTTGACGTGGGAAGTCGACTTTTGCTTTTCACCTCGGCCACGAGAAGATCACGAGCAGCTGCTTGATCGCCCCGAAGAGTGATGATCTGTCCGTCGTTTCCGGGGAACTTGACACATTGGTGATAGGTAGAAGGGATGGCTTTCATTGAATGGAGCCATGGCGTTCCGAGGATCGCGTTGTATGGAGCTCGGACGTCGATAACTGAGAACTTGACATCCTTTGCGACGCCTTCAGCGTAAACGCGCAGGCGAATTGTCCCGAGCATAGTCTCCGTTGACCCGTTGAAGCCCGTCAACGAACGCGCGGAGGGTTTCATGTTGTCGAGGCTAATACCCATCTTGATGAGTGTGCTCTTAAAGATGAGGTCGACCGAACTGCCAGTGTCCACCAGCACTTTGGTCACAGTGCAGTCGCTGATGCCGATGTTGACAAGGAGCGGATCGTTGTGTGGCATATGAACACCCTCGGCGTCTTCGACGGAGAAACTAATTTGGGGACTGATTTCGGGGATGGTGGGCCAGCGTTTGGCCGTGACTGCTTTCCTGTGGAACTCCTTTACCGATCTGACGGAGTCATTGCAGAGAGGGGATCCTCCCATGATCACGTTCAGGTGCTGCGGTCGCCCTTGGGTTGTTGGTTCCTTTTCCAGTTCGTCGTTCAGCGGCCCTAAGTGTTGGTAGTGCGCGGGTCTTGGGGCTTGCGCTGATAAGGAATGATCGGCTCTGGCTCCGCTTGAGAGGAACCGGTTTTGCATCGTTTGAGTTTTTCACGAAGATCCGGGACCTTCGAGTTGAGGTGAGCTCGAAGATTGGTCGCCTCCGACTCGTCAGAGCGATCGCTTGACCATGCTGCCCGTTTAAGTTCATCCCGTTGGCATTCCTTTCGCTTGGCGTCGAGGACGTGCCGAGCATCAGAAGCGTGAGCTTTCCTTTGGAGCGATTGGCCTTTGCTGGCGCATCATCGGCTTCCACGTGCGTGCTATCGGTCGAAGTGAGACTCTCGACCGTTATCATCGACTGTCGATTGAGCGACACTCGTAGATCATCTCCTGGCTTTTCTGTTGTGGATGGGGCAGGGGAAAGCGTGGTTCAGATCGTGAAAATTTTTCGTCGAGATTTTGGTTTTTCTTCGTCGGAGGTTGAATCTTCGTCGTGATGTGATTGATCACCATCATCCGTTGGGGGAGAGCCTTCTTCCTTCTTTTCGCTGGACTTCTTCTTTTTGTCCTTGCTCTTACTCCAACTCTTATTGTTTTTGGCCGTCTTGGACTTTGGTGGTTCGACCTTTGGACGGCCGTCGCTGGTAGCTGTGAGCCATGCTTCATAGAGATGTCAGCATTCTTTGGTATCGTGGCCCTTCATGTCGTGGTACTCGCAGAACTTGTTTTTGTCAAATGAGCTCTTGGGATTGGCAGAAACGACCTGTCGAGACTGCTGTGTTTTATCTTCTGTGTCTCGTTCCCACACGTTCCACTTGGGATCACGTACTGCGGTGGTTGTGCCCGAACGGTCGTCATCTGCGACAGTGAAGACGGATCCGTTCTTTTTGTAAGGAGCATGCTGTTGCGGTTCCTTAGCGTCAGGGGCTTTGGCCACCGTCGACTTTTGGGCCTGTTGCTTCGCATTGAAGGCTCTTCTAACTTCGTCCATCCGAATGAAGTTCTTGGAGTTGTGGAGGGCGTCTTCGATGGTGATCGTTGGATTCGCGTAGAGGTAGTCGCGGAACTTGGAGTTAATCCAGAGTGCGTTGACTAGGCCGTCAACGGTGGTGTGGTCTGGCACAGGGACCTTGGACATGACTTGCTTGAATCTCTCCATAAAGTCCTTAAGACTCTCGGTCGAAGACTGGGAGAGCTTCCACAAGTCGGCCATGGAAGTTCCTTGACGAGACCACATGATGAAATTTTTGAGAAAAGATGCGGACAGGTCATGAAAACTTTCGATCGACCCTTCTTCAAGATGGGAAAACCAACTTAGAGCCGGTCCAGAGAGGCTCTCAACGAAGAGCTGACAGAGACTTGCATCCCTTTCTTCGTCTGAGAAGTTGTTCCGACCCATGGCGATATTGAAGGCGGTCATGTGATCGGTCGGGTCGCTGACGCCCGTGTATGGAGGGATACGAAGCTTCTCTGCCTGCTTAATCTTGACTTTCGTTATTTTCTCGGCAAAAGGGTTCCGTTGCGTGGAAGCGATAACACGCTCGATCTCCGAAGCGGAGGTCTTAACGTGATGGATCTTCGAATGGATGTCTCGCAGGGAAAATTGCAGATCTGCGATCTGGCAACTGGTTGAAGAGCTTGAGCCATCGGTCGCCTGTGCTTCGTTTGTTTGCTGGTTCGCGTCGCCTCCAGTAGTGGCGAACAGTCTTCTTCTTGCGGTTTCGGCTCTGTCGTGTTCGCCGTCTAGGGTGCCGAGAGCGGCGGCGAGGGCGGCCAGACGTTCGTTCGTGGCCCTGTTAGTTTCTTCTTGTTGAATGAAGCGTGCCATGATGGCTTGCAGCATCTCAGGAACGGACGGGACCGAAGCGGCCGGCGCATCGGAGGCCGGCGTAGCAGAAGTTGACGGTCGGTCGCCGTCAGCGGGTGTGTCGTCGGGAATCATACTGACGTTGTCAACGTTACTCTGTAAGGCCCCACGGTGGGCGCCAAATGTTGAATACGAGTTTGGTTGATCGAATGATAATAAAATAAACTCGGTTTAGTGGGTCTTACAAAGACGTTTTATTAGTAGTATGTAAAACGAGGACGATTAGAAAGAGATTTGGAAAGCGAGCGTCGAACTTTGTTAAGCGCCGGCGAAACGATAGAGACTTCGATCGGTTGCTAAACCCTAGATCTAGCCGTCGATCTTATTGTCTCAATTTTCGGATCCCCTTCTCTTTCCACTACGTCTCTCTTTTATAGCCTCGGCTCGTCTTACCTTCGTTCGCCCTAAAGTTAGGTCGCCCTAGAAACTCGGCCCAATTCCATGTTAGATGGGCTTTCGGGCCGGACGAAGGTCGGTCGAGTCGATGCTCGACTTGAACAACTTGGTTGGCTGGCGAGTTAAGCCGATCGATCGCTCGTTCCAGCCGATTGATTCTCCAGCCAAGCCGGTCACGACTAGGTTGTCAATGCTAACGGGCCTAACACTGCTGTTCGATGGGCCTTGTGGAGGAGTGTCAAATTCCTCTCCAACAACGAGCTCCACCAGCTTCCCGCCGTCTGGTTCGATCAGTGCGGATCGCACACGGAGATTGGTGGCTCTTCTGAGGAGGCTGCTGCGAGATCTCGAGTTGGAGGGGAATGAGACGGCGGTTGCGAGTAGAGAAACCACAAGGAGAGACTCAAAATTGCTTAAGTGAAGGAAGGATTCATCATTTTTTTCAGTTTTTCAGTGTCGATGAAGCTGATTTCACACTTTCTAAAGCACTTTTGAGATTATTTATTTCGACTTGGAAGGACACATGTAAAGAGCTAAGCATGTCAATGGTAAGTCCATGTTGAGTATATCGATATTGGACGCATATATCAGATATAAGTATTTCTGCTTGAATCTGATAGTGAATTATCTAAAAAGAGGAAGAGTTGTGAGGCTGTATGTTTTTGTTTATTCTCTAATACTCTGTTTTATATTTGTACTTTGTCGAGAAGATTTTGTCTTTTTACAATTTGGGAGGCTCAGAAGTAAAACCTCACAAGAAAAGAGCTAACGCGATGTCATCGTTTCCATTTGTTGGATTACTACATGTCGCTGTGAGTCAGTGGTCATATAATATTAGTTTAACGTTTTCTGCATTTTTTTTCTTTGTGTGATTTCCTGAGATGCATTTTTCTTTGTCTCCTTGTTTTATTAAGTCATCTGAGAGCGTTCTTCGCAGTCTCTGTTAATGCCTCATTATTTTGTTTCTGAAGTCGCCGTTCTCAGTGAAACCTCACTGTTATCTACTCCTTGTTTTGGAAACAGTTTTTTTTTCTCTGCGAAATACATTGAATGTTCCAACTAATGTCGTTTATGAGGCTTATGTGCGTCCGAAGTGAGTATATATGCTCAAAAGTGCAGGGTGCGTGATAGTTTCACCTTTGAATATATATTTGCCCTTTTGTTTTTTTTGGCTAAGTTAAAAATATATTTGACACAGGTCACTATTTTGAGTTCTGTGATACCTCGTTTTCGAAGCTAAGCACCATTATGTTAAGCTAAACTATTTGCTTGTGAAAACTTGTGGAATTTTTTTTATTCATCTTCTGGAAGGCGTTTCGTAGTTTCAGGATAGCTTTCCAAAAAATTCGATAGTTTTGAAATTTTATTTGCTTTGGCTATGCAGGACACAATGGGTGATTCCATACCTGAGCCATTAACAAATGAAACGCCTTCTGCTCAGACTCAAGTTTTGTCCCCTAATGTGACACATCATGTATGCGCTCAATGACTACATTTGGAGTTTATAATTAGATTTGGAGTTTGCACCTGTTATGAAATGCCTTCCTGATTATTTTGTAGGAGCCATTGAGTGAATCACCTGCATCTCCGGTGACTCATCAGATTGAGACTCAGGTTTTTTCTCTTAATCCGACACAACGCCTATGTGCTTAAAGTCATGTTTTACAAATTTCCAGTGTGAATGAGATGAGTTTGTTTGTGAAAATTTGTGGGTTTTTTTTAGTTTCAGGAAGGTGTTTCAAACTTTCACGATAGTTTTCCAGGAAATCCGATATTAGAAAATTTGAAATTTTTTTGGCTTGGTTACGCAGGACAGCAACGCAATGGGAGATTCAATACATGTCATGCTAAGACTATGTTTTTTAACTTTGATGTTGATTTGGACAAGTAAGAAGTTTATAATGAATGATGACGGCGTTTGTTTCATTTAGGTTGTTATTAGAGAAATTTTTGGAAGTCTTGAAGCATATTGATACCTTTGGTAGGCTCACGAATTTTCTTATGAAATTTCTAGTCGCTTGCTTGTTCTTGTGAAACTGTGTGGTTTTGTTAATTTCAGGAAGGATTTGTGTAGTTTCAGGAAAGCTTTCCAGAAAATTTCATATTAACATATTTACAAAACGTTTTACTTGAAGCATTTAATTCATTGTTTACAAAACAGAGAACACATATTGATATACCATGGTTTTTACCCGTTTTTACCCATGGTATATAAGTGTTTTTATTACTATTATCTATGTTTTAGAGTTTATTAGGTATGTTTTCAGGCTCAGGAGCATTTTGGAGAAAAGTGATGTTTTATGTGGCTTTTGGAGCTTAAAGAAGAGTTCACCCGAGATCAGACCAGAGGTCGACATCCGGAGCTATACATCGATCGATGCACATTTCATGCTATCGATCGACACACATTTGCCGAAGGACGATACATCGAGATCATAATCGATCGATGTACATCCAGTACTATCGATCGATATCGAGCGGCGAAAGAAGACAAGTTGGACTTGGCCGAACTTGAAGCCCACGACATCACATTTTTACAAGATTGCCCCTGACGAGTTTTTAACCTAATGAACTCATATTTATATGTGCCTAAGTGTTTTGGCACAAAAAAAAAAACTTTTTTCACCACCACCTTTTTACACATTTCTTTTATCATAGTTTCATTACTTTGCAAGTTCTCAATAAAGTTCTATTCAGTTCTTAATTCAGTTCTTAATTCTTTACTTGTTTTTCTTAATAAAGGTTATAGGATTCTAGATCTAGAGGAAAGATCCAAAGAGATTTGTGATTGGAACTCAAGTGTTCATTCCTCTAATATATCTATGAACTCCTATTATTAAATTGTTGCTATGAATCACTTAGCCATATCTGAGTAGATTCACTTGTTAGATTTAGGGTTTAAATAGGATATGAGGGATTAGCCCCAACTTATATCTGCTATAGGTGTGATATTTATTTTTAGGATTGTTCACTAATGATTTTTCTAGATTAGCTAACTAGAATATGAACTTGGTTTGCATTATTTATTTAATATAATTTATGATAACATCCTATACATGCTATGACCCTCTTGAGACAAGCGGAAGCTGATCTAAGTTCATGGTGAACACTGTATCAACTCGCGCATAAGTTCTGCTTAGAGCCGTATCGATCGATACTCCCATAGAGTAATCGATCGACGTAGCTAGATGTGTATTGGTCGATATTCCTATCGAATAATCAATCGATACTGTCGGCGATATAGCTGACCGCAAACACCATTTAGCATCTAAGTAATAGATGGTCTAAATATTGCGAGAGCTGATGGATTCATTTAATAGTGTTGAGCTCTGACATATCATGCAAGCAACTTGTTAGCATTTATAATATTTATAATCCTGAATTCCTGAATACCTACCCTGAATCTAACTACTTTTCTTTATTGTCTTAAACCAAAACCTTTCAACTGAGTAATCTTACCATTACTCAAAAACCTGCACTTCACTTTAAACCATTTTCAACCTAGCATAGTCACTAAGATTGCATCTTATTTGTACACTAGCTCTCTGTGGATTCGATCCCTAAGTGCTACAACTGAACCTCTTATTTGAGAGAGTAAAGTCACTTCTTAGGGATAAACATTGAGTGATATCAAATTTGGCGCCGTTGCCGGGGAGCTTTGATACAATTAGATTTAATCTGATTAAGTCTAGGTTATTTTTACTTTAAACTGTTTTCTTACAAAAAAAAATTTTTCTTTGTCTTTTCAGGTACATGCCCAGCAGTACTAGAAGCAACAAGGAATCTCAACTTTTGTTCTCAGAAGACCCTGCTAGCTTGGAATGTTCAATCCGCAAGGAAATCCGTTCTGTCGACCGACACTACTTCACCGCCGACCGACACTACTTCACCGCCGACCGACACTACTTCACCGCCGACCGACACTACTTCACCGCCGACCGACACTACTTCACCGTCGACCGACACTAGGTATCGATCGATACTTTTCCGCGAGTCATGGTTGCACCGATTATTCTCACACAAGATGAGAATGGAGACTTGCGTGACCAAGAAGGAGGTCACCTTTGTAATGAAGCAGGTCAGAAGCTCAATGCTCAAAATGAAGTAATCCCTGAGCCAGAAACTGCACCTACAGGAGCTGTTCAACCTGTAGGAGAGGCTGCTCGAACACTAGCTGACTACAACCGTCCAGATCAGTTCTACACCAACAGATCAGCCATTCGTCCCCCTGCTATTCAGAGAGGCGATTTCGAGCTCAAGCCGCAGTACTACACCCTTGTGGGACAGACACCCTACTGTGGGCTGTCCAATGAGCATCCCATGGACCATCTGGAGAGGTTCGAGGATCTCATATCTGCTATCAAAGCCAATGGAGTCCCCGTGGACTACCTTCTCTGTAAGCTCTTCAAGCACTCTTTATCTGGAGAAGCTTTACAATGGCTTAAACAGCAACCACCAGGATCTCTTACATCCTGGAGCGACATCAAAAACGCATTTCTGCGTAAGTTCTTTGATGATGCGCGTGCTGAAGACTTAAGGAAGAAAATTGCCACATTCAAGGATACCTGGATCAGATTCAAGTCTTACCAGCGAGATTGTCCACACAATGGATTCAACAAGGTGCAACTGCTCTGCACTTTCTTCAGAGGCATCGCGCTGAAATATCAGATGGCTCTGGATACTGCAAGTGAAGGCAACTTCACCACAAGGAATCCTGAAAATGCTGTGAAGCTAATAGACAACTTAGCATCCAGCAACAGCACGAAGAACATTGTAAAAGCAAGATCTGCAGTGTTCCTTGGAAAGGAACAGATAAATGAGGTGCAGGCTACACTTGAAAATGTTCAGAAGCTGCTAAACAAGCAAATCTGCTCAGTGGAGGATGCATAAGCTGATGAAGAAGATGACTACGTAGAAGCATAAGTCAACTGGATCAATGGAACTAGATTTCAGAGATCTGGAAACCAAGGAAACAGAAACTTCTCAGGACAAAGAGGCAACTTCAACAGCAGCAACCCCAACAACAACAGGAGTTATGGAAACTCATCTTACATGAAGCCACCCACACCAACCCCAGAAGAAAATCTAGAAGACATGCTCAGCCAAGTTCTTGAAAGCCAGCAGCAGTTAGAGGTGAACTTCAATGGAAAGATCGATGCTATCTACACCACCTTGAACACAAAGCTTGATGCTTTGAGCACTCATGTGAAGAAGCTGGAGACTCAGGTGATTCAGACAGGAGAAGCTGTTAAGAAGCAGGAAGCTTCAGGAAAAGGAACTGGAGAAGAAACAACAGGCCACAACGTCAATGCTATCATAGAAGGCGATTTTTGGAGAGTGGTGAAGCATGAGAAGCTGTAAGAGGGAGACTTCCAGATCGAAAATTCCATGAATATTGGCGGAAACCATTGGTATCGACCGATGTCAGGACATGACTATCGATCGATGTACGCCAACTCAAATCGATCGATGGACTCGGACGAGCATCGACCGATGGACCTTGAAGAATCTACTCACGAGTGCAACGCCGTAAAAATACTTACTCACGAGGAGTTCGCAGCAAAGCACCCACATCCGCCCAGGCGTTACAAAATCGACCGACATAATGGATGTTCCATCGATCGACAAAAGGATGAAGAAATCGATCGACATAATGGATGTTCCATCGATCGACAAAGGATGAAGAAATCGATCGACATAATGGATGTTCCATCGATCGACAAAGGATGAAGAAATCGATCGACATAATGGATGTTCCATCGATCGACAAAGGATGAAGAAATCGATCGACATAATGGATGTTCCATCGATCGACAAAGGATGAAGAAATCGATCGACATAATGGATGTTCCATCGATCGACAAAGGATGAAGAAATCGATCGACATAATGGATGTTCCATCGATCGACAAAGGATGAAGAAATCGATCGACATAATGGATGTTCCATCGATCGACAAAGGATGAAGAAATCGATCGACATAATGGATGTTCCATCGATCGACAAAGGATGAAGAAATCGATCGACATAATGGATGTTCCATCGATCGACAAAGGATGAAGAAATCGATCGACATAATGGATGTTCCATCGATCGACAAAGGATGAAGAAATCGATCGACATAATGGATGTTCCATCGATCGACAAAGGATGAAGAAATCGATCGACATAATGGATGTTCCATCGATCGACAAAGGATGAAGAAATCGATCGACATAATGGATGTTCCATCGATCGACAAAGGATGAAGAAATCGATCGACATAATGGATGTTCCATCGATCGACAAAGGATGAAGAAATCGATCGACATAATGGATGTTCCATCGATCGACAAAGGATGAAGAAATCGATCGACATAATGGATGTTCCATCGATCGACAAAGGATGAAGAAATCGATCGACATAATGGATGTTCCATCGATCGACAAAGGATGAAGAAATCGATCGACATAATGGATGTTCCATCGATCGACAAAGGATGAAGAAATCGATCGACATAATGGATGTTCCATCGATCGACAAAGGATGAAGAAATCGATCGACATAATGGATGTTCCATCGATCGACAGACATACATGGTCATCGATCGATTCGCGATTCAACCAGATCGAGGAGGAGTTTCCAGACGGTGACTTCGAGGTAAACGAGTGGGAGAACGACTACTACATCCCACCACATGCTGTAGATACTGCTCATATTGAGGAGTATACTGATGATTACGAGGAGGAGAGAGCTAGAGTATCACAACCTGCCAGAAGATGAAGATAGACTTCTCCACCACAACCTCGAATCAACACATCGATCGATAGGACCTTCTCCCCATCGATCGATACAACCATCGAACCATCCCAGGTAACTAATTCAACTGTACCTGATTTCGTAATTTAACCCCGATGAGTTTGGTATTTTCAGGATTCAAAAGGCTTTGCACGCCAATGGATGGACTAACACTCCACATATCCGAGAGGACATTGCAGACGCCCTACAGGTTGCCAACGGATCCCAAAACCTATTCCAGCAGCAACGCTACGGACCAGATCACCATCATCAGCACCAGGAGGCAGACACAACAGCCGAGCCAAATGAAGCTGAGGATAACCATCTCAACACGGAGGACCTAGATTTTCAGCTGACATCGATCGATAGGACCTTCTCCCCATCGATCGATACTCGTGAATCGACATCGATCGACAGACATACATGGTCATCGATCGATTCGCGATTCAACCAGATCGAGGAGGAGTTTCCAGACGGTGACTTCGAGGTAAACGAGTGGGAGAACGACTACTACATCCCACCACATGCTGTAGATACTGCTCATATTGAGGAGTATACTGATGATTACGAGGAGGAGAGAGCGCTAGAGTATCACAACCTGCCAGAAGATGAAGATAGACTTCTCCACCACAACCTCAGAATCAACACATCGATCGATAGGACCTTCTCCCCATCGATCGATACTACTTGCCTCGCATCGTTCGACAACACGGTCAACTACAAGCGAGACGGAGACTACTCAATCGGGAGCTGGGCAAGCGACTACCAGCACGAGAGCTTCGCGGTCGAGACCGCAACGCCAACATACAACACTCAACCCGAGGAAGTCTCATCGATCGACACGGCACCAACACAATCGACCGATAGGCCTGAACAACCATCGACCGATCCCGAACCTGTGCCATCGACCGATACAACCATCGAACCATCCCAGGTAACGAATTCAACTGTACCTGATTTCGGTAATTTAACCCCGGATGAGTTTGGTATTTTCAGGGATTCAAAAGGCTTTGCACGCTCAATGGATGGACGAACACTCCACATATCCAGAGAGGACATTGCAGACGTCCTACAGGTTGCCAACGGATCCCAAAACCTATTCCAGCAGCAACGCTACGGACCAGATCACCATCATCAGCACCAGGAGGCAGACACAACAGCCGAGCCAAATGAAGCTGAGGATAACCATCTCAACACGGAGGACCTAGATTTTCAGCTGACATCGATCGATAGGGAGTACACGACATCGACCGATAGGCGTCCTGAATTCGGAGAGAGAGCTTTTCGATATGAAGTTTGAAAATTCTTTTGGGAGCAGAGAGATGAGTATGGGGTCTACAGGGACGAGAAAGGGTTTGCTAGAGGAGTAGATGGAGACGTCATCAGAGTTTCTAAAGACGACATCAAGAAACTGCTTCAAAGGACTTCAATGGACGAGCGCTCTTACATCTGTCTACCAGAGCACGCCAGTTCATTTACAAGAAGAGATTTGGTGCACGAAATCTACACCAAAGATGAGATCAATGTTCACTGGTCTACTTGGAGAACGTAAGTGGGAAAAACTCTCCATGGAAAAGAGTTTAGAGGACGCTACAGACAAGCTTCGCAGCGAGATGAACTGGATGTTCAGTGCAGACCAGGCATTAAGCAAGAAGGTTAAACGTCTTGAGCTGGAACTTGAAGATCTTCGCAACACCCAGAACCACGGCCAGACAAGTTCAATATCGATCGACGGAGTAACATCCACATCGATCGATATGAAACCTGCACCATCGACCACCTACTCAAAACGTGAGGTCGATGAGTCTCTCGGAGATATCTTGAAGGAACTGAGGAAAGCAGAAGATCGTTTCAGCAGCAAACTCACCAAAACCTGTGAACCTATCTTCCACAACCTAGGGGATCTAAGCATCTGCACCGAAGAGATGAAGAGATCTATCCGCCTTATCAATGAGGCGCATGCAGATATGAACCCCACGGCACCTTGCAATCCTTTTGGAGGATTGACTCGTCTAAAAGCAGTTGAGAGGAAACTTGCTGACATACACTTCTTAGTAGACAAAGAAGTGGAGGAACTCGCACCTACGATGGACACTATGCAGCAGGAGGCTGAGAAGTTCCAACGCCAACTCGATTTTCAGGCTGCATCAATTGCATCGATCGATGAGTACAACCTCACATCGATCGATAGGCGAATGACTGAAATCGACGGACAGATGAAGCTCTTTGCCGAGAAGCTTCACGAGAATCTGCAGAAGCACACATCGACCGATGAACAACATGTTGCATCGATCGATATACAGACTTCCGAAATCTGTACCAAAGCTGACTTGGATAAGTTAGCTGATGAAGTCTACACGGCAATTACGAGCTTGGAAGATTCGCAAGACAGACGTCTAAATCAGACGTATTTCCCGCTAAACAACATAGTTGGCAGATTGGAATCTAGCATAGAAGGGATGCAAAAAGGAATCAGAGCCATTCAGAGGCAGCTTGCGAGCAGACCTGCACCCTTAGCATCGATTGACACAAAACCCACCGCATTGCTTGACGGACCTCAACAGCCATCGACCGACAAATCAACAAAGGAATCGATCGATACCAGCTCTATCCACGACAAAATGATCCAACGCCTTGATTCAATGCAAGCGGAGCTCAGTGATCTTTCAGAACATGCCTATGAGAAATTAGGATGGCACGAGCTCAGCATTGAAGGTCATGCAGAAAGGATTCAAAGGATCAATGATGAGGTAATTGAGATAAAGAAGAAACGAACCAGAGAATATGAAGCCACAAGAAGCTTATTTGACTCATGGTTCGGTGAGAAGAAGGATACAGAGGATACTTGTTTCCCAACAAGTACCTGGACTTCACCTTAGTAACTCATTCCATCCAAAGTCAAGCTAGATGACTATAATCAAAGCGCTGAGTGGGAGGCAACCCACTGTTAGGTAATTTTTCATTTATTTTTATCTTTAGGATTTTATTTTTCGTATTTGTTTTTCTTTGTAGTTACGACTAGACGATTACCACTGAAATCGACCGACATGACACTGTCGATATCGACGACATATACCAAACAATAACGATCGACGAAGGCGACTCAACATCGATCGACATATACCAAACAATAACGATCGACGAAGGCGACTCAACATCGATCGATGCACATTCCGTGCTATCGATCGACACACATTTGCCGAGGGACGATACATCGAGATCATAATCGATCGATGTACATCCAGTACTATCGATCGATATCGAACTCGAAATCTGTACCAAAGCTGACTTGGATAAGTTAGCTGATGAAGTCTACACGGCAATTACGAACTTGGAAGATTCGCAAGACAGACGTCTAAATCAGACGTATTTCCCGCTAAACAACATAGTTGGCGGATTGGAATCTAGCATAGAAGGGATGCAAAAAGGAATCAGAGCCATTCAGAGGCAGCTTGCGAGCAGACCTGCACCCTTAGCATCGATCGACAGAAAACCCAGCGCATCGCTCGACGGACCTCAACAGCCATCGACCGACAATTCAACAAAGGAATCGATCGATACCAGCTCTATCCACGACAAAATGATCCAACGCCTTGATTCAATGCAAGCGGAGCTCAGTGATCTTTCAGAACATGCCTATGAGAAATTAGGATGGCACGAGCTCAGCATTGAAGGTCATGCAGAAAGGATTCAAAGGATCAATGATGAGGTAATTGAGATAAAGAAGAAACGAACCAGAGAATATGAAGCCACAAGAAGCTTATTTGACTCATGGTTCGGTGAGAAGAAGGATACAGAGGATACTTGTTTCCCAACAAGTACCTGGACTTCACCTCAGTAGCTCATTCCATCCAAAGTCAAGCTAGATGACTATAATCAAAGCGCTGAGTGGGAGGCAACCCACTGTTAGGTAATTTTTCATTTAGTTTTTATCTTTAGGATTTTATTTTTCGTATTTGTTTTTCTTTGTAGTTACGACTAGACGATTACCACTGAAATCGACCGACATGACACTGTCGATATCGATCGACATATACCAAACAATAACGATCGACGAAGGCGACTCAACATCGATCGATACGGATCACGGTCAGGTATTTCGTTCTACTTTTTCGATATCAGTATATTTTATTTTTGCCTACGCCTTCACCGGACTGGTTATACACTGAGGACAGTGTATGATTTAAGTCTGGGGATGATTACTGATGTTGTTTACCTTTTGACTTCATCTAAAATGTTTTCAAAATGGTTTTTATTGAGTCAAGAAAGGGATAATGATATTTCTAAAAATTTCACTTTTTATCTAACCAATCTTTTAGGCACCATTCTTAGATTTGTTGATGCAGAATGTACTATAGATGCTAAAGTTGATCACCTATCAGCTATGACAACGCTTTCATTGATTGTCTGGAGGAACCAAAGCTGATTTCCAACCTAACCTGACATTCTCTGCTTGTCTTGGGGCTTGGTATACATGGGATCGGATGCTTCAAACAAGTCTGGAAGGTAAAGCCTGCACTTTTATTTTTATGTATAGAAATGAAATCAGTAGAGGGGTTAGTCAGACAGGATTGCTAAGTTGTTTGCTAGATGATCAAGGTTGTTTAACTAGGATATTGCATAATGTACTTCTGTGATTGACAGATTCTTATATGTGGCTTGCAACAAAGTAGAGGTTATGATTCTAAGTTTGAATTTGATTGAGTCCCTGCTTTTTAAAAACCTCTTTCATAAAGACTGCCTGTGTGTTTGCTTGAGGACAAGCAAAAGGTTAAGTCTGGGGGAGTTGATATACCATGGATTTTACCCGTTTTTACCCATGGTATATAAGTGTTTTTATTACTATTATCTATGTTTTGCAGTCTATTAGGTATGTTTTCAGGCTCAGGAGCATTTTGGAGAAAAGTGATGTTTTAGGTGCCTTTTTGGAGCTTAAAGAAGAGTTCACCCGAGATCAGACCAGAGGTCGACATCCGGAGCTATACATCGATCGATGCACATTCCGTGCTATCGATCGACACACATTTGCCGAGGGACGATACATCGAGATCATAATCGATCGATGTACATCCAGTACTATCGATCGATACTCCTATAGAGTAATCGATCGACGAGCTAGAGGTGTATCGGTCGATATTCCTATCGAATAATCGATCGATACTCCTATAGAGTAATCGATCGACGAGCTAGAGGTGTATCGGTCGATATTCCTATCGAATAATCGATCGATACTCCTATAGAGTAATCGATCGACGAGCTAGAGGTGTATCGGTCGATATTCCTATCGAATAATCGATCGATGTACATCCAGTACTATCGATCGATACTCCTATAGAGTAATCGATCGACGAGCTAGAGGTGTATCGGTCGATATTCCTATCGAATAATCGATCGATACTCCTATAGAGTAATCGATCGACGAGCTAGAGGTGTATCGGTCGATATTCCTATCGAATAATCGATCGATACTCCTATAGAGTAATCGATCGACGAGCTAGAGGTGTATCGGTCGATATTCCTATCGAATAATCGATCGATACTCCTATAGAGTAATCGATCGACGAGCTAGAGGTGTATCGGTCGATATTCCTATCGAATAATCGATCGATGTACATCCAGTACTATCGATCGATACTCCTATAGAGTAATCGATCGACGAGCTAGAGGTGTATCGGTCGATATTCCTATCGAATAATCGATCGATACTCCTATAGAGTAATCGATCGACGAGCTAGAGGTGTATCGGTCGATATTCCTATCGAATAATCGATCGATACTCCTATAGAGTAATCGATCGACGAGCTAGAGGTGTATCGGTCGATATTCCTATCGAATAATCGATCGATGTACATCCAGTACTATCGATCGATACTCCTATAGAGTAATCGATCGACGAGCTAGAGGTGTATCGGTCGATATTCCTATCGAATAATCGATCGATACTGTCGGCGATATAGCTGACCGCAAACACCATTTAGCATCTAAGTAATGGATGGTCTAAATATTGCGAGAGCTGATGGATTCATTTAATAGTGTTGAGCTCTGACATATCATGCAAGCAACTTGTTAGCATTTATAATATTTATAATCCTGAATTTCTGAATACCTACCCTGAATCTAACTACTTATTGTCTTAAACCAAAACCTTTCAACTGAGTAATCTTACCATTACTCAAAAACCTGCACTTTACTTTAAACCATTTTCAACCTAGCATAGTCACTAAGATTGCATCTTATTTGTACATTAGCTCTCTGTGGATTCGACCCCTAAGTGCTAAAACTGAACCTCTTATTTGAGAGAGTAAAGTCACTTCTTAGGGATAAACATTTGAGTGATATCACATATCAAACAAAGAACATAGAAATAGGATAGCTTGAAGCATTTTCAGTAATTCTATCAAAAATGTGTTAAAATGTGGTATCATTATAAAGTACACATGTTATCTAGGATAGCTTGTGGAACTTTCAAGATGGGTTTCCAGAAAATAAAATGAGTGTGTTTTCTTGCGTAAATCTGTTTTCAAAGAAAATAAGAAGCCTGTAATGAATGTTAGACAGTCCTTGTTCTGGATGGCTATCCTGAATTGGAACTTAATCTTCCAGAACAACCAAAATAACATAATCAAAATCTATAAGAAAATTCATTGGTTATAGAAATCACCAAATAAAGTTCATTGTCTACAAACAGAGAACACATATCAAACAGAGAACATGTAAATAGGATAGAGAAAGCGTTTTACATATTCTAGATGAATTTACAAAACCAAAAAAAAAATAGAGAAAAATGTTAAAGACGTTAGAAAGTATTTGGCAATTTTTGGATGGGCTTCCAGAATTAATATATTAGGGTGTTTCTATTTGGCAACGTTGAAACTAAAAAAAATGAAATGAGATAAAAAACTAAGGTTTTACAATTGTTGAGGAATAGCATTCAGAGGAATTGTAGAAACACCTTCATAAATAAAAGTCTGTAAAAGTTAAATTGTTTTGGAAGGTTTAGTACGTAAATAGGAAACATATCCTGAATAGTCTAAGAAAGAAGAATATCATACAAACACACATAAAACAAAAAAAAAAAAGAAATGTAAGTGTGGCCACTAGACCAAGTGTGTTTATATTGTTTGTTGATGTAAGTAAAGGAATATAATCCATTGATTTTTATTCAATTAAAAAATAAAAAAGCGATCTGATTCCGAGGGGAATCGAAAGCGGGTTGAGGCAAGGATTTCATTTCATAAAAGAGGGGGTTTAACCGCTAGGCTGAGGAAAATCATCTGGTAGAAGCAAAAACATAAATGTATATAACCGTAAATTTATATATAAACGTAGGAAAGAACTTTGAAATTTCAGGATGGGTTTCCAGAATAATTGAACATAGTCAAAACAACATGCACGAGCTCTGATTACATCACCACAAAGCTGATATTTGCAATGTTAAATAATATGCGTCTTGTGGCTTAACACCATCATCCATAGCTGGGAAGTGGGAGCCAACAAGTATACAAATTTATCCTTGTTGCTGAACACTTTCGTGACTAACGAATTCCTGATCCAATCAAACAATAGAAGAAATATAAGAATGTGAAATTCAAATTGAACACCTTTTTCTAAGTGAATAAATTATGCATTCATGTTCTTATTGATAAAGGACTTTTCAAGGGTCCTAATATTCAAATCAAAGTAGTGTTTGAGTTGTCAATCCAGTCTTAGTTCATTTTAATGCAAAGGGAATGCAAATCCTTGTCTAATCTAAGTCTAATCATTAAGTGGATGGTTTTAATGCTAAGAACAATACTAGAATGCAATAAAGGATGAAACTTTATATTAAATGGAGAAAAAAGGACTCATGGGGCTAGGCATTTGATCTTAGATGATATAGATCCAATCTAAGATGTCAAAACAAGCAATCTAAAGGCTTCTTTAAGCCTAGAACACTTTGATAAGCAAGCTCTATCCCTAGATGGATGCTCATTTGCTAAAAAATGATCAACAACAACTCCCATTGGTTTGAAACATTCAGGCAATCATTAGAAACAAGTCTACTAGCTATCTAAGCAACCTAGCAATCAATTTCCATTGGCTAAGAAAGAAAAGAGCAAGAACTATTCATTCAGACATTTCATCAAACACCTTTCGGGCATGAAATGTCTAAAGATCTAGATTAAGGAGGCCAGCCTTAATCTAGCTTTAAGATCAATAGAAAATGCAAGGAAACAATAGATCTTAGCTAAAACATCTTGGATCTTCACTAATCACCCTTAATCACCCTAGCCCATGAACCCTAGGATGATCTACTCACTAATAGACATGATAAACCGTAAACCCATGGATAATTTAAGGTTAATCATCATTACAAGCAATAGAATCTCTCAAAAACACAAGAACAAGATGAAATTATTATTAAAGGAAAGATCTTTCACCAAGAGGTTTATGTGTTCTTAAGAAAAAAACAAGATAAGTCCCAAATTGGGCTAACAAGAGTATTTATACTTAGGTCTAGAAGGGAAGAGACATTAAGACAAAATGACTAAAATATCCCTTGGAATAACTAATTTTTGGCCAAGGAAGAAGGAGAAAAACGGCCTGGGGTCGAGCCAAACCATCCAACCCGGTCCGTCCTCCCCGTCCGGATTCTAGCCCAAGCGCGTCTGATCTTCCGCCCGAGTGCTTCTCCCCATTCGGATCTCCCCGGTCTGATCAGGCCTTGTCCACCGCTCTTCTCCCGCCCGGGTGCTTCTTCCCGTTCGGATCTCCCCTAGGACGCGCCCGGGTGTATGTTCCCGTCCGGATCGCCCCGGGTGATTCCCATACACTCGTGGTGATTCCTGGTGATCACCATCCGATGATTCCTTGTCTCGACCCGATCATGGATTGACTTGTCTTTTCATGGCCAAACTTCATTCTTCACCTCTTTTTGGGTCTTAAGATTCCCAAACACCCCAAATCTCTTCACAAGGCACTTCAATACCTAATAAGGACAATGCATGCAATATGGACTCTAAAGACGCCTAATTCCTAATCTACATGATCAAAATGTACAAGAATGTATGGCTAAAACATGTAAATATGCATGATATCAACTCCCCCACACTAGTTATTTACTTGTCCTCAAGTAATCTTTTCAAAACACAAGGAGGAGAGATATAAAGATGGGAGCAAACCAAAAGAAACAATCAAAGCACTCAACTTGACATCCTAAAGAAACATAGCAAATAGCATGAGCAAAACTCTCTTATTATGCTCTAGCTTCACAAGGCCTATCAATTACTCTTATGCCTCTACACAAGATGCAATGCCTATCAACCAACATGTTATCTTAAACAACTCTCACATTGATTCACACACACACACACTCAAGGTGAGTTCTCATAAATGGGCACAATGCTTGGCCGCCTGAGTGATTCTCTCCTGCTCCTTCGTGTGTCTCGGCCATTACTAGTCTCGTTTCGTCACCGTGGATGCACTTGAGAAGAACTTTACTGGCGGTTACTCGGTGGAGTTCGTCGTCCATGACGACGTAATGGACGCTGCGTTTCTTTAGTCGTCGTGCTACCCACTTGTCGGCTGGCAGCTTTCGCTCGCGAGGTAGTCGATGAATTCTGTTCTCCAGTCGGTAGGTGGTTCGTTGTGGTTCGGCATTTCGATAAGATTTGTCTACAGATTGCCGGGTGGCTTCGGAGACTGGAGCAACGAAGGGGCCTGTTTCTGGTGTGGTCTCGATACTGGGTCTCTCGATTCGGTGAATCGGGATCGTTCTTTTCACCTGGTCGTGGAGTTTGCTCCCGAGTGCTGTGAGTGCGTCGGCGCACACGTTTTCGCCGCGGGGAACCTTGGTAAGGTCAAAGAACTCAAATTTCTTGGCGAGTGTTTGAACGATTCGCAAATAGGCATCCATTCGGTCATTTCGGGCGTCGTAGTCTCCGTTAAACTGACTGGCGACGAGCTGAGAGTCGCAGTAGGCGCTTAGTCGTTAGCTTTGATGCCTTGGCTAGACGAAGGCCAGCAATCAGTGACTCGTATTCCGCCTCGTTGTTGGACGCTGGGAAGCCGAAGCTGAATGATTGTCGGATGAGTTCACCTGTAGGCGACTGAAGTTGGACACCTACCCCCGAGCCCTTGTTCGTGGAAGATCTGTTGACGTGCAAAATCCAGTTAGAGTCCGGGACCTGGAGGTCTTGTGCAAGTTCGGGAGCTAACTCCACGAGGAAGTCGGCAAGGACCTGTGATTTGGCGGCCGTTCGGCATTTAAAGGTGATGTCGAGTTCGCCTAGCTCGATTGCCCATTTCGTTAGTCGACCGGCTCTGTTCGTATTTTGCAAGATCGTTCAGAACGGCTGGTCGGTAAGGACCTCGACCAAGTTCGATTGGAAATACGGTCAAAGCTTCCTTGCGGAGTCGATGACCGCGAGGGCCATCTTCTCGAGTGTCGGATATCTGGTTTCTGGACCTGTCATTCTTCTACTCGTGTAGAAGACTGGGCGTTGCTCTCCTCGATCTTCCTTGACGTGAACGCTGGTGATTGCCACGGAGGAAACCGCGACATAGAGGGACAGCACATCACCGACATCCGGTTTTGCTAGGACTGGTGGTGTCGTGAGGTACTGCTTGAGCTGATTGAAGGCATCTTCGCACTTGTCGTCCCAAATAAATTTCTTGTTTCCGCGGAGGAGGTCGTAGAAAGGGAGACATTTGTCGGTGGAACGCGAGATAAACCGATTGAGCGCCGCGATGCGGCCTGTCAGTCGTTGGACTTCTCGACAGTTCTTTGGGCTAGGGAGGTTGAGGACTACCGAGATCTGTTTTGGGTTCGCTTCGATCCCTCGCTGCGTTACAATGTAATCGAGGAACTCTCCAGACAAGACACCGAAAGTACATTTGGCGGGATTTAACTTCATCCCGTATTTATTGATGATTTCAAAGCATTCCCGCAAATGTGTTAGGTGGTCGTCTGCTCGGAGTGATTTGACGAGCATGTCGTGATATAAACTTCCATCGTGGTGACCAGCATATCGGCGAACACTCGGTTGACAAATCGTTGGTAAGTTGCTCCGGCATTCTTCAGTCCGAAGGGCATTACCTTATAACAGTAGGTGCCCCTATCTGTTATGAAGGCGATCTTCTCGCGATTGTCGGGGTGAATCATGATTTGGTTGTAGCCCGAGAAGGCGTCCATGAACGTGAGCATTTCGTTACCGACTGCCGACTCGACCAAGCGGTCGATGTTTGGCAGCGGGTAACTGTCTTTGGGGCAAGCTTTGTTGAGATCGGTGAAGTCAACGCAGACGCGCCATTTGCCGTTTTTCTTCTTGACGACAACGGGGTTCGCGAGCCACTCCGGGTAACGGACTTCGGTGATTGTTGGTGTCAAAATCGGTCACGACGGAATCAATGACTGAAAGTCTCTGAAAAGTATTTATCAAAACAAAAAGTCTCGGATAATTTGAAAAGAAGTTATACGAGATTTTCTCAAATTAGAATATCCACTCTCCGGGTGGGTCGAAAACGGTTATCTCAAATCAACGGCTAGGATTATTTTTACTTATGGGTTCTTCGTGAAACACTTCTTGAAAGTAAGATCGGAAGACTATGGGCGTGCGCGCACGAGAGTCCCAGGAAAGATCGGTCCGCTCGCCCAAGGACATCAAGATTCGATCACCACAAAAACCCTAAACACAAAAGAATCTGCCTCAAACTTCAAGAGGTCGTTCTTTCAAACCGTGAGGAACCAGAAAGCGATCAAGATATCAAATCGAAGCCCTCGCCGAGATCTTCAAAACGCCGTGCTGGCACGGACGCCTGGCGCCGGCGGCATCGCCACGCGAAGCCGCCTGGCGCCGGCGGCATCGCCACGCTGGCCGCCTGGCGCCGGCGGCATCGCCACGCGAAGCCGCCTGGCGCCGGCGGCATCGCCACGCTGGCCGCCTGGCGCCGGCGGCACGCTGCCACGCTGGCCGCCTGGCGCCGTGGCACGCTGCCACGCTGGCCGCCTGGCGCCGGCGGCATCGCTGCCACGCTGGCCGGCCTGGCGCCGTGGCACGCTGCCACGCTGGCCGCCTGGCGCCGGCGGCATCGCCACGCTGGCCGCCTGGCGCCGTGGCACGCTGCCACGCTGGCCGCCTGGCGCCGGCGGCATCGCCACGCTGGCCGGCCTGGCGCCGTGGCACGCTGCCACGCTGGCCGGCCTGGCGCCGGCGGCAAGCCCCATGACGCCGGTCGACGGCCCTCGTTCTGGTCTCGGTCCCATCATGCTCGGTCTGATCCTATCTTGGCTTGTTTGGATCGATCCTCGTGAGTTTGGTACGATCACGGCTACGGAATGAACATCTTCGATTCGGTTGGAATGCGTCCTCGATGTTTTACGACAAAACTAGAAGGATTGGATTTCGTAGAAGATATCAGATAAGACAAAGATCGATTATCTTGAACATCGATCCTTTAAGCTATATGGTTTATTTTACGAGAAAGATAGTCTTTTAGAAATCATTATAAAGCGTTCAGCGACTTAAGACAAGTCCACGGACTTTCTTACGATTTTAAGAATGCAGGCCCAATCATGCTATGACGGTTTATCCGATTTCCCGAACATCGGATAAACATCAAGTCACCAAAAATAGGGAAAAACTTCGGGGATAATTACGAAGATCGGCGAAAATGGAATCGTCTGAAGAGATAAACTTGGGCCCAAGGTGAGGTCCATCATCCTAAGGCAAACCGACCTAGGAGTGAGTATATAAGGAGAGCAAGAGCAGAGGAGAGGAGATCGAAATCCTAGAATCTAGACTTAGAGAACTCCTGCTAGCTTAGAGAACTTAGAACTTAGGCGGTTAGGCCAGCGAGGCAGGACTTAGAGCGTCTGGCGCCTCTTGTTCTAGTTTTATCTTCTCCGCAAGACCCCTGTTCCTATCGGAAGGATCTAACTATACTTTTACTCAGAGCTCCGCACATAGAAACCCTAGGCATGATCTTCGACATGCCGTTTCTATGACCAAGGCTTCGTCTTAGGCGAACCAGGCCCTAGAGCGTCTGGCAGCCTCCTGATCGCAAATCTCCGGCTCCTCGGAAGGATCGGACAATTCTTTACTTAAGAGCTCCGCACATAGAAACCCTAGGCGCTATCTTCGACATGCCTGTTTCTATGACAAACGCCATACTAGACTAACCCGCCAGACGGTTCGATCTCTTGTTCAATTCTTTCTAACTGAACTACGTCCGACTTGATCCTCGAAGAGTGCGTAGGCAGCCTTTCTTAAGGTCCAGTCCCAAATTTTAACAAAACCTTTTCCGCATTTATTCGGTCACTTATCGTTGGCTGTCGCAGAGAATCCGGACCTTCAGGGAAAGTCGGGTTAACTTGGTTTTTCTCCGTTTTTATTCATTAAAATCGACGGTGTGAATTTTGGTTCCCACAGTTTGGCGCTAGAAGGAAGGGGGGACGGATTACTCTTACTCATACGGCCGCAAAGCGCTTGATCGAACCGATGTCCGAAATATGAAAGAAAAAATTGCAGTTTCGTCAGCGATGGTAAAACAACTCCAGCAGCGACTGTTCCACGCCAACGCCACGCAAACGCCACGGTGCTCGAGCAAATGAAAAACCTAGCCGCGGCTTTCCGCCACAGGAAGAGCACGAAAACGAGCTCACAATTTCTCTATCTAAACAGAAAGGGCAACGATAAAATCTATCAAACCCCAAAAATTCATCTTGTTACCAAGTTAGAGAAATCGCAACGAGCAAGGTTTCTACCAAAAACGTTTCTTTCGAGAACCTCTCGGAAAAATAAAACTTATTCTCCTCAAAACCTTGGGGAAACCCTATATTACTCCCGGAACAGAAGCACGGCAAACCGGTTCACCGATTCCCACTGCCATACTTCTTACAAACAACTCTCGAGGAACAAACGGGAAAACGAAAGGAGGTCGGAGCTTAATCTTACTAGGACGACTTGCCATAGGGTAAGATCAGTCTTCCCAGTCCGCCTTAGTAAGAGCCCACTTTGTTCTCCTTTGTGTCTAGGTCAAAATGGCTTTCGTTTCATATCAATCGGAGTTTCCGCTGAGATTTTACTTAAGAGAACAAAGTCACTGTCCCGCCACCTCGCCGTGGGCAGGACAAACATTACCGAGGTCACCTCACCCTCCGACATGGCTACCTCGCCACAGGGCTTAACTCACCTTCGTTATCATTTGAGTCTAGATCAAAGTGGCTTCGTTTTAGTCTCAATCGGAGTTTCCGCTGAGATTTTACTAAGGGAACAAAATCACTCTCCCGCCACCTCGCCGTGGGCGAGAACAACCATCACCAAGGTCACCTCGCCCATGGCCACCTCGCCTGTGGAAACCTCACTTTGCTCTCCTTTGAGTCTAGGTCAAGATGGTTTTCGTTTTAGTCTCAATCGGAGTTTCCGTTGAGATTTTACGAAGAAAAAATGTCGCTGTCTCGACCACCTCGCCCATGAGAAGGATCTCTCTGTCCGTCATAGGGCGAGACCGGTCCTGTCTCAGTACCATGCATATTTTCCCCGAAGTTTTCGTGAACTCGATCTTTGAGTCCGTGGAGCCCGGGGATCGGCGAAGCGAACAACAGCAGCATCGGCGGGCGGGACCGCGACACGGGCGGCAAGCGGCCTGGCGCCGGCGGCACCCGGCCTGGCGCTGGCGGCACGGGACACGGGCCGACCTGGCGCCGGCGGCAAGGGTCCTGGCGCCCATCCGTGCAGTCGTCACCGTGATCTCGGGCAGCGGCAACATCTCGGTCCCTTAAACCCATGTTCGGATTGTTCGAGAAACACGAAGATTCTTCCGCAAAGCCTTCTCGATTTTTAACAAAGTTCAGATTTTAAAATCTAAGTTGAAGCCTCATTATTCAAACCCTCGAAGACGGTAAGTCTACTTAATCCAAGTCCATCTCGATCCGACACTTTCGAGAAATCTCGGAAGACCATAAAAGGTTGAATGATGAATGGATTTCGATTCATCGTATTAAACGATCACGGTTATTCTAAACACCAATCGTCTCGACTATACGAGGAAATGGGATTCCTTCGGAAATGCCGAAACCTTCAAAAGACTATTTTCTCGAAAAATTTTGTAAAGGTTTTAATTCTTCGTAGGACAGGAACAAAAACGTCTTGAAAGACTGCGTAGAATTTAGGGAACTTAGGACCTAGGTGGATAGTCTAGCAAGCTAAGTCTTAGGCAAAATTTCCAGTCTTGTTCCATCGTTCCTTGATTGTCCAGGCAGAACATGCAAACCGATTTAGTCTCGAAAACCGAGAAACGATCGCCACGCCGCTCTAAAAGTATACTCATCCCGCTTCCTTAAAGAAATAAAAACGCATACAAGCCTTCGAAGAACGGCTAACCCGCTTTTCAGAAAAGAAAAGGGAAGTAGGTACGATACTATACCCGTGATAATCCCATCTTCAAAACTTTTGCTTCAGCATCAAGACAACGCTTTGACAAAGCAAACTCTTGTAGCAATAAGATTCGCCTAAAAACGCTTAACGCATAGCCCAACCGCTACAAACATAGTCTTGAAAACTCCCACGCCGCTCTCGCCGCAAACTCGCGACTAGAAACGGTACCAACGCCAGACTAATAGCACGATGGTGAACTACTTAAAATAACGAAATAACCTTCGTAAAACTCGATGAGTAGTTTGAAGCAGCTTTCATCCAAAGGTCGAAATCATAGCGGAAACATCTCCCGTGCAGTCCGTGGAAACATCGCTACTTTGACAATCTGCGATTTTCTATCTCCATGAAACCGTCATCCATTACTTTCCTATAACAAGAATATTTTAAAAAACAGCCAATGGAAAACATGATCGGTCTCATGCAAAACGACTTCGCAATACGAAAAGTGAATGAGAAAACATAATCCGTGGTCGCAAATATCGCAAGTAATTTGTGAGTAAAACTCTCCAGCTACCTTTACAAAAACCCTCTACATCACTTTTACGAAAAATCCTTTGTATGGTCGAAGTCAATTCATACAAAGCAACTTTCGCGAAAATAAACATAATGGGTCCAACGAGTAACTGTCATAGATAGTTTTGCTCCACAAGGTTTCTGGCTCCTGCTTTCACTCCCAGCGGTTCGTCCGAGCAGGAAATAATCACGCAGTCGAACCCGCATGTCCTCGTCGATCCCTTAAACTTTTCCCCGGATAAAATGAAACGATTTTCATGCAAAAAAAATTTATAATGAGCCATTCATCGATAACTAAGACCTAAAGTGGAAGATCGCTTCTAAAAGCCATCAGCCATAACTCAGAAAACTCCGCTATGCTTGGCGTGTCTATCTTGGCAACGCTTATTTGGCCCTCGCCAACTACGCTCTTCCGTAAAGCCCGACCTGAATTCGCATCCCCATTAAGGACAATCAGAACTAACATGACCTTAATAAGGGTCATGGTCTGATCGTTTACCAACAACTTCCTTGGCGATACGGCTGAATCTAGCCTCCATGCCAATCCAAAGCTACTGAGCGAAAGCACCGCCCAATCACTTAACGGCTAAAACAACAATCCACGATTTGTTCATAGAACGCCAAGTGACTATTACGCAAGCAATTTGTCGATAACCCAGAATCGAAATCATACGATAAACTCTTCATACCAAAACTCAGTCCTAACAACCATATGGTTAACGGAAGATTTAAACTCATCGCCAATCGATTAAGTTCTATACTCGTAAACACGCATGAAAAGAAACACTCGTGACAAGGCTCCAAGAGTTATATGAGTCATCCTTAATATATACAAACAAATCCGGAAGGCCAGCGCTTCCGCGAAGCCTTGTGAATGTAGGCGCTTCTCCTGGGTCGAACTTCGCGACCTCTTGGTCCTGCATCCAAACCAAACAACAGTTTCTGGCTGCTAACATTCGCAAAACATCTCCAAAGCCCGCGAACATTTCAACCACGAAATGCAGCACAAGGGAAACTCGACCTTCAGCATCGCGAGACGCCGCTAACGCCAAGGACATTCTTTTCCTCAAAAGCGTTCCAGGCGAAATCCTCGCCTCTAGAACTCAAAACATACAAACACACCTCTAAACGGTAACATGCCTCTAAACTGGCATCATTTCGTTGTTGCTGATCACAACAAACTAACTCTAACGCCCTAAATAGACAAATAGCTGCCCTTCAAGGGTAGGCTCTCTTGCATCCGACAAGGATAAACATAGCGCTATACAAGAAATCCAAATTTTGGTTTAGCTCTTCAGAAGGAAGTAGCTCGACTCCGCCCAGACAAATCATATAAGCCGACAACAATTCATGGATTTTAAACGGTACGAGTCAGGTTAAAATCGCAAACAGGCAAAACAAAAGCCGATTTGTCATCGCAAGCCTCAGTCCGAGTAAACCTAGGTCTTGCCCTAAACCCAGCCACGCTGGATCTTGACATCTCACAGACATAGTATGGTATACGAGATCCAAAAATTTGTCTCTTCACTTAAGCCTATTCGCTTTCACCTAACTTTTCGTGATAAATCGGTAAACCGCAGAAAATCTCGCTTTATGCAAACAATAGGTACGGTGATCATCAGGGAACTAGGAATGAGACGACAACTCACATCCTCTTTCTCATACTTCGAAAAAACTGAATTTCATAAATAATCGAAAAACAAATACATCAACAGCATCATGCTCGAAAGTCTCTCATGACACATACCCAGACCATATAAGTCTCGCCGGAAAACAGATCACAAGGGTCTTAAACTCCAAAACGAACTACGGAAGGCTTGATCCCTACAACAAGGGTACGAGGGCAGCCTTCAAAGGCGCAGCCCCAATCTTACCACTTTCAACGGAGCCTTTCAACCATTAATTCCACCTATCTTACCTGACATGTCTTATCGCTCGCAAAAACATCACGAAGGTTCTAACGAGCTGGGGGGCTAACTGTTGTTGTCAAAATCGGTCACGACGGAATCAATGACTGAAAGTCTCTGGAAAGTATTTATCAAAACAAAAAGTCTCGGATAATTTGAAAAGAAGTTATACGAGATTTTCTCAAATTAGAATATCCACTCTCTGGTGGGGTCGAAAACGGTTATTTCGAAATCAACGGCTAGGATTATTTTTTACTTATGGATTCTTCGTGAAACACTTCTTGAAATTAAGATCGAAGACTACGCGGCGTACTCGCACGAGAGTCCCAGGAAAGATCGGTCCGCCGCTTCAAGGACATCAAGATTCGATCACCACAAAACCCTAAACACAAAAGAATCTGCCTCAAACTTTGAAGAGGTCGTTCTCTCAAACCGTGAGGAACCAGAAAACGATCAAGATATCAAATCGAAGCCCTCGCCGAGATCTTCAAAACGCCCGTGCTGGCACGGACGCCTGGCGCCGGCGGCACAGCGTCCGCAGCGGGCGGCCTGGCGCCGGCGGCACGCTGCCACGCTGGCCGCCTGGCGCCGGCGGCACGCTGCCACGCCGAGCCGCCTGGCGCCGGCGGCACGCTGCCACGCCGAGCCGCCTGGCGCCGGCGGCACGCTGCCACGCCGAGCCGCCTGGCGCCGGCGGCACGCTGCCACGCCGAGCCGCCTGGCGCCGGCGGCACAGCGTCCGCAGCGGGCGGCCTGGCGCCGGCGGCACGCTGCCACGCTGGCCGCCTGGCGCCGGCGGCACGCTGCCACGCCGAGCCGCCTGGCGCCGGCGGCACAGCGTCCGCAGCGGGCGGCCTGGCGCCGGCGGCACGCTGCCACGCTGGCCGCCTGGCGCCGGCGGCAATCCCCATGGCGCGGTCGACGGCCCTCGCCCTGGTCTCGGTCCCATCATGCTCGGTCTGATCCCATCTTGGCTTGTTTGGATCGATCCTCGTGAGTTTGGTACGATCACGGCTAATGAATGAACATCTTCGATTCGGTTGGAATCGCCCTCGATGTTTTACGACAAAAACTAGAAGGATTGGATTTCGTAGAAGATATCGTGATAAGACAAAGATCGACTAACTTGAACATCGATCCTTTAGGCTATCACGGTTTATTTTACGAGAAAGATAGTCTTTTCGAAATCGATAAAACGCTCAACGACTTAAGACAAGTCCACGGACTTACTACGATTTTAAGAATTCAGGCCCAATCATGCTGTGACGGTTTATCCGATTTCCAACATCGGATAAACATCAAGTCACCGAAAAATAGGGAATGTTGAGGTCAAAATCGGTCAATGACGAATCGTCACCCGAAAATCCTCGAAAGAAAAGCCAAGCGGCGATCAAGACCAAGAAACGGGTCGTCGCTCGATAAAACTCATGGAAGGCTCGCCCGCCCCGCCTGGCACCAGCGTAAGGATCCTGGCGCCCATCCGCGTAATCATCCCATAATCTCGGCAATGGCGCATCTTGGTTCCTTAAAACCTATGTCCGGACCGTCCGAGATCTACGATGGTTCTTCCGCAAAGCCTTCCCGATTGATTAAAAAATTCGTCTTTTAACACATCTAAAGCTCGAAGCAACATTGCTCGCGATCCTGACGACGGAAAATCTACGAATCCAAGTCCATCTCAAATCCGATACTCGAGGAACCTTGTTGGATTAGAAGCGATTATCTCGAAATCTATGGCTAAAAACCTTCCCAAACTCAAAGATTTCCGCAAACGACCGACGGAGGAAAGATCGAACAACCCACGGACGAAAGATGGCCTGGCACCGGGCGGCACTGCCACGCTGGCCGCCTGGCGCCGGGCGGCACTGCCACGCTGGCCGGCCTGGCGCCAGCGGCACCGAGCAGCGGGCGGCCTGGCGCCGGGCGGCACTCGCCTGGCGCCGGGCGGCACTGCCACGCTGGCCGGCCTGGCGCCGGGCGGCACTCGCCTGGCGCCGGGCGGCACTGCCACGCTGGCCGCCTGGCGCCGGGCGGCACTCGCCTGGCGCCGGGCGGCACTGCCACGCTGGCCGCCTGGCGCCGGGCGGCACGCTGCCACGCTGGCCGGCCTGGCGCGGCGGCACCGTCATGTGGAGTCGGCCTGGCGTCGGTCCACGCCCTCGCCCCGTCTCGGTCCTATCGTGTCGGTTCGATCCCATCTTAGCTTGTTTGGATCAATCTACGCGAAGTTTGGTACGCACCACGGTTATTCTGAAACACCACTATCTCAATTTACGAGGAATTGAGGTTCCTTCGAAACACCGAAACCTTCAAAGACCGCCCTTTCAAAACCGTGAAAACGCCTAAACGCCCAACATGGTCAAAAGCGGCCCGTCACGATTTTCGAAAGGAAGGATAACTATGACGGTTTATCCTTATCCTCACATAAGAGATAAATGTCAAGTTTCCAGAAGATAAATGTCAAGTTTCCGAAGATAAATGTCAAGTTTTCGAAAATAAATGTCAAGTTTCCGATAAACACGAAGATGGACGAAAATGGAAAAGCCCGATTCAGCCCGCGAGAAGATAGACCGCCTTAAGGGGAGTATATAAGGAGAGCTTTGAGCAAGAAGCAAAGAAGATCACAAAAACTCCCGAGCACTTAGAGCAACTTAGGCATTATTTTCCGCTTTTACTAGCGAGCTGCGACTCAACTAGGTTAGAACTTAGGTTGCTAGACTAGCTTAACTTGCCGACAGCTCCTGTAGCTGAGGCTCTTACCTGTTGTTCACACTTAAACGCTGGTTCGAAATAAGATCTTTTGCTCCATTCTTTGTTCTTACGATTTTTATTTCGCTTTCATATTTTCTTTGTCGCATTGATTTTGTCGCAGCGCCCAGCAGATATCCGGGACCTTCAGGGAAGGCTTGGTTCACTTGGCTTTCCTCCAAATCAACTTAATTTGACGGTGCGTAATTTCGTTCCCACAGTTTGGCGCTAGAAGGAGGGGGTTACGGATCTATCTATCTCGCAACTGCACACGCCCGATCATGTCTACCGACGTCACCAAAGATCAGCCAGCGCTAGACGGAACACCCGTCGACGCCAACGCTGAGAAGACTCCAGCTGGAGATGCGTCCGCAGTCACTGCTGATGCAAACACTGAGGCGCTCAGGCAGATGAAGGAACTGTTTACCTCCGCCAGCGCTGGCGAACAACAGACAAGCTGATAACCTCGCCGCAAAACAGGTCGACACCTTAACTGCGAGGAGCAAGTTGCCGCTGGATCCACCAAGGCACGCCATGCAGAAGACTCGACTTCGATCTCCGGCACGAAAAGATGCCCCGAAAGAGCCCACTCCCGAGGAAACGGCTCGGAAAGGACAGCAAACGACCTCGCAGAACCTTCCACTCCCGGCGACGGGAAACAAGGAAAGCGACGTCGAGCGCATCAATCTAGATATCAGCGACCAATCGGATCCTTCCGGCGAAGACGCTGACATCCACCCCAGAGAACCTCGGCCAGTCCGCCGCAGACGGTATCCTTCGATAGCCCATGACAGAAGAGGAAGAAGAACTCTACTGATGGAGCAGGAAGAACTCGCTGAAGATCAAACTCGATCTATCGCGACCAGCCGACAGGTTCGAGGAACGCCGGCAGCAATAGCGAGATCCATGATCTCCGCGAATCTCTCAAAAGACCGGGCCGGCGGAAAGCGTAAAATCACAAATCCATCAGGCGATCAGTTCCTCCCCGAGATCGATAGACTTCTCGAGGAAGCACGAAAACGCCGCTCACCACTGGATCACGGAAACACGATCTCAGACCCAGGGAAGATCAAAATCCCGGCCCATGACGGCACGACGGATCCTAAGTCGCACCTGCAGTCCTTCCAGATCGCAATGGGTAGGTGCAAACTCCCCGAGCGAACGGACGCAGGTCATTGTCTTCTTCGCCGAAAGCACCTCAAAGGTGCAGCCGAAAGTGGTTCTCCGCTCAAAAGGAACTCCATCGAAGCTTCCGCCAACTGGCCTCGGCGCTTTCAAACAGTACTCCATGTTCATGGAAAGAGAAACGTCCGACGCGGGATCTATGGAGTCTAGCTCAGAAGGAAGACGAAGTCACCCGCGACTTCATGCGAAGGTTCAAACTGGTGATGGCCAGAGTAACGGCATCAGCGCATAATGTCGCAATCGACGCTCGAGGAAAACTCTCTGGTACAAGTCGAAGTTCGAAAGTGGATACTACTGGAAAAGCCGCGACAATCCAGGATACTTCCACAAGGCAACGGACTTCATCATCATGGAAGAAGAGATGAAGCTTCTATCGCAGAAGCACGGACCGCAGAAAACCGCCCAAGAAGAAACCCTCTCGTAACGACAAGCACGCCCATCACGGCGGGAAGACGCCAAGGCGCAGCATAACTACGCCATCAACTCGAGCAAGGCAAAACCTCCGAAACACCTGACCAGGAACCAGTACAAGGATAACTCCTACTGCGAAGTTCCACGAGACCAGAGGTCACTCCACCGCGAACTACAAGGTTCTCGGCGCCGCTCGCCGCAAAACTCCTCACCGCTAACTATCAAAGGTCAAGAGTATAAAGGACTTGCTCCTGACTCGACCGCCCAAAGACCAATAAAACTGTCTCCGAGGACCGCGCTAATCAAAACCAATCGGGAAAAAGCTGAAGAAGACAGACGACCAAGGGAACAACAAGAGTCGCCAGAGGGTAAACATGATCATCGGAGGATCACAGTTCTACCAAGACTCTGTCTCATCGATAAAAGCCTACGGGCTAAAAGCCGAGACAAGTTCCAACTGGTTCCCTGACAGCCATGTTCCTAACCACACAATCGCTGAGGAACACGACCGCCGGCATCGACAAACCTCACTGCGATCCTTTGGTAATCGACCTGGTGATCCAGGATCTCAAGTCGGCCGCATTCTCATCGACACAGGAAGCACGGTCAACGCCATCTTCCGCGACACCTCTACAGGATGAAGACCCCACTTGGGGAAGTCGCCCCTGAGCCAAAACCTTTGACGGGTTTTCGGCGCCACTACCATGACCCTCGAGAATTAAACTCCCGTCATGGCAAAGGAAGTTACAAAATCGCCGAAGTTTGCAGTAGTCGACAACCCGCCATCTACAACGCCATCATGGGAACCCTTGATCAACTCCATGAAGGCAGTACCATCCACATATCATCTCGTATCAAGCTTCCGACTGACCGAACCGCAGCCATCCGGGGTAGTCAGAAACAATCGAGACTCGCTACCTAGCCGAAGTTCAAACTGCGAAAAGATCGAACGCCTGCGCCAACCCAAACGAGCAAAGGAATCACATAACATTCCCGAGGACTCAAAGAAAGATGATCCAGAATCATCCAAACAGGCAACGATTCAAGACAACGACAAAGCCTCCGAGTCCACCGCCGGAAAGCAGATAGCTCGACCTCGCGACAAACCACCGATCCGACCAGCACGGTCGAAACGGCAACGACGGGAGTAAAACGCCTGCGGCAACTATCAGAACTACGAGATGGCTTGATCCTAAAGAGGTATCGAGGCAGCTCGTCAAACCCGGCGAAGTTCAGCTATCCCCTCACCAAAAGGGGACTGCGCGATACTCCTATACTCCCACAAAAACGCAAAAATCCGCATTACGTACTCTAACTTCTAAATTTTAATAAAATTCTTTCTATCTTTCATGCTCACTTAAACGATCAACGCTTCGAAAACGAAAATCATATCTTCAAAAGAAACGCCAGACGCCGCGAACTTCTTAAAAGATAACAAAACTCAGATATCCGCAAAAGACAGTCCACCAGCGACTTAAAATAACTCACGCCGCCGATTGGCCCCGACGGACGACACAAGAAACGCTTCACTCAATACAAACTCGTAGTCAGACATACAAGGTCCTCTTACATCCGACAAGGATATCATAGCGCTATACAAGAAACCCAAAATTTTGGTTTAGCTGCCTCGATAAACTCCGAAGATAGCTCGATTCTTTTAACACAAGTCATATAAGCCGCTTAATTAGTCGTGGACTTTAAACGAAAAGAATCAGGAAGAAATCACTAACAGGCAAAACGAAGCCGATCAGTCATCGCACAGCCTCAAAGCTGAGAGTAAACCTAGGTCTTGCCCTAAACCCAGTCTTGCTGGATCTTGACATCTCACAGACATAGTATCGTGATACGAGATCCCAAAACATGTCTCTTATCGCTACACCTAAAACGCCGCTAAAAGTAGCATACGGACTAAGCGACAAAAGAGTTAGGATAATGGCGACTACTCGCGATCCTTCCTCTACACTTGACGAAAAGTATAAATCAAAACAAAAGACTAAATCTCGCAAATTTTCATATTCATAAAAGCCGCAAAAGACGGCAGGATTCAAAGCCACCAACGGCCAGTCCCAAAACATAAGAATGCAACCTCCAACGGTCGCAGAATAAAATTACTAAAACGCCACACACGCCAAAAATACGATTCACAAAAGGAAGTCAACATTGAGAAACCGGATGCGAAATCCCAAATGAACTAGCAGGTTGGTCCACTTCCTCATTCACGCTTTGAGCCGCTCCCACCACCCTCGGCGTTTCATCGGCTCCGCCTCCATCAGATCCTCGAAACCTCGATAGGTTCCCATAGTCTCCGGACTCTTTCTACCGGAGGAACCAAGGACTCAGCATGAGCGCACTCGCCATGAAATCCTTCATTTCAGCAATCTCGAATCGAAGGAGAAACCGGTTCTGAGACTTGTGAAGGTTTACGACCAACCCCGCACTCGCTGAAATCACCAACAAACTCCTGAGCTTTTAAAACATTGAAACTCAGCAGCAAACGATTCTGCCCGCCTTGCCACCTCCGCTGCAACCATCCTTCTTCCTCTCCTTTCCGCCTCGAACGAGCTCGAAAGGAAGCTCAGCTTGCTTCGCTCTGGCGCCTTTACCTCTTGTCGGAACCGAAAAGCTCTCGCTCTGCTTCTGTGGTCTTAAAGTTAGCAATCCTGGATTTGCGGAAACTCGAGTCAAGCCCCTCGCTAAACACTCTTAGTCCCTGCATAAACTCAAGATCAGCAAGTATGCTTATATATAGATTCGAACACAAGGTTAAGAAGTTCGGCGGGCCAAACCTCGCTGACACGCTGGGAGCCTCGCAAAACCCGTTGTTTCTCCTCATCCTCCAGCGACTCATCAGTAGTAAACTCCGGAGGAAGGCCATCAAAGAAGTTGTTAGGTGGAAAACCGCTGGCTCCGCCTTTTTCCGTTGGAGTAAAACTAGGTTTTTCTCCCAACGGTGAAGGACTTTCCGAGCCTTCCCCATCATCGATTTCTTCCTTACGAGACCTCTGTCTGCGCCCGAGTAGGAGCTGCGTGACAGGTTCGCATCATACGACGGACAGGAGCTCGACCGATAAAGTCTAACCGCATCTCGAATCCGTTCGAGGGTGAAGGATTTCCAGAAAACCGGCCTTTGACGAAGAAGATCTCTCTTGACAAAGACGCCACCAGGCAAATGTGCAGTAGGGTTGTTCCCTACAAAACGAAAATTTTTCACTAAAACTCGCACTTCCGAAAAGGTGAAATAGACAACAGGGTTTTCGTCAGATACCTCGGTTGAAGTTCCATGCTCAGGAAATAGATGGAGGCAGCTCTCCTCGACAGACTCGCCATCAATTTGGACGAAGAAGAAACGCCCTGCCACGATTTGGGATTCGGCAGTCCCCTGAATCACGCCATATCCTTCTTAGGCAGCATGGAGTAGTAACCGCCACTCCCGTCGGCCGAAAGTGCCCCAAAGACCTTCAAATCATCGACCAAGATCAATCCCGAAGTTCATAGCTAGCGATCAGTACGCCAAGCCAACTTCCAAGGCAGGAACGCTGAGTTGGTTGATCGAAGTTCAAGCGTGAAGCGCATCTAACAATGGCACCAGGGATCGGGAACCACATACCGCAGTACGTGAAGAAAGCTTCAGAACATGTAAAGAAACCTTGCGGAGGATTCCTTGCACTCTCGCTACCAACGGAACTGAATTTGACTCTTCAGAACCTGGTAAAAATCTCAAGAACCTTGAGATATTTACGAAACCGAAGTTCGGCGCAAAAGGAGCACCGGCTGCCTCGCAGGCCTCCTCGAACAGGGATCTCTGGCAGTGTTGGGGCTTAACCTACAAGGGCTCGGTAATACGATTCTTCTTTTCCTCCTCGACCAACTCCTCCTGCTTCACCGCCACATGGGCAGGAGAGTCATCCGAGGATGAATGGGAAGAAGAGTTTCTTTGAGGATCTTGAAGACATTGTTCTTAAGAGAGAGAAAGGATTCTTGAGAGAGAGAGTAAATTTCTTATGGTGAAGTAAAGAATGAGATTTCTTACTCCATCCATATAAAGGAGGTAAAATCACTATTTACCTCGACTTTCGCAAACGACACGCCTCAACACCTTCCCATATGGTTATACCGCAAGCTAGATCCGACAGGCACTGCGTTCCTAGCTAGCTGGGGCTAACTGTTGGGGTAAAATCGGTCAATGACGAAATCATCACCCAAAAATCCTCGAAGAAAAGCCAAGCGCGATCAAGACCAAGAAACGGTCGCCGCCGATAAAACTCATGGAAGGCTCGCCCGCTTCCCCGCCTGGCACCAGCGCAAGGATCCTGGCTTCATCCGCAATCATCCCATAATCTCGGCAATGGCCGCATCTTGGTTCCTTAAAACCTATGTCCGATCGTCCGAGATCTACGATGGTTCTTCCGCAAAGCCTTCCGATTGATTAAAAATTCGCCTTTTAACACATCTAAAGCTCGGCCACATTGCTCGCGATCCTTGACGACGAAAATCTACTTAATCCAAGTCCATCTCAAATCCCGATACTCGAGGAACCTTGTTGGATTAGAAACGATTATCTCAAATCTATGGCTAAAACCTTCCCAAACTCAAAGATTTCCGCAAACGACCGACGGAGGAAAGATCGAACAACCCACGGACGAAAGATGGCTGGCACCGGGCGCACGCTGGACGCTGAAGCCGCCTGGCGCCGGGCGGCACGCTGGACGCTGGCCGCCTGGCGCCGGGCGGCACTCGCCTGGCGCCGGGCGCACGCTGGACGCTGAAGCCGCCTGGCGCCGGGCGGCACTCGCCTGGCGCCGGGCGGCACGCTGGACGCTGGCCGCCTGGCGCCGCAGCACGCTGGACGCTGGCCGCCTGGCGCCGGGCGCACGCTGGACGCTGGCCGCCTGGCGCCGGGCGCACTCGCCACGCTGGCCGCCTGGCGCCGGGCGGCACTCGCCTGGCGCCGGGCGCACGCTGGACGCTGAAGCCGCCTGGCGCCGGGCGCACGCTGGACGCTGGCCGCCTGGCGCCGGGCGCACGCTGGACGCTGGCCGCCTGGCGCCGGGCGGCACTCGCCTGGCGCCGGGCGCACGCTGGACGCTGGCCGGCCTGGCGCCGGGCGCACGCTGGACGCTGGCCGCCTGGCGCCGGCGGCACTCGCCTGGCGCCGGCGGCACTCGCCTGGCGCCGGGCGCACGCTGGACGCTGGCCGCCTGGCGCCGGGCGCACGCTGGACGCTGGCCGGCCTGGCGCCGGTCCACAGCCCTCGCCCCGTCTCGTCCTATCATGTCCGGTTCGATCCCATCTTAGCTTGTTTGGATCAATCTACGAAGTTTGGTACGACCACGTTATTCTGAAACACCACTATCTCGACTTTACGAGGAATTGAGGTTCCTTCGGAAACACCGAAACCTTCAAAGACCGTCCTTTCGAAAAACCGTAAAAACGCCTAAACGGCCCAACGTGGTCAAAACGGCCCACGTACGATTTTCCGAAAAGGAAGGATAACTATGACGGTTTATCCTTATCCTCACATAAGAGATAAATGTCAAGTTTCCAGAAGATAAATGTCAAGTTTCCAGAAGATAAATGTCAAGTTTTCCCAAGATAAATGTCAAGTTTCCAGAAGATAAATGTCAAGTTTCCAGAAGATAAATGTCAAGTTTTCCCAAGATAAATGTCAAGTTTCCGATAAACACGAAGATGGACGAAAATGGAAAAAGCCCTATTCAGCCCGCGAGAAGATAGACCGTCTTAAGGGGAGTATATAAGGAGAGCTTTGAGCAAGAAGAAAAGAAGATCACAAAAAACTCCCAGAGCACTTAGAGCAACTTAGGCATTATTTTCCGTTTTTACTAGCGAGCTGCGACTCAACTAGGTTAGAACTTAGGTTGCTAGACTAGTGAACTTGCCGACAGCTCCTGTAGCCGAGGCTCTTACCTGTTGTTCACGCTAAATCGCCACCCAAAATCCTCGAAGAAAAGCTGCCGCATCAAGACCAAGAAACGGGTCGCCGCCGATAAAACTCATGGGAAGGCTCGCCCGCTCGCCTGGCACCAGCGCAAGGATCCTGGCTTCCATCCGCGTAATCATCCCATAATCTCGGCAATGGCCGATCTTGGTTCCTTAAAACCTATGTCCGGACCGCCTGAGATCTACGATGGTTCTTCCGCAAAGCCTTCCCGATTGATTAAAAATTCGCCTTTTAACACATCTAAAGCTCGGCCACATTGCTCGTGATCCTTGACGACGGAAAATCTACTTAATCCAAGTCCATCTCAAATCCCGATACTCGAGGAACCTTGTTGGATTAGAAACGATTATCTCAAATCTATGGCTAAAACCTTCCCAAACTCAAAGATTTCCGCAAACGACCGACGGAGGAAAGATCGAACAACCCACGGACGGAAAGATGGCCTGGCACCGCGGCACTGCCACGCTGGCCGCCTGGCGCCGGGCGGCACTCGCCTGGCGCCGGGCGGCACTCGCCTGGCGCCGGCACGCTGGACGCAGGCCGCCTGGCACTGGCGGCACTCGCCTGGCGCCGGTGGTACGCAGGGACGCTGGCCGCCTGGCGCCGGGCGGCACTCGCCTGGCGCCGGCACGCTGGACGCAGGCCGCCTGGCACTGGCGGCACTCGCCACGCTGGCCGCCTGGCGCCGGGCGGCACTCGCCTGGCGCCGGGCGCACGCTGGACGCAGGCCGCCTGGCGCCGGGCGCACGCTGGACGCAGGCCGCCTGGCGCCGGCACGCTGGACGCAGGCCGCCTGGCGCCGGGCGCACGCTGACGCTGGCCGCCTGGCGCCGGCACGCTGGACGCAGGCCGCCTGGCGCCGGGCGGCACTCGCCACGCTGGCCGCCTGGCGCCGGGCGCACGCTGGACGCAGGCCGCCTGGCGCCGGGCGGCACTCGCCACGCTGGCCGCCTGGCGCCGGTCCACGGCCTCGCCCCGGTCTCGTCCTATCGCGCCCGGTTCGATCCCATCTTAGCTTGTTTGGATCAATCGACGCCGAAGTTTGGTACCACCACGGTTATTCTGAAACACCACTATCTCGACTTTACGAGGAATTGAGGTTCCTTCGAAACACCAAACCTTCAAAGACCGCCCTTTCAAAACCGTAAAAACGCCTAACGCCCAACGTGGTCAAAACGCCCACGCACATTTTCCGAAAGGAAGGATAACTATGACGGTTTATCCTTATCCTCACATAAGAGATAAATGTCAAGTTTCCAGAAGATAAATGTCAAGTTTCCAGAAGATAAATGTCAAGTTTTCCAAGATAAATGTCAAGTTTCCGATAAACACCTAAGATGGACTAAAATGGAAAAGCCCTATTCAGCCCGCGAGAAGATAGACCGCCTTAAGGGGAGTATATAAGGAGAGCTTTGAGCAAGAAGAAAAGAAGATCACAAAAACTCCCGAGCACTTAGAGCAACTTAGGCATTATTTTCCGTTTTTACTAGCGAGCTGCGACTCAACTAGGTTAGAACTTAGGTTGCTAGACTAGTGAACTTGCCGACAGCTCCTGTAGCCGAGGCTCTTACCTGTTGTTCACGCTTAAACGCGGATTCGGAAATAAGATCTTTTGCTCCATTCTTTGTTCTTACGATTTTTATTTCGCTTTCATATTTTCTTTGTCGCATTGATTGTGTCGCAGCGCCCAGCAGATATCCGGGACCTTCAGGGAAGGCTTGGTTCACTTGGCTTTCCTCCAAATCAACTTAATTTGACGGTGCGAATTTCGGTTCCCACAGGGAAAAACTCGGGGATAATTACGAAGATCGACGAAAATAGAATACTTTCTGAAGAGATAAACTTGGGCCCAAAGGCGAGGTCCATCATCCTAAGGCAAACCAACCTAGGAGTGAGTATATAAGGAGAGCAAGAGCAGAGGAGAGGGAGATCCGAAATCCTAGAATCTAGACTTAGAGAACTCATGCTAGCTTAGAGAACTTAGAACTTAGGCGGTTAGGCCAGCGAGGCAGGACTTAGAACGTCTGGCCGCCTCTTGTTCTAGTTTTATCTTCTCCGCAAGACCCCTGTTCCTCTCGAAGGATCTAACTATACTTTTACTGAGAGCTCCGCACATAGAAACCCTAGGCATGATCTTCGACATGCCCGCTTTATGACCAACGCCGATTAGACAAACCAGGCCCTAGAGCGTCTGGCGCCTCGATCGCAAAATCTCCGCTCCTCTCAGAAGGATCGACAATTCTTTACTTAAGAGCTCCGCGACATAGAAACCCTAGGCATGATCTTCGACATGCCTGTTTCTATGACAAACGCCATACTAGACTAACCCGCCAGACGGTTCGATCTCTTGTTCAATTCTTTCTAACTGAACTACGTCCGACTTGATCCTCGAAGGGTAATGAGGGCAGCCTTTCTTAAGGTCCAGTCCCAAATTTTAACAAAACCTTTTCCGCATTTATTCGGTCACTTATCGTTGGCTGTCGCAGAGAATCCGGACCTTCAGGGAAAGTCGGGTTAACTTGGCTTTTCTCCGTTTTTATTCATTAAAATCGACGGTATGAATTTTGGTTCCCACAGTGATTGATCCAGCGCCGAGTAGCCGCTCGACTTCCTCGGCGACTGCCTTGGATCGATCTGGACCCAATTTCCGTCTCTTCTATCAGATAGGTTTGAAGTTTGGGTCAACATTGAGCTCGTGAGTCGTGATGGCAGGATCGATTCCTTTCATGTCGGACATTGTCCATGCGAAGGAGGCCAAGTTTTGTTTTAGGAAATCCAGGATTTTACGTTGCATCTCGTCGGATAAATAGGCGCCTATGCGTACGACTTTGCGTGGATCCGAATCGTCGATTGGTACTTCCAGGACCTCCTCTTTCAGCGGGCAGATCTTGCTTATTGGGGGAGAGACTGAATTGACGAGAGACTGCGAACGCTGCACTTTGACAGTGGCGATCAGGAGATCTTTTGCGGCTTGTTGATCTCCTCTCAACGTTTTGACCGTTCCGTCGGTTCCCGGGAACTTGACACACTGGTGGCAAGTAGATGTGATTGCTCGCATGGAATGTAGCCAGGGAGTGCTAAGTATAACATTGTAAGGAGCCTTCGTGCTGACCACGGAGAATTTGACCGTCCGTGTTATTCCGCTCGCATGGACTGAGAGACGAATCGTCCCTAGAATTACTTCGGAGGAACCGTTGAAGCCGGTCAATGTTCTGGAGGATGGTTTGACGTCGTTTGGGTCGATCCCCATTTTTACGAGGGTTTCGCGGAAAATGATGTCGACCGAGCTTCCGGTATCAATGAGTATTTTCGTGACGTTGTATTTGTCAATTCCGAGAATGACGAGGAGGGGGTCGTTATGAGGGGTGTGCACCCCGATCAAGTCGTCGGATGAGAAGGTGATCGGGAGATCATTTGGTGGCTTTTGGGGTCAACGCTGAGAAGTAACCGCCTGTCGGCGGTGATCTTTGACAGACCGAACCGAGTCGCCACAAGGTGGTGAGCCTCCCATAATAACGTTTATTCACGGCCTGGATTGTGCTTTCTTTGCGCTAAGTATGGTTCGAAGGTCGTGGCTCGTCTCAAGGTTATCTGCCTTCTTGCAGTTTAGCGTTGTATGCAGATCGCTTACTCGAGCGTTGAGCTTGTCGCGCAGATCGCCGATGGGCTCATCTGAGAATTGTTCGCGAGTCTGTGTTCGCTTGGCTCAATTGGAATTTATCTTGAACCGGAGGTCAGTGGAACTGGGCGGTTCGTCGGCTACTGGGGTGAGTTTTTGTTTAAGGAACGTTCGCAAGTTGTCTGGCTCGGGAGCTACCTCGATGTCGCTTTCTTCGTCAGACGAAGAGCCCGGTTGGAACCGGATGACTTTGATTCTTAGTCGATTCGAGGGTTGCTCTTCGTCGGCTGAGGCATCGTCCTCGTTCGTCTGTCAGGGGGTATGTTCTGCGTCTTTTGGTTGCTGGTCGCCTTCGCGAGGTTTGCCCTGTGCTTTCCGTTTGTTCTTCTTATCCTTACTCCTACTCCAACTGCTTTCGCTTTTCGGTTTTGCTTTCGGAGGTTGGATTTTGAAATCGCCACTAGCGATCGAAGAGAGGAACTGTGCGTAGAGGGACTTGCACTCCAACTGTCGTGTCCCTTCACATTGTGGTACTTGCAGTGTTTAGTGAGGTCAGGGGGGTTCGGTTTGGTCCTGCCGTTGAATCGACCTGAGCGACTGCTGCGGCACTCCGATTTGGTGCTCGAGGTGGTTCGTCCGGGGAGTCCGTCTCTCGGTGATAAGTGTTCCATTTTTTATCGTGCACGACCAAAGTCGAGACGGGCGTGTTATGCTTGTCAACAACGTAGAGGAGGCTGCTCTTGCGATTGTGCTTATCATTGGGCACGTGCTGGCGAGGCTCGGCGCGAGCATCAATATTCTTAGGCGCTGGTGGTTTCGCTGCATTTTTCTTGCCGATGATCGCCTTGGTATCTTCCTCCATTCGGATGAAGTTGTGTGAGCGGGCGATGGCGTCTTGAAGCGAGGAAGAGGGACTGCGGTACAGGTCCTCACGAAACTTGCAGTCAACCTGAAGGGTGTTCATCAGGGCGTCAATGGCGATGTGGTTGGGGATGCTGATCCTTCCATGTAGTCTCGAAGACTCTGGTCCTTCGTTTGCTTAAGGTTCCATAGGCTTGAGGCCGTGGCTTCGCGCCTTGTGAACATGATGTAAGTCTTGAGGAAGGCTGACGAGAGCTCTCTGAAACTGCCGATGGAATTCTCCTCGAGTCCCGAGAACCAAGTCAAGGCTTACTCATTCAGTGTCTCGACGAAGAGCTGGCAATAACCGGCGTCCTTTTCTTCGTTCGAAAGTCGATCTCTAGCCATTGCAATGATGAATGCTGTCAAATGCTCGACGGGGTCGCCTCCGGGTTTGTAGTCTGGGAGACGCAACTTCTCCATCTTACGGAGCCGAACGCTGGTCAGCTCGTCGGTGAAGGGCGTGCGAGAAGTGGAGGTGATAACGCTATCGATCTGAGGGGCTGCGCTCGTGGCTTGGTGGATCTTCGAGCTCATTTGTTGGAAACTCAGCTTAAACTCGGCGATCTCTCGGACTGTCGCCGGGTCAGATGCTGCTTGAGGAGCGTCGGCGACAGTCGGCTCATCCGAAGCACGATCTTCCGCCGGTGTTGCAGGGTTTGTGTTGAAGAGGTGACGACGGAATGGTTGACGACGACTCGTTTGTCTGGTTGGTGCGCTGAGAGCAGCTATGATGGCTGTGAGTTGCTCGTTCGTCGTCTTCTTGATTTCCTCATGGTGAGCAAGCCTCGCCATGACAGAGCTCATGAACTCCGATGAGAGCGGGGGAATGGGTGGAGGCGTGAGTTCTGGCTCTTCGCCCGAAGCTCCGGGGTTTGTTCCGCCGATCGTCATCTCGGTCTAGAAAGCTACTTCTGATCAGCCCCACGGTGGGCGCCAATTGTTTGAGGTGAGTTTGGTCGAAGAGAATGAAAGAAAACTCGAGAGTGGGTGAACAGAGACGTTTATTAGAATCGAGATGATGAGATTACAACAGTCGAGAAAAGAGATTTTTTAAACGGATGCTCGAAGAGCTTTAACCGGAAAAGTAAAAACGGCGAGATACAAAAGGATGATACAAACCCTAATCTAGCCGTTCCCCTTTCTTTCTCTCTCCCTTTCTCTTTAGCTCTCCTCTCCTTATATAGTCTCTCGAGTCGGCAACTCTTGACCTAGCTTGTTGCTATCTGATTGGGCTTTTCGGCCTATCGTGTTAATGTAAGATAATCAAGCTATGCAATCTAGAACACACAGTAGTCCAGGGTTGACTATTTCCAAGAAATACGACTATATTTATTCTTTTAAAAGCAAATACAAGTTCTTTCTAAAAGTAATAAACCAAACAAGCTCAAGACAAACTTTGACTTGTTTGCTAGTCTTACTCGTTCAAAGACCTATGACAGACTCTGAACCACTTAAGCCCTTAACCCCGAGATGTTTTGCTTTTCCTTCTCCGGACGTACAAAACTCTCTATTGCTAAAAGCACTCTCTGTGTGTCAACAGGCAACGCAGTGCCACAACCTCTTTATATATTGCAGAGGCAAAAATCCTAGACCTAAAGATCTACCTAATGGAAACTTTCCATTTTCCTACTTCAGCGAATAAGTCAATCTCCCTTTTTTTCTCTTTGGTCGATTACTTCTTCTTCAAGACTTTCGTCTTCTAGCTCTTTATTAAATCTTCATTTAATGTGTCTTCCTCGACACGTACTCCTCACGTTTCTTCGTCTCTCAAGGTAGTTCATGTCGCACTTCATGAACTACTTCAACTCTGCTACATCTCCGTCTTGACCATACACCTTCATATCGGGCCTGTCGAGTTGATTACTCGGTTGGAGCCGTTGAGTCGGCCGTCTTCGGCTGCTCGCCACTTGGCTAAAATTAGTCTGGAGTCAAGCTACGGGGCGTCGAGAATCGACTTCCGAATTGACGACTATTCAGCTTAGTGGGTTGGACCTTCTATTCGTTGGGCCTTGTGGATGGATACAATCTATCCTCAAATATCCATCCATCCTCAACAGTCCATACCTCATCCAGACTATTTTTAACTTGAAATGACTTGACAATAACTTATAGACTCGAGAAGCGCATCCAAAGTTGCAAAAATTATAAACAGTAGCTAATTTTTTAAGAAAATGGAACGCATTATATATGAATCTTGCCATGTAGATCTATATGATCCAATACACCTTAAATGTTATGATTCGAATCATTTCGACCAACGATTTAGCATTATAAAATTTCACTATCGTGTTAGTTGAAATTTTTTTTTTTTTTTATTTCTTGTCTTCTAGTTCGACATTAATAATGAAACATGACGATAAATATTAAATAAAACAAATCCTTAAAACATCTATATTATTAGTCGATGTAAGTTATATCTATGATTAAATTTAGAGAAAATTACTAGAATGTTATAGAAAAGTTGGTTTATTACTAGAGTGTTATACATCTTTTCAAAATTACTAGAATGTTATAATTTCCTTAGTAAATAACAATAAAGACCTTTGGTTAGTTTTTTTTAATTGAAATTATTTTTAAACATCAAAACCACATCATAAATTAATTATCCACATCAGTAATTAAAATATAATTAATAAAATTCACATCACTAATTAACAACTTTTTTTTGAGATTTTTTTTTCATTTGTTTTCTCTTTGTTTTTAGGGTTGTCTCTTTTAATTATTTTATGAGATCTGAACAGATCTCGTTCTTGAGACGAGAGAGAGAGAGAGAGAGAGAGAGAGAGAAAGAGAGAGAGAGAGAGAGAGAGAGAGAGAGAGAGAGAGAGAGAGAGAGAGAGAGAGAGAGAGAGAGAGAGAGGAGAAGACATGGGATGTGTAGGAGAAGACATGGGAAGAGGCTAGTCGATCCCGTCGCACTCCCTTCAATTCCGTCGCAGTCTTTCACCACCAACACGGTCACTTCTCTATTTGCCTCTCTATCTGTCTGTTTTGAATCTGTTTTTTTTTTTGTTCTTGGGCAGAGCTGCTGGTCGTGAGCAGAGGAGAGAATATATGGTGGTATGCAGGACTGGAATTAATTACATACATGAATATGTTTATATACATATGTTAACTTGTTCTTATAACCATAGTTTTAGATTTTGTTGGTATGTTCTATTTTTATGTTCATTGGAGCTCTGATAAATTGCAAATTTTGATGATTCAGGTGGTGAGAGTTTGAAAATTGTATGTTATGGCACATGAAAAATGCCATGGAAAACTGTATAATAGCAAAATTATGGTGTTATTAAAATATTTTTCTTGTGTATGAATCGCCTTGTGCTGTGACTGTATTGAAACTGAAGTTTGATAGCTTGCGGTGAGATCTTATTTGGTCTTTCTGATCTGATCTGCCAAGAAGTAATACCCTAAACCTATCCTAAAATCAGAAAATGTTTATATAACTCAGTCGTGTTGTTTAGATAACCCAGTCGTATCGTTTATATAACTCAGCCGTGTTGTTTAGATAACTCAGTCGTATCGTTTATATAACTCAGTCATACCTCAAATATACCCTAAAATCAGAAAATGTTTATATAACTCAGTCGTATCGTTTAGATAACTCAGTCGTATCGTTTATATAACTCAGTCATACCTCAAACATACCCTAAAATCGGTAAATTGAATTAAGGTACTTAAAAAGTTATATTGAAAATCATCTTATCAATATCAAGTGAATATAAATCAACTGAATGTGTATAGTTTCTTGAATTTTCAAGTTGAGACTTTAACTTGATCTTGAATATGTATGTTCTCTTACAATGATTTATACAATACTTACTTATAAGATTCTAACTTTAATCTTTTCTTAAACTTAAACTTCAAATCCTAAACTATAGAATTATATAGTTATCAAACTTATAAAATTAATCTTTGAACATTAAATATGATAGTTTTTATTATTTAAAATTTAAGGTTTAAACCCTAAACTCTGAACTTAAACTTTGAACTGTAATATTTTAACAACAAATCTTAAATTTAACTTCATATATTAAATATAAAGTCAAAAGCTATTTCTGTTTCAAAAATTTAATCTCAATCATTAGCCAAAACCTTTAACCCTCAAACCCTATATTCAAACTTATACCTTAAAACTAATTTCATTTACTATAATTATTTTATTTTAAACCTTTAAACTAATTTCATATTACAGTTTAAAAATCAATCTCAAATCTCAATATCTCAAACCTTTAATCCTCAAACCTTATTATATACTGAATTTAAATTATCATGTTTAATTCTGTAAATTTAAGTAATTTTTGAAAACAATTAAAGGGAGATGAAAAGAAAAATTTTATTATTTTTTAGGACCATTGATTGAATTTGATCTAGTGGCTAACAATCATTATTTTGTATATCTTCGTCCTTCTTTCTCATTGGTTGAACTTTTAAATCAAGGATAACAATTTTTGACCTTTGATTAAATGTAATCTTCTACACGTCTTTGTTTCTTTGTTCTTTCTTTCTTTTTCTATAATCTCTCTTTGTTCTCTCAGCAGATTGTATGAGAATCTGAAACGTCAACAGTAATCTATTTGTTCTTTTTTCATTCTGAATCTCTCTGTCCTTTCTTCACTCTTCTTGTTAACATATCTCTCGATCTCTACTCACATATTCGTTTTGTCTCTCACTCAGATTTAGTCGCCAGTAAGGTCTCCAAGAAGAATCTGAGATTGGATCACTCCAAAGGTATATTTTCACTCAGATTTAGTTTCGTTTCTGTTTTAATGTATTGATTTTGAAGCACGTAGCTATTGACAGAGATAAAAGAGGGGGGAGGACAACGGGGAACAAGGCTGAAGACGTGGTTGAAGTGTGACGATGGAGGACATGGTTGAGGGTGTGGTTGAAGCAGCCCATAGTTTAGTTTTTGTTTTATTTGGTTTAAGTTTGTTTTTAGTTGTTTATTTTGCAAATCAGTTTTGATTTACTTTTTAAATGTAAACCAGTTTTAATTCATGAATCTTTTGTAAACCAGTTTCGTTTCTGTTCTAATGTATGGCATTACTCAGCCGCAAAGTATGCAAAACTCAGCTTTAACATATCTAAATTATATAAGTCAGCCGACAAGTGTATGTTGTTTCGCAAAGTTTCGTAGTTTAGGCGGGAACAAAATATTTTGGGCGGGATAAAACTATTTTGAGCGGGAACAAAATCATTCCTTCAACTCTGAATACAATATTAAAACTTTAACTTTTTCTTAAATTTGAACTTCAAACCCTAAACAATAGAACTATAAAGTTATAAAAATGATCTCTAAAGTTTATCTTTCCTTTATATTAAAAATGATAAACTCTGAATAATTAAATAATATATTAGTCTCAAATAAGGGGCCTCAAAAAATCCCAAAATCCAGATCACCAAGAGTAATCAAACCGTCTCAAACCGTTCCTTTTCTCATAATTAAATAAAGGATCTCATTATCTCTTAAATAATTAAATAATTTTTATACATATCAGTTTTCGAAAAAAATAGAAATCAGATAAACATCGTCGTCTCGAAGAAGGAACCGTAAGTAATCTCCGATTTTCCAAAATCCTCGTCGACATTGTGTTTACTTCCCCGAAATCGTCTTCTCCAATCGTTTGTACGAAATCGTCTTCGCCGCATTCTTATCTACGAGTTCGTCTTTTCCGGTAAAATGTCGCGACGTTATATATTCAGTTTTGGTTAAGTTTGCTCCTCAGTCGACTGCGGGTGTGATAGGGCTTTGTTGTGTCTGAGTTAGGGTTATATTGCAAATGAGTTAGGGTTTTGATATGGCTGAGTTATTGTAATATTGTGGCTGATCTATTGTTGTGCTGTGACTAGGTTAATGTTATGTTACGGCTGAGATATTATTATGTTGTGGCTGTCTTATTGTTATGTTTTGACTGAGTTATCATTTGTGGCTGAGTTATTGTTTTGTTGTGTCTTTGTTATTTTTGGGTGATAATGTTCAGATGGTTGTTTCTGAAGCTAGATCACTGAATTACCCTCCAGGACTTTACCCCGAAGGGTTCTCTAACCTAGAAGATAAAGCTATCAATCACAATTTCCGTTTAGGAGATTGGCCTAGTGTTAGAGAAACAATAGGACTTGATGTGTGGGGAGAACTGCTGAACTCTGCCCTTGGAGTAGTTGCTAGGTTATGTGAACGCAAAAGTGTGTGGTCTGGTAGGACAGTACACTATCTACTATGTAGACAGGTCCGAGTAGAAAAGAAGGAGATATGGAGTCTCGTGTTTGATGAGCCTATGAGGTTCAGCTTGCTCGAATTTGGTGACATCACCGGGTTAAAAAAAAGGTCCACTGCCAAGTAGAGGCATTTGAACCTGATCAGTACAAAGAGTTTTGGGAGGAGTTGAAGGTGTCGCTTGGGGTGGGACCCAAGTTAGACGAACTCAAGGCAGCATTAGACTTCTGTCCGCTTTGGAGTTATCAAAAGCGTAAGTGGTTGGGGCTGCTATTTCTTCGCCGATGGGACTCTATTGTTTGCATCACAATTCAAGGATACCCTTTCAAGGTGCAATAAGGGTATTCGACGATGAAGCCATGAGGTCGTATCCATGGGGTCAGTCTGCATACGGAATTCTTGCTGACTCTCTCAAAATGTTGTCTCCAGAAGGAGGGACATACACAATAAGCGGCATGGCTGTCGCGTTACAGATTTGGGCGTACGAATCCGTCGCCTGCTTCGGTGATTGTTTTGGGAGAGTGCTTCCAAATGAAGACGTTCCGCTTTTGCTATGGGGTGGAAGCCGTACACGTAAAAGTTTTGATAAAGTGTTGGCTGAGGAAATCAACAAGCATGCCGAGGTAAGGTTTAACCTCACATATGAGTTATTCGGCGGCTGAGTGAATTTTAATTTTAACGATGACTGAGTTATGATATATTATGTGGCTGAGATCTGTCATAACATGGTGTTGCAGGTCCGTGTGAGGAGAATGGTTTTGAAGGACTCACTTCAAGAGATGTTTCCTCAATGGTCGAATGAACGTCAAGACCCACAGGTCGATCGCTTGATAACAGACATACATACTGGTACATTTGTCAAAGTCTTTTGGGAAGTGCAGGGGAATGCGCAGGGGAAGGGGAATGAGAAGAAGAAGAAGGAAACGAAGGGTGGAGTTTCGTCAGAAGCTGAGCCACCCACTAAGAAGCAGAAGAAAGTGAACACCAGTGAGGGTCAAGCTGGTGCAACGGGAAAGGGTTCTAGAGAGGAACCTAGTAAAGAGTTGTTGAACAATGCGACTATGGAGTCCATTGTGAGTGCTATGGGGAAAATGATTGATTCGCGGTTTAACGCCTACGGGTTTGACCAGAATAAGACTCTTGAGGATATCGTGAAAGATACATTGGAGGAGCGTCTGAAAGTTCTGGGGGTTGGGAAGCGTAACGAAAACATTGATAACCTCTCCATCGCTAGTGGCCAAGAAGGGTCTTCAGAGAAGCCATCGCCGCAGCAGGACAAACATCAGAAGTCTGTCAATAGTCCAGCGTTAAACCCTGCTAAGCCTGCTAAGGGGTTGGGACCCGAAAAAGATTTTGCCGAGGAAGTTGATAATGCTTCAGGGGTGAAAAGGATTTTGGCTGGGGATTTTGATAGGGCTAATGCAACACCTGTTAAAACAAGTAACGTTGATTTTGTTACCGTTTCTTCTGCAAAGACTTGTAAGGATGATAAGGTTGCTAATTGTCCACCCTTGCGACGCGGCACCAGGATCAGGCAGGGTTTGAAGTTAAAGGATAAGGATGAGGCTTAGGATGCCGCTGCTAAGAAAAAAGCAGCGAAAGCAGAGGCTTATTTGAAGAAGAAAGAGATGGCTGAGGAAAAAAAAAAGAAAACAGGCTGAGTTAAAGAAGCAAAAAGCCGATGCTAAAAAGGAGAAGGCTGAGTTGATAAAGAAAAAGGTGCCGGAGACAAAAAAAAAACGCGTGGGGGGATAATCAGAGTGCCTGTAAACAATAAAAAGGCAATTCAAGATGACAGTGAATGCGCTGAGGTGGCTGATGTGAACGAAGTGTTGCCGGAGTCTGAGATATCAGAAGATTATCTGCAAGCATTATCCGCCGTAAGAGAATTTCGGGAGAGAAGTGTTCAATTATCTCCACGAGGGTTTGCATTGACGGCAGTGGATTCTTCAGAACCTTCAGGACCAGTTTTTCCGTTAATTGACAACGATGGAACGACGTGCATGAGGAAGAATATTGAGCCTTCAACAACAATATATGATCCTTGCGCACCTGTTGATCCGTCTCTGTATGAAAAACTTATGAAACACATTAGCAGTATTCCACCCAAAAAACCAGCACCAGCAGGAATAAAAGTTGTAAGATCAGCTGATTATGAGAGTGACTTCTACAGCATACTCATCCATGAGAGACCGTGGCCAGATAGCGAGTATGGTTGGGTGTTTGATAATGTAAGTCTTTATTACGGCTAAAATTTTCTATTACGACTGAGTTATATTTAATATCACGGCTGAGTTATAGTTTAGATTGCATTTGAAATTATATATTATGGCTGAGTTGTTTATAATATTTGTGTAGCATATCGAAGCGTATATGATATGCCTCATTCAATGGTCCATGTGAGATCCCACCCCATTCTGGTCCAAACGCATTGCCTTCTTTGACCCATGGATCTTAGCTACTTGGGTTCACGATTACAATATGTTTAAGATGAAACCTTAGATGATGACGTTTAAAGAAGGCGGTTACGAAGATCTAGTAAACGGTAGGCTTCCCGTTGTCTGTAAGACAAACTTGAAGTGGTATCAAGATGTGGATCACCTGTACGGATGTATTCAGACCGGGCGAGATCACTGGGTGGCGTTTCACGTGGATCTGAAGAAGGAGAAAATTGATTGGTATGATCCAATCGTTGGACAGCACACACCCGAAAGTGAGGCGAGAATTCTAGGTTCTTTTAAACAGCTAACGGAAATGCTTCCCGCGGTTTTGAATGAGCATATTCCTGCCAATCTTCGACACCGTAGTAAGAAGAAGTTCGCATTCAGGAGGAGGAGCAAAAAATTCGTTCCACAATACATCCAGGTTGGCGACTGTGGGGTGTATTCGTTGAAGTTTGTGGAGTGTCTAGCGCTTGGGGTAAATTTTGATGGGATAAACGATCAAACTATACAAGGTTTACGTGTGAAGATGGCAGCAGAGATCCTCGCAGAAGGAGGAAATACACATTTAAACAATATAATGTCCAGTTGAACCTTTCTGTCTGTTATTATGTATCATTTGACTTAAGTTGTCTAATTTTTATTAGGGATGTATTTGACTTTCACTAATATATCTTCAACCTTAACGTTTCTATAACTCAGCCATATCGTAACAATTTAAACAACTCAGCCGTATCGACTAACATAACTCAGCCGTATCGACTAACATAACTCAGCCGTATCGACTACTATAACTCAGCCGTATCGACTACTATAACTAATCAATACCTCAAACATACCCTAAAATTTAAAGAATGAAATGTTTATACGTTAAAATGTTACCTTAACTCCGGATATGTAATTTTAAGTGAATATATTATCAACTCAATGTGTCTACTGTATTGAAATTACAAGTTTGGGATCCATCATGATCTTGAGGTATAGGTTGTCTTACAATTACCTGAATCCTTACAATACTTCAAGGAGATGTGAGCATAATTCAACCCAAGTAAACATTACACAATCAGATTCTAAAAAAAAAATTGTGTTATTTACCATATTTCCTGCACCATAAATCCATATCATAAACATAAATAAATGAATACGCCACCCTAAACCCTAAAATAGCAACCCAAATTTGCAAACCTAAGACCACCCGCAACGGGGGTTCACGACCAATCCTTAGCACAAATACATAGGTTAGTCGTAATATAATAATAATAATTATGTTAATTTACCTGAGGATTGGTCCGTCGGGAAGGAGTTTAAGGAGTTGATCCTTAGCTACGTGGCAACATCTGAGTGGGACGGGCTCAGTTTTTTTTTGGTTAGGTTAAAAAAAATTGGTCATTCTCGACCGAGACCGGAAAAAAAAAACGAGAGCTCGACGAAAGGCGATATTTTGGGGATTGAAACCGATCGTCTTCACGAAGGTAAATCGAAGCCTAAACCTGTAAGTTTGTTCGATTTAGCCTAGTTTTCATCTTGTTTCCTATCGTTTAAGGGTTTTGAAAAGATTTTGACAAGATTTTGGGGTTAAAACGTTTTGGGGTTTAGATTGAGTATGGGCGTGTATAGAAAGGGTTTTGACAAGATTTCGGTTTCAATCCGAAGCGGATATTTGATCTCTTGTTTTAATTTTCTACAAAAAGTATGTGTTTGGTTTGGTTTTTGATCTCTTGCTTTAATTTTCTTGTTTGCAGATGGCGAATCCGCATGAACCTCATTTCTTTAAGTCTCTGCTTCCGGGTTTCCAGAGTGGCGTCATTGACACACTCTCTCTATTTCTCCTTCTGTATATGTTCCTATTTGAGGGTTTTTTTTAACTTTGCCTTTTCTGACTTGCAGACAATACCACTTGGCTTCTTCTCAACCCACATAGAAGGGAAGACGAACCAGAAAACATGGAAACTAAGATCGGACGCTTCATATATAACTTGGGAAGTGATACAAGAAGGCAGGAGACTCACCAGAGGTTGGAAAGATTTCACCACAGCACATGACCTTCGAATCGGTGACATTTTCATCTTCAAACACGAAGGAGACATGGTGTTTCATGTCACTCCTTTGGTCCTAGCTGTTGTGAGATTCAGTATACACATCCTAACATCATTAAGGAAGAAGCCGACGCGGATGATGCTCCTTCTTTCTCATTTGACTACTGTTTTTTGGCTGAGGTCACTGCTTCAAATCTAAAAGAAGAAAAACTTGTGAGTCAATTTTCATACGTATAGACCATATTTAGTTACTCAAATATATGGTTTGATCTGTTACGTGTCTTTCGTTACGTGTTTGCAGTATCTTTCTGTCGAAGCTACGACTTGTACTGCTTTGAACCAACAATGCCAAGAGATAACACTTGTGAACAAAGAGGGAAACTCATGGACTGTGAATTTGCGATTTAGCGAATCACACGGCATGTTTTACATCAGAAGAGGCTGGAGAAAGTTCTGTCTTGATAACAGATGCGCCATAGGAGACTTATTTGTGTTCAATGTGGTTGGAGATGGGAAAACTACTCCATTAATGTGTGTATGTCCGGAAAGGAAAGAGTCTTGTTATGCAGGTGACATTGCTTCTAGCTCACGGGTGATTTAGGAGTGATTGTGACCAGAATTAGATATCTCTTTTGCTGTGTTTCCTCTCTATCAAACTTGTTTCCTTTTGTTTCATTAGGTACTTATCTCGAAGTTGCCACAAGTGTAATCATGTGAACCAAGTGTAATCTCGAAAAAGTTGTAATCTCTGTCTCATTACTTTATATGCTTCTCTTATGTTGTTCTCGGATAAGGCTAGTGTGTTAAACTTGTAGTGTGAAAAACTTATAGTTTTTAAACTTATACATTTTAAAACTTCTCTTTTCTTGTATCTTTATTTTTAATCATGCAATTAATAAAATTTCAATTTCAATTTGTAAAAAAAATTATTTTTTATTCCTAAGGACTCCTAATTGGGGATCACTATTGGAAACATATTTTGACTAGAGTCCTTAACTATTCAAAAAAAAAAATTAAACTAATCCTAAGGACTCCTCTCTAAATCCTAAACCCCTAACGATAACTCAGCCGTAAAATTTACATTAACTCAGTCGTCAAGTGTTACTTAATCTCGACTTTTCATATCTTGGGCGGGTGCCAAATCAGATTTAATTTCCCTTAATTTTTCTCGCAACTTTTGAGTTCACAGATCTCTCTATATATAGTCCCCTTCTGGTACACCTTTTTGTATAGCTTTTCTATCCCCTCCAAAAAATTAAATTATGTCGGTTGTTCCAGGTTATTCAACGAGGATAGAAAACAGTGTCAATGCGATTCAAAGCCACTCAAGTCGGGAAAACCTCCCAGTTCTAAATCCTGGTCTGGGTGACTTGCTAGACAAAACCATCCCTACCTGGTTTAGGTTTTTAAGCGATCTCTCCATGGTGATCCCGCCGATTCTGATAGACGGATGGGTCTATGCATGGCCGACATATCGCTCCATTCCCGATCATATTAAGGAACGCTGGTTTCTTCAACTCGCTGTAAGGACCAACTATGTTTTCAAATCAGATAGAGATAAAAACACCTAATATTAGTAATGTTTTTTTTTGTAGCGTAAAAATACGTGGGATCGAAGGCATAATTATCTACTTTGGAAACATTTTAATGAAGTTGTGAGGTCGCTGTTTCAATTTCAGATGTGAGAGTTGAAGAGAAGATGGGCGCATGGAGGCGACAAGCCTTCTTGGATGCTTACTAGAGTGTGGCTTGAACTCGTTCACATGTTTGAAGAGTTCGGTCCGGATAATTTTGGTTTTACAGATGATTCCTTGTCTGTATGTTTGAGGTTTCACTCAGTCTCAATCGTACTTGTCTTTACCTCTAAGTATTGTAAATCTCCCTCAGCCATAATGTTATATATCTCAGCCAGTAGGTAACAACAACTCAACAACGAAAAAACAATAACTCAGCCACTAAGTACAAACAACTCAGCCAGTATACAAACTATAGCATTGTCGAGACCGTCAGTTTGTTCAATGGAGTTTCTAGTTTGGTTGGAATCTCAATAAAACAAGGAAATAAAGATAAAATTGCACGATAAAACATTAACGGAGGTAACTAATTTTGAAATTAAATTTAATAACACACAAGAAACAATAGTCGTCTCCCCACGTCACTTCAATGAACTATGACCCTCTTGATTAGGCGTCTGAAAAATATACTGGCTGCACGCAACAATCGAGTGATTTCCCGATACCGAGACTTAATTATATTATATTCTTTTGTATTTTTAGTTAATAAATACGAATATAAACTAAACTCTGCCGTTTCAATGTTGTCGTCTTCCTTCAAAACTAATAAGTCAGACTAATGTCTATGCAACACATTTTCTCTTTTACATTTTCAGATTAAAAATGTCTTCCTCATCCTCTGTTTCTGGAAATTATAGCAGACGACATCTGATAAGTCATGGATTTTACCCACTTCCAACCATGATTTTTATATGTTTTTGGAAACAAAAGGACACTTCTAGTGTCTTTTATGAGCTTTTACAGGTTCAGGTACTCTTTGGTGAAATGTGACCATTTTGGAGCAGAAATGGATACTTTAAGGAGGGTTGTAATGGAATGATAACTTGAGCTAATCGACCGATGCTCACCATGATGCATCGACCGATGAGACACTACATTCATCGATCGATAGGAGCTAGTGACATCGATCGATATGAAAGGCCACCGAGAATTAATGACGAATTAAATGAGCTAATCATCTCATTAGGGTTTCACTTCTACCAAATAAGTCTCAGGCCGCCTGTTAGGCTATATTAATAAGGTTTTGTATTATTTTAGAGGCAGACTTGCCTAGAGAACTTTTAGACCTAATTTGGAGAGAAGCATCTTGCTACCTTGAAGGGAGAGCTTAGGAATGGAGAGATAGATCTGAACTGCATACAGAGAAAATCTTAAACTCCCTTATTTTTCTCTACTCTTTTACTGTTTTTCTTATTAATCTATTTAAAATTATTATTTAAACCATCATGATCGTGTCTCTCATGAATATGTTTGAGTAGTTTCTCTTGTTAGATTTAGGTTTCTCATTAAGGTTAACCATGCGTTGAAATTAATTTAATGCTAGGGTGTTTAAAATATAGTTCTTCATTCTAGTTGTTCTTAATGCTAAGTATATGATTGATCACCCTTGTCTTAGATCTTAGGATTACTTTGGATAAGTGAGAGCTTAGCAAATCCCTGAAAACCAAAGCTGGTATGTTCCAGTTTTACCTAGAGTGCACGAAAGTGGCCTCTTTGTAAGATTGGAGAACCATTTCAAACCCGATCTTAAAGCTCACTAGAAACAATATCGATCGATAAGCAATCCGCTTGTCGAACGATATTGCGAAAGGTGTATCGATCGATATTCATATAGAATAACCGATCGACACTTTTTTATACTCATCGAACGATAGTTGATGACTTAAGATCTAGTTGAAGACAATCAATCATTGATTCAACCTTAAGGTTTGAGTTTAGAACTATGAATATTAAAAACCCTAGATACCCTGCATGCTAGTTACACCTGAGAAATAGCCTAAATCTAGCTATTCTTCCTCTTGCTTAAAACCTAAACCATTCAATCAAACAATTACTTGCTTACCCTTTATTTACTGCTTTAAACTTGTTTGTCTAGCTTTATTTCGAAGACTAAACAATCTATTGTGTAATCCTAGAGTTTCTGTGGATTCGATCCCTAAGTGCTACAACTGAACCTCTTATTTGTGAGAGTAAAGTCACTTCTTCGGGTAATTTGAGTGATATCAAGTTTGGCGCCGTTGTCGGGGACTCTTTCTTATTACCATTAGATTTAGTTTATAATATAGTCTAGACTTTATTTTCGTATTTACTAAAATCTTTTCCTTTTGTTGGGCTCTTACAGGTACCTAAGAATGGAAAAGACAAATTTCGGCAGTCCATCGATCGACACGAACACAAAAATATCGAGCGATACGTCGTGCGAGGAATCGACCGACATACCGCCCCGAACATCGATTGATACCAACCAGCCGGAAGCAGGTAACTGTTTACTTACCGATCTTGCTAATGAGGAAGTAGTCCTAGGCAAACCAACTGATAACATAAGCAACACAATTTCTGAATTTACTGATGAACAGGGAAACGAAATACCTGTTCAAACTTATTCATCTTCCTCTGAAGATGAGGAACCAGAATTGTTTTTGCAAGACTACTTAGACCCCATAAAGACCTATTCCAATAGGTCTGCCATCAAAGTACCAGAAGGTGATACCAGAAAATCAAAACTCTACCTTGATTTTATTCTTCTGGTGCGAAATAAGCCTTTCCGTGGATCTGCTTTGGAGCACCCCCACGAGCACATCGAATACCTTGAAGATCTAGTCTCTGATGATTACAATCGCTGCAAACTTTTTTCTTTTTCTCTTGAGAGAAAAGCCAGAAAGTGGTTGAACCAGATACCAGCAGGCTCTCTGACTTGGTGGGAGGAAATCAGAAACACTTTCATAAATCAATTTTTCGATGACGCTCGCTATTGGGATATACGAGAAAAGTTATCTTACTTTGCTCAGGGTCCACGCGAATAGTTTAAAAATGCTTGGATCAGATTTGAAGGCTATCAACGTGACTGTATCCACCATGGTTACTCAGAACCGCAGCTCCTAAACTTCTTTTATGGAGGCATCAGCATTCGTTATCAAATCACGCTGGATACCGCAAGTGAAGGAAACTTAAGCACCAGGAATCCTAGTAAAGCAAAGCGTTTGATCAGAAACATAGCTTTGGGAAAATCCTACGAGATCAGTGATAGGGAAAACAGAGCTACGTCCAGGAACACGCTCAAATTAGCTGAAATTAGGCAGTCATTGGACTCTCTGCACTCAATCGTGAAGGAAAAGAAACTTAAACACATTCTTCCAAATGAGGATAGTTGTTCTGAAAGACAACTGTTTTCTATCGAAAAGAGTAAGTCTCAAGTTTACGACCGGGACGAAGATAGTTTCACCCGAAACTATGATGCCCTAATCAAATCCCATCAAAGAGAAACTGACTCCAGGTTAAACCAAGCTTTCACGGGAAATCAGAAAATAGAAAGCGGCATGGATACCAAACTAAACGTTATTCATCGTGAGCTATTTAAGAAATTAGATGCTCTAAGTGAACAAGTTAAACGATTAGAAGGTGATGTCGCCGAAAACGCAATCACTATCAAGAGGGAAGCAGGATGTCTTCCTGGGCGAACGGATATGAATCCAAGACGTCAAGTTAGTGCTGTACTCTTGAGAAGTGGAAAGCAACTTGTTCCGAAAGTTAAGGAAAAACCTTCTTCAAAAGAAAATTCTGGAGAAGATATCAAACCCACCCCAACCCTGTGCTATTCCATGCCAGTAGAGCGGAACCTTCACCAAACAAAGGCAAACAAAAAAGTAGTCAAGGCACCGAAGAAGTTGTGATTGATATTCCAGAGGACGAGGAAGATTCGGAGGATGAAGTTAATATCGACTGATATGATGAAAACAATATCGATCGACACCAATCCCCTAAGCCGAAAAGCGATTCAGCACCAGCTGGACCGACTATCGAAAGGGTTTATAACCCGATTCCCCCTTTTTCTCCACGAAAGTCTGACCCTAAGCGTGAATTGGACAGATAAATCTGTAAGAAAGCAATCGAAAGGATCAAAGTTGAGATGCCATTAAGTGATGCTAAAGAAGTATGTTAAAGATATGGTAACTAAAGGTTTTCAAGTTGGAGAACGTAGTATCATGATGATTTCCGAAGAAGTCAGTGATATAATTCAAGGCAAAATTCCGATCAAACAACCCGACCCTGGTAGTTTCGTTCTTAGTTGCACCATCCAAGATAAACAGTTTCCAAGAGCCCTCTGCGATCTCGGATCTAGCGTGAATTTGATGCCGCACTCTGTTGCAATGTCCCTCGGGTATGCGGAGTTCACTCCAGCAAATATCCAACTAGTTCTCGCTGATCGATCTGTTCGAGTTCCGGAAGGAGCGCTTGACGATGTGCCCGTAATTATCAATGGATGCATAGTACCAACGGACTTCGTTGTACTTCACTACAAGAACGAACCCAGAGACCCCATTATCTTGGGAAGACCATTTCTTGCAACCGCAAATGCGATAATTGACGTCAAAGAAGGACCCATCTGCCTAAACATTGGAAACATTCCAATGAGGTTCGACATGGAAAAAGTAATGACTCACCCTTTGATAGATAGATCATCCTCCATATGTCGATGATATCGACAAGCTTACCCAAAAATCTTTTGAAGATTCATTCTCTGAAAGCCACATCGAAGATGTGCTCATGGTTGCTCAGGTGAAGTATTAAGCATGGATAACCGTACAGATGATTATGCACATTTAATGGACGCAAGAAATGATGATACAACAAATGATGAAGATGATTCTGAGATAAATATCGATCGATATTTGCAAAACGCTGTCGATCGACAACCATTTTCGATAGGCGATCTGAGCAAGGAAAATGCACATAAGAAACCACTTCCTGCCGGACTCGAATATGCCTACCTTTTTGACAACACTTATCCCGTTATTGTAAATGCGAATCTTACAAACAGTGAGCTCGCTTTATTGTTGAACAAACTGCGAAAACACAGGAAAGCAATCGGATACTCTCTTGAGGATATCCCAGGAATTTCCCCCGACCTGTGTATGCATCGGATTCATCTTGATGATGAATCAAAGTCATCAATAGAACATCAAAGGCGACTCAACCCCAACCTGAAAGAAGTTGTTAAAAAGGAGATTATCAAACTTCTCGATGCCGGTGTAATTTATCCAATCTCAGATAGCAATTGGGTGAGCCCAGTTCACGTGGTGCCTAAGAAAGGAGGCATTACTGTGGTCAAGAACGACAAAGACGAACTTATTCCAAAGAGAACTGTAACTGGACACCGTATGTGCATCGATTACAGGAAACTAAACTCCGCAACGCGGAAAGACCATTTTCCTTTACCTTTCATCGATCGAATGTTGGAGTTATGTTTCCATGATTTGAGGATGTGTATTGCTCACCCACATCTCATGTAGTAGTAGTTAGTTTATTTCTTTTAGCTTTGTATTTAAATAGTGAGTTGGAGTTAAATGGGAAGACGAGAGAAAATTGAAGTAACTTGTGTTTTGTTTTATTTAGTTTGTTTTCTAACAAGCTCTCTTTAGCTTTGAGGAGGGGCCTTCATTGGCATCAAAGCAACTTTTGTTCTAAAGTATCAAATGGGTGATTAAGTTCACTCCTAACATAAACATTTCAGAATTGTTCAACAAACACACGATTCCACATAGTTGAATCAAGGAGAATAATTTAGAGAGTGATAATGACGCCAAACACCAAAAACTAGACGTAAGTCGGTTGTTACATTGAGAATGAATCATTATATATAGAGTTGTGGCTTTGGCTTATAGAGATACAAAATTTGATTAATAAAAGAGAAATTAGGGTGTATATACACCAAAAAAGCCAAAATTTGCAAACTACCCATTCACTATTTGGTACACTGAACATGTTCCATTAATCCCAAAATACCCCTACTCTTAATTCTCTCCCTTTTCTTTCTCATGATATACTTTTCTATGCTTCTCTTTCTTCTCCACGCAAGCATCAAGTCCAAACTCTATTAATTCTTAATCAAATTAACTGTAAATCCTAACTTACTCAATCGATCAACAAACATATAATTTTCTGACTTTGATTCCAGATTCACCATTATGAAGCAATGAAGAAGAAGACTCTGCTGGCTCAGAAAAGATGATGGAGCCACAGTCACCCACTTTCAATTTCAATTTTTTTGTTGTGCTTTTGTTCTGACGTGGTTGGATAACTTGCCAGCGTTGACGAGTTCGTGAATCCTGGCTCAGGTGGTGGTTGATTAAGAATCTGGGAACTTATTTTTATTTAATTAGATAACATAAATGTTAGTAGATATTTCATTAGTTATCTGATATTATTTATGTTTAAACGGATTTTCAATTATAAATCATCGTTTAAGATACATATTTAGTTAGATGTTAACAAAACATATACAACTAACTGATGAATATGAATAAATGTATCAAAATAGTTATCAGTAACTGTTACATGTTTCATTAATCGATACATAAGAGATTAGGTGTCACAAACAGATTGATGCTAATTCAAAATGATTGATATATTGTCACAAAATATTTTTCATTAACTGATACATAGTTTAGTAATCGATACATATTTCGTTAGCTGATACGTGAATTGTTATCTGATATGTGATTCTCTTAGCTGATATATCATTGGATACCAAATAAAAATGTGCATCATGTAACGAACTATGTATCAACTAAGAGATCATATATCGGATAATATATTAATTAACATAACAATATATCAAATTATGTATCAGTTAACGAACTCTGTATCAACTAACAAATAAAGTATCAGTAAGAGACCATTTTATTTTGTCAGTATAGTGTCCTACTAAACAAGTTATGCACTAACATTTAATATAACATTTAAATAAAAAATTAGAACGAGTTGTTCATTCTTGAATTGCTGAGAACCTGCAACAAGCCGCAATCCTTAATTCCAGAATTGTAATGGGGAAATTCATAGATTGGGGATGGTGGCAAAGATGGGATGGGATGAGGAAAATGAGGAGATCGGTTGAGATTGGTGCTAAAATGCCAGTCAGGAAATTTGTCATGTAATTTTCTCTCATATCATCATTACCTATAAAACTTCTCTATAGTTGTTGAAGTATTTCCTGAGAAGATTCTCGTCAGTATCCGATGCAATCTAACTGATGAACATTTTTCCTTAATCTATTTCCATAGTAAAACAAAAACAAAAAAAAAAGACTTCGATGGAGATTAGAAGAAGATGAAGAAAGAGAATGAATAGTTGGAGAAAGAGAGACAAGGAGATGAATATAGGGACAAAATCGGAAAGGGGGAGAGAATATGCTACAGGGGAGATGGATTTATTGGAAGTGTGGGGTAGTTTCCCAATTATGACTCCAATTCAGGCTAATTAGCCAATTGTCTCTTAATAAAAACCAGAGAACTTTCTCTAATCTTTGTTTTTATTATTTGATCCAGTTCATTGACACAAGTAGCAGGTCTCTAGTGTGGTAATAACTCCTAGATTGAGCTGTCCCCGTTCTGAGCAAGTTCCGAGAAAATACGGAGGAATATGAATTTGTCGGAATTCTGTTGGAAAATTCCGATGGGATTTCAATGGATATTCAAATCTGTCTGACAATGATTTCCAAAATTATTTAATATTCGAAAGAATTCCGACGAAAACTTATATATTGCAGTTTTGGTTTGGGGTTTCATTTCTTCCTAATTCCGTAGGAATATTCTGACGGAATTCCGACGAATTAACCAAATTCGTAAGAATTACGTCAGAATTTTTCAACGGAATTCCAAGGAACAATATTTTTGATATGATTTAGTCAATATTAATGTAAATCCGGATACCTACAAGGCCACATAAACACATATTAAGTGTCTAATATGATGTGAGTTAATAATAATTCCATTTTTAACTCATAAAATCCTCTATGAATATCAACAGATACACAATATCTCTCATAAACACTTATATACTTAAACAACATATTTCGGTAATCCAACTTACAATATCGATTTTTCGAAAGATGATCTCGTAGAAACACTTGTATAGTTAATCATGCAGATAACTCTTTCTAAATCATCAAAAATTTATTAAGCTTCGTAAGGTTTCTATTAAGGCCAGGGTTTCTGCTTCACAGCTGTTTTAGTAACATTTTATTAGCTATAAAATGTCATCATCAACATATTATTCATGATTATCATTAAAATTTAATATTTTTAGTTATAGAAATAATTCTTCAGCACGGTCGATTTAATAAGTTAAATTCGAGATTTTCTGAATTTTTTATGATAGAAGTTAAATTCTTGGGGATACTTTCACACCCAAATCTGGTGAGGTTACTAGGATACTTCCGTGAAGAAAATGAGATGCTGCTTGTCTACGAGTTTATGCCCAAAAGAACCCTTGAGAATCATCTTTTTCTACGTAATTAAGATGTTTATTTACACTAAAAAACATGGTACATTCTGACGGGTATTCCGATGGACAAAAATGTTGTTGGAATATTCTGAAATTTTTTCCAATGAAGTACCGATGAAATAGATTTTGTCGGACTTTTCAAAGAAAATTCTGAGAAAATACCGAGGAATATGAATTCGTTGGAATTCAGGTTTACATTAATATTGGCTAAATCAGATCGAAAACATTTATTCCTTGGAATTCTATCGGAACATTATGACGAAATTTTGATGAACTAACCAAATTCATCGGAATTTTGTCAGAATTTTTCGACAGAATTCCGAAGAATATTTAAAGTGTACCTTGAGCAGTGTTTTTAGAACCGGACCGGCTAGCAAACCGGAAATATTTTGGATCATGGGTCATTGTGGTTCGACCTGGTTTGACCAGGTTTGATTGGATTTAACTAAATTTAATAATATTTTGAATTTGCATATTCTAATAAAGATAGATCATATCAAATAAAATATTTTATTAACCATAATGCTTAGAAAATTTTTAAAAAGTAACAAACTGAAAATGTAATAAAAGTAATAAAACAATTTAATAGTTCAAATCTAAAATCAAAAGGAAAGAAAACACATTTAAACATTATTCTCCAGGTCTTTATCACTTTAAATCGTCATCACCTTTAAAAAAATTATACAAACTTCACAAACCGAAGTTTTCAATTCTTAAAATCTTCTACACAAAAACAATACCTTGAGAAGTAGGTAATACCTTGTGAATTTCTGTTTTGCAGAAACGTCAAAGACTCAAGAGAAAAAGAGGAGACGGCTTTACGTTATTAATCTGAAACCCTATTTTATTTTTTTTAAAAGAAATTTTAATTGTTTTATTAATAAACTTTTGGTTTATTTAAGAACCAGGGGTTTGATTGGTTCGTTGGATCGCCGGTTCTCGGGTTTTTAACGGTTCAATATGGATTTTTAACTGGTTCAGTTTTAGTTGGATTTGACATTAACCCAACCCGAATTTGTGTCCGATTCGCGGTTGAACCTGGTCTGACCGCCGGTTCGGTCCGGGTTTAAAAACACTGACCTTGAGTTGATGTAGAGAGAACGGAATCTGAACAAAACCTTTCCAAGAGTGAAGATTCTTGGCTTTTCTAGACAAATCTGAGTGAGACATGGAATCAGCTCAGAGAGAGTGTAATGAACTAATTTTTATTCAGAAGAAAATGAGTGCGTGTACCCCAACAAAAACATTCTGAGAAGCTTTCTTCTTATTGATGGCCATCTTCCCTTGCTGAAGGTTGTGCATACATTTCGCCAGAGGCTATGAAATTTTCATCATCATGAGATTATATTCTTTTGCAAAACTACAACCAAAACATACTGAGAAGCTTTCTTCATATGACACATATTTGTTAATATTGATGATATTTTTTTAAGGGAGTAGAGTTGGAGAGCAGTGGCAATACATAGTTAACTCAATTTCATGGGTTTTGGTCTAGTGCATCCATAATTAAACTGAAAATCAGACGACATAGGTGTTGACATATAATTACCGAAACCATAATTTCAATTATAGAGAAACACTTCTATAGTACTTACTTAGAGAAACCGTTTTCTGTCGACATTTCTATTGCTTCTTTAAAAGCTTTGGACCTAGCTTTTGGTGCTTTTGATTCATTACTTTGGTCTCAGCTGTCACAGATATTTCTTCTACCATATCAGATGTAGATGATTCCTGCATTTTTCAATCAGAACATTTTATTAGAATCATACAATTTATAAAACTGAGACTAAAGTGAAACGGCACAGGTTGGAACTTGCATTAATATTAATTTTAGCGTTACAAAGTCCTTCAAGAGATGCAGTTTTGGCTGATGGGAAGTCGCTATGATGCAGTTTTAATTTTTGAATGAAAATTAATTTTTGAAAACAATTAGACATGGTCAAAATCAAGGAATTGATCTGTTTCTACTAGATACGCAGGAGACCCACCACTAAGAACAATGTCTGGACTTCAAATCACAAAAAGGGATATGGGTTGACACTTGTTTTGCAGGTTGTGTTTGAAAAGAAGAAATAGGATTGAATCTTGTGAAGCAGTGAGAATTGGAGAAACCATCATCCATATTTATATTATAACAAATTAGGGATTATCCATAGAGCTGGTGGAGGAAGATGTAATTAAAACTTACGTAGTGTGAGAACTTGATTATAGGAGGTAATGGCGAAACGTAGTGACAAGCGTTACACATCGGTTGTGGTATCATAGCTGTGATTTATAGGAATCGAGAGAAGATCGCAGATTATGGAACAATGAGAGTTACGTTAATGGGGTTCTGTAGGTCATCTGAGAGGTTGGACTTCGTGAAGTTATGTGGCTCAATTCAATTGTTTATTTATTTCAAACGAATCGGTACGCTTGGTGAAGAATAATGACTAAAGTTTACTTTATTACAATATATATAGATAGATAGATGTTTAATGTATACAAATATAAAATATTAATAATCCAACCAGCCAAATACTTCTAAACCTATACCGGTATACCCAATCTCTCGGTTTGTTTTTAAAACCGCCATGCTGACGTGGCAACCAAAGGTCTTCCGTGCCAACAAAGCACCAACTCTCCCTGTCGTTTCGACACGTGGAACCCTCTGACTTGCGCTTTCTCCACTAAACACTCAGCTTGAAAATCAACAAAGTGGCTTAATGGAACCATCCTCATCCCCGCCGCACAAAACGCCTCCCGCCACGTCATCTCTCCACCACCTTGTCTCTTGTTAGCGGCTGCCGCTTCAACCGCCGCCAAGATTTTAGGCTTCAACACTAATGCTTCTATGATCTTCTTTACCAAATCACCGTTGGGAGCGGATGCATCGAGAGATTCCAACACCATCGTGTAGAATTCGAGCCCACTAACAAACTCTCTCTGGAAAGATCCAGCTCCTGAGATTCCGTTCCATCCTTCGCTATCGACGAAAACGACGACGTTTGGTGAAACTCGCCGTAAGTCGTTGACGAAACCGGAGATTCCGTTTAAACGGCGGAATATCACCGGAGAAATCAACACGACGGTTCTTTCTCCTTCCACGAATCTGATCGCTTTGAACGATAACATCTCGAACGTTCTCATCAGAACGAAATCAATCTGAAATCGGATTTTTAAATCGGCGGCGAACTGAGCGAGATTTTCCTTGACGAGACGTGTCTCCACGGCGAGTTCCTCCGGTACAACCGCCGTGACTCTCAGAAACCCGCCGGTTACTGATGATTTCTCGGCGATCTCCCTCATGAGGGATGCGTACTGACCGCCGAATCCGATCTCGAAATCGACGATGTGAGCGAACGGAGAGGAAGATTGGTGGAGAGAGTCGAGGATTGTTTGATTCGCCGTGAAGTGAGAGAAGAGAGGTATCGGAGATATTCCGGAGAATTCTTTGATTGCTCGGATTCTCTCGACGATCTCGGTCCATGAAGTTAACCGGTTTTGATTCCGGTTCGCACCGGATAGAAGCGAACCGAGAGCCTCCTTGAAGTAAAACGCAGCTCTCAGAAGCGGTCTGCCTGTCGGAGATCTCAGCCGTTGATTGAGCCGTGACAATATCACATGAGCGTGTTGCAACTCGTCCGATTCAACACAATCTACAACTCGGATGAGGTCTTCAATGATATCAAATCCTCCTCCTTCGTTGTTGTTGTCGTACCCGTACTCCGCCGGATTAAGGTGATCGGGAAAGCCAGGAAGCGGTGAATCAACGACGGCGAAGTGGGCAGGCGGAGGGAAATTTGGTTTCAAGTTAGGGGTAGAATCGTCATCTAATTCTAATTCTCTCATGATTGAATCCCAATCCATGGAACGCATCGCGTGATCATCCGACGGAAATTGATTATCAACACCGCTCGTAGCCGAGACGAGTGGCTTCTCTTCCACTGCCGCCGGACTTGGGCTTCTACGGAGGCCGAGCACGGAAGTGGGCTCGTCATAGACAACAAGATTCTTTCCTCCTGAGTTACTGTCCGATGAAGCAGGGACTCTCATGTCTTGTGAATGTAGAATTAGTATTGTTTTTCTTTCTCGAAGTTTGCGTGGGAGAAGAAGAAAGGGAAAGATAGGAGGCTTTTTGCAAGGAAAATGATTCTTTACTTTTATGAAAATGAGGTTTCGATCACGAGATGTTCGAGCTCCACTATGCTGATGATCAGAAAGACAATTTTTTCACATAAGAAAATCAAGTTGTAGTTCTTTATATAGGACTGCATGTTCGGTTTGTCTAAAATTGTGTGCCGTATTCAACCAAAAAAAAAGTTCAGTTTGATTGGGTATGCGCAATTCTATTTGTGAAAAATTTGTCGAAATTAATTGAAAATGTTCGGTTTTGGATAATTTAATTTCACTTTGAAAATTTGGTTCTTTTGGTTTAAAATTTTTAGTATTTTTGTTCCAAAATTTGAATTAGTTTGGTTCAAAATTTTAGTTGAAATGATATTATTTATTTACTTTTTCTAATGAACAAATCAACTGAATGGAATGGACAACCAAATTTTTCAAAATAGCAAAACCAAATATTTTGGTTCGGTTCGGTATAAGCAAAGATTTATTAAGGGTTACGGTGTGCTGGAAAAAGAACACAGTAAACGACCAAGACAGTGAATCTGCCTAAGCCCTAGGTCCCACTGTGTAGTTAGTTTTGTCGGCGATTTGCGTTGAAGGCGTATGGACCGTTAGATTCACCGATTCATGAACCAAATGATATCAGCGCGTAGATAACACGCTCACTCCCACCTCTCTTCATCTTTTTTTTTTCTTTGCCTTTGCTGCGATGAGTGAGACAGAGAATATATTCTTTCAGTTCACTGATTGGTTTGCCAATTTAGTCTCTGTTGAGAAGTGGACTAAACTCACATTTATGCATACGTAACACACACGGTTTGTTAAACATTGCAGGGTTTTAAAGATTTCAATGGCTGCCTAAGAAGAGTCGTTGAAAGTAGTCGTCATTGTTAACATGATAGGAATGATCATCTTTTCCTCCGTGCATTTATTGATTTTCAGAACTTATTTCTCTGGTTTATTGGATTTGCTGAATAACTCATACACAACCGAAAACCGGGTAATCAAATCTCGTGTTTCTTAATTCTTATTTGGCCAAAAAAAAAAAACTTGCATCTTTTTTGACATTCTTTTTTTTTTGTGGGTGTATGAATCTCCTACATTCTTTAATCTTGAGCAGTTGATTTTAGAGAGAGAGAGAGAGAGCGAAATGGCGCCACAACATAGTATTTTGCACAAGCCTAATTGTAATTAAATAACTAACATAAACTATTTTTACATGCAAGGGTTCATACTGCCTTCTACATAAAAGTTTCTTTTTGGTAAAAATCTACATAACAGTTAGGGAGACTATCACTATTTTCCCCATAAAATATTAGCAGTATAAAACTGTTTTTAGCACATGTAATAAGAGTTTAAACAAATCGATCAATCATTGATATATAATATTCACATTATGCCAGTACATATGTCAACTGAACTGACCTAACAATATTTCTACGTTGGATTCCCTCGTCAGCTATAACGTGACAATATATAGGCAAAAGTTTATTAGAGCCTAAGGGTGTCACTGTCCCAAAGAGTACGCCAACTTTAGTTTAGGTTACATAGTTTTATTTTGTATATCTGATATCTCTGGAAAACAAAAACAAAATAATGGAAAATAAAATTTTATCTTTACATAGTTAACTTTCCATTTTATTAAAATGGATTTCAAATTAAAACTAAAAATGTATCAGACGGTCTATATTACTTGTTCATTAATATTACAAAACAAATATTTCTATCCAAAATGAAAAAATTATAGAAAAATTGTCCATTTATTTTTAGGTTTAAGTCAAGGACACTCTCAATGTTTTAGGGTTCGATGGTGCAACCGCTAGCGGCTTGGTTCTAGGCCATGAATGGACATGTGGTTGTGGTTTTAAGTATTTTCTAGAGATTTGTACGACTGGTACATCGGTTAGAAATTGGTGCATTTGCGGGGCTTTTATGACTGGTAAACTACCAAATACAACATTTGTTAAATAATAAATTAATAATATTTACGTTTTATATAATTATAAAAGTATTAAAAATTATAATATTATAAACATTATATTTATAAAATCATAATATTAAATTTTTAAAAAATTATAGAAAATATTTTTGTTTTAAAGTTTTATAATATAAATTAAAATATAATATGTATACATTTTATAATTGCTATTATTTCAAATTAAAAGTTTTATTGAATATTTTTAGTTTTATTTTTTTAAGAAAAAAAAATTACTCTCCTGTAACCGTCCGCAACCGCAAACGCTAGCTGAAACCAGCTTTTGATTTTAAGAGCTTCGGAGCGGTTTGAAACGATTCGTAGCATTTTCTGTGATTGTTTCAAAACGCCAACAACCGCTACCAACCGCAAAAGCTGCGTTTGCAGGTGGTACCGAGGAAACCATTCAAACCCTTACTTAAATTTAGTCTTTTTTTCGTTCTCTCCACTATTTTTCGTCACCGTGATTCTTTAAAACGTTTTTTTTGGTAATTCATTGTTTTCTATTAAAGCAGCTTTTTTCATATACATCTTTTTTTTGCACAGCGAGTTGTCTAACGAGAAAAGAGTCAAATACTTAGTAAGTAAGGAAACAAAGGCGAGGCCGATCGATATACACACACAGAGACGTTTCATTTAAAAGTAGAGAAAGCTTGAAGCTCACAAAAGCAGTAAAAGTTATGGGAGAAAGTTATTTTAAGTAGATTCTGATTTTACGTCACTCATTCACATAAAATATCGTTTTCATTAAAATATAAGGCAGAAAAGGCAAGGAAAAATAATAATAAGATCGAGAAAGTATGTTTGTTTTAAAGTTCATGCATAGCTGTGCATATATATCAATAATGTATAACCTATAATTGATAAACAGTGTACAAAATTTATTGAATCAAGGTATTAACTCAAACTCTCAAACACTTTATTAATAACTCAATGTCTTAGAAAATAGCTCAAAACTAAGACACTCAAACCCACCAGGTTAGCAAACACTCTTGCATCCTCTTATATAGTATTCTAACTTTTCTAAACTCATTAGGAATCACAAATAGATATTTTCCAATTCTATAACTCAATAGAATTAGGTAACTTGCATCCCAAGTTATTTTAAACTTAACTCAACATTCTCTCTTTTAAGCTTAAAATCTTCATTCTTCAACTCTTGAAGTCCAATGAGACTTTTCATCTCTTTGAATTTAATCCTTCCAAATGCCTTAGTAAGTATATTCGCCTTTTGCTTTATTCCGACAACATGCTCTACGCTTACAATGCCTTTCTCAACACCGGATGAAATAAAATCTTGTGCGTATGTATTTACTACGCCCATGAAATACTGGATTCTTGAATAGATCTATCGCAGATTTATTATCAATCCGTAATACCACTGTCTTGACTACTTCTCCGAAAATCTCCTTAAAAAGGTCTTGCAACCAAATGGCTTTCTTTGTTGTCTCTGTGGCAGCCATAAACTCGGCTTCACATGATGAAAAAGCGACTATTTCTTGTTTCTGAGAGCACCATGTGATAGGATTCCCACTGAAATAAAATATATGACCAGTTGTGCTTTTCCCATCGTTTGGATCGACGTTGTAACTACTATCACTGTAACCTATCAAACCTTCTTGCGGCTTTGATTCAAACTTCAAAACATAAGACAAAGTCCCTAGATACCGTAGAACCGGCTTAAGTGCTGCCTTATGAGTCTCCTTCGAACAGTACATATAACGACTGAGAATCCCCACGGTACACGCAAGATCTGGTCTAGTATGTATCAAATATCTCAGGCAGCCAATGTGTCTTTGATACTCCCCTTCATCAACGCTTCTTTCTTCCTCTGCCTTTCCTAACTTCAGACCAGAATCAATAGGGATTTGCGACGCGTTACAACCTTTCATCCCGGCTCCCTCAAGTATCTTTGCTGCGTATTTTTCTTGACTCAGAATTATACTCCCCTTTCTCTGTGCAATCTCTATACCGAGATAGTAACTTAGTCTCCCAAGTTCTATCATATCAAACTTCTCTGTCATATCTCTCTTGAATTCGTCGATCAAAGCCACACTAGATCTTGTTATGAGCAAGTCATTGACGTAGACTGCTACCACCACAAGATGTTCTTGCTCTTGCTTCCGATAAAGAGATGGCTCTTTAAGGCAACAGACAAACTTTAATTCGCTTAACACAGCATTGAGCTTCTCGTTCCAAGCTCTAGGAGCCTGACGTAGACCGTAGAGCGCCTTCTTGAGTTTATATACTTTTGCCTCCTTCCCTTTCACGACAAAGCCCTCTGGCTGCGACACATATACCGCCTCCTTTAAGTCACCGTGCAAGAAAGCGGTCTTAACATCAAGATGATGCAATTCCCAATCGTATGATGCTGCTATCCCAATGATCAACTGAACTGTTTCTATGCGTGCAACCGGTGCGAAGACTTCATCAAAATCGATTCCATGCTTCTGTATATAGCCTTTCGCCACTAAGTGCGCCCTGTATTTATTGATACTCCCATCGGAGTTTCTTTTCACCTTGAAGATCCACTTCAATCCTATCGCTTTGCAGTTTGGTGGAGGATCGACAAGAACCCAAGTCTCATTCTTCACTATTGATTTTATTTCATCCTCACAGGCGTCTCTCCATACCTTTAACTCCTTTGCTTCATCATAGCTCCATGGTTCATCGTTCACGAGCATTAGAAGATGATCACACTCAATTTGGCAAAGTGTTTCATACATTACGTCATCTTCAGCCAGCAGTTCGTAGTCATCTAGGTAACTTGGCTTGTTTCTGACTCGTGACGACCATCTAAGTGACTCATGCTCACCTTCTCTTTCGATAGCCTCTGTGTCACTTTCTTCTCCGATAGCCTCTGTGTCACCATCTTTAATATCTTCTTCCTTTACTACTTTGTCTTCTCGGGTAGCTTCTTCACCAACATATCTGCAACCAAAGTCAATTAAGCTTGAATCTCTATGCTCTTTTGTCGCTGTCTCTAGCCATCTCCATCTTTGGTCTTCATTAAAAAAACATCTCTACTAACTGTTATTCTCCGAGTGGATGGATTAAGGAGTCGATAAGCTTTTGTTCCTGGTTCTGTACCGAGATGAACTAAAGCTTTTGACCTATCATCCAGCTTCTTAAGATGACGTGTAGCTATCTTTACATAGCCAACACAACCGAAGACCCTTATGTGCCCAGCCCTCGGTTTCCTGCCTTTGAAACTCTCATATGGGGTCTGTAGTACTAGAGTTCTTGTTACTAATCTGTTTATGAGATAGGTTGCATGTCTCACCGCCTCTCCCCATAAGAAATCTGGAACATCTATGTGTCTTAAGGTACTTCGTATACCATCTCTAGAAGCGTTCTGTTTCTCCATTCGATGACTCCATTCTGCTGGGGTGAATAAGGTGCCGTGAGATGACGTTCAATCCCCGCGCTGTCACAATACTCCTTGAACTCATGTGAATTAAATTCACCTCCTCTGTCTGTTCGAAACGTTTTGATCTTAGCATTTGTCTCCTGCTCTGCAACAGCTTTAAATCCCTTGAACTTCATAAAGGCTTCACCTTTTTCTTTCATAAGGATAGTCCTCATGTACCTCGAGTAGTCATCGATTAATACGAAAACATATATGTTTCCTCCGGTTTTGGGTGGTGTGTTTGGACCGCATAGGTCTCCATGAACTAGCTCCAAGACTTTTGTTGCACGGTATGAGCTTTCTTGAGGGAACGAATTTCGAATTTGTTTCCCACGCAGACATGCCGTACAAGTCTCTGTTTTTACTCCGAATCGAGGCAATCCAATCACCATCTCTTTCTCTACCATAAGCTTTAGATTTCTTAAACCCACATGTCCTAACCTTGAATTCCACTTAGTTGACTCCTTATGATGCACCATCTGTAGACACTTCATTGTTTCCACCTCCATAACAACTTTGTAAAGCCGATTAGGAGAACTCTTTGTCTTGACGATAAGCTTATCATCCCGATCATACAAGAATAATAAATCTTCCTTCATCCTTACCTCACAACTAGCTTCAGTTGCCTGTCCAAGGCTTATAATATTACTCCGGAGATCAGGAATGTAGTATACGTCAGATAGAGTCTTCCTCTCACCACTGTTCGTTATGATTATAATTGATCCTTTCCCTGTTATGTCTATCCGAGAATCGTCTCCAAATCTCACTTTTCCAGTGATTCCTCTGTCTATCTTTGAGAAGTACTCGAGATTCCCTGTCATGTGGTTGCTCGCTCCATTGTCTAAGTACCACAAGTTATCACCGGTTGCCGTCTTCTTGAGTTTATTTGGTATCACCTTCCGTTCATTGAGATACACAATCTTGTGGAACATCAACTCATCAGCTTCATGAGTAGTCTCTGCTTCACTTTCATGGATTTCTTGAAGCATAAGCAAGCGGTCCGGACAGTTCATAGCAAAGTGCCCTAATTTATCACACCTGAAACACACAACTCTAGATGCATTTCGTTCTTATCGATAGAAGCCACCGCCGTTCTGTTGATTCCCATACCGATCACGTCCTCTTCCTCGATACCCAAACCGAGCTCCTCTGCCTCTGAAAAATCGTATCGTTCTTGAAAGCCTTGTGGCCGTGCTTGTGCATCGTTATTAGTATACATCAGCTTATTTTGACTTTGTTCTTCTTGCTTTTCTTCTTCTTCCTCAGATATTCTCTCTTCGTAGGCTTTTAAACGCCCCACAATGTCCTCAAAGTTCGTTTTATTCAGGTCAAGAACCTGTTCCAATGCGGCGATGATAAGGCTATGCAGAAACTTTTTGACAATCTTTAGTTCCTCTATAGTTTCCCCTAGAGCCGCAGATTTAGTTGATATTTCAGAGATTTTCCCGACAAAGCTGTCAATTGAGTCGGTGTCTTTCATCTTTAATCTACTGAAATCTGTGGTTAAGGTCTATAAACGGGCTTCTCGTAACACGCTCAGCACCCATGTGTCTCATCTTTATCGCCTCCCAGATCTCCTTTGCAGTAGTAAGGTTCCCCACCTGCAGCAATAGTGATTCCAGTATTGACTAGAACAGCAAAGCTCGTGCTACATCATTCTTATCACCGATCTCCCCTGTATCAATGGCCTCCCAGACCTTATGAACTTGTAATGCTGCCTGCATTCTTATTGTCCACACAGTGTAGTTAGTATCATTGAGTAATGGACACTGAATGGTTGAAGATCCAACGCTCTTGTTGCTACTCGCTGCAACGATTTCCCCCATCGTTTTTTTCTTTGATCCCATATGATAGCTCTGATACCAATTATTGAACCAAAGTATTAACTCAAACTCTCAAACACTTTATTAATAACTCAATGTCTTAGAAAATAGCTCAAAACTAAGACTCTCAAACTCATGAGGTTAGCAAACACCCTTGCATCCTCTTATATAGTAATCTCATTAGGAATCACAAATAGATATTTCCCAATTCTATAACTCAATAGAACTAGATAACTTGCACCCCAAGTTATTTTAAGCTTAACTCAACAAAATTAAAAAACAGCGTATTAATTTAGAGTTTTCATAATTGATTCATTGGTTTTCTTTTTAGTATTCAAACAATTAGAAACAGTAAAAAAAATTAGAAGCAGCAGTTCACTTGGGATGAATTAACCTTTTGGTATTAAACATGAATTAACCTGGCATCGAACCACAAACCATATGAATTCTGCTGTTTATTACTAGCGTAATTCTTCAAAAATCTTGTTCACTTAATTTTAGAATCTAGATGGCACATTGGCGCAGCATACGAACTGGATAATCAGCTCAACCAAGGGATTTGATAATCCTCCTTGGGACCTGCTTCGCTCAATCAATGGATTCGAAAAGTTGCTTGAGACTGGTTTCCTGTTTTGATGAATTGAATCGAATCAAAAACAAGGGTTTCAGAGAAATCTCTCTTTTATTAAAATATATCAAAAACTCCCTTCTCATAAAAGAGTACAAAACTATATATAAGACTTGTCATCTATGGTTTCTATAACCTAAGAAAGATAAATAAAAGGAAAATAACAACTTTATAAAAATAAGGAAAACTAATAAAAAGTCCAAAGCCAGTCTTAACACTTGTTGCTTGCTGTCTAAGTAAGATGACGCTGCATCAGGTCCCTCCGGATTCGAAAGATTTGACCTCGAATCGAAATGGAAATTGCTGCTCCCAAACCTCCAAGAAAAGCATATCCTTTGTAATCATTTGCCTCATCAAATTTCTCTTGATCGCATTCTTCTCTTTCAGCCACCAATGCATAGTGAGCTTTTCCTTACTACGTGTATAATCATCTTTGTGCAACCAGTTAACTTTGCTGCCGCCGAGGCGAATATTCGTAACCATATGCCGTAGAGACTGAATGCCATGTTTAATTTCCCCACTGTCGAACACTTTGCATGCAAATAACTCAACGCCCAGGAACGTGCACGGTAACATGATATTGAACACATCCGTCGGACAGATATCTGTAGTCTGTTTACCATGATACATGGAATGGTTTTGATGATCCAAAAATTCGTTCATGCCACTTCTCCTTGAACGAAGGGACGTATATCCATGACAAAACATTATGTAGTTAACTAAAACTAAACACAAGAACTTGCCAGAAGCGCAAGAAATATCACTCCAACAAATTAATGTCGTAGGTGTGTGACTAGAACCAAGTTGTTGACTGAGAACAGCTCTTTTCCTTAGCGTCAAAACTCAACAATGCAACACAGTTGGAATCAAAAAAATTGGGAAGATCAACACCAATAAACTTGAAGACACGTGGTGACGATTCATAAAAATTTCACTTGGAAATTTTGCTTCTTCTTTGTCATCAAAGGTACAAGTCAGCAAAACGCCATGTGGAACCAACATAAGAAATACGCCAACCTTATCATTGGATCTCCCACATGTAAAATGATAATCACGAACGTAAACATGTGCCAAAATTTCTAAAAACAACTGAACGCAAACCCAGCATCCTCGTCTTTAGAATACACATCGGTGCATTATGAAAGATGATCCAAATCAGCTCGTCTGCCTCGAAAACAGTCACACCACACCATACATCAGCATATAACATCCTTGGCTGGACATATATACTCGCAATGTGTTTAGCACACAGCTCCGTTTCTATACGTATAAGAACCTTCACGAGACTTATATTGGAAAGAAAATGTTGAAAGGAACAGTACCGTAGCCGCCGTAAGAGCAATGGTGAGAAATGTAAGCTCAAGAATTTGGAGCTTGATAAGTTGCTGCAATGGTAGAGCTCTGGTTCGTGTCATGTGTTACATATGGAAAGTAATGTGTGATATACGCTTTGGAGAATAAAAAGGAAACATCAAGATATGGTGATATGGAATAATTCCATATACTTGGATAACGAAATAAGCATTAAAGGAACATTATTAGATCACAAATTGGAAGATTTGGTGATGCTAAAATATAGGAAATAATATATTAGATAATAGAAAAAGATTATTGAATATATATTTAGGGTTTTCCTAAAACTAAGGTTAGAGTTTTAACGTTGTAATTTTCACAGAAACACAAACAGGGCTTTGGAGTTTCAGAACGTGAGTGATTTGTAGAGGTGATCAACAGGGGTTGGTTCACTCATAAGGGTAGATTAAGAATTGATCCGTGTCAAGCCATGTGTGGTGTTGAGTAATTCGGATTGGACAAGTCTGTGTAAAAGATTGTTTCAGTGATTCTTAATAAAGAGAAAGTTGGTCTCTAACCCCTTGTGTTCTTATTGGTTTCGCCTGTATCTCGAACTTTCATTTGGTATCAGAGCGGGACACCTAAACGAAGGAGAGTTCTTCGAACCAAGGTGAGATCCTGAGAAGAGAATATGGCGATTTTGGCACAAAATATGTTACTGCTGAATGATGTGAATTATGGGTATTGGAAAGTAAGAATGAGAGCAAACTTACGTGGAGCTGATGAAGATATATGGACAGTTGTGCAATCTGGATGGGAAGAACCGTGGGTGATGCAAGAAGATGGCTTGAAGATACCTAAACTGAAGACAAAGTGGACAGCAACAGAGAAAAAGCTTTCAAGATTTAATGCAAGAGCACTGGATACAATTTTCAGTTCTGTAGATAGAAAACAATTTGAGCTTATACATGGCTGTGAATCAGCTAAGGAGGCTTGGGATATACTACAAAATGCTTTTGAGGGTACTGCGAATGTTAGGAGGATAAGATTGGACTTGCTTGCATCACAGTTTGAAGACATAAAGATGAGAGATGATGAGAAGATAGGAGACTTCAGTGCAAAGCTTAGCTCCATAGCCAATGAAGCACAAGTTTTAGGTAAAAAATATGAAGATGCAAAATTGGTGAAGAAGTTTTTGCGATGTTTGCCTACTAAATTTGCAGCACATAAAGCAGCGATAACATTGACGATGAACACTGATGAACTGAAGTTCGTTGAGGTAGTAGGGATATTAAAGGCTGAGGAGATGGAATTGGAATCTAGGTGCTCAAAGCCTGCTCAAGATTCTAGAATTACAGCTGATGAAGACATCCAAAGAGCTAAGAAACTTGAAGAATCTATTCACCTGATGATTCAGAAACTTGAAGAAACCATGAATCTCTTGAATAAGATGTCCAACGACAGACTGCCTAGAGAAGAAGAAAGACATAAAAGACAGGAGGTGGGGTGTTTTAACTGTCATGGTATTGGACATGTCAAAACAGTTTGTCCATCATTCAAGAGAAAAGAAATCAAGTGTAATGGATGTAATGGTTATGGGCACATAAAATCAGATTGTGTAAACACAAAAAGGCTGAAGATAAAGAGAAGTTGCAGTGTTAAAAAGCCAGAAAGAAAAGAAGATTCTCTCAATTTTGTGGCACTTCATGGAGTTATAGGGTCTGAAAAAGACATCACTAAGGATGAAATTCGTGTGCCGGGTGTGTCACACACAAATTCAGATGCGTCACACAGTGATACAGAAAGTGATCTAGAAGCAGATCTTCTAGCTGAGTATAAGGTTCTCTTTGGTCAATTTGCAGAACTCAGTCACGATAACCTACAACTCATCAAGGATAATGATATCTTAAAAGCTCAAGTTAACATCCAAGAGATGGAACAGACTGACACGAAGGGTGAATCAAAGTGTACGATGACAAAGAATAATGATGAAGACGAGCTTCAATCTCTTAAGAGAGTTATTGCTGAGCAGAGCCGAGTTCAACAAGAGTCTGAAATAAAGTTTCATCAGATGAAGCAGCTGCTGAATCAAGAACTTGAGAAGAGTCAGCTGCTGGAAAGTCAACTCACAGAAATCAACAAGAGGGTGTGTATGCTTACCACTGGTACGTCAACACTAGATCATCTTCTCACCTTGGGACAGTGTCCAAGCATGAGCACTGGTCTTGGGTTTAGAGGTTTCACATCGAAGACTACTGAAGCGGGAGAGAAAACTATCTTTGTGAAAGAAGCACCAAAAGCAAAGGAAGAAAAGAAACCTGAAGAAATCAAATCTCCTGCAACAAAAGTGGAAACCAAGGAGGATGTTTCAAGAAAACATGGTAATGGCTGTCACTTTTGTGGTAAGATTCGAAATAATGTTGCTTTCTGTTACTCTTGGAGACACCAGATTGAGCGAGCTTGGAGGATGAACCTTTGTTATGTGGAACCCAGAAGGTATGGACATGTATGGATAGCTAAGAAGGATCTGTATCTTAAGTTTACGAAAGATGTGTCACACGAGCATACAAATGTGTCATACATTCGAAATACTGAGCTTGAAGAACCAGTTCGATGGCCTAGGAGGTATTGATAGTTTGATTGTCAAACAAGTATCATGAAGTTTTCACAGATTTTTCACTCAAGCAGGGGGAGGTGATACTTGATTCAGGGGGAGTTTGAAATTTACTTTGATGTGATGTTTGATGCATATGGTGCATAGAGGCTAGTGAGCTTGAGTTGTAAAACTCAGTGAAAAAGGGGGAGAATGTAAGCTCAAGAATTTGGAGCTTGATAAGTTGCTGCAATGGTAGAGCTCTGGTTCGTGTCATGTGTTACATATGGAAAGTAATGTGTGACATACGCTTTGGAGAATAAAAAGGAAACATCAAGATATGGTGATATGGAATAATTCCATATACTTGGATAACGAAATAAGCATTAAAGGAACATTATTAGATCACAAATTGGAAGATTTGGTGATGCTAAAATATAGGAAATAATATATTAGATAATAGAAAAAAGATTATTGAATATATATCTAGGGTTTTCCTAAATTCAGATGAAATGGTTGGCATTTGTAGCCTCTCCGACTACTGCTATCCCACCACCTGCTACAGCTGTCACAGTGTTTAAGTCACTGGTTGATGCTACAGGTAGCTCTCAACGCACACCACCACTAATATATAATTTTGACAGCTACATATTTCAATTTAGTTTAAGTACCGACATGTAAGACAGTCTGGGAGTGGAGCACATTGTTGCTCAAAATGATCCGGAAAATGGTGAAGGTTTGGTGCTTCGATGTGAAATTGAACTCTCCTAACATGAGCTGGAAAGTTTAAGTTTTGTCTACGGTATCAGCGATAAACTGGGGGAGCTCGTCTTCCACTCGAGCATTCACACATGCACCCTGCAAAGACGGGAACATTTATTTAGATAGCTATGTACAGGGAATATAAACCAAAATCTGTGCAGCTTCCGCTGCCTGAATGTTTGTTAGCTTTTTCATCTCCATATCAAAAGCCACAAAGACAGTATCATCACTCTAGAAATCTATGACAGAGGAATAAAATATCAGGGATATCATAGCTTAAGGGCCGTTACCTCAGGACACCCACGGAGTTCGGCTTATCACATTCGATGTATGTAAAGGAAGATATCTCACGCTGGGGATTCTTTTTAGAGCATCCAATATAACACCATCCTTTTGTCTGAATACCAGTAACTTTGGCAGCAGAGAAATTCAATTATCTATAATCAGTAAGAGAACAGAAACTATTAGATTTCTAAATTGCTAGAAAAACTTGAGATAAATGAAACTTTGATCTGAGGTTCAGATTTTAGAACGTATTGGTTAAGCTCAGTTACGGTGAGAGGTTCTATTTTCTGGGCATGACATTGAGATTGATGGAAAATAAGATAACATACAAAGTTGTAAGAGATGCCAAACACTGGAAATTCAACTTTAGTGAGTACCTTTCTACACTTAGCATAACACGCTGTGTTTTGTGTATTCCATCGTTAATTGTTCCCCCGATTTGACCTCACCAATCAGAGTAAACGAATTCACCATTGACGAATTTGCTGCTTGATAGAGAGAGATCTTTGGGATTTCGTTTCGATGTGACTCTTCATCCCAATCAACGACGCCATATATATATATACGGAACCACCACCGCCTTTCGATACGAATCAAATAAATAAAGAGGACATCGTGTGAGAGCGAATTAATGGAATTTAATGGGATTGAAGTCTGAGTAATCACAACGCCTTCCGTTACAGGAGCTGTTTCATCCAAGGAAGGGAGCTCAGGCGGCAGGCGGGGCTGTCGTAGGAGAAAGGTGAAGATCTGCAATTCTTCGTTTAGGGATACAATGCGAATTCCTTCAACTCGGCCCAATACAGAAATCACGTCTAAATGAGAAAGCCCTAGAAAAATCACGTATTAATGAAACGATGAGTTTCAATACGGCCGGGACACGTGTCACATCCAGAGAAACTGAATTTTTGACCTGGATGCTGATGTGGCTTCACCAGGAGAGAAAGAACCTTTCATTATAATATTAGATTTAGAATGTATATATAGGTTTACATGAGACACCAACTAAGGGACATGTCTCTTGAAGACACCCTAATGAAAAGACACGTACATACATATGTGTAACTGTTTTGTAGTTAATTAATCTATTCGTATCGGTTCGGTGTGTGATAAGAATAGTTGTGTATAAATTAATTACTTAACTATATAATATATGACTCTTCTAAACTAATAAAATAATATGAAGACTTGATCACATCCAACACTCCTCCTTGATCATTTCTTCATTGTTACGCCTAGCTCTTCTCGTAAAAACTCGAACCTTGTTGTGGTTAAAGGCTTCGTCAATATGTCTGCTATTTGTAAATCTCCTGGACAGTACTCAAGTTTTATCTTCCCATTCTGTTCAGCCTCTCGTACGAAATGATATTTGATGTCGATATGCTTAGTACGACGATGTTGAACTGGATTCTTTCCTATTGCTATAGCTGATTTGTTATCACAGAAGATCCTTACCCCCTTCTCTACCTTGAAACCAATCTCATTCACCAGCCTCTGTAACCATATTGCTTGGTTTACTGCTGAGCAAGCAGCAATGTATTCCGCTTCGGCCGTTGATTGAGCAACCGTTTTCTGCTTGCTAGAGTTCCAACAAAATGCACCCGATCCAAAAGTAAAGACATAGCCACTTGTACTCTTCTTGTCCTCAACTGATCCGCCCCAATCGCTATCAGAAAATCCCGCCAACTCTGGTTCTTCTACTTTCTTGAATTGAATTCCATATGTCAAAGTACCCTTGACATATCTAAGGACTCTTTTAGCTTCTTTAAGATGTTGCTCTAATGGAGATGTCATGTAACGAGACAAGTAAGAACTTGCATACATGATGTCTGGTCTAGAAGCACAAAGATACAATATGCCCCCAATCATGCTTCTATACTTCGTAACATCTTTAAGCTTTTCATCTAAGATCTCCTCTTTTTTGCCGTGAGGAGTCAATGGCGTTGACAAGCTTTTGCAATCTTGCATTCCAAATTTTTTCAAAAGCTTCTTTGCATACTTCTCTTGTGAGAGAAATATACCTTCTTCGTTTTGTATTACTTCCATACCAAGGAAGTAATTTAATTCGCCTAAATCCGTCATCTCAAACTCACTCTTCATCTCCTCCTTAAATCTTTCAATATTATTCATATTGCTTCCGGTGACTATGATGTCATCAACATACAGACTAACCACCAATATGTCCTTCAGTGTCTTCTTGACATAGAGTGCTGCATCGTTGATACTTCTCTCAAAACCATTCTTGATAAAATAACCACATGCGTCCGCATTCATGCTCTAGGTGCTTGTTTTAAGCCATAGAGAGCCTTATTGAGTTTAAGAACTTTTCCTTCTCCTTCCTCTGCAAATCCTGGTGGTTGTTCTATATAAATCTCCTCTTCCAAGTCTCCATTCAGAAATGCTGACTTCACGTCCATTTGAAAGAGTTTCCATTTGTGTTGAGCTGCAACTGCCATTAATGTTCTTATCGTATCGTATCTTGAAACCGGTGCAAAGGTTTCAAGATAATCCACTCCATATTCCTGTGTGAATCCTCTAGCTACTAATCTCGCCTTGTGTTTGATTGTTTCTCCACTTGCATTGGTCTTCAACCGAAAGATCCATTTGACACTAATTACATTTTTGTTGTTTGGTCTCTCAACAACTTGCCACGTCTTGTTCTTTTCTATCATCCTCAACTCTTCTCTCATGGCTTTTACCCAATTCTCATCATTCATTGCTTCCTCCAAAGCCTGAGGTTCTTCGGCCATCATAAGACACATCTCGTGTATGAGAGCCATCTCTACGACTTCATTTGTTTGTTGCATCAAGTCGTTGATGGATTTGAATCCTCTTGGACCAACTGATGTTTCTCCGTCTTCAACTGTGCTTTGAACTCCTCTGCTAGAGATTTGTAGTTGTTTGAATGCATCACTTATTTGTTCTACGTGATCGTTTATATTTTTATTTGTTCCTTGATCTCCTTGTTCCCTTGAAGACTTGATTTTGAATTGTGAAAGAATCGATTTCCTCACCTCCTTCTTCTCCCAATTCCATGTCTTCTCTTCATCGAACGTCACGTCTCTTGACACTTCGATCTTCTCTTCACTTAATAAGAATACTCTGTATCCTTTTGATTCATTACTATAACCAACAAATATCCCTTGCTTGGCTTTAACATCAAGTTTTCTTCTCTTCTCATTTGGAACGTGTACGTAACATACACACCCAAATATCTTTAAATGATTTACATTTGGTTTCTTCCCATTCCATACTTCTAGTGGAGTCTCATCTTTCTCCAATGGTTTAGATGGTAATCTATTTTGCAAATAAGTAGATGTTGCAATAGCTTCAGCCCAAAACTTGTTTGGTAAACTCTTCTCCGTGAGCATCGATCTAGCCATTTCTACAAGTGTATCGGTTCGTCTCTCCGCAACACGGTTTTGTTGTGGAGTGTAGGTGTTGTTACTTCACGATGTATGCCACTCTGTTGACATAGCTTGATGAATTCTTTTGATAAGAACTCACCACCTCCATCCGTTCTAAGCCTCTTAATCCGAAGTTCCCATTGATTTTCCACATAAGGCTTAAATATCTTGAATTTTGAGAGCACTTCACTTTTGCTCTTCATAAAATACACCCATGTCATCCGTGAAAAATCATCAATAAATGTTAGAAAGTACCTACTTCCATATATTGATTCGGTTTGCATTGGACCACACACGTCCGAGTGTATGAGTTCTAATACATTGCTTGTATTGCTCTTAGAACTTTTGGGAAAACTCCTCCTTGATTGTTTTCCCATCTCACAAGACTCACATACACCTTTTATTACTTCAAACTTTGGAAGATCCTCTACAATCTTTAGCTTTTGCATTGTCTCCATCTTGTCATAATTTACGTGACCAAAACGTTTATGCCAAAGATTTGTCTTTTCTTCCTTCTCTTCAAATACAACATAAGCATCTTCACTTGAATTTTTCCAACGTATTGGAAAACTCTTATCTTCCATCTTGATATCCATGATCTTTCTCCTATTTGCATCTTGAATCATGCATTTACTGTCTTCAAAAATAACTTTATATCCATTAGATATCATTTGTGAGACACTTAGCAAGTTCTTGCTAATTCAGGTACAAGAAGTACATCTTTGATGACATGTATTCCCTTATTCGTAGAGACTCGTATATCTCCTTTTCCTTCTGACAAGATTTTCTCACCATTTCCAATTCTTATGGTGATTCTCTTACTGCGATCCAAGTTGGTAAAATATCTTGCATCTTTAGACATATGATTGGTGCAACCGCTATCCACTAACCATGTCTCTTCACAACTTGTTGAATCTTCTTCTTTTTCAATAGCACTAAAGAGCATATGACATTCATCTTCATTGTCATCTTCTGACTCTTCAAAGCTTAGATGCGCTCTTTCAATTTTTCTAAGTTTACAATCTTTAGCTATGTGCCCCGGTCTATCACACACATAGCATTTTCTTTCATTTTTTTGCACTCTTTTGTAGAACACTTCCGTTCTTCTTTCTCCAACAATCTACCTCATTGTGATTGTTTCTTTTGCACACGCCACACCACTTATTTGTCTTCACATGGCGTCTCTTGTCTTGCTTGTTTCCCCTTTTTGAACCAAGCTTTTCTCCATAAAATGCATCCTCATTGATACGTTCTTCTCGGAGACTTAAACGCCTCTCGTGCGCTTTCAAAGTACCTATCATTTCTGTCATAGAGAGAGTTGATAGATCCTTTGTTTGTTCAAGAACAGCAACGATGCTGTCAAACTTTTGTGGCAAGGAAATAAGAACCTTTTGAACCAATTGGTAATCAGTCTTGTCCTCACCATGAATTCTAAGTTGATTGCTCATGTTAATCAACTTGGTTGTGAAATCATTTATGGTTTCACTTTCCTCCATCTTCAGGTTCTCATATTCTCTTCTCAAGGTCTGAAGATTAATCATTCTTACTTGTGAACTTCCTTGGAACTCCATTTCCAAAGCGTTCCAAGCTTCTTTTGCGTTTGATGCCGGAGCAATTCTCGGAAATATTGTATCCGAAACTGCACTTTGAAGAATCTGAAGAGCCATCATATCCTTCATCACTTGATCATCTCTCTCTCTCTGGTTATAGCCGGTGTGTTTTCGGAAGACGAGATTAACGTAACTCCATTTTCTATAACATCCCACAACTTACGTATTTTTAAGATGGTTATCATCTTGATTTTCCAAAAACCATATGATTCACCATTGAAGATTGGGATAACTTGCTGCATTGTTTCCTCCATAGCTCTGATACCATGTAGATCTTTGAACTCTCAAAGTTATTAAGGACCGGACAACACAGATTTTACTCTGTTTTGTTTCTCTTCTTCTGTTTCTTATTTGACAAGTAATGTATTACTTTCTCTTTTATTAGACGAAAACAGTATGCTTTATTAGATATTTAGAATGTATATATAGGTTTACATGAGACACCAACTAAGGGACATGTCTCTTGAAGACACCCTAATGAAAAGACACGTACATACATATGTGTAACTGTTTTGTAGTTAATTAATCTATTCGTATCGGTTCGGTGTGTGATAAGAATAGTTGTGTATAAATTAATTACTTAACTATATAATATATGACTCTTCTAAACTAATAAAATAATATGAAGACTTGATCACATCCAACACACCTCCCACGTGACAGTGATCACACAAGAGAAAAGCGAGAGAACCATGCACTGAGGAAAAGTGATGACAAAAAGGAATATTTTGTACTACTGCAGACTCCACTTTCAACAAGTTCACTGCACCAGAGATAGACTTCATCTATGCTTTGAAAAATTTCTCAAATCTATGTTTTGATTCACTTGAAGCGGTGAAACAACTAACAGTCTCCATGGAAAGAAAGCCAGATCACATACCAACAAAACTGGTAAATGAGCTAAGAAAAAGCTGCATTCTTTACTCCATTCATTGTGCATCACGTATGTGTCTTGCTGCCAAGATTTTCGAAACACCAAGTTGCTAAGTCACCGCAAACCAATGAAAACCAGAAATAATTTTCTTTATAAGCGACAGAGACACACATCACAGGGAACATATCTTTGTCTCCAATGCTAGATTCACTCGGCAACGTAAAACGTTCTTGCTCAAAAGTGTCATTATCTTTCAGCTTATCGAAAAACTTGTCAATGAATGCCACTCCATGAATTTCATGAATATCAACTGTGACTTTTGTCATACACCTTTGATCTAAACGATCTTGGTGTTGAGAGAAACTTCTTTCACTAGAGAGAGTATGCAACTTTGAGACGTTCAAAAGCTCCACATCTTGATCTTTGGAAACCTCTAATACACTGTGGTTTGGTGCAGATGACATACCTCGGACAAAAACAGTGAGAGAGCTAGTTGAATTTACTTGATAACCTAGACCTTCAGTTTTTTTCTCTGTCCTTCCCGTACTCAGAATCTTGTCTAACATACGGATTTTCTTATGTGTCACATTCAGCTCAAGTTGCAAATTCATGCGTTTCTCTTGCTCACACATAAGTGCCTTTTGAAGTTTAGCTATCCTGTTTTCCAATTCATGTTTCTCAGAAAGAGACATCACACTCACATCATCCCTTTGATCGTTCTTGAATTTCAGACTATGAAACTTGGTTTCCATAAACTCTGTGTCCTCTTTGAGACAGTGGGTAAGTAACGATAGATAAATCCTGGCTAGAAGCTAACCAATAGCTTTAAGCGAGGTAGAAACTAGCATAGAAGGGGATTGTAGAAGAGAATAATCACCTCGAAGCACTAGGATCCTTAGCTATGGAAAACAGAGAGTTTAGAGGTTTGGAAGATGATATTATTTCTGATAATTTTTCCTCTGCAAATGCAGGTAGTACATAAAGGGGAGAGACTAGAAAACGACAAAGCTTATTAACGGTCTAAACATGACCTGTGCTGACTAGAAACAAAAGCAAAAGCAAAAGCAAAAGATGCTGATTGTAACGGATAGATAAGGATGTCATGGATGACTCATCCTATGACTATACTCCCTCCTTCAGATCAACCTTGTCCTCAAGGATTGAAAAGCGGGTACTTGCGGGTCAAGTCATGGTAAAATTCCCAAGTAGCAGTTTCAGGTGATTCCCCTTTCCACTGTACCAAGACTTTAGTAGCTGCAGCATTACGACGCTTGACAGTTTTTGTTTCCAGGATGGCTTCAGGTTCTTTGGCGTTACCAAGATCAAGCCAGTACTGAGGCACATCAGGAGAGGTAGTGGGTGGGTTGGGGCAGAGTTTGAGTTGGCTCACATGGAAGGTGTCGTGAATGGCGGCCTCTGGGGGAAGACTGAGCTTGTAGGCAACCTGTCCCACGCGATCGATGATTTTGAAGGGACCGTAAAAGCGGGGAGACAGCTTGTGTGGAGTCTTTCTGTTCTTGAGAGTGTGTTGTCTGTATGGTTGGAGCTTGAGGTACACAAACTCACCAATGTTGAACGCACGAGGAGAACGGTGTGCATCAGCGTACTGCTTCATACGGTTCTGCGCACGGAGGAGGTGAAATTTAAGCATGTTAATCACTTCCTCGCGTTTCTGGAGACTGCGATCAATAACAGAGCAGGAGCTTTCACCCGGTAGATAAGGTAGATGTAACGGGGGAGGTTGACCATAGATGATCTCATACGGTGTTGCTTGGATTGCAGAGTGGAATGTAGTATTGTACCACCATTCAGCCAAGCTAAGCCACTTGCTCCAAGAAGTTGGCGTTTCTGCTATCATACAGCGCAGATAAGTTTCCAGGGTCTTGTTGGTGACCTCAGTTTGCCCGTCAGTCTGAGGGTGGTAGGCTGTAGATCGTTTGAGGTCGACTCCATGAACCCTGAAGAGCTCCTTCCATACTTCACTGATGAATGTTGGATCGCGATCACTGATAATATCTATAGGCATGCCGTGGAGTTTGAAAACGTTATCCAGGTAAGCTTGAGCAACAGTGAGAGCAGTGTATGGGTGGGAGAGAGGAATGAAGTGGGCATTCTTGCTCAGCCGATCAATAACCACCAAAATGCAGTGTTTCCCGTGTGAAGTAGGGAGGCCTTCGATGAAATCTAGACTGACAGATTCCCAAACGCCCGCAGGAATAGGTAGGGGTTGCAGGAGTCCTGGTTTAGCAGCTAAGTCATACTTGTTCTGTTGGCAGACAGAGCAGTTGCGGACATAATTCTGGACCTATGCATTCATCTTAGGCCAATAGAACAAGGATTTGATCCGGTGCAAAGTTGCATCACGACCAGAGTGTCCTCCCACAGCAGAGTCATGCAACCACTTCAGGATGTGCAACTTGAGATCTTTGTCGTTGCCAACAACCAGTTTACCTCTGCGTCGTAACTCTCCATTGATGAAAGTGAATTGTGGGTGAGAGGACTTGTCTGCTGCTAAATCAGCTATTATCTTGCGGAGGTGATTGTCAGTTTCCCAAAGCAGCTTCAAAGAGTCAAAAAACCCAGTGTGAGCTTGAGAGAGGGTCATATGCAGCAACTGAGAGCCCGTTACTCGAGAGAGAGCATCTGCTACGACGTTATCTTTCCCCTGCTTGTAGCGGATTTCGAAGTTGTAGCCCATCAGTTTAGAGAGCCACATGTGTTGAAATGGTGTAGTGACTTTCTGCTCCATGAGAAATTTAAGGCTCTTTTGATCAGTGTTGATAATGAAGGGGCGGTGAGCAAGGTAAGCATGCCAAGTCTGGACAGCGTGAACCAAAGCTAGCAGTTCCTTCTCGTAGACTGAGAGACTCTGGTGTTTGGGACCGAGAGAACGGCTAATGAAGCAGATGGGGTCGTTATTCTGCATAAGTACAGCTCCAATTCCGGTGTTGGAGGCATTTGTTTCCACAGTGAAGGGCTGATCAAAGTCAGGTAGAGCTAGTACAGGAGTTGAGCAGAGCGCTGTCTTCAGGTTTATGAAGGAAAAGTTAGTTGTATCGGACCAACAGAAGCCGTCCTTCTTCAGGAGTTGGCTTAAGGGGCGTGATATGGAGCTATACCCTTTGATAAATCGTCGATAGTAATTTGCCAGTCCCAAGAAGCTCCGAAGTTGCTTCTGTGTCGTAGGGATTGGCCATTTACTTATGACGTCTATCTTCTTGGGGTCAGTGCTAACTCCTTCAGCAGAGATGAAATGGCCGAGGTACTCGATCAAAGTAGCGCCAAATGTGCACTTAGAAAGCTTTAGGTACAGCTGTTGAGCCCGCAAGATGAAGAAGACTTCATTTAAGTGAGCTAAGTGATCCTCCCACGTGTGACTGTATACAATAATGTCATCGAAGAAGACAAGGACGAACTTCCGTAAGATATCTTGAAATACATGGTTCATCAGGCTCTGAAAAGTGCAGGGAGCATTGGTTAGGCCGAAAGGCATAACCATGTAGTCGTAGTGTCCGTTGTGCGTCTTGAAAGCAGTTTTGTAGACGTCAGCTTCAGACATTTGGAGTTGGTGGAAGCCAGCGCGTAGATCCAACTTGGAGAAGTAACGTGCACCGCCAAGCTCGTCGAGGAGATCTTCAAGCAAAGGTATAGGGTATTTGTCTTTGATAGTTTGCTTGTTGAGACCTCTGTAGTCGACGCATAGTCTCCAGGTACCATCCTTCTTCTTAACAAGAACAATGGGAGAAGAGTAGGGGCTGGAGCTGTGTTGAATGATTCCTTGTGTCAACATCTCCTTGATCATTTTTTCAATGTTATCCTTTTGCAGGGAGGAGTATCTGTAGGGACGGAGGTTGACAGGATTGGAGCCGGAGAGAAGTGGAATCTGATGATCGAAACCTTCACGAAAGGGTGGAAGTGAAGTAGGTTCCGCAAATATATCAGAGTAAGAGTCCATCAGTTGCAGCAAAGCCGGATCATTGTTATTAGCTGGGGCAGTGGCAGAGATATGGGAGAAGAGGACATCAGGAGTGAAGCTGGTATCAGTAGTTGTATCATCAGCAATCTCTCTGAGTCTGATCAAGGCGATCTGAGGTTCCTGCAGCATGATCTTGTTCAAACTCGACCCTTTGATGACTTTTCCTCCTGTTCTTACAACGCCACGTAGCACGTACTTAGTCCCTGATAGAGTGAACTCTATTCTGAGGTTGAGGAAGTCCCATAAAATGGGTCCCAAGGTGCAAAGCCATTGGACTCCTAAGACGAAATCACAGCAATCCAATGGAACAGTTCGTATTTCCGTGGTGAAATTAGAACCTTGAACTGACCATGTGAAGGCAGAGCATTTGTATTTGGTGATGAGGGTTCCTCCCGTAGCTGCCTTTACTGACATGGGTTTTGTGGCGTCAAGTGTACAGCCAAGCTGGTTTGCGATGTTGATATCCAAGAAGTTGTGTGTACTCCCTGGATCCACGAGTATATGAAGCTTGGTTTTTCCATACTGACCAATCATGCGCATACAGTTGTAAGAGGTTGACCCGTCGATGGCATTGATGGACAGAACTGGAGTAACCTCAGGTTCAGTATCAAGTTCTGCAGTATTCCCCACAACATTTTCAAGCTCAACATCAGAGGAGTCATTGTCATCATCATCACACTCCATGACAAAGATTTGAGACCTCTTGTGCTTGAGTTGGTGACCAGGTGTGAAAGGCTCTTCACAGAACATGCAGAGTCCTTTAGAACGCCTGTCTTGCATCTCTTGATAAGAGTATTTGCGGGGAGGTTTCTCGTTTGTGTTTCGTGGGATAAAACCAGGTTTGTTACTTGTTGCAGCCTCGTTGTGTTGCAGCAAGGGGGTCTTAGAGGTTCGTTGGTATTGGGATGGGTTGAAGGGAGCTCTATTTGGTTTAGCAGGGGTGTGGGAGAGAGAAGACTCATGTAGCATAGCGATCTTAGCTGCACCGGAGAGAGTGGTGACCTCAAACTGTCTAGTGTGGAGGGACAGGTGAGGGTTCATGTTGGCCAAGAAGATGCTAAGGGCATGGGCTTCAGGGAGAACAAGACGCATCCTTGCAGTTTCGAACTTGTCGAGGTAAGTAGCCACCAAGTCGGAGCCTTGTTTCAGTGCTACAAGCTCAGCAAGAGGATCGTCAAACAGTTCGCAAAAACGCGCAGAGATAGCAATGATATAATCAGTCCAAGGGGAAACAAGCCGTAGCGAGTACTCATGTAGTTGTGATGCCACTGAGTCGCTTTCCCGGTGAGGTGCATTGCAGCAAGACGAACTTTTAGGTCTTGTGGGGTTCCGTCTATGTCAAAGAACTGCTCACACTTAGCAAGCCAATCGCGGAGGTCGGTTCCGTCGAAAGCAGGGAAAAGGATCTTGGAGAGGCGGGAGGTTAAGGTGCGGTGTTCGGGTCTTTGGTGGTAACCAGTCAGATCTGGGGGATCTGGAGGGTGAGAAAAGGGAAGGTTCATGGGTGTGGGTTGATGGGAAGAGGACGGGTTCATGGGTGTGTTTGGGTGAGAGTTGGGTGGGTTCATGGGAGTAGGTGGGTGAGAAGGGCCTGGATCCAAAGGGGCTTTTCCGGTGGCTTGGAGGTGGGAAGCGTTGTTGTTGAACCACAAGGCTTCGAGTCGGTCAAAACGTGCGTCGAGTGAGTCAGCGCGTGACTTCATCTCTGCGGCGAGGACGGCGTGTAAAGACCGTATCTCGTCGACTTGCTCAGTCAGAGAGCGCTCTTGAAGTCTTGTTTCAACCATCGTTGCAGCGCCGAGGAAAGAGTGCTCTGATACCAATGAGACAGTGGGTAAGTAACGATAGATAAATCCTGGCTAGAAGCTAACCAATAGCTTTAAGCGAGGTAGAAACTAGCCTAGAAGGGGATTGTAGAAGAGAATAATCACCTCGAAGCACTAGGATCCTTAGCTATGGAAAACAGAGAGTTTAGAGGTTTGGAAGATGATATTATTTCTGATAATTTTTCCTCTGCAAATGCAGGTAGTACATAAAGAGGAGAGACTAGAAAACGACAAAGCTTATTAACGGTCTAAACATGACCTGTGCTGACTAGAAAGCAAAAGCAAAAGCAAAAGATGCTGATTGTAACGGATAGATAAGGATGTCATGGATGACTCATCCTATGACACTCTTCAGCACATTCTGAACCACTGCGTTCTCGAACAAAATGACTGTGTCTTATAACATGATGTACATAGTCATGTGTTGTACTATGAGCACGATCCGGTGGCTCGCGAATAACTTGTCTATGACAATCCTTTCTCCAAACCCCACAGTTTGTTTGGTTTCTTTGCGCATATCTATTGCCGACTCGCTCAATAATGACATGTTCTCGTCCTACACCGTCAATGTAACGCTCCTTCTCGGTGAAGGCATCACAGTGCACATCCAAACTATTTTCGCTACAACCAACTGCTGCAGGAATCTTCTGGATCAACGTAGGTGTATCTTTGTGATTAGAATTCCAAATAATACCATGAATTGTCACAAAATCTTTTTGTGTCAATATGAATGCATTGATATATGATTCTTGAAAAATCTTCGGTGTTTCCATAATATTAGTTGGGTCATCAGGAGTTAGGCTTTTATCTTCCACTCTTTCAACCATAACTTGTTCCATCTCGTCTGCAACAAACATGTCATATTTTGGAACAACTCTTTGCAATTCAAAGAAGGCATCATTAAATTGAATGTTTCCAACTTCCACTTTTTCATTCGTGACTTGTTCATTGCTTTTTCATTGTACTTGTCATAGATTGGGACAGCCTCTGCCTCTTCTTCATCAAAAACTGAAAGTTTTTTTGCATCAAACACGCCATCCCCAAACTGATCAATAAAAAAATTTCCATTAGTTGCTTTGTCGTCCTCAAAAATTGGGTAATCACCTAAAGCATCGTGTTCGTCGTACACGTCAAATACTGGATCACCAATCTGCTCAGAAAAAAAATTCTTTGTCTTCTTCAGCGTCAGAATATTCTACTGACATATCCAAATCATATTCATGGACACTAGGGTTGTGAAAAACATCTACGTGATTAGAATTAAACTATGTAACAAAATCTTGCACCGCCTTGCTAAGCTTGTTGATATCTTCTGTAAGACACACAATTAACTCTGCCTTGGTAGGTAGGGATTTTTTGGTAGCTTTGCTCATCGTTAAAAATCGTCGCTCGGCTCAGATACCAACCTGGCGCAGCATACGAACTGGATAATCAGCTCAACCAAGGGATTTGATAATCCTCCTTGGGACCTGCTTCGTCAATCAAGGGATTCGAAAAATCGCTTGAGACCGGCTTCCTGTTTGAGAGAAATCTCTCTTTTATTAAAATGTATCAAAAACTCTCTTCTCATAAAAGACAAAACTATATATAAGACTTGTCATCTAGGGTTCCTATAACTTAAGAAAGATAAATAAAAGGAAAATAACAACTTTATAAAAATAAGGAAAACTAAAAAGTCCAAAGCCAGTCATAACACTCCAGTCATAACACTTGTGCTTGCTGTCTAAGTAAGATGACGCTGCATCACACATGACTTTCATTCATGTGTTACATATTTTTCAATATAAAAATCTTTTGACTTTGTAAAGTGATTTCTATAAAGTGTTCTACGAAGTATGGTATCAAAGCGCAAGAAAAATGTTTTATATTATAGAATAGAAGTAGAACTATCAATTACATTTGAATAGCTAATGATTGCACTAAGTGTCGTTAAATTTAAGTGGAAGAAAAATAATATATATATAAAGTATAAAGATCACACAAAGAGCACACTTGAAACAAAACAATATTACGTACATAGTATGATTTCATTTCCGAAAGATAACTTCGACGACCCAAAGTTTTCTAGTAATTCAAAAAAAAAATTGAATTTTATCGTCCATATAGTAACTTTTATTTTGGAATTTTTATGTCAATCTATGAATAATATATATATCGTGCAGATAGGCTTCTACGAACTTTTCATGATCAGCATGATCATACTTCATAACTTCTTGAAGTTAAATATGGCATAAGTCACATGATTGTCAATGGTCTTCTTTTTTTTACATCAAATTATGGCCCTGACAAAAAAAAAGAGGAAAAGAGAAGGAGTATCTTCAATCTTTTACAATATGGTAAAGGAACATAATGAGTAGTCGCAGTCATAACATGCTTTTTCTTAGACATTGGGAGAATCCTTTTGGAAGGTCGGATATGTTGTTTGGTATTCTGGCCTTCACTCTAGAATATATTACTTTGCCCCTCTACGTTCATTTAAATTACCACCTTTCATTTTCTTTCACATTTCCACGCAATCTAGTATACCGAAATAATAGTAATTTATGTGTTCTAATTATCTTTCATCCAAAAGGCGAGCGACATGTAAGATTTTAAACATAGTTGACAGTTAACGAATTATGAACAAGCTCTGTGATCCGCTGATGATCTATGTTTTTATGTTTTTTCTGATATGTTCTATTCTCTGATCCGAGCAGTTTAGAAAGAACATCCTTAATGTTACAGAGTAAATTGGATACCACATTGTCTGATCCGATCCGAGTTTAAGATACCTTCTGACTAATGCTAGGGGTAGCCATATCGTCTATTACTAGACTACCATGTAAACTGTATGAGCCGAACTCAAATTCAACATGAACAAGTAGCAGCAATTTTGTTCCCAGCATAAATCAAACCCAAGAAAAATGAGTTTACGCCATGCTCCAAATCTTTCACCACTGTGCTATCATTACTTAGTTCTGCTGATGATTTATCAGTGTAACAAGTTTAACTAAAATGGGTTTTAGTTAACAAATGTTATTGTTATTAAGGCAGAGTGAGTCGTTGTTGAATGAGTTTACCATTCTATAGTTTCAGAACCGGCTCAATATCATTAAAAGCCTTTGGACAAATTTTTTAATACTTTTATTATTAATTATCTTTTAAATCTTACAAAAAGTAAAACCTGATCTTTTTTTTTCAAAAATACTAGTTCACTTACAGGAAAATGCAAAATGTATCATAAGATGTATATTGAAGAATCTATTGGTGGTAGTGATCTTAAAGAAATCCAACCAAAACATATAATAAATTGTATGAAGGCAGTTAATGATATTGACATTAGTTTTACGAACGTTCATAGCACCTTGGAATGCACAAGAGCTGGTTACAGACACTGACATTTATAATAAAGGATAGTCCAGGTATACAAAAGCTTGAATGCGATGATCAACAAAGGTTTATGTATTTTTTTATTGCTTTTGGTTCATGTATCAAAGGTTTTGAGTTCATGAGGAGATTTACTGTTGCTAATGGAGTACATCTAAGTGGTATGTTCAGAGGTGTTATGTTAGTGGATGGATGTCAATATGGAAATGGAGGTATATTTCCTATAGCTTTTGGGGTTGTCTACAAAAAGAATGATGCTTTAAGAGAATAGTTTTTTACTCAGTTTCATGGTGTGGTAGGTAATAGTAAAAATTTGACTTTCAACTCTGACCGATATCAATCATTAGCCAATACTCTTTATCATGTTTTCACTGAAGTTGATAATGACATATGCTTATATCACCTTGGACAAAACCTTGCCTCGAGATTCAAAAAACCCCAATGGTAGCTTTGGCAAAGAGGGATGCTAAGTTATATTGACAAATGGAATTTAACGCTTTTCTAAAACCATTCGTCATCAAGACAGTGAACTAGCAAACTATTTGGAAAATGCATATTTTAAATTGTGAGCTCTTGAACATTTGCAAGGGAAAAATATGATATCATGATGAACAATTTTGCAGAATCCCTTAATAGTGCACTTAAGGAAGAAAGAGGATTTCCTATTGCGTATTTTGTGGACTCTATTCAACATATGCTTTCAAGATAGTTTATAGAAAGGTAAAACGAATTTGGACTCATGATGCATGTGAGACATGCAAAATGAGTAGATTAACTATCCAATACATTAATTCAAAATGTAGCCATGTTACATGTGGAGCAATTAACTGTACAAGTGATTTAGAAAATTTTTGACACATGTACAATCTGTACGGTTGATCTAGAAATTTTCTGACACATGTACAATATATTCTTTCACTTATGCCATGTCCATCTACTCAGTCTTAATTCCTAACATTCCTTTCTAGCATTGGGGTTGTACTTATAGAAAAATATGATGTCGATAAGAAACACTGTCCTCACACAATTAAAGTGGCTTATTATCGGAAAATTGATGAAGCTACCCAGGTGAATCTTTGTTTCACAATGGATACTTGTTTTGAGCGCACTTAGAACCTATTAACCCTACATATGATGATTTGATATGACAAGCTGAAGTAAGTTGTCAACTGTGTCTGCCACCTCACATTACGAAACGATATGATAGACCAAATATGAAGAAATACTTATATGTTATTGAAAAGGTCAACTGATTCCAGCGCACTCTATTAAAAAAAGATCCAAAAAATATATACGAGGGATCCAGCTACATAAAAAAAAACATTGTTGTAATCAATCCATGAATACTCCATTAACAAAGAAGAAAACAAATCTTCTGTGAAGTACTTCCTTAACTAATCTATCATCAAGAAAGAAACCAAAACATACGACAAAGATTATTGTTAAGATTGCACCAGTCAAATCCATCCCTAATAGAAAAAATATTTTTCAAAGTAGTCCATCACTGAAAAAGGTAATTCAGTGTGGTTAAAACCCACAAGGCACCAGTACATTCCCAACATAGTTAACCACCATCGAAGAAAATGAGGCAGTACACGTGCACCAAATGCCACAAAGACAGACATAATTAATCAAGTGATAAGCACAACACGAGTGATTGTTGTTTAGGTGATAAAAATAGAAGACTGCAAATTCATTGAATATATCATTATTCGGTTATATATTTTTGAAGACTAAAAAAAAATTGGAGAGAGAAAAAATCACAACTTAGTTATAGATTTTATAGTAAAGACAATATAACCAAATTTTCAATGTTTCAATAGATATTAATTTATTTAATTAATTTAGACCAATTTCAATTCATTTGAACCTATTTTGGACGATGTAAACCAATTCGAACCGATTAAATTGGATTTTAATCATTCGTTTTGATGAATACCTATTTGCTGTCTAAGTGCCGCATGAAAGAATTTGTAGAATATTGCCAAACACCACTGATCAAAGCACAACTATATAGTATTAATAACATAGACCATAGTCATACATACATATGTAGTGTATGTGTATATGGCATGATTGTTGTAAGTAAGCTTCAATATATATGAGCTTGACCGATGTTTTTGTTTACATTAGAAACATTTACTTAAAACAAAGTTAAATATATTGTAAATCATACAAGTAGATTATTCTCATTGGTTTCAGTGGCAACACAAGAACAACATGATTGAGTCCCAAATAAATAAAAAATATTAATATAAATTGGTGTAACCTACTATTGTCGGAGTGCTCAGATACAACCATCTTTTGTCGTTCATATTGACGCGGAGTTACCAGTTTGGTTTGCAGAGTCCTAGTGGGGGTATGTTTATCTTGCTGACAAAAAATGGCGTAATCTACTATTTTACTTTTTTTCTCATTAACATAAACAGACTCGCTTAAGATTCTGCTAACCAAACAGGAGACTGTCTCTTATCATAAATGACCAAATAACCATCATTTTTAAAAAAGCAAATTTTATTTGGTCATTTTCATCATAGAGTGTCATCATGTGATAAAAGCTATTTTTGTGTGTTTTAAGAGAATAACCCTTGATTTTATTTCGTTTTAATGTGTATATTGAATTTTGTTTGTGTTGTTGATCGGTTTTGGTAACAACACCAGACAAGAGTCATATACTTGTGAAAGTCCCAAAATAAATTTTGAAAAATCAAATTTGTTTTGGAGAAAAAGTTTAATTATGGAGTTCAATTTGTACATTAGTTCATTTGAAAGACAAAAATAAATCTTTCAAGAAATTACTTTTAAGTTAGCATAATCTACTAACACTAACGAGTAACCAACAACCTGATGAATTTGTGATTCATGCTATTTTAGTGTCTGCCAGCATGAGTATTACACACTCTCCAGTCCAAACATTTTTGATTTTGGGTGTACACAAATATGAATTACCTCTTTTGGTGCAAATGTAGAATTAAAGATTTGGAGCTGGATAGAAATTTTTATCGATAGATAACTTGGTATTTCTGGAAAGTTCAAAATGGTAAATTACTCAGAGATATTGATAGAGATCCATTAGATCTGACTAGACATGCAGAACGAGAATGCCACGCTTGGTTCACAGTAAATGCATCAGCCATTATAGAGGCACAACCACCAAAAATAATTGTTTCCAAACCGTCTATTAAAAAACATTTTTATGGTGGATGGTTCATGAATTTCTACATTGCTATATATTGATGTGGATTAGTTGGAAAAGATATGTCTGAACAAATTTAATTTATGGATATAGAGAACCAAAGAAGACGAGTCTAATCTCTCCATTCAGTTCTATTACATTAGGTTGGCCAATGAAAAGTTTACTACACCATTCAACTTATCAGTATTTTAGAATGGATTACAAAGAATTGATATCACTGATTGAGGAACTTTATACATGGACAAACTTCACAATGGAGCTGAATGAGATAACACGGCTACAACAAAGATTTCAATCCTTTAAATTTTTCTACATAACTCTGGTACAAAATGAAAAATGAGAAATTCCTTAGAATAGACTGTTTAGTTTGTTTTTACATAAATAGTTATCAAAGAGGAAAATGATCAAAATATGTTTTATTAATGGAAAATATACACTTACTAGGGTAAGCCCGTCCTGCGGGCGGGAAGTAAGGTAAAAATAATATTTAGTTTATTCTTAATTTTTGAATATTATTTTAATTATATTATTATTAGGATTTTTTATATAAATTTCCATTTTAAATTTTTCTGATATATAATTTGAATGTTATAATTACTTAAAAATTTTATTTGAAAACAATGCTATAAAACCAATAAATAATAAAAGAATAGCTAAATATGTACAAATTATCTGACTATATTTGTTTGTGAAAATGATAGCTTATATTTATTCTTATTAGCTTTTTGTTATTCTTTTGCGAGGAATCAGAAAAAAATTATACACTGAAAAATATAGCTTTATATATAGATAGACATAGATATAATCTTAATTTGGTAATGACTAAAATGAATTGTATACTAAAAGATAGATTGGAAAACGAAGTAGTACCCAAAAATCTGAACTGTAAGCCTTGCTCTTTGGTTCTTCCTCTTCTTCATATGGAAGAAAGTGGCGGTATCTCCACGTCCTGTTTTCCTACGAAACAAACGGTAACAGGAACTTACTCATCAGTCTCTTATCCACCGTCGTTTCTTATTCTGCCATTTTATTAATCACATAAGGTAAAATTACTTCACATCCGAATTTAGCTAGTTTAAATTATAGTTTACTTATTACGGAAAAAGTAGGAAATAAGATTTTAGTTGAAAGAGCCAAGAAGTTTAAATTTACATAAATATGATTATCCACAGTTCCAGAAGCAACTATTTAACTAAAAATAGCATTAATGTTCATAACAATTTACAAAATAATTTGCTTTACTATTCATTTTAAAATTTATATACTTGTCTAACTATAATAACTTTTTAAAATGTAATTATTTACTTTCTTGCAATGTTTATGTCACTTTAACTATACCAATAACTAACATATATTTTTTTAAAAATATTGTCGATTAGAGTGAATTTATTTTCTCTCTTAGTTATATATTTGTTTTATGAATTATTATTTTTTCTTTATACCATTTCTGAATAATAATGACTTATGTGAAAAAATAAATTATTTTTTCATTATAAGTAAAAATAGTTTAAGACAGATAGATGATATATAACTATCGTTTTTTTTAAGAAATAACTATCGTTATTATTTATGCATACATGTGTTTATTAAATCAATATAATTGATTAAAGGTTTTGAATAAATATAATGGCTAACTCATAATATATAGTCCTTACATTAATTTTATTATACAGAAACTTATATTTTTGCATTATACAGAATCTTATATGTAATATTATATATGCAAACGAAGTTAATAATTTTAGTGAATTTATATTTACTTAAAATAAATTCTTATTTGAATATATTAAAAATATTAAATTTATTATTTGTTAGGATTTTTTTTGATGAAAAGTTGCTTTACAAACCGTCAGTATTTATATATCCACAAATCTTCAGATCTGAATTTTTGAGAAAAAGCATTGTGCGTATAGACAAACAAAATCTTCAATCTTTTACATTAAATATATCTTGAGTATTTGCATAGACAATGAATGGAAATTGAATTAATAAAATAAAACATTGTTGTATAGATATTTAGCAAAAAAAAAAACATTGTTGTGTAGATCTAGTGAGTTTTGAAAATTTTGGGGTAGTTACGTGATATAATAGTTATTGAAGATAAAAATATATTGTATAAAAAGCAATGAAAAGGTGATGAATATTGTTTTATACTGTACGAACGAAAAGAGAAGCTATGAACAAATGATAAATCTATATATGCAAAAAATAAAATAAAAAACAAATCTATATATGCTGGCACCATCTTCTAACTCGCCGTTGACACACCAGCAGAAGCTTTGTTCTTAAGGGCATCCTTAAAGGGAGATCCTTAATGGGTGTGCTTAGAGTAAAAATATTAGTAAAATAATGTATTTAGTTTAGAAACAAGGGGCATCCTCAAACGGAGATCACTTGTTAAGGGTGTGCTTAAAATTAAAAAATTAATAAAAAATGTAACAAAAAAAATTTATACTAAAATTGATGTGAAAATAAAAAGAAACACAAAATACAACTGCAAATTAGTATGAAACAAACATATTACTTAATTAAACATACAAACATTTTATTTAATTAATACAAAGTTTAATGTCCAAATTTATCCATATATTGTCAATCAAATCCTCTTTTAATTGGTGATGTGCTTGTCTATCACGAATTCTTGTGTGACCATCACCGAGACCCTCGAGATTTGAAGCCATAGTAGTTCCGGTTCCATTTTCTTGTTCGAATTCTTGTTCGTCATAAAGAGTGTATGAATGTCGTTCATCTTCAACAATCATATTATGGAGTATGAGACATGCTCGCATAATATATGCTAATTTACCTTTCGCCCATAAAAGAGATGGATTTTTAATCATCGCGAATCTAGATTGGAGGACTCCGAATGCACGCTCAACATCTTTTCGTACACTTTCTTGATGTTCTGCAAACAAACGATGTTTCGGGTGTTGTGGTCGTGGGATGGATTTAACAAATGTCGCCCATTCGGGGTAAATACCATCCATCAGATAGTAAGCCAAATTATACTCCCTTCCGTTGACATTGTACTTCAGTTCGGGAGCTCGACCGTAAATAATGTCATTAAATACTGGTGATTGGTCAAGTACATTTAAATCGTTACAAGTACCTCGCACTCCAAAAAATGCGTGCCATATCCAGAGATCTTGTGAAGCTACCGCCTCCAAAACAATTGTTGGTTTATCGGTACCTCGTGAATACATTCCTTTCCAAGCGGTTGGGCAATTCTTCCATTCCCAATGCATACAGTCGATGCTTCCAACTATCCCGGGAAAACCCCGTTGTTCCCAATAAAAGAGTAGCCTTCGAAGATCATCTTCTGTGGGTCGGCATAGGTATTCATCGCCAAACAAGTCAACTATTCCGACGACGAAATGTTCCAAACATTTACGAGCCGTCGTTTCGCCAATACGTATATATTCGTCAACACCATCCGCCGCACCCCCATATGCTAATAGTCGAATAGCTGCAGTACATTGTTGTAGCGGTGATACACCATTCCGGAAGGTTGCATCCTTTTTTGGTCGAAAATAAGGAACTTCTGCAGTGAGACGATTGACAATACGCAAGAATAATGACTTGTTCATTCGAAATCGTCTGCGAAAGAACTTCTCCGTGTAAGTCGGATTATCACTAAAATAATCGTTCCACAACCGATTGTGCCCTTCTTCCCGTTTTCTATCGATATATATACGTTTATTCCTCTCGGCCGGAATTTCCTCTACAGTAGCTTCTAATTCATTATCAAATTGCTCTTGAAAAAATTGTTCAAAACTATCATCATTAGCCTGATAATGATAATGAAAATTGTTGGAAGAAGATGCCATCAAAGGTAAATATTAATAAGATGAGAAAGGAAATAAATGAGAGAAGAGAATGCTTTGGTTTGTAGAAAATGAGAGAAGAAAATTGTATGTTGATTGTGAGAGAAGAGAATTGCTTTGGTTCATAGAAAATGTGAGAAGAGAATTGTATTTATAGAAGGTCAGTTCGTTGGGACAAAATCATGTGATTCTTGATTTATAACTACAATCCAATGGCATGTGACTCTGTCATTTTTTGTCTTCTGAAACACAAAATACATGTGACTCTTGCTTTATAACTACAATCCAAAACACAAAACACAAAATACATGTGACTTCTGAAACACAAAATACATGTGACACTGTCATTTTTTGTCTCCTAAAACAACCAATATAGCAGTTGACAAAATATATTGTTCCACAAAATAAAACAAACACGTCCTGAGTAGCTTTCAAAAGAAAGCAAAATGTCTACAAATCCGAGTCAAAGCAGTTCACAATTTAACCATTACTAATCCGACATTCTAACCTTCTTAAGCAAACATGATTAGCGCCACTGCCAAAACTAACACAGTGAAGCAAACAACAACCATTTGAAACAATGGTTTCTTCTCACCTAACTCAGCAACAAGCCTCTCCAGGTTCACCAACCTCTGCTCATAATCAGGAATTGGTTCAGCTTGAGCCTCCTCTTCAGAGCATAGTTGCAGCCTCGTCTTCTGAGCTTCAGCCTCCTCTTCAGCTTGAACCTCAGCAAGACCAAGTTGCAGAGCATAGTAACTGCTATCAGCCTCGTCTTCAGAACTATAGTCTAATGGGCTGTTTATTCCATAGTCGTAGATAGAGTCAAGTCCCATGTCTTCTTGAACCTGAAACCCAAAAAACAGAGATTCTAATCAGTTTTTTATTTACAATTGTGCAAGACTGAAACAAAAGCAATTAAAAAGAACCAGACACTATTAATTATAACATACTGATTCATTAAAACATAGGCGAACAAGGGTTACATAACTGATTCACTAAAACATACTGATTCATTAAAAACATAGGCGAACAAGGGTTAAAACATAGTAAAGACAGACTTAGACAAACTTAATTTCTACTAAGTTAAAACAGACAGATCAAAGTTCCTTAATTAGTTCACGCATTAGGCTCTTTTTTATGAATTTTTCATCTTCATCAAGAGTGTCTTTGCGGGCAATGAGAGTGTCAAGAAGTGACATCTTTTGGAGTTCTTTCTTGGCCTCCAAATCCTTCTGTTTGATCTCCCAAATCTGACTAATGTTTGCAGATGGTGCAACCTTGTCTTTCCCTTTGTTCCTTAACCTTTTCATTGCCTTTATACCACGAGGCCTGCTCTCATGCTCACCAACAACAGATTCTGTAGATGGTGCTGCATCATCAGCTTTTCTCTTGTTAGAGCTGGTTGTCTTCGGAGTAGGGTTCATAGAAGTGTGGTCGCACCATTTCTGTTCAAAGCGCAGCACATTCCATGCATACTCCAAACCAAACTTCTTCTTGTACAGCAAAGTGAAGAGTTGGTGATCATTCTGCAGAATGTCCAAATCATTCATGCCACTAGCTTTCTCACTCTTTGCATCTGCATAAGTTCCACAGAACCTGTTCACTTCCCGGGAAATCTTTTGCCACCTTTCTCTACAATGCTCATGGTTTCTTGGCTCAGCACCATCAAGTACATGAGTACTTGATGCATAATAGTCTCCTATACGCTTCCAAAAGCACCCAGCCCTTTGGTCATTCCCAACTATGGAATCCTTCGATGTGTTTAACCAGCCACTTATTAGGACTAAGTCATCTTGTGTGGACCATATCCTTCTCTCCCTACGCTCTTCTGGTGTCTCTTCTGGTTGACTAGGAGGTTGACTCGGCTGGGAACTCGGTTGTGGACTAAGAAAAGGGGTTTGGGTTTGAGAAGAGGAGAAGTTTACACTGGGAGAGAATCTATCATAAGGGAAGTTAAGAAGACTAAAGTATGATTGAGACTGACTATTAGGATTATTGTTTGAATCCATAGGAAACAGATTCATACAAAGAAGAAGATGATGAAGAGAGATTGAGTATTGGTCTCGGGTTTAAATGGGAGTAGTTGTAGCTAATTCTTAGCTAATAACCATTACCTACTTCCATCAAATCAGACACTTATTACAGACATTAGAGTGTTTTATTGCTAAGCTTTCATATCAATTTATAGTTTGAGAACTAAACCATGAAACTAGAAAACAAAAAGTAAACCAGTAGTTAACTAAAACCAAACTGTTACACAAGAAAAGGAAAGACGAAAACAAACATCACTGATATTTGAGAACTAAACCAATAGTGACTAACCAAAATACACTGCTCAACTAAACACAACAACCACTCAATTCAGGAAACAAAACTATCAAGTACTATTTTATTTCTTGCATTGGCTATAAAAAAAATAAATGACTAACCTTTTACTTTGGATAAAGGCTTGTTTGTTGTTGCTTATCCGGTTGAACTCTCAGCCTGGTTATCCTCAACTTCAATCCTCAGAAACAAAGGAAAAGAGAAAGTTAAGGTTCATCAATGTATGTATTGGTTTCACATAGAGCATACGCAATTCTTATATACTAATGGCAGTGTAATCAAAGAGCAAAGCAAGGATTTTCAGATTGATTTATACAGAAGACTTATTGTAATCAATACAATGAATTGACAGAGAAATCAAATTGAACCAAAACTTATTAAAACAATGGATATCATCACGATTGGATAACATAATTTCCTTCTGCCAGAAATCAGTAAACAGAACACGAAGAAACCAAGCCATATACTACATCGACTTTCTATCCTATTTTCTTAAGAACCTAAACCTCTCAGAATCGACTTTATAGTTAAACCCATACCTACGAACCTACATCGATGAGAACTACACACAAAGGAGACGAGGAGACAAAAGATCGGTGATACCTTGTTGTGTTTGCCGGAGATCTGAATCGATTTAGTGTGTGCTTTGGTCGGAAATCGAACAGAACTCGGTGATGGCTTTGGTCGCCGTTCGTGGAGTCGCGAGAGAGAAGAAGAAGAACAAAACCCTACGATTTGGGATTTTCCCAAAAATGACATTCTTTTATGATTTTCATCCAATCAGGAGGTGCCACGTCCTGATCAATTGGACTTAGCACAGATCTTGTTCAAGCCCTTTCAAACTGATCTTAACCCATTTTTTCATTTTATCCTATTTTTAAAGCCCAAGCACATGCAAAGTGATCCTCCTTTAAGGATGGCCTAACTTATTCCACAAAGATGCTCTGTTTTTAGAAGAATAAAAACAACTTTCTCTTCTCTCTCTTAACTGATGCTCTTTTCAGTCTCAGCGTCTTCTCTCTCTAATTCATCCTCCTTTCTTTCGTCTAATCTATTTCTCCTGGTTTTGTATTTGGTCTGTTAATTAAGTTTCAATTATACTACCACATGAAAGATATATCCTAAGATTTCGAGGAGAAAGAGAAACAAAGTAATGTCAGAGATGTGGAGAGAAGAGAGGATTAAAACAAAGGAGCTAATAACAACAATCATCCTTCTACAAAAAAAAAAAAAAAATAACAACAATGATTTATATGATGAAATCTCTATACTGGAGCAAAGAATTACAATGATTAAAATCTAAATGTGAGAAAGTGATGAATTGCACCGAAGCTTACTTCCTTATTTATAGGTTCAAGGAGGGCGAAGATATTATTTAATGTGAGATAGTGAAAGCGGTGGTTTAGTGGAGCGAATGAGGACGTAAATAACGGAGATTGAATGATAGCTTAGGCCATTACACTTCTGTATGGTAAGAGGCGGTGGGATTTGGATCGATGGAATTTGGATCGACGATGATGTTATCTTAACGCAAACTGTAGTTGTATCAGAAATATATTTGGGCTTATACATAAAACATGAAGCACAATATTAAAAATGTTGACTATCTTATTTTCGGGCTATAGAAATAAGTCTGCCCAAAATCCAAACAGAAGAAAACCAACATTGTATAGAGTGTTTGAGCAAGCTGACGTGGCGCAATCTGATTAATCTACTTAATGACGTGAGTGAGAGATGGAAGTGTAGCCCATCACTTTTCACAGGCCGAACACACAGCAACAAATAACCCACATGAAAAGCCCAAACACAGTAAATGTATGAATTAATGAAACGCATAGTTTTGAAATAGGGGACACGTGTCGACACGACGACGTCCTAATTATTGACGTGGAATCCGACGTGTCACGTCTAGGAATGAGAGAAACTGTTTTTTATAATAATAGATATCATTAGGGTTAACCAATCTAGACTTAGGTTTAGAGTTAAGAGGTGAGATTTTGGGATGAAATTTTAAATTTTTAAAAATATAAAAAATAAATATTAAAATTTTCAAAATAAAAAGAGATTATTTTGGTCATTTTTAATGTTATTTTGGTGACAAAAACTTAAATATACTAATTGAGAGAATTGCCAAATGAAATTGATGAATGATCCTTTCATGATGATTTTTTATGTTGATTATTCTATTCCGATCCGAATTTTCAGATCAAACTAATCTTTTATGTAAAAAAGATTAATGGGCCTAAAAGGAGAAGCCCATTAGTGCAAAACCCAGTTAGTTCGTTCTGGTAAACCTTCTGAATTGTTAGGGCTTTTCTTCCGGCGAGCGGAGTAAAGGAGGAGAAGTAGATGACGACTCGAATAGCTCCGGGAGTAGGAGCCAATCTTCTGGGCCAACATTCCGCCGAGAGGAACCAAGAAGCTACTGTATACGTCGGTGGTCTCGATCCCCAGGTTCTCTTTCTCTCTCCCTCTCAAACGAACTTTCAATCTCTGTTCGTATGTGTCGCCTATAGAGAAGTCATTATAGCGTTTTGGATTGATTAAAGAGATTCTGTGTGTGTGTGTGTTAATGAGTTTCTCTTGTCTCTGTGATTTAGCTTTCTGAAGAATTGCTTTGGGAATTGTTCGTACAAGCCGGCCCAGTTGGTAAGTTGTAAAACTTATGAAACGATGAACATTCTCACATTAGGTCTTTTTGTGTGTTTTGGGTTTGGTTTCAGTTAACGTCCACGTCCCGAAAGATAGGGTGACAGGTCTTCACCAAGGATATGGATTCATTGAGTTCCGTAGCGAGGAAGATGCTGACTATGTAAGTCTTGCTCCTTCCCTTCTCTGAAAGAGTTTTAGACTTCTTTTCTCGGTTCAAATGGTAAACGTCTTTCTTTTTGTGCAGGCAATTAAGGTTCTTAACATGATTAAGATCCATGGGAAGCCTATACGTGTTAACAAGGTATCATCTTTGTTTCTGCCGCTTCCTATCTTTTGAGTTGCCCCTTTTAGGAGTTTACTTACATTTTGTTATTGTATTAGGCTTCTCAAGATAAGAAGAGCTTGGATGTTGGTGCTAACCTTTTCATTGGAAACCTTGACCCTGTAAGTATAATAATATATGATATCTTGATGGTAACTATACTCTGAAACATTGGTACTTCAACTACGATAGCTGATTAGATTTGTGTGTTTTCAGGATGTGGATGAAAAGATCTTGTATGATACTTTCAGCGCATTTGGTGGGATCGCTTCTAATCCTAAGGTATTGTTGTTTATGTAGTATCTGTAATCATATGAGTGATATGTCATTTGTTGTGGGGAAAAGAATGGATGTACGCATTTGAGTAAATATGCTCTCAATTTTTCATTTCAGATCATGCGAGATCCTGATACAGGGAACTCACGTGGTTTTGGTTTCATCAGCTATGACTCGTTTGACGCATCTGATGCTGCTATTGAGGTCATTCTCTTTATTTCTTTTTGCTTCTTTCGTGACTATTACTTCTATAAACCTGGCTACGACAGAGAGTCCCAAACTGCCAAATAGCTTCTCTATTCGAATAATCCTATGAATGTATATTGCAGGCCATGACCGGACAGTATCTGTGTAATCGTCAAATAACAGTCTCTTACGCATACAAGAAAGACACCAAAGGAGAGCGGCACGGTACTCCAGCAGGTTAGTCTCTTTATACTCTTCTCTTGTTTTAACTTGTGGTTTCTGTTGATTCAAGGAGCCAATTTTTATGAAATTTCTCTAGTTTTGAACAACACCGCTTTACTGTTGTGAATGCAGAGAGGCTTTTGGCTGCTACAAATCCAATTGCCCAGAAAAGCAGACCCCATACTCTATTCGCAAGCGGCCCACCAACTGCTCCTCAAGCTAATGGTATACCACGTCCGTTTACCAATGGCGGCATGCAACCTGTTCCGATCCCAGGTCCTCGTCCAACACCGCCACCACCACCTCCACAGGTCTACCAAACTCAGCCACCATCTTGGCAATCTCAACCGCATCAACAACAACACGGCTTAGCGGTTCCACCGCCCATACATTACCGTCCTCCTCAAGGAATGCCGCCACCACCACCTCCCCAGTTTCTTCATCACCAACAAGGTTACGGCGGTCCAAGGCCACCACCACCTCCTCAAGCCATGGGAATGCACCAACATGGGTGGCCTCCGCAACACATGCAGCAAGGTGGACCACCACCGCCACAACAATCTATGCACCACCATCATCACATGTCTATGCCACCACCACCACCACCACACCAAGGCTGAGTGTTGTTGTAACTCTTTTGTAAACCTTTTCTCTCATGACAAGTAATATCAAGAATTTCTCAGATTTCACTTTTAAATTCTAAGAAATTATCCAAACCAAGAGCTAGAAGAGAAGAACAATAGAGCTAGAAGAGAAGAACAAAAGAGCTAGAACAATAGAGCTAGAACAATAGAGAGAAAGCACAATCTGCTATATTGTCTTATGTCTTGTCTCTGAATCTCTGCAAGAGAATCTCTTTATCTTTGGTTTAAGAGATAGAGAGAGAGAAAGAGAGCGTGGAAATTAGTGCGCATGTCTGGTTTTTAGTGTTCATGTTTTACTGCAGAATGTCTGATGCCGTGTGCTTTGGTTTTTACCAAAAGTATGCTGTAAAAAACTCAATTACTTACTCTCTGACCCTCGAGGTTGCTTTTTACACTAAACAAGAAAAACCAGACACGAGTGATTGAACAGAGGTAGCTTGCTGTTCTAGCTATGGACCCATTCTCTTTAGTCACTCTTCCAATAGTCTAGTCTGTCTAAACCCTTAAAGAACTGAAGATATGAGACACATCTCTATTTGAGCTTCTGAGATGGCCAAAAGACCAATATTCAGTTTTTTTTTTTTAATTTAACTTTTGTCTCTTTTTGATTTCAGTCATTTGTCCCTTCGTTTGCCAAGTCAAAATAGTCCATATCGACCGTCCACGTTTCATTTACTAAGCATTAACGATATAAGAAAATATAAAGTGAGTTTGACAAACATATATATATATATGTACATCTGTTCTTTTTCTCAAGTGTTGTTGTATAGTAAAAAGTTTGTGAAACCTGCAGTTCTTGGGTTTGCTTGAACTCTTCTTATATTAACAGATAAACATCATTTGTAATCCTTTATATATTAATTAAAAGTCTCATTTTAAAATGTAAACTATGATGATGTGTCATTATTAGAATAATTCTTAGATTTTATAGAGTAATATGTTTAAATTATTAGAATAAATACAATACATGTTATTCATTATTTAGTCTATCTAAACATATATTATACTTTCTGATTCAAAAACATATATAATACTTTCATTAAATTAACATACAATGAATTAGTAATCTATAGAATATTTTTTTCTTTAATAAAAGCTACATAATTATCTAATGTGATTTAAAATTTATATGAAATTAATGATTTTGGATAATAAAGATTTGACAACAATTTGTATACCTTCTATCATTTTGATTAATTTTATATCATTAAAATAAATTAAAAATTATATTAATCATACAATAAAATTTAGATTTTTTGTATATGTTATATTTTGAATTTTTAAATGACTATAAATTACTAAAACTGTTAAAATTTCTAAACTGAAAATTTTGTTATCAATTGTTTATTTTTGTTATAAATAAATACAAATGATCATAAATTTTTATGAGCAGGAAATCTTATTTAATAGATATCCAAATTAAATTTTTATAAATATTTTAATATAGTTTAAATTAAATTATACACCAAATAAAACACATTAATATTTTTATTTCATAACTATAAAAATACGTATCATACCTTGGTAAAAATTAAATATTTATGAAATTTTAAATATTTTATTTATTTAAAAAAATTATTTAACTTATTAATTTAACGAATATTTAATAAAATATTTCATTATGCACAATAGATTATTATCTAGTTTAGTTATTATTATTATTATTATTACTATTACATGTATGTCGCCGTAAGGCCAACTTCAATCATGACACATGACACAAAAATTGATATTGAAATTATACCAAATTTGATGTTTTGGTGTTGAATTTTAACTTTCGTCTAGTGCCATAACACTAAACTTTACACCAAAATAATATTATCTATTATTAATATTTTATTTTATAATCTAATACATTAATTATTTGTAATTAAATAGTTACATTTTATAACATTTGGATTTATATTTATTTGTCAAAATTTGATAATTTTTTTAACTGTTTATATAATTTTTTTAGTTAGCTCATATATATTAATTTATTAATTTGATTTTGATGTAAAATATTTTAAAATTTCGTATATTTAAAAATGAACTGAATTAAATAAATAATTTTTTACAGTTTGGTGTAATTGTTAATACTTGATTAATTATGTTATCAATTTAATATATAAATAAAATAGTATTTTTAGTGTTTAGTAATGTGAAAAAAAAAATTAAAATACAGAATATTGATATATTTATTTTAACAATAAAATAAAATTTTCCATAATAATAATGTAATTATAAATAAATAAAAAATAGTATAATATATTATTCACAAAACACCGAATTTAGTAAGATAATGTCATTTTTATTCTTTTGTTAAAGATTCAATTGAACCAAATTTAGTGTTTTTAAATCTCAGTGCCATTGGCTTAGGCATTAGAATCTAAATCATACAAAACTGATAATTTAATTTGGAGAATTCCAGAGACTGTTCTGACATAATCATGCATATAGATGCAAGTTTTTTTTTTTGCTAAAAATAGATGCAGGTTTTAATTTTTTTTTAAAATGTCAAAAATCGACAAAATAACAAACTTTCTCGATACATATCAAAGAATTTTATAGATGTAAAACGTTTTTCAGTTTCTTCACAATCACATTGTACCAAGAATAAATAACTCAAAGGCGGACAATTTGACACTGAATGCTCCGGCCGGACTTACCATTTCACGTGGGAGCGGATGTACTGGTTTGCGTAAGTAGACCGTTTTAGAGTCCAAAGTACTTTTTAGTGTAGTATGTAGTTGCTAAAAAAACAAATTTGGAGAAGGCACATAATGATTACAGTTTTAAATCATTGCACAGCCGCATCATCTACCACTTACATCGACCACTTAATTAAAAAATTAGAAAGATAATTTAGTTAAGAAATTACATAAACATTATGTTTTTTTTCTAACATTCATCATAATCAGAAAGTCGAACGTTGGACCTTCGGCTACTGTTATTACCACCGGAGAACAAAGCAACCCAAACCTCAGAAAACGCTTTAACAATCGCGCGGTGATGGCGCTTCGCGTTTAGCGTTAGGAAACAGCTGAGAAGCTGCTCAAGCTCAGCGACTTCAAACATGTTCTTCTCTACTATCATCTCCATCATTGATCCCTTGAAGTCTTCGTACGGATCCTCTGATCTCTTCACCACCGCCACTCCTTCCATCATAACCGGCGCCGCCGCCGTACATGGGATTAGTCTCTGCACGAACGATGACAACCTTGCCGGAGACGGTGGAGGAGATGACGACTCGCTTTTCTCCTCAACAACCAACGACGTGTTTCTCTTCCGATGGTTTCTCCGCCGTCTAGTGACACGTGGCAAACCTGAAGATGAACTTTCCGGCGAGAGGTTTGTAGAAGATGGTAAGAGACTCTCTCTCCCCGTCTCCTCTTCGTATTCTTCGGCGGAGGAAATGCTCCCTCTCCGCCGTGCGTGTCTCTCTTTCTTCACCGAACGCCGGCGATCATCTCCGGCGTATATTTTCCGACGAGGCGTTTCGTATTCTCCCTCTTCTACATGAGCAATCACGTGCCATTTTCCCTCGCTTTCCCACTGAAACGTCGGCGTCTGCGGCGGCGACAAAGACGGTGAATTCCCTCGGGAAACATCCAACGGCGTAGAAGAGCGTCGCCGACTTGAGCCGCAGCCAAAAGTGGTTAACACGTGTCGTCTTACAGAAGAACGGCGGCGCTGTGGCACGGTGGTTGTAGGGTTAGCCGGTGGAGGAGGTGGGCGGGGAAATGAAGGGACAGGATTCAAAGGGAGATCGGAACGATCTTTTAAACGGCAAGATTTGAAGGAGAGGATTCTTGATATCTTTATTTTGAAACGTTTCGTCATTTTTTTCCTCTTATTTTCTCTCTTTATGGTTTCTATGTACTATGGAGAAGTGAAGAAGTATGGAGCATTAAATTGAGAACTGTTGTGTTGTGTCTCTGGTTATAAAGTTCTGTTTATACATGTATGTAAGCAAAGTCGCAAACACATTCGGATGTAAAATATACATAACTGTTTTATATGCATTTACATAAGTCAAGGCAAAAATATGCAAATTGATTTCATACCGACATTAGAGTTAGAAAATGACACCTGCCCAATTTATTTATAAAATATAAATAGATTTGTACGTTTAAGTAAAACTAGACTCTTTCTATTTCCAGCATATGATGTACTCCCTCCGTTCTCGAAAGTAAGATTTTCCAGATTTTATTGTTGTTCCACAAAGATAGATTTTCTATATTTCTAAAGTATTTTTATATATTTTTAAGAAACATTAGTTGTGAAAGTTTGAATTGATTAAATTTTACTGGTGGATAATTATTGGAAAGTGTATAGAAAAATAAATAGTAAATCAAACCGTAAATATTTATTATATTCTTAATAAACATGAAAACTCTAGAAAATCTTATTTTCGGGAACGGAGGAAGTATTAGGTAAAAGTAAAAATATTTTAAAAATATTAATAAATATAACTGAAATAGTTTAACCAGTTCTAAAATGCTTGTTTCTAATATTCATTTTTACAAATCGCCTTAAAGTACTTGTTTCAAGATCCATTAGCAATTGACTATGAGATGTTGGAAATTAAATTAGGGATCCAGGATTTTTTAATTTGAGATAGAACCATCCTTTTATTATAAAGTGAAAGTCGAATCGGCATGCCTAGATATTGTAAAGCTATACTATATCTTATTGCGTTTTTCTGATACTTGTTTGGTTCTTGGAAATACCAACAATTGAAAATCTTTTTACATAATAATCTGTTTAGTCAATTAAGCTAATCCAAATAAAACCTAACCTTGTTTTGAATCGTCTCGGTTTGGTTCTTTTGAATCTGACTATTGTGCCCAAAGTCTAGTTACGCCACACAATATATTATCAGGAAATTTTTTATCTTCCTCATATTGATGTTCCACTTTAACAGTTCTCGTACAAAAATTCTGGTTTTCTAGTGGAATCAGTTGAACTGACATTTTGTTTTTTACTTATTATCTATTACGGAGCATCTACTTTGTAGCTTTATGACCAAAGACGCAAGTAAGAAAGTAATCACTTTTCCATTTATAGATAAAGAAGAAAAATGTAAAGTTGAAACAAATAAATATGAAAAAGAATTGGAGGAAGATGACTTTTGAGGCCTGAGTTGATTATATTGTCTCCTTGGATCCTCTGGTCGTTTGTTTCGAGGGTAGGCTTCTTCAACGAAGAACGAACATTTTGTCTCACTAGACATTTTTTTAGTATTCTTTTACCTTAGTATTAGAAAGTTAGAACGAGTAACTTTCTCTCGCGGGGTAACTTCTAAAGTATGATACTGTATTTGACTAGTAAATAATGTATCTAAGTTATGATATGGTTGATCTTTGTAATTCGACTCTTACAAGTTTGGGAGAGTTGAATTTTGATAGAATTAGTTGATTTAAATAGTTAAAAGATTTGTTAAATTTGCAGTTATGTTATATATGTGTAGAGTTTTGTTAAATTCATAGAGAGTTTCGTGTATTTAAAAGAATCTATTAAATTTATGTTATATAAACTTTAAGAATTCAAGATATATATATATATAGTAAGTTAACATAATACTATGCATATCCCGTTTCTAATTCTAAAAAATATATGCATCGTATTATAGAATTATATTCGTTAAATTAAATAACTAAGAATTACTATCCCGAGAACATTAGGTTCCAACATAACTAATAAAACCAAAATTTGAAGAAAATTTAGAAACCACCAAACCAATAAGAATAAGAAAAATTAAAATGTTAAAATTATAATGAGTATGGATTCACAAATTTTTAGAATGTATAAATCAGTAACAATAACAACTCGAATTCTATTGTTACTGATTTATACCTATATGTGTCATAAAATACTGATTTATGTATTTCAAAATCATAAATCGATTTCCTTCGAGATGCACTTCTCAGACCTAGTGGATCTGACCACGAGTCCGATGGATTGGTTAGCTTTTAATTCAGAGATTGATATTTGCCAGAGTCTACAGGATAAATTCGAGAGCGTGAGCCTGCATCATATTTCCTAAAAGCGAGAATGGTTGAACGGAACCAATTAACGAAAAAGACTAGAACCCGAGATTTTGTTTTCTTCCATATAGATCACACGGTCAGATAGAAGATATAGGAGTTCTGCCACTGAAAACAAAAAGAAAGACAAATCTTGAAAAGTGGAGCTACTTTACTTCTGTCCAAGATATTGGAACTCGTTTTTGACAAAGTGGTATAGATCATTTTTAATGGGTTTTTCGACGGAGACATCTGTCGGAAAGACAGAAATTTGGGCACGATGTAATCGTCACCATGAACACTATGAGTTAGTGTATTTGTTGGTCAAAATCGAAGTTGTTTTGAATGAGAAATGAAGGTCCAAAGTGAATGACATAAAAAGCTTATAAAGTTATTGTTTGGTTAAATATAAAATTTACAAATATTTCATTTTGGATATTTGAGTTTGAATTTATATTTAATAAGTTGATTAGACTTAAGGTCAATTAACTTTCTAAACTCTTAATGTTAAATGTAAATATGCATGTTTTTGAGCTATCTCAAGAAATGTGGGGGAAGCTTTGCTTATCATATAAAGTTGTTGGCAAGGGGCCAAATGAATTTAGAGATAGCTATCAAAATATGATTTTTTTTTCTTAAAAAAAAGGAAAAAAAAAACTAGTGTCATAAACTGAGTTTTGTGTATAATGGTTAATTGTATCTTGAAAAAAGATGACAAAAATCATTAGACAATTGATCTTGACTAATCTCAAGAGATTATGTTCATTATGATGACAACCTAGGATCATCATATTAAAGGTGTGTCATGAGATCAAATTGCTATATCATCAAGAGGAATGGGTAAGCCTGTGAATTAAGACGAGGTTTGGCGGTAACTCTACCTAAATGACTGGAGATCCCAAGAAATAGGTTCAAGGAGACAACTAAGTCAAACTAAATCTATCCAAAGCACTGTAAGACTTCGGTCGATACCCAGTTCCTACGATGATTAAACAGTGCTACATGTAAGGAATAGAGGATAAGCATTTGTTTTTAATGATTTGTGTCCATTGTTTTGAGATATGAATGGAGTAGTACATGATACTCCTCTAAACAAAACCAATGGCAAATCACCTTGTGAATGTGAAATGGGGCCGTTTCTTTCACTCATGATTACCAGGAATGTTCATGGCCAAAATAAACACAATAGAGAAATTAGTTTTGCAAGAGAATGAAGCTGTGTTATAGCTATTGTCTAGGTTTACACCAAAGCTCGGGAGGTTTAAGACATCATGGCCACCTCCTGGCCGAGTAAATCCGATAGTTATTAACAATGACTGGTTCAAGGCTGAAAAATTGCTACTAACTCATCATGCAGTGAATTTCTCGCTCGTACTCTCAAAGGTTTTTTTTTTGAGTCATGTGTATAGAGTCATTTCTATTCATGTGGGAGATTTTTGGAACTCGTTTTTGACAAAGTGGTGTGGACCATTTTTAATGGGTTTTTCGACGAAGACATTTGTTGGAAAGACCAAAATTTGGGCACGATGTAATCGTCACCGTGAACACTATGAGTTAGTGTATTTGTTGGTAAAAATCGGAGTTGTTTTGAATGAGAAATGAAGGTCCAAAATGAATGATATGAAAAGCTTATAAAGCTATTGTTTGGTTAAATATAAAATTTAACAAATATTTCACTTTGGATATTTGAGTTTGAATTTAGATTTAATAAGTTGATTAGACTTAAGGTCAATTAATTTGTTTTAATCTTATTCATAAAATATTTTGATATTTGCTTAAATATAAAATATAAACTCAATTAAAGTATATTGTTGGCTTTGATGTGGTCAATACAACATTATGACTTGATATACTAACGTTTTTGAATCGTAGTCATGGGAATCAATTTCCTTTATTGCTATTAGTGATTATGAACGTTAGTGCTCCATGATAATTAACGTGTTTCTTTTGTCCATATAATGGAAAGGAAACATTGGAGTAATCTGATTCTTTTGATACAGCAAAAACAATTCCTCATATTTTTTCCTCTTTCTCTTTGATATTTTTTTTGAGTCATGTGTATAGAGTCATTTCTATTCATGTGGGAGATTTTTGGAACTCGTTTTTGACAAAGTGGTGTGGACCATTTTTAATGGGTTTTTCGACGAAGACATTTGTTGGAAAGACCAAAATTTGGGCACGATGTAATCGTCACCGTGAACACTATGAGTTAGTGTATTTGTTGGTAAAAATCGGAGTTGTTTTGAATGAGAAATGAAGGTCCAAAATGAATGATATGAAAAGCTTATAAAGCTATTGTTTGGTTAAATATAAAATTTAACAAATATTTCACTTTGGATATTTGAGTTTGAATTTAGATTTAATAAGTTGATTAGACTTAAGGTCAATTAATTTGTTTTAATCTTATTCATAAAATATTTTGATATTTGCTTAAATATAAAATATAAACTCAATTAAAGTATATTGTTGGCTTTGATGTGGTCAATACAACATTATGACTTGATATACTAACGTTTTTGAATCGTAGTCATGGGAATCAATTTCCTTTATTGCTATTAGTGATTATGAACGTTAGTGCTCCATGATAATTAACGTGTTTCTTTTGTCCATATAATGGAAAGGAAACATTGGAGTAATCTGATTCTTTTTGATACAGCAAAAACAATTCCTCATATTTTTTTCCTCTTTCTCTTTGATATTTTCTTTTGAGTCTGAGAGTACACATAAAACTAGTTTCGCCAGGCTTCTGATAGAGTGACGCGAATTAGAAGATTTTTGTAGTTGTATCCTGGGACTCATTACGTTATCGAACCGTCGCACTACGGGACGTATTTTGAGTTAAGGAAAGAGATAATATCTCGCCTGTGCAGTTGTATCATCCTTTTCTTAATCTTTGGTATAAGTTTATATAATACGGTTCTATCACAATATGTATAGGAAAACTGGTACACGATCTTTTGTGTGGGATCATTTTACAAGAATCACAGACAATAATGACAAATGCAAATGTCATTATTGTGGAAGAACAATGAGTTGGGCAACATCTTGTCAGAATCAAATCTGCATAAGAATTACTCTCATGCAAGCAATTTAATGTATGGAAACAAACTAAGCTCAATCACAACATGTCAACATACTATAACGCCTGAAAGAGATGGTGTTTGTATTAAGTTGGGGAAAGTATCTGAAGGCATTTTCAAGGAGTCGTGCAATGATATGCCTGTTTTGGGAGATATTATTGCATCATGTCAAACTTTGCAAGCCTCATTCTTAGAGAATAGTCACTTGAGAGATAGTGGAAATGTACGTAGAACAAAAATAAGTTATGAGGAAAAGACGGTGTGCGTACTAAGTTGCGGAAAGTATCTAAAGGCATTTTCAAGGAGTCGTGCAATTATATGCTTGTTCTGGGAGATATTATTGCATCATGTCAAACTTTGCAAGCCTCATTCTTAGAGAATAGCCACTTGAGAGATAGTGGAAATGTATGTGGAACATAAATCAGTTATGAAGAAGGCACTTAATGCTAATAAGCAAAAGGTCTATCTTATGACACATATAGGTTGCTCCAATTGACGATAGTTAGGTACATGGTTTTTACAGCATATTTCATTTATACAAGTTGGCACTTATTAAAGTTATCATTGGTTTTAAGAATATTTAGATCGTCAACGAACAACCATTTATGTTCTTCTTGAGTGTTTAGATTAGTGGGTATAGAGAAGGGTATTGACTATATATAAATGTTGACAACGCACTGCCAACACTTTGCTTTAAAAGAGTTTAAGGTTGCATTCAATTCGATAGGAGATAATATGATTTTAGATGGTGAATCTATGCATTTGCAGGCTCATGCTGATATCATCAATTTAGTTGTTAATGATGGTTTACATGAGACGAGTAATAGTGTTATTGCAATTGGTAACATGGTTTAGTACGTGAGATCTTCCATAACAAGAGTGAAATAGTTTGAACTTCGTGATAGTCAGAAATCATGAAAACGGAAATTCTGTATTTGGATTGTAAACTAGATGGAAGTCTATATTATGACATCAAAAGCTCTTAAGTTCAGTTACCGTATTATACGATGAAAGCTGAAGATAAGCTTTATAATGACTACTTTCAAAACAGTTCCTGGGAAAGTATGAACCACCAAGTACAACTGATTAGAGTTGTTAATTTGGGAAGTGTCTTAAATCTATGTGTACCAGTAAAATGGCAGCATTTGTTAGATTAAACACATTCCTCAGAAATGTTAATTCTAGAAATGTTTTATAGATTTTATGATTAGGAAAATTATTTTTCTATGATAATGATGTTTTCCTAAAAGAAAAAGAAAATCAATTTTATAAAGTTATGTATAAGAGATTGTAAAATTATTCATTAACATAATCACTATACAAATCCTAAACGAGTACCAAGAAATGGAAAATAATTATTTAACAATATATCAAGTGTTGAGACTTTGAACTTGTCACTTATATAGAAATAATAGCTATCTATTTATTAACTGTGTTATGACCATTATATATATTGTTATAGATACTTGTATTCATCAAATGAATGGTTAGCTTATTAATAAAAAATTGGCTTAGGATACAAAATTACAGTTGCAATACTACTTATTAGAAAAAACACTACCTATTTTACTTGGATTGTAAAATACAGTTGAGTCGTATTTTAAAGATCATGAAGATAACAATTATCTGCCCAAATACGCACATTCGACCATATTTACAGCATAGATAATGAAAAATTAAAAAGGAGAAACAATAATTTTATTTAGATAAATTATATAAATAAGCTGGGAATACACTAAACAAACGAACTCCTAAGCATGCTCTTTCCTTCACAAGATGTTTGAAAGCTTCACTGTCACTTACTCTGTCACCTCCAGTTTGATCTTCTTAGATCCACCATGAATATTTTTCCTTAGTTTGCGATATTTGTTTTTAATCCTTGCACGATACCTTTCATCTCTTTCTTTGTTCGTCTCATTCTTGTAGTGAGATGACATATGTGCAGCAAATTTCTGTGAAGTGTCAAAAATACCATTGCACTTGGGACAAGTATATGGACCATATTTCTCATATGGCAAACTATGTGTCCGACCATCATATTGAACATCTTCATTTATCTGGTCTTCATCAGAATTGTAATAATAATTAGTTGTTTCATTAAATTTGGTTGCTCTAGGGCTTTTTATTGATGATTGACCATCTTGGTGAACATGTAGGTTATGATTGTGCTTTGATGATGAAGAAAACATGTCCAGATGCTGATGATAAGAAAATTTTTGGTGAGGAATGACATTCAAAGGTTTAGGGTTCAAGATCCTACAATTTTTATCAAGAAAGATTGGAGGATGAAATGTAGGACGATTCCTTATATTGGTTTTAAAATCCATATTATGTTGAACACGTGAAATATCGTTTTGGATATTGGGAATTTGATTGGTAGGAATAATAACAGAAAACCTATTTGTAATTGTTTGGGTGAAAGAGACTTGAGAAAATTGAGGCTTATTTGTAATAGGAAAACAGAAAGCACCGAGAACAAAATCACTGTCTCTCCTCATATGATAATTCATATGTGAATTGTTTAATCCAAAAGAAGACGATGAGACATGTGAATTTTGGTAACAAGAAAAATAAGAAGACGAAGAGAATAAACCTCTATGGTTCATGTTATCAGAGGTAGTGAACATCGATCGAGCTGTTTTGGAACTATGATTCCTGAAATTGGGAACAAAATCATGATAGTTTGTAGTATCATCACCATAAAGGTTGAATCTGCTTGGGTTTGAAGACATTTTGAAAGATAGATAGTATTTCACATTGGTTGCTTATGCATCTTTTTATAAGGCCTTCATTAATAAAAATAAGCTAAAAAGATTCACAAAAAATTAGTCTTAAAATATGAAAGGAAAAATATCTACTCTAAATTAACTATTTTTGAACTATATGATTTATAAGAAATATAAAAAATCCTAAATTGCTTATTTAGTTTTCCAAAAATGTCTCTATTTATATGATAATATATGGATAAAGTAAAAAAGTTGATTTGTTGTCATTTACCTAGATTTGGTAGTTAGCCCATAAGGTAGATGATATCCAAATCTAGATTTTCTGTTTCAACATTTTAATGCTATTTACTTTAAGATGGATATACATTTCGGTGTGTGATTGACGTTTTCTTATACATCTCCACTTTTTGTTAATGTTCTAAAATGTTAGACATTCGTTAAGCGCTAGATGAACCTTTAAAGTATATCTGTATATGTGGATCTTTAAACGGGGTTTAAACGTACATATGTTTTACATAAATTATAAATATAAAATTAATATATACATCAGTTTCTTAAAAATAAACATAAATTATATTTCAAATACAGTTTCCATATAGTAAACATATATAAATAGTTTCAAACTATAAGAAATTAAAACGTGTTTAAATATATAAGAAGATAAAATTATAATTATTTTGAATAATATTAATCTAATAACTATAATCATATATATACATAAAATTAATTTAAATAATAATATTAGTAAAATATATAATAAAGTTAATACTTCTGTTTTTGAATATTAGTGTGTAAAATTCGTCTAGGCGTCCGCATATACCGCATAACGGCCACCTATACGCTATTATACGCCCAAACAATATAAATCCACATAAATCACTGTATAACATAAAAGTGATACAATTGATTACTGTATAGCGCATAAACGCCGCCTAAACAGATGTCTAAACTAGAACAGTTTCTCTCTCTTAAACCTCTGCCTTCTCTCTTGGTTTCCTCCGACTGATTTCACCGTTTTGCGGAATCCGGCTGCTTCCATAGAGCCGGAGTCAATCTTGTTTTGTGTTTATCAATCTTTATAGGCAGAGTGGTTTATGTTATTTTCCCTTCAGATTGGGTCTTGCTTTGAAACCTTGTGTTGATTGAATGAGTTTGCATGTCGATTTTGAGCTTTCTTTGGCTCAAATCTGGGTTCGATCTTAGGCTCTCTTGATCTATCGGGAAAGTTTATACCGGTCTGTGAGTTTTCTCGCTCCTTGTCATCAACTTTAAGATCTGATCGAGATCTTCCCTTCCGTTTGGCTTCAGTTATGGCGTATCGTGAGGTCCTCTCCGTCATCGTCTTTCCGGTTGCAGACTTATGAACTAAAATTGTTCTGTCTCCTGGATCTGAAGCTTTGTTCTCTAATTCTTCTGGGCTATTCATCATAGGAGGAGTCACACGCCGGAGGGTTATAGTCATGGATGACTTCCTCGCCTTGTCTCGTTTCAAAGAAGCTCTATCAAACCTGCATGTTATCTCTTTCTGTATTTTGTAAAGGTTTCTTTTAATCTGTCACTCTTGCCTTCTAGTTTAGATCGATTAGTATAGCTCTGTCTCCGGAAACCTTTGTTTGGTTCGTCGGCCTCTTTCCGGGAACCTTTGTTTGGTTCATCGGCCTCTGTTTCCGGATACCTTTGTTTGGTTCGCCGGCCTCTGTGTTCTACCGGAATTCATGGCAATCTCCTGTTTATGTAACTGGTTTAGGTTCAATATAATTAGTGTTTTTTAAAAAAAAGATATAACCAACATTATGTATTCCACTAAATCATTTTTGTCAATTAATTTTCATATATGACCTAAATTTTGTATGTTGGAGTGATTTGCACTGAAATTTAGTATGGTCCACGCAGAACATATATTTTTTACAATTATGTATATTTTGTTTATATGAGAAAATAAATAAACAAATATTATTTCTCAAAACATTAAAATTATTATTTACAAATCTGACGTTTTACACTGTGTAAATTTATAACACTTTTGTTTTATATTTGTACGACATAGTTCTTGTATAATGGTTAATGTTTCTTAAGTAATTTACTTTATCAACATGTATTAATGAATATCAAATTATTCTTCCATATTTGGTACACAAACTTCATGATTTAAAATAAATAATTAAGTAGAAAAACATCCTAAAACATTCTTTAATTTTATATAGTTTGACTTACAACATTTTATTCAGTAGTCCACTACAAAAAAAAGTTATATTGTTACAAATTTTTTTTGACACAATAGAGAATAATTTGTAACAATAAAAATATTGTGACTGATTTGTGACGATCTTAAAACGGTGACAGTATGATCGTCACAAATGTTGTTTGTAACAAAAAGTCACTGTGTTTATGATGATATATATTGTAACTTTACTGTCACATATAGCAACTATATACAAAAGTGAGAAAAAAATTACAATTACCAACTACAATTAACATCACACAATTGTCATATTACGTGACTGTTGACACGTCTTAATTCCGTCTCTAGGTACCACTGAAATATAGTTTCATACCGTCACAAAAAAAGAAGAAGTGAAAGGCGATTTAGCCTCTCGGGTGATTTTGCAAGACTTTTTATATCAGTAGCTTCTCTGGCGATTAGAAAGGCGATTTAGGGTTTCTTCCTCCTTGTCACGCCGACGGTTCTGGCCTCACGCTGCCGTTGAGAATCCTCCACCCCTGTTCTGTCCGTCTTTCGCTGGCTCCCTCTCCTGCTATTCTCAGATGGGTCGAGCTAAGAAGAAAAATAAGCCAAAGGCAGCGGCTTTTCTTCCTTCATCAAAGTTCTCTCGTGTTCTAGCTTCCTCGTTCTCCTCAGAAATGGGGGCTAAGGCTCGACAAGTTTCTTCGTCTGCCACTATTAGGGTTCCTCCAGCTGCCTTCGAGTCTTTAGTCGTGGTCTCCTCAGATCTCGAAGGCTCTCTTTCCTCGCCAGTTGGTTCGTGCTTCAAGGCTCATCTTATGTCTCTTCTCAAGGTGAATCAAGATCGGATCTTCCTCAGCTTCCGATTCATTTCAGTGATAATTCTCCAGTAGCGTTGTCTCTAGTTTCTTTGGCTAAGGATTCTCCAGGCCCTTCTCTGGGTTCTATGGGTAAGGAGACTCCAGCTCCGTCTCTGGATATTCCGGACAAGGAATCTCCAGCGTTGATTTCTCCTGGTACACCGGAAGCTTCGGTCAAGACCATGGCATCCAGAATCCGTGAATCTACTCAGTTGAGAGAACTGGGAGAACCTTCTCAACATGTTTCAGGAGCTCCATTTGTTCTGATTCCTGATGAAAATCTGGAGGCTGCAAAAGTAGAATTCAAAGACTTTATCTATGCTCGCTTCCATGGCGATGCTCCAGAGATGGGAAGGGTCATAGGGGTTGTGAATGCTATATGAGCTCGCCCTGGACCTCGTATCTTCGTTCATTATATTGGTCTTAACACCTACCTACTCAAGACGCCAGACATACAAACCAGAGAAGTCTTACTCTGTCGCAATTGGTCCCGGTCGAGCTGCGGGGAGTTCCATATCTCTTATTTGACAGAGAAAGCTTAAGTAGGCTTGCAACCCTGATTGGCAAAACCGGTATCGCTAGCGCCAGAAACGGAGAGAAATGAAAACTTTGAGGTTGCTAGGCTATGGGTCAGAGTGAACTTGCTAGAGGAGCTTCCTACCCGCATTGTTTCTGGTTTCAACAATGGCTGTGAAACTGAGATCTCTGTGTCTTATCCTTGGCTCCCGTCTAAATGCCAATCTTGTGGGAAGTATGGGCATGAGAAATCATCCTGCTCCAACCGACCAGCCAAAGGAGACACAGAAGCTCAAGTTAAAAATGGAAGAGAACCAAGGCCTGTTCGATCTCGCAGCCGGGGCTCAAAAGGTCGCTCCACATCTCGCCCAGGACGTACGTTTTACGGAAAGAGGATGGAGAACTTCATCTATAGGGTTAAGGAGCCCAAGCAGAATAATCCTATCTCAGAGGGAAGTGACCATAAAACTTTTGATGAGACTATCATTCATGACTCAAGTCCCGTTAAAGACACTGTGGAAGAGGACTCTAAAGAAGCCGGAAGTAGAAACGAAGATGATTCCACAGGGGTGAGAGCAGATGAAGGCTCAAACTTGAAGAAAGAAGAATCAAGTGCGGCTCTTAAAACACCACCAGCACCGGAACAATAATCGCCACTGTCTTTTCAATCAATCTCTTTAGATAGACAGCGGGGACAAACATCTGTTGTGGTTTTTCATGAGGATATTATTGGATCTTCTGCCGCTCCATCGTCTTATCAGCGAGAAGACTCAAGTTCACCTTTCTTCCTTGTCTCCAACAAGAAGAGTAGCCGAAAGGCTACAAAAGCCTAATCACCACATTAATTATGTTTTTTTGCGTGGAATGTTAGAGGATTAAACAACGATAGACGCCACAATATGGTGAAAGAGTGGATTAGAGACCACATACCTCTTTTTGGAGCATACCTAGAAACTCACATACAACCTTCAAATTCAAGACGGATTGTTTCAGCCATTCCTCGAGATTGGCAGTTTTTCTGATAACTCGGGGCAGCATCCTACAGCTCGTATTGTTGTGGTTTGGGATCCTAGTATCACGGTTACTATCTATCATGCTTCAGCCCAGGCTATTACCTGCTGCATATTTATTCTATCGGAGAGCAAGAGTTTTACCGTTACGTTTGTTTATGGTTTCAACCAAGTGGAGCAGAGAACATCATTATGGAAGGAGTTAGTCAGAATCAACGCTACGACCCCTGTATCTAGAAGTCCTTGGATGGTTCTTGGAGACTTTAATCAGAGTCTACGGGTCAGTGATCACTCAAATCATCTTACTCAAGAGATTGACACTGCGGGAATGGATGAGGCAGTACTAGCAATTCATGAAGCTGATCTTTTTGAAGCTAGATCTAAGGGGTTGCCTTTTACGTCAAGAAATTGTCAAGATGACAATCCTATATCCAAGAAAATTGACCATGTTTTAGTGAATGAGCAGTGGGCAGTCCAGTTTCCAGATTCTTTTAGCGAATCCCTTGATTCTCTCCAGTCTGATCATGCCCCCTTCCTGGTTCGCATGCCATCTCTGCAAAGGAAAGTGGTCAAACCGTTTAAATTCTTTGATCATGTTATTGACCACCCAAGCTTTTTGCAGTATGTTAGGGACACTTGGAATTGTGAAGCAATTCAACCCTTCAATTCAAGATTGTCAGATCCTTCAAGTTGCTGAAACCAGTTCTCAGGAATCTGAACAAGACTAATTACAGTGGGATAACTAACAGAGTTAAAGCCCAGGAGGCTAAGCTTACAATTCTCCAGCGTCAGCTACTGATGAATCCAGATCCAGCTACAGCTATCCTTGAACACGAGGAGAGACGGAAGGTGTAAATCTTAAAAAAGGCAGAGGAGAAATTCTACCGTCAAAAGTCTCGAGTAAGGTGAAACAGTCTTGGTGATAGGGATACATCCTTTTACCATAAAACTGTCATTCAAAGGAACACAAGCAATCACATCCATTACTTGAAAGACGGGAATGACACCATACTTACTCTATGGAAGCCCTCAAAATGCATACAGCTGATTATTTCGAAGGTATTCTTGGAACCTCTCAGTCTTCTTCCTCGGTGACAGTTTCAGACATTCAGAACTTGCTTCCCTTCCATTGTAGCGAGGATCAGTGCAGAGACTTGCAGAAAGAGGTCACTACAGAGGAAGTCACAGCAATTATTTTCTCTATGCCGTTGGATAAAAGTTCTGGTCCAGATGGATTTTTTGTGGAGTTTATTAGGGCTGCTTGGGACATTGTTGGTGAAGATATTGTTTCTGCTGTTAAGGAGTTATTCAGGAATGGCAGATTACTCAAGGACTTCAATAATACAATCATTGCCCTTACTCCTAAAGTACCTGAAGCGTGTAGACTGGGAGAATTTCGGCCAATTAGCTTATGCAATTTGATGTATAAGATCATCACAAACATAATAGCGAAGCGACTCAAGCCGGTTTTACTTCAGTGTATCAGTCCTAATCAAGCAGCATTCTTGAAAGGTAGAAGTCTTAGGAGAATGTACTGCTTTCTTCTGAGCTTATCTGTGATTATCAGAAGTCTACTTGCCCTAGAAGCTCAATGCTAAAGATGGATATCCGGAAGGCATTTGACACAGTTACTTGGGATTTTATTCTCAAGGTATTAGAAGCACAAGGATTTCCTCCTATCTTTAGAGCATGGATCCAGGAATGTATCTGTACACCTCGATTTTCCGTTGCTGTTAATGGAGAACTTGCTGGGTTTTTTGGAGGGAAAAAGGGTTTAAGGCAAGGAGACTCAATATCTCCATACCTCTTTATAATGGTTATGGAGGTCCTTTCCAAACTTGTGGAGAATGCCTCCCTACGAAATCAATTCCGTATACACCCTAAATGCTCGGAGCCAAGAATTACTCATTTACTCTTCGCAGATGACTTGTTGGTCTTCTCAGATGGATTAAGGCATTCCTTAATGGGTATTATGTCGGTGCTCCATGAGTTTAAGTTAATGAGTGGACTAGAGATGAATGCAGCCAAATCTGAAGGTTCTTTGGGGGTTACAATGAGACTGAACAGGCTGTGTTGAGTGATATATCGGGTATCAAGATTGGGTCTTTCCCAACAAGGTGTCTCGGTCTTCCTTTAAACCCATAAAGAATAACCATGGCAACGCTCCAACTGTTTCTGGATAAGATCACAAGCGAGTTACACAACTGGACGGTCAAGACTTTGTCATTTGCTGGTAAAATCAGATTGATAGCATCTGAGGTTTATGGAATGATCAACTTTTGGAGCTCCGTATTTAATTTGCCAAAAACATTCTATGCTCAGGTTGATTCATTATGTGCAGCATTTCTATTTAATAGCAATACAGTCTCTGCCTCGGGTGCTCGTGTGGCTTGGAAGGATATTTGCAAACCAAAATCAGAAGGCGGTCTGGGGATTCGTTTGTTGGAGGATTTTCAGCTGGTTTTTGTCTTAAAACGGCAATGGAATTTCTTTTCCAACACCGGATCATTATGGGTGGCATGGCTTAGGAATCATGTTTTCAAGAGAAGGAGTTATTGGTTAACTGGTGATTCTCCCCGCTTCTCTGCTACCGTTCGAAGCTTGCTGCAACTAAAAGAGTATCTCCCTGACTTTATGCGATGTAATGTGATGGATGGACATGAAGGCTTCTTCTGGTTCGACTCTTGGACTGAGCTAGGACCCCTACTTTCACTTGTTGGCAAAAGCGGGACCTAAAGCACTGAGAATCAAGAAGGATGCTCGTATAGTTGATGCCACTAGAGAAGGTTCATGGCGCATGCCGCCTGTAAGGTCTCATGAGATAGTAATGCTCCAAGCTGCTGTCGCTGCAATACCTCCTCCGAGTCCATCAAACGGCAGAGATACATTCAGCTCGCTTCAGGCAAATGGATCTTACGGATCATCTTTCTCCTTCAAGGTTACTTGGGATCATATTCGAGCTACCTCTCTTGAAGTTTACTGGCATAAAGTGATTTGGTTTAAAGAGAACACTCCTACAAAAACCTTTATGTCTTGGCTTGCCCTTCTTAGAAGACTTCCTATTAAGGATAGGCTTCGAAGATGGGGGCTTAATGTCTCAGCTGCTTGCGTTCTCTGTGATAATGGAATAGAAACTCATCACCATCTATTCTTTGAGTGTCAGTACTCCTCAGCAGTTTGGCAGTCATTCGCCGGTTCAGTTTGCTCCAACCCGCCGTCAGACCTACACTCTGCAGCAGCCTGGATTCTCCATGGATCTAGACAGCATCCAGTGCAGGCAACCACTCTGCTCAAGCTGATCTTGCAATCTTCAATATATCTCCTATGGAGGGAGAAAAATGCTAGGATATTTACCTCTACTGCAACACCCCCAGAAGTTCTTCATGTCTCTTTGGATCGTCTTATTAGGGACCGTCTACTCTCTGTTCCGGTAAGATCAGCCTCCGCTTGCTCTTTTTTGCAATTTTATTTCTCTTGTACTCGACCTCCTTGAGTTTTTTTTAAGGTTGTTGTGGTTTCTGCATGTGTAATAAGTTGCTATGCAACATTGTAAACTTTTAAAAATGGTATAAATCTTAATATTTTACCACAAAAAAAACCGTCACAAAAAAATACAAAAAATCATCACTAATCCACCTTCATTGTGACTTTTAGTGGTCTTAAACTTAGTAACATTTTATTACTAAATAATTGTCACAAATTCATATTAATTGTTTATATTTCATCGATAATTTTTCATCAAACTTGTGAATCAGTACTATTAAAAGAGAAGAAGTCTTAAAAAATCTACTATGAAAGGTTACTGCACCCTTTCCTTTTATTATTTATTAGTCTTCCCCTATATATTATAACATTATGTGACAAATATTTCATCCTACTAATGTTTCCGGTTTTTTACACTAAACCATAAAAGCGGTTGCACAATTTTAAATTTGAACCATTTAAATCGATTAGTAGAACATTGTACCAAAACTATACAAATTATATGAGCCACATTTTATACTTATCTTTTATCTATTTTGTTGTTTGCTTTACGATTAAAATTGAATCTTTTGGGTTTGAATCAGCTAAAAACTTCCGACTTAGATTTGTTAAAATTTTGAATCTGTTTTTCATTTTTGTTTTATGTTTCATTTTCCTCTTCGCCGATAGCTAAAGCTCTTTAATGTTGGATGATAAAAATCTCGATGGTTTTATCAACCAGTTTATCTTCCTCTGCGTTCATGCTCGATCTTCTCTTTTTGAGAAAGTTATATATTTCACTGTTCCGTGTGGGCGTACTAGGTTAGGAATAGGTGAAGCTTTTCTTTGGATCAATAAGATTGAGGTGTTGTTGTTGGAGATTATACTTGGTTATTGACTTAAAGAAACCATGACTGGCCTTGATTTGTTCCTGTGGAAGGAGCTTCGGGATGGTGATGATGCTCAGGCAAGCCCAAACCCGAAAAAAACCCGTCCAAAAAATACCCTAAACTAAAAAATCAAAAAAAACCTGGTATCAATAGGGTAATCCGCGAAAAACACTAAAATTTTAGGATTACCCACGGGTACCCGCGAAAATCCCAATCTTTATTTTTTTAAGTTTTGTGATTTAAAAAAAAATTGTGATTTTTTAAGTTTTGTATACAATTTGATTAATTTTTTTTTTGATTAACTATCTTTGAAACTATGAGAAGATGCATAAAGTCATAGACATGCTATATTACCTACTTTCAATTTTAAAAACTATAATCTAAAATCTTGATAAAATCCAAACTACATTATTTTATTTGTTCGATTTGGTTATTATTTTATTCAGTTTCTCAATCATTTTATATAATATGGTAAGAACCAATGACAAATTCAATTTGATTTTGATCAACTAAACCATGTTCAACCGCACCGCATGTGCAAACTAATGAACAACAATGGTTTGTAGAAACAATTGAATAATCATATTACAAAATAATCCTTTTACAAAATACAACTCAAAATTACAACTCAAATGTTAAATCAACGCAAAATAGAAAGAAAAAAAAAAACTTGGATTGGTGTGGAGAACCGATGTGGATCACTATCCTCTTCTTCTTCAACCTTAATCATGTAGGGAATGGATTTGACCATCCCTTCAAGGCCCAGAAGACAGATACTCAGGCCCGTCTATTTATCACATGACTCGGCTCAGCGGCTCGAGATATCGAAGTCTCAGCGCAGCCCAAAGTGCTTTTAGTCGCTCATCGGCGACCAAGCGAAGCCGGCTTAACGGACGCTCGCCGAAATCCGGCCCAACGAGCTAAAGCCCATTAGCGCGACGTCAACTAGGTCATAAGAGGACGAAGGACGGCTATAAATAGGAAGCAAGCGACAACGGAAAGAGGATCCGAAAATAGAGAGAAGAACGGCTAGAACTAGGGTTTTCACATATACTTGTTTAGACCGATTCTGTACTTTTCCGACCGACGCTCTCCGAGCTCCGGTCTTCCGTTTAGTCGATCCTTTTCCTTGTAACCGTCCGTATGATCTTTCGACCATTAATAAGACGTCTTTGCTAAGTAACCCCGCATCTCACTTTTATTTACCGTTTCCCGTACAAACATTTGGCGCCCACCGTGGGGCCTGCAGCAAAGTAACGCCGAAAAGATGGCGACTAGAGACGACGGATCCTCCTCCTCGGGAGAAGACTGCGCGACTCGCGAACCGATACCCACCCCGGTAACGACGACCCCAGCGCCGCTACCTCCAGCTTCCATCGACACCATCATGGCGCTGTCTCGCGCACAACAAGACGCGCCCAAAAGGCAGCAACCGAAAGCAGATACGCCCTAGCCAAAATCCTTGGCCTCGCGTAGCGTGGAAGCATCGGCGGCCCAGATCCGACGTCAGTTGTTCAACACCGAACCAGCGGCTGGTGCAACCCCAGCACAACTTCGGGCCCAGAAAATAGCAACGGCAACGTCGCGCAAACCCCTGGCGGCCTCGACGCCCAGACCATGAACGAACTCGCCGCACTGAAGCAGTCGGTCGTCGACATCAACTCAAGGATGCACCACGTCACCACCTCCGCACCACAGATCGAGCGTGTCCTCGCCGAATCCCTCCGCACACCATTCACACAAAAGATAACTGACGTCCGACTCCAGAAAATGGAAAAGCTGCGTCTTCCGACCTTCGACGGTGTCTCCGACCCCTCCGTTCATGTCACATCCTTTAACATCGCGATGCGGCGCGCCAACTTTTCCGACGACGAAAAAGACGCCGGCTTTTGCCAATTGTTCGTCGAAACCCTCGAAGGCCCAGCCCTCGGCTGGTTCAGCAGTCTCCAGGAGAACTCTATCAGTTGCTTTCACGATCTATCCACTGAGTTCCTCAAGAACTATATCATGTTCACCCGTCAAGAGACGACCGCTTCAGACCTCTGGAACCTCACCCACGCAAACAGCCAAAGTCTCCGAGACTTCATGGAAAAATTCAAGGCTGTTCTCTCGAAGGTCGACGTTCCCGACCATATCGCAGTAGAATCCCTAAAAAGCACCATCCATCTCAAGTCACGTTTCCGGGACGACCTCTACCAAAACCCGACGAGATCCATATCTGACGCTATCGCCCGTTCTCACAACTTCATCCGTATGGAAGAAGACACTAGAGCCAAAGCAGCGAAGGAAGCCGCGAATAAGCAAGCGTCAGCTAGAGCAAACGATACCCGGCCGGAGCCTCGCCAACACTCGTCCAGTGGGAAACCAAGTGCGAAAAAAGGGTATGTCAGTTCCATCGACGAGAACGAGACCGCGGGGTCTGCGGCCGTTACACGAGAGAAAGGATGGAACCACTGGGACCGAGACTCCACCTCGAAACCCTCAGCCGAGTCGGAACCGGGAAATTCAAACAGCACCGAAACGGAGAAATATTGCTCGTACCACAAAGTCAAATCACATGATACGAAGGACTGTAAGGTTCTCTTCGGGCGATTCCTTGAATCCATCAACAAGGGCGAAATCGAAATCGAGCCTCCCCCTCAGAAGCCCAAGAGTAATAAGACCTGGAGTAAGAACAAGGAGAAGAAAACTCAAAAGACTTAAGCCAAGGTGTCCTCGAAGGATAAGCAGGAGAGCCCAGACAGGGCCCCCGTGAATAATGTCGACCCAGCCGACGACTCCACCGACGACGAACAACCAAGACACAGGAGACGAGTCGACGTAATACTCTCCCAGCCCTACGACACTTCGTCCGACGAAGAGTGCTCAATGGCGGTCCCCGAATCGCGTAACCCACCAACTACGAGCAGCCACCCCCCTGTGACCATATGCGACTTACGCAATACCTTGAAAAGAAAATTGGGCGAGGTACGGCCAGCCCCTGAGACGGACCTTCGCGCAACCATCAACCAATCAAAGTCGCAAAACGCAGTTTGGCGAACAGATCACCCAATCCTCACTTACATTTGACCTGCGCGATCGTCTTAACTCCAAAAACGAAGACCTACGGATAGCGCTAAACCGTTCCAAAGGCTCGGACCTCCGGCGTTACCTCGATAAAGCGAAGCAGTCGCACGAAAGTGCCGAGGAATCGAGAAACAACAGCGATCTCCGAGAACAGCTGGAGTCCGCCAGAAGCAAGCGCAGCCGCCGCATCAACGTGATCATGGGCGGACTACCGCCAGGAGCAGAATCCGTACGTTCCGTGAAGAACTATCACCGCAAGGCAATAACTGAACAAAAGTGGCCAACACAGGAAGTCGATGGCCCCTCGATCACTTTCTCGACCGAGGACACTCGCGGAGTCCAGACTCCACACAACGATCCGCTTCTCATCGAAATCGACATTGGCGAGTGCCAGGTCACGAAGGTCCTAATAGACACCGGCAGTTCAGTCGACCTCATCTTTCGGGATACGCTCGACAAAATGGGAGTCGACCTGCGCGACATGAAGCCATCCACGCGCACCTTAACCGGGTTTAACGGCGCTTCGGAACAGATGATCGGAACGATACGGCTCCCGGTTTACGCCGGAGGTGTCACGAAGACAGTGAAGTTCTCCGTCGTGAAAGCCAAGGCCCCGTACAATGCCATCCTGGGAACCCCTTGGCTCCACTCGATGCACGCCATTTCGTCCTCTTACCATCAATGTGTCAAGTTTCCCGGGAAGGACGGTGTCATCAAGACAATTCGAGGAAACCAGAGAGCCGCGAGGGAATTACTCGTCGCAACCGTAAAAAAACAGCAGGCGCTCTCCCTCGTCAGTTCTGTCGCTAAGCCAATTCGGAAAATCCATCCGCAGGAAGAAGAAATTCACGAAGTTCCCATCGACGAAGCCGACCCGACGAAGGTGGCGCGAATCGGAGCCTACCTCCTCGACGATATGCAACAACAACTCATTTCCTTCCTGAAGAAAAACGCGTCAACCTTCGCATGGACTACCTCGGATATGAAGGGGATTGATCCATCCATCACTTCCCACGATCTGAACGTCGACCCGACATTTAAACCCATTCGACAAAGGAGGCGAAAGTTGGGTCCCGAGAGGGCGAAAGCCGTAAACGACGAAGTCGACAGACTACTCGCTGTGGATTTTATAACAGAGGTTCGATATCCCGAATGGTTAGCAAACCCAGTCGTTATCAAGAAAAAAAACGGGAAGTGGCGGATTTGCGTCGATTTCACTGATCTAAACAAGGCATGTCCCAAAGACAGTTACCCGCTCCCTCATATCGATCGGCTAGTGGAGTCAACAGCCGGAAACGAGCTCCTAACCTTTATGGATGCGTTCTCGGGATATAATCAAATTCTCATGCATCCGCACGACCGCGAAAAGACATCATTCATTACAGATAGGGGAACCTACTGTTACAAGGTAATGCCCTTCGGGCTAAAAAACGCCGGGGCGACATATCAGCGTCTCGTCAACCGAATGTTCGCCGACAAACTCGGCAACACCATGGAGGTGTACATCGATGACATGCTAGTAAAGTCGCTACGCGCCGAGGACCATCTCAACCACTTGCGTGAATGCTTCGAAGTCCTGAACAAGTATGGAATGAAGCTGAACCCCGCCAAATGTACCTTTGGTGTCACTTCTGGCGAGTTCCTCGGGTATATCGTGACGCAACGAGGCATCGAAGCAAACCCAAAACAAATCACGGCGATCCTGGACCTGCCCAGCCCTAAGAACAGTCGCTGGTACAACGCCTCACGGCGAATCGCCGCTCAACAAGTTCATCTCGCGCTCCACGGATAAGTGCCTCCCATTCTATGAGCTCTTACGAGGGAACAAAAGGTTCGTCTGGGACGAAAAATGCGAGGAAGCGTTCAACCAACTGAAGCACTACCTCACTACCCCCCCCCCCGGTCCTCTCAAAACCAGAAGCCGGTGACACTTTGTCCTTGTATATCGCGATCACATCGTCCGCAGTCAGCAGCGTCCTCATCCGAGGATCGCGGCGGCGAAACCCATCTTCTATATTAGCAAACGCATGACGGCACCAGAAACTCGCTACCCGACGCTCGAAAAGATGGCTCTCGCCGTAGTTACGTCCGCGAGAAAGCTACGCCCATATTTTCAGTCGCATACTATCGAGATACTTTCCAACCAGTCCCTCCGCACAGTGATGCAGAACACGAATCAGTCCGGTCGATTGACAAAATGGGCGATGGAACTTAGTGAGCACGACATCGTATACAAAAACCGCATAGCGGCGAAATCTCAAGTCCTCGCCGACTTCCTGATCGAGCTAACACCAGAACTCGAACAGGACTTGATCTTGCCTAGCAGAAATTGGATACTGCACGTAGACGGTTCATCTACGAACAAGGGTGCGGGGGCAGGCGTGCAACTACAGTCACCTGCCGGCGAACTTATTCGGCAGTCGTTTAGCTTCGGCTTCACCGCATCCAACAACGAGGCCGAGTACGAATCACTGATTGCGGGACTCCGCCTCGCCAAAGCAGTAAAGGCCAAGCGCCTCAGCGCCTACTGCGACTCCCAGCTCGTCGTCAGCCAATACCTAGGAGATTACGATGTCCGGAACGAACGCATGGACGCCTACCTCAAGCTAGTCCAGGACCTCTCGCGGGATTTCGAATTTTTCGAACTAACCAAGGTTCCCCGCGGAGAAAATGTTTGCGCCGACGCACTTGCCGCTCTAGGAAGCAAATTGCACGATCAAGTAGAGCGAACGATACCGATCCATAAGATCGCCGAATCAAGCATTGCCCTTACCAACACACAAGATCGCACCGTAGCGCCAGTAAACGCCGCAGCAGAAGCCAGCGACATCGAGCTCCCGGTAACAGAGTCTAGCACACCTGACTGGCGAAAAGAGTTCATCGACTACCTAGTCGAAGGCAAGCTACCATCCGATAAGTGGGAAGCACGGCGACTTAAAAGGCGCAGCACAAACTACGTCTTCACAGAGGGCGAGCTCCACCGATGGACGGCGACAAAAGTACTCCTCAAGTGTATCGACGGAGACGACACGAGACTCGTCATGGCCGAGACGCACGAAGGCGCGGCAGGAAACCACTCCGGAGGACGGGCTCTCGCCCTGAAAGTCAAAAGACTCGGGTTCTATTGGCCAACGATGAACACAGACTGCGAAGCCTACGCGAGAAAATGCGAAAAATGCCAATGGCATGGTTCAACGATACACAGCCCAACCGAGCTACTCCAAACATTAACGGCGCCCTACCCATTCATGCGGTGGGGAATGGACATAATAGGTCCACTTGTCAGCTCTCGCCAGAAGAAATATATCTTAGTTCTTACGGATTACTTCACAAAGTGGGTCGAGGCCGAGTCATACGTCCGAATCACCGATAACGAGGTGCAGCAGTTCGTCCGGAAAATATCATCTGCAGGCACGGGCTACCTTACGAAATTGTCACCGACAACGGATCCCAATTCATCTCCCGACACTTCAAAGAATTTTGCGAGAGATGGAGGATCCGCCTCAACATGTCCACGCCAAGGAACCCCCAAAGCAACGGCCAAGCTGAGTCGACAAACAAAATCATTATCGACGGCCTGAAAAAGCGACTCGACTTAAAGAAAGGTTACTGGGCCGACGAATTGGACGGCGTCCTATGGTCCCACCGAACAACTCCGCGTAGTGCAACGCAGTCCACCCCTTTCTCGATGGCATACGGGGTCGAGGCAATGGCACCCGCCGAAGTAAACGTCACCAGCCTACGTCGATCGCGAATGCCGGCCAACGCGGAACTCAACCGAGACATGCTCCTTGATGCCCTCGATGAAATCGAAGAAAAACGCGATCAAGCGTTACTCCGAATTCAAAACTACCAACACCGAATCGAGAGCTACTATAACAAGAAAGTCAAGACACGATCACTTCGGCTCGGTGACCTCGTTCTTCGTAAGGTATTCGAAAACACCAAGGAGTGGAAGGCCGGCAAACTCGGGGCAAATTGGGAAGGCCCTTATCGAATCATTGAAGTAGTTAAGCCAGGGGTGTATCGCCTCGAAACTTCGACCGGAGAGACGATTCCAAGAGCTTGGAACTCGAAGCATCTCCGACTTTTCACTTCTTAAATCACGCGAACCCGCAAAAAACCACCCGGCGAATCGTCATCAGACCCTTCGTTCGGGCTCCCGAACTACTTAACGGCTTGATTCCCTCGATACGAGGCAACCCTCACGGTACAGCCATAAAGCCGAGTAAATGCCAATACCAGCCACTTTTACCGGTGCCCCTCCCGAACTACTTAACGGCTTGATTCCCTCGGGATACGTAGGCAACCCGCACGGGTGCAGCCATAACAGCCGAGTAAATGCGCAATACCAGCCACTTTTACTCGGTGCCCCCTCCCCGAACTACGAACGGCTTGATTCCCTCGGGATACGTAGGCAGCCTTCACAGGCGCAGCTGTAATCAAAAATAAGCAACTATCCTCCGAGGAAACGAACCCGAAAATGGGCAAACAGCTTCTCGCCTCCACCGAGTACGTCCTGATCAGACCAATGCTCATAGAGGGCCAGCCGAAATGAAGATTCCATCTCATCTCCGAATTCACGAAGCAAGGACTGGCCGACCGAATGCTTCGGAATACTTTGAGATTCGACGAGGAACCGTCGTCATTTCCAAAATATAAACCTAAGTATATGCATACGCGAATGTTCTTTTCTTACCATCTTAAGTCTAAAACTTCGAGGGTTGGTAATAAAAATTGGGCATTACCGTATTCCATATTTTTAAATTTCGATTGAACGAGTGATCGAAGGCCTTCAACGGCATTAATAGGTTTTATGCGCCAAGTGGAACTTTAGTCGAATCGACGGTCAATCCATGATCTAATTCGACACAAAAAAAGGGGGCTTCCACAAAGGCATAATGAATAAAACTTAACTGAATAGCAAAAGGGGGGTCAACCGGAACAATAAACGATCAACAGATTACGAGTCGAATTACAGAACCGATTACAAACAAAAAAAAAGAGATAAAGAAAAGAGAAGTTCAATCAGCCGACTCTAGCCTCTCCCGCGCCATCATCGACTCTGGTCTCCCCCGCGTCTTCATACGCCCCGTCGTTCCGAGCGATTTCGTCAGCAGCAGGAGGTGCAGCAGCGACTCCCGACTCCTCCGGCCGCTCCTCGCCGCCACCCCGGCGTGAAGACCCCTCTTCCTTCTCGCTCGACTCCTCAACCGTATCGCCATTGTCATCCTCAGCGGTCTCGTTTCCCTGTTGACTCGAAGACGAATCAGACGACACCACGACGTTGGGTTCTTCGTCTGTCGGGACGGGTGCAGGCTCTTTGGGGATCACACTCACTGGGACGGAGCCCCGAGCCCCCAACTCCTGAGGAAGGTCTTCAGCCAAAGGAGGATCGGCATTATCTTCGGCGACGGATGTCTCGCGGGAGGCGGTTGGTGTACGGAGCATCGAGACAGCGTTGGCATCGATTATCTCAATATTCGAGCCAAACTGATCAAGCCCCGCCAAGAGTCGTTCATCGATGAATTGAGAAGCGAGGACCAGCGGAGACAGGGTCAAATCCGCATCAGGAATGTCGCCGACATCAAGCTTCAAGGCTTCTTCCTCGAGATGTTTCTCTTGATCCGCGAACATATCGATCGTCCCCTGCGGGATGTCGCTTCCACCAGCCTTCAAAGTCTCCAGACATCTCTTCGTCCCGAACGCCTGGCTCTGGAGCAGTCGGGCCGTATCAAACGGTTCGCGGCGGTTCTGATAGTCCCGAATGTTGTCGAAACGACGATAACATTTAGCAATCATCGCCGTCTCGACCCTGACCCGCTCTTTCGTCACCTCCAGAACCCGCGACCTCCGCAGATGGTTCAGATCTCTCTTGTGCTCGCCCTCCCTAACCTTCGCAGCCTCTTCCAGGATGGCCATCTCTCGGCCCATGCTCACAATCTTCGAGCAAGCTGCGGCAAGATCGGCTTCGACTGTGTCGGCTCGTTTCTGGTGAGACCGCTTGAGCTCGATCGCCTTGTTCTTCTTATCGGTCTCTTCCGCGAGAGCACTTTCCCACTCCGCTTCTTTTCGGCGGAGAAGTTTGTTTTTGGCAACAGCCCTCTTCCGGAACTTCTCCGCCTCGGCGACCTACACCTTTAGCGCGGTGTCGTACCTCTCAATCACGGCGTTCATATCCCCGTCTCCCTGTGAGAAACGTATCCGAGATATTCGTCAAAACAGCGACTCTAAATTGCAAGTTAAAAGAAGAAAATGTAGAGAGTACTTACCTGGAGCCTCGTTCGCGCCGCGTTGGCGTACTCCTCCCCGAAAACCAGATCGGGTGCCAGGGGGAGAGACCGAGGCTCGCTCCTTATCTGACTAAGCAGCTCCGCGCATTTCAGCGGAGCGTAAATGAGTGGAGCTGGACCCTCGTAGGAGAACGAGACTCGGTCAGGGAAAATAGGCCTCTTGACCTTGGACATTCTCGGGGCGCCGTCTTTCGCTGCATCCGAGGCCTCGGGAGCGTCCTGAGTGTCGTCGTGAGCTCCCACCTTCTTCTTCTTCTTTTTCTTCTTCTTCTTCTCCAGGTCAGAATGGACTGGAGGAGTTGCTGAGTTGGTGTCGACTCGCCCGATGGAAGCAGGCGGGGGCGCGACGTCTGGTTCATTCGCACCAACATTAGTTTCCTGCTCGGAACCAGCAGGAACGTTCTCATCCGGATGGAGAGAAGGAGATTCGTCGCTCGGGACGGTCTTTTTCCTCTTGGCCTCCCTCGACGAACCGGTCTCGTCCGAAAGCTGGACAATGACGGTTTCTTCGGTAACCGTCTCACGCGCCTCAGTAGCCCCCGAGTCATCGCGCGGTCTCTTTCTGCTCTTTTTCTTCGGAGGAGGAACAGCTGTGTGGACAGTCGGAGAAGGAACAGAGAACTCCACGTCCTCGGCAGTTCTCTCGGTAGCTGCTGCTTCCCCGGAAGGATTCACGGGCTCGCGTCTGGGGACATTGAGCTGAGGAGTGATTAAAATACTTAGGTTGGGGAGCCCTTTCATCCTTCGTCTCTCGAGAATCCTCTTTTGTTCCTCTCTGCCAAAAAGGGAGATCCGCCTCTTCGTTGTATTCTCCGAAGGAAGGTAACCCGAATTCCAGTCCCCTGAAAAGTAACAAGGACAAGTAAAACAGAGAAAGGTGACTACAAGCAAGGCAGTAGGCGAGACTTACTTCTCGAAATGCGATCAATACAGCGACGAATCCTCGCTCTTGAGATATTACCCAAATTCTCAGTGTCGAGTCTCGCAACAGTCCGAGCACTTTCTAGGAACTCTTCCGGATACTCGCGAGAAGTCGGATGATCGCCTGCAAAAACAAAAAAGGAAGAGACAAGGTCGTCAGTATAGACAAGACCTTCGCGAGAAAAGAATAAGTAATCTACCAAGAATTGCATTCCAGAACACGCGATAGCTATCTCCGAGGGGATCTTCGAAGGCAAACTCATCCGACTTTATGAAAAAATAGGCCCTCTGCCAGTCCGTCGTCTTATTCAGACTCCCTCCCAACACATTGTAGTTGGATCGCATCTTCATTACCCAGAGGCCCTCCGCCTGAGGGTTGATAGACATCAGCTCCTCTAGGGTGCGAACGGAGAAGGTAACATTCTTCTCAGCCGCCATCACCATCAGGGCAACCGCTATACGCCAGGAGCCATTCAGCATCTGGCTGATGGCCCCGTCTCGACGTCTCGCATATGCGGTCACCATGCGAGGAATCGGGAACCAAAGCTTCTTGTCGTCTTGGAAGCAGGACTCGTAGACGCACTGATACCCGAGTGGCAGCGACCACGGTCTTTGCTCTGGAGTAGGGATAAGAAAGGTGACTCCAACTCCCTGATATTTTCGGAGAAGAATCTTCGCGCTTCCCGCGCATGACGTCGTCGAGTTGACGTTTCCCCAAGACTGGCCCCTCACGACTGGTGGACGGAGGAGCTCAGGAGAAAGAGCCGGGAGTTCCTCGAAAATCCCCCCCGGGTAATAGCATATCGGCACATGGCCCTGAGGTCGACTCCTCGCACCCCCTTGACCATCTCTCGGACACGCCCGCGCCTGCGCGGCCGTTTCTTCGCGATGAAGACGCGCCGAGTCGGATACTAGGACTCGTTGAGGAAGATCCAAATTAACCGTATCCATCATAGCCTCCCGATGGATAAGGTCGAAATCCTCGATGGGAGTCCCATCGGGATCCCTCGCAGGGTTGGGTGACGACCCGACGGCTTTCCCTTTCTGCTCCCGAGATAATCTTCCGCGTGACGACATATCGCTATATAATTCTACAACAAATCTAGAGAGAGAAGTGGAGGAAGAGAGAGAACGTACCTGAGTGTGCGAAGAAGAATGAGAGAAGCAAAGAAGGGCGGACTATTTATAGGAGAGGGAGGCGTGCAACTCTCGAGGTGTAATCATTACCCCCAAAATGGGCCGGCCTGGGCCTCGAAAGCTCATTAAAGCGAGCTTGAGACCTACGCGCCCCCCCTTCTTCCTTTTCTTTAATGCACCTCGATAACCGACCGGATCCATGCGACGTTTCAACTCCTCCTCGACATCCGAGTCCAGGAGCCGCGTCGACCTCATTCGAAAAAATAACCGAAGCTCGGATGACTAAGCAGAGATACCGTCTCTCGTGTCCCTCTGTTCACCTCACGGCAAAAAGGGTGCCACTCCGACCATCTGTCTTCTCGAACCTACAAATCTACAAATTCATCGAACCCGACTCGACCGAATCACCCTTCGATGAACTGGGGGGACTTACTGTAGGGGATGGATTTGATCATCCCTTCAAGGCCCAGAAGACAGATACTCAGGCCCGTCTATTTATCACATGACTCGGCTCAGCGGCTCGAGATATCAAAGTCTCGGCGCGGCCCAGAGTGCTTTTAGTCGCTCATCGGCGACCAAGCGAAGCCGGCTTAACGGACGCTCGCCGAAATCCGGCCCAATGAGCTAAAGCCCATTAGCGCGACGCGAACTAGGTCATAAGAGGACGAAGGACGGCTATAAATAGGAGGCAAGCGACAACGGAAAGAGGATCCGAAAATAGAGAGAAGAACGGCTAGAACTAGGGTTTTCACTTATACTTGTTTAGACCGATTCTGTACTTTTCCGACCGACGCTCTCCGAGCTCCGGTCTTCCGTTTAGTCGATCATTTTCCTTGTAACCGTCCGTACGATCTTTCGACCATTAATAAGACGTCTTTGCTAAAGCCCGCATCTCACTTTTATTTACCGTTCCCGTACAAACAAATCACTCTCAAAGAGTAGAGTTTTTTTATGTCTTTGTTTCTGTATAAGTAATGAATGAGAAGAAACGATATGATAACAACTTGTGTTCTTGAATCATTTGATTTCTAAATCTAAGGTTTGTGGCTTTTTGTTTGAAAAAAAAAGAAAAAAAATCTAAGGTTTGCAGCTGTAGTCACAGACTCACCAGAGAGAAACGAAAAAAAGGTAAAAGTTAATGTATAAGCGTCGTCGTTTTCACTTACCTTTCTTTTAAAAAAAACCCATAGGATACCCAATAGTATAAAACCCGAACGGGTAATTTATAAATCAAGATCCGCCCCAAATAAACCCGCAAAATTTTAAAGCTTAACATACGTGTTTGGATTTTAAAATTTTAATAAGGTTTCGGGTACCCTTAGGTTTTTACCCATTGACAACATCCCTAGGCGAGCCACACGGCGGCGCTTATGCAATTCGTGTATCTTATGTACTGGATTTTTTTTTTCTCACATTGTCAACAGGCGGCAATTTGTTACCTAATCTCTTTGTGAAGACATCTAAATTGGGCTTTAGTTCAATCAAAATGTAAATGGGGTCGAATTGTGCTTTTCCGAATCATGTTTCATTGAAATGAAACACGTTATGAATGTTTATAGTATCCTTTAAGAATGTCTAAATAAATAGATTATTATTTTTATTCTCATATAATTTATATATTTATATTTTAATTTAAGTAACATATTTTAAATAATAATATTATAAAAATTATATTATTGAAAGAAAATTATTCTAAAAATCTACTAAAAATTATTGGACTTATGTATAACTGTTTTTTGTTTTATTGTATTATTAATCATTCTAACCACACAATATTTTAAATAAATCATATTATTACTCTTCGTTTTATATCATACACTTCTTTCTAAAAATATTTTATCAGTGAACTGTATATTTAAATCTAAATATATATTTGAAATGTTTTGGTTAAAATTTGTGTCATTTCCTTTAGAGTTTGAGTTTGAGTAGGTTCGGATTCATAATTCAAATACCTGTTATTTTGGATATGTAACGGGTCTAGATTAGTTTGGATATTTAGGATCCGAAGAGGACACGAAGTACTCAAAAAACCGAAAATACCAAAACACAAAAATACCTAAAACTCAAAAAAATATCTGAAAATATTCAAATATCAAAAAGATCCAAAATTTTATTCGTAATTTGTTCGGAGAATCAAAATACCCAAATTTTATTTAAATACCCAAAATATTATTTAAAAATTTAAATATTACTCAAAACCCAAAAACTTGAACTATAACTGAAAAACTTGAACCAAAAACTTAAAAATATCTGTAATATCAAAACATATCTAAAATACCTGATATAACACATACACACAGGTCTCCAATAGCACCTTGATTCAAACACAGACCTGCGGGTTCAAAAAAAAAAAACTTAATAGGTATTTTGCCCTAGATCCGGATCCGAACCGAACTTATATTTTTGGGCGTTTCAGTTCAAATTTTTGGGGTCCAGATAAAATGTCTAGCCCTAAGAAGAAATCACATAAGAGTGTACAAAATCTCAAATAACTAATTCATAAATTATGTAGTCCAAAAATTCTCTTTTTCGTTTTTTTTTTCAATTTTGTAATTTAATAATGTGCAAAAGTTCCAAAATAGTAATTCATTTAAGAGTTTGTTTATAATTCAAAAAAAAACCCGCGCTTTTAAGCGCGGATCAAAATCTAGTCTATATTATTAAAAGAGAAATACATATAGAAATTGCCCCTTAATTTTCACTGAGAATTAAATTAAAATATCTATTTTAGTACTTGTCTTTCTCAGTTAGATTAATATGTTTTCCAAAATAATATTTTAACTAAACACACTATGATTTACTTCTCTATAAAATCAAGTACAAAGATTTTCTTTCTTTTTTTGTACAAACAATTCCTGAAAATTAATACTTCTATTCTTCGTTGAACTTTTAAGTCAAAGTAAAATCTGCATATACAGATTTCTATTATTTTTTTAAAACAAGATGTACCTGTATAAAAAACGAAAAAGGTAAATAATATTACTAACATATAAGATATCGACCATTGTAAACTAAAACCTTGAGAGTGCATATATATTCCTTTATGTATAATATTCAAACCATCTATACAAAAGGATTATTGCTAATCTTTCTAAACAAACCAAATCAATTAACTTGGAATGAAAACAGAATATCTTCATTCCTCTATCCAAATCTCTAAACAATATTCAATATTAATTATCCATATAAACTATAAAATATAAAATATATAAATTAAACGATAACAAACAATGAAAAATATTTGATATTACTAGAACTAATAATTTGTTTCCAGATAGAGAGAGATTCTTTAACTTTCACCGAATATTTACATATAATAAAACACTGAGATTTTTTCTTCGTTAACAATTGCCAAAGACTTTTTTGATTACAATTCCCGGAAGAAAAACGGTTACAACATGGGGTTTCACTTTATGGGCCTTGAAAATATTTATGTTATAGACTGTATTAATTATGTAGACACAAATGCAAGCCCACAAATAATTTGTTATTAGTAAAATTATATTCATATTTACATTTAAAAAAGGCTGTTTCATACATTAATTTTTTTTATCACGTTTATAAATCATACCATTTTCTTCAAAAATATTTAAGTAATTTGTAATCTTTTTATGGCATACTAAGTCATCATTTTTTTATTTCTCCATGTTTTTTTTTGACATCGAACGGCCATGTTTTAAATTGCAAAAACATTGTTTTTAATATATTGTATACAAATCTTTTTTTTTTGACATCTGTATACAAATCTCTAATTAAATATATATATATATATATAATTTTTATATGATATTGAATATTGGTCATACAATAGATGGTCTAACACACAAAAATCATGATTTACTCAATTTTAGAAAACTAAATATTACAAATATATCATTTAGTACAAAAAAATCTAAAAACGAAAAATTGAAACCAGCACGGTGGTCAAGGTCTAGTTAATTATTAATTTTTCATCTCAAAAACTTCAACATTGATCACTATATTATTGTTTAATTTGTAGGTTAAATACGTATAAATAATGAAAACAATATCAAAATAAACTATTAACTTAAAATAAATTAATTAATAGACAACAATAAAAGAATATTCTAATATGCGACTACATTCAGCTTAGCGATCTTCACTTGAGAAAAAAAAAATTTGTGATTCATGATATTCTGAATTTAGGGTTCCATGATTTTGTTTGCACAATGATAAGACTGCTAAGACCATGATTATTCCGGAGTTCTTAAAACTGTTTTTTTTTAACTTTAACTAAAAAAAGCTAAGAACCGGTTCTTAAATAAGAAATAAGATGTTCTTAGCTTTTTTAGTTAAAAACTAAGAAACAATTTCTTATATTTTCCTAAGAATCTCATTTTAAGAATCCGGGATTAATTATGCTCTAAACATTATAAACTATGGCAATGATACAACTCCTGATGTATTCTCTATTGGTGTCCATCTCGTAACTGGCTTCTTCTTCCGTGGCTTTATTACCAATGGCTCAAATCTGCTCCACCCCTGCTGTCTTTAACCTTCAGATCTATTCTCTATTGAACTCTGCTTAACGTCCAAGATATGCATACCCCCACAGCGCCGGAAATGACTGGTGGTGACGATCTCCCGCTCTTCTAAGCAGTTGGGGATGTATTAACGTAAATGGGGTGTCACATGACACGCGTATATACACTTTACATTTAGGGTTTCTAGGCTAATGGGCTCTAAAACTAATTAGTTCTAAGGAATCCGGCTTAAGGTACAGATACGGGTGTATTCATATTAAAGTATCTTTACCTTTTGTATATTACGATCCATCTTATTTTCTATTGTTTATCATTTTTACATATAAATTTCTAATACAAAAAAATATTGTATTGTTCTTTCTCTAAACTGGTTTACATAAATAATAACCTTTTAATTTATACATAAATTTAAACCTTGTCTTAAAATGATATATTAAACAACCATATTTTCAATTAGTATGAGACAAAGTACCTTTTGAAAATCATTCCGGTTTATATATATGTATGGGCATATAAAAATATTCGACCATATAAACATTACTAAATCAATTTCTAAATATTTGATGGATTTCTTACATCTTTGAGTAGAAGTTTATTACAAAAAGAATTTCATCTACGACATGTGCCGATTAGAAACTATTATTTTGTTATTATACCGTCACAAAGTAAAACTAACTTGTCCATCACAAGTTCGTAATTAAGTTGTGACGAGACATACAGTCATAATATGGTAACAGATGTTACAATTGTTAGTTTGTCACAATTTTGTCACTGATTGCAACAAAACTTAGATACGATTCGAATCATCACAATATTGTGTCGAAAAAGCTACTCATTTGTGACACAAAAATTTGGTCACCATAACGTATCTAAAATGTCATTAATTTGTGACAAATATTTTTTGTATCAAAATTTAGTCACAATACCATCATTTTCTTGTAGTGGTCTTGATATTATGTAAATTTAATAATTTTTTAAACAAATTTGAAATTTCAGTTAAAATTACTTAACATATTCTTACTAAATTCAAATGAACATGTATATCTTTTAAAGTTTTAAGTGTTTTTTTTAAACATCTGAAATATAAAACCCCCCAAATTAAATACATACAATACTAATCAAAATTAGAATGAGATATTAATAAAATTAAAACTGAGCTGGATTTTGCTAATCTGAATATAAACCTAGCCCACAAACACTAACTAGGAAAAAAGTTGTTAACAATAACGTTTTAGAAAAAAACTTCGATTCTATGATTAGGGGTTTATGCCTCTTTCTCAACCACCAATCTTGATTCATCTAACCCAGTTTTTATCTTTAAATCATCTCCCGATGTGATCAACATGCAATCCATAGTGATAGGAAGCTATTTTGCAAATAAAATTTTGATGATTAAAAGCTCTCTTCTAAAGTGATATGCTTGCAAGCAAAGGTGAGATGACATGCATTATTCTTTGATTTAATTAGGCATGGGCATTCAGATATTCGGTCGGGCTCAGTGTCGGGTTCAGGGCGGGTCCTTCGGATCTTAGATGTTTAGACCCAATAAGGTAATTAGAATTTGTCGATTCGGATACGGTACGGATCCTGTCGGATTCGAGTCGGTTCGGATCTTACACAGATGAACCCAATAGGATAATTAGAATTTGTCGGTTTGTGTCTGGTTTGGTTTTGGGTTGGGTTCGGTTTGGATATTATCGGGTCCGGCCCAAAATAACCAAAAATACAAAATACCTGAAATATCTAAATATCCGAAAATATCCAAATACCTGGAATTTTATCCAAAATTTTATCCAAAATCTGACTCTAAAACATGAAAATACCTGAAATTTTATCTGATTATCCGAGTTATATTTTTGAAAATTTAAAATTTTACCCGAAACCCAAAACCATATCCGAAAATCCAATTCTGAAACTTAAAAAATACCCATAATACCAAAAATATACTGAAACACCCATATATACCTAATATATACTAGAAGTTTCGAATATTTCGGGTACCCCATCGGGTCTCTCATTCGGGTCGGGTCGGGTCCTCCACAACAAGATCCAATGGGTAAAATGACATTACTCGTATTCGACCGGCTCGAATTTTTTTGGATCGGTTCCAGTTTGGATTTTCGGGTCCGGGTAAAATTCCCAGCCTATATTTAATATTCTCAAAGCCAAAAATGTCATTGAAACATATTTGTTGAAGCTTTTGGAGATACAACTTTCGGAATGTCTGTCATTACATATATCTTGACCATTCCTTCTTTAAGATACCCCTTAAGTAACCCTATTCTTCTTATTCATGAGCTTGTCAGCCTCAAGAGTCATGATGGATCCATTCTTGTTGAGCAAGGTTCCCGAAATTAGTTTGTTTCATGTCAGTCACGTACTTCACGTTCTGCAGAGTGATTTCAGGTTTAGATATCATCTTCAGAACCACTTTACCGCGATCTTCAATTTTGGAGACTGTTGTGTTCTCCTTAAACAACTGTTTCTAAGTTTTGCTCTTCTGATAGATGATGAACATCAATTTATTAGTACAAATGTGGATGATGGCTCTTGTATCATACCACCATTTCTTAGTGTTGTTGTTCTCAACCATGTTTACCTCGATCACCACTGTGCAAATGTTTTCCTCAGTATGATTGACTTGAGCCTTCTCATCTTTGATTTTGCTGCGGCACACATCAGATTTCTACATCACAAAATAAATTTTCACAATTTATTCATAAATTTAAAATCAAAAACTAAACTAGGCAGTTATATCAAAATTAATATTACAACTTAAATATTTTGTTCTCATAAAATTTTAATTTATTAAACTAAAATACTATATAGTGTAGGGAACTTTTAAAACAAATAAAATAAAGTTTATAACTTCACCAAAATATAAAAATATATGAATTATATTTTTCATTAAAAAAATTTGTCAAACAAAAAAGAATTCCTCGTTTTCAAAGCGCGGATCAAAATCTAATTTGTGAGTTAAATTAGAAATGAATGTAAAGTATATTGTGAAAAGGAAATGAATAATAAACATACACAGATATAGGCGAGTTAAAGCAACAAAATTTGGTTGTGGTTATAGGTGAGTTGACAATTTACTTAGCATCCATTATACTCTACGTGTTTATTGGATCCAATTAGACATGTTAAATGGCTGGTTAGCCATTTTAAAAAGTTCAGGTCTGTATCATTTTATGGGTGAGTTAAATTGTATGGGTGAGTTACACCAAATTGTGGTTTATAGATGAGTTCAACCAAAACATCGACTTTTAAGTTGATTATGTTTACTAAGTTAAGATAATTAAATTTTAGTTTATGCAGATAAATTTTAACCAAATTTGATGGTTATTAAAGAGTGGTCTAAAATTTTAAATATTAAACACAACAAATATTTATATTATTGATCAAAAGCCACTTCATCACTGTCATCCATACACATGTATATATATCTATAAACATAAATAAGTTCAAACTTGGGAAAGAAGCCATAAATTTTTATGTTTTAGATAGAAAATTCTTTTAGTTTTGGAATTGGTTTTTATTAGTAAAGACTATTGTAATATTTGATCAAATTTTAAAGTTGAAAGCAGAAAAAATCAAAAGTAAAGTGTTCTTAAAAAATTTGAGCAAGAGCAAATGTATGGGTTCTCTATTTTCCGTAACAAAAAAACACACACCAACTTTCTTTAAAAAAAAACTTTCAAAAGAAAAAACTTTCTTTTAAAAAATATTTATCTACTCTATTAAAACAGAAGTACAAATAGAACTTACCTTTTTGAACAAGTTTTTACATTAATTATTTTTCCATTTTTCACTCAGTTAAATAATTCCATTAATTATATTACCTTAACAATACATCACATCATTAATTATATTACCATAATAATATTACATATTTTTTTAATTAATTAATCAACATTAACTTTATGTCAATTATAAAAGTCAAACATATAAAATAACCGAGTTTTGCGCATGGTTAATAGTTCGGTTTAGTCTATCTTACAAAAAATTTGATTACCTTAACTTCAATTGGTGAAAATCACGTAGCAAACACACATAATTCAAAATCATAGTTTATGTGAACAAGATAATAACTTGAATCAAAATAATTAAAACGTATCACGTACATCCAGTCTTCTAAAATGCTTAGGCTCATTCTGTGAGGAGATGAGTATAAGCTAGCGTATGGCGGGGCCTAAACGGGGTATATACGGATATATAATTTTATACAAAATATAAATATAAAATTAATATAAATACATTAGTTTAAAAAATGAACATAAATATATTTATAATACAATTTTTTTGTACAAGTATATAGTTTAACATATATAAATAGTCTTAAATTATAAAAATTAAAATCATTTTAAATATATAAAGATGAAAAATTTAAAATGATTTTTCAATAATTAAACTAATATCTACAATCATATAAACACATAAAATAAGTAATTTTAATATAATAACATTAATGTAATATAATAATAATATTAATGTTCAAAATCCGCCTATGCGTCCGCGTAGACTGCATAATGTCTGCCTAAACGCTATAATGCGCTCGAATTATATAAATCCGCATAAAATACTGTATAACGTGAAAACCGTACGGTCGGCTACCGGATAGCGCCTAGACGCCGCCTAGGCGGACGCCTAGACCGTATTTTAGAACACTGCGTACATCTATTGTCGAGTACGGATAGTTAAATCACCATTTTTTTGGGTTTGAAATTAGATTCCTTTTGGATACTATAAATTTATATGCGGGGTTCGAGCTGGGTCCTTCCAGATCCAGATGAGTTCGGTTCTGATATAGAGAAACATAAAAATATTTAAATAACCAATATATTTGAAACGGTTCTGATATTTGTACCAAAAATAACTTTATTATTTGATTCGATCTAGATCGTTTGTATACAATTTATTATATGACGACATATCTAAAATATATAACACTAATCATTAAAAAAACGTAAGAACTAATAATTGCACCCCCTAAAACCCCCGCGGATTAAGCACTAGTTTCTCTAGAGTTGTGGATTAGCTCGAACAGACTAGAATTAAAAATTGAGATCCTCCAACGAAAAGTAAAAATAGTGCATGAGGTTGCGTAGAACTCAACTCCTAGAATCACGGAGCCAAAATGACAAAAATAAGACCAAAGAAACTACCTAACTAACTCAAAAACTGTTATTAAGACAGAGAGACTGAGCGGGAAGAGGCATGCTTGTCGGGATGAAGACAGAACAAATCTCCATTTTTCTTACCAAAAACTCTCTATTTCCCCTAATCTCTTCCTTTAAGGTACTAATGTCTTGCTAATTTTGTATTAAATCTCTCAAGTTAAGCATTATCTTGTTTGTTGTTTGTTGTTAGTTGTTAGTTATCCAACGAACATAATAAGACAAAAAAACATGTCCAAATAGTTTTTATTTCTGAGGTTTCCTCTTCTTCTTGTTGTCTGATGGCTTCTTCCCCTGAATCATCTCCTCCTCCGTCAAATTCAAGCTATTCTCCATCTCCACCGTCTCCTCCTTCTCCTACTCAAGGAGACTCATCATCTCCACCTCCTGATTCCAGCTCACCACCACCTCCACAAGCTCCTTCTCCTCCGAATTCTAGCAATAACTCTCCTCCTTCTCCGGCATCACAAGGGGGTGGAGGGAATGGAGGAAATGGCGGCGGCAATGAGTCTCCACAGTCACGTGGCTCCCCTCCTCCTCCATATAGGGGTGGAGATAATAGTGGCAGCAGATCATCACCGTCTGGAAACAATGGAGGATCACGCTCGGATAATTCTCCTTCTAGCGGGGGTGGTGGCGGTAGTGGAGGAGGAGGCAATAATACGAATACGGCGATCATAATAGGTGTACTAGTTGGAGCTGGACTACTGATGATCGTGCTAATTATTGTGTGTCTTAGACGCAAAAAGAAGAGAAAAGATTCCTTCTACGCTGAATCCATGAAAGGTAAAACCATTTACTTATATATTATATTATATTATATTATATAGATATTTGTGCGTATCAAAAGTTTTTAAACATTTTTCCTATTGTCTCAGGAAATCAATATCAATACTATGGAAACAACAACGACAACAATGCTTCACAGAATTACCCAAATTGGCATCTAAATTCACAAGGCCAAAACCAAGAACCTCCTAATAGTTGGGGAGGCGGTGGACCATCACCGCCACCTCCTCAGAAGATGCCTACAAGTGGAGATGCTTCCTCCTTGTACTCGGGACCAGCACGCCCTGTTTTACCTCCTCCTCCTCCGCCTACTCTAGCCCTTGGATTCAACAAAAGCACTTTTACTTACAAAGAGCTTGCGGCCGCAACTGGAGGGTTTGCTGATTCTAACCTTTTGGGACAGGGAGGTTTCGGCTATGTCCATAAAGGGGTGTTACCTAGCGGTAAAGAAGTCGCAGTTAAGAGCTTAAAATCGGGTAGCGGACAAGGAGAAAGAGAGTTTCAAGCTGAGGTTGATATCATTAGTCGTGTGCATCATCGATATCTTGTTTCTTTGGTTGGGTATTGCATAGCTGATGCACAGAGAATGTTGGTTTATGAATTTGTTCCTAATAAGACTTTGGAGTATCATCTTCATGGTAAGACACTTAATGTTACAACACAATGTTTTCTCTAGTGTCTATAGATTTAAGAAGGTTGTTGTTGTTGTAGGGAAGAATCTTCCAGTAATGGATTTCTCCACCAGGATGCGGATCGCCTTAGGTTCTGGGAAAGGACTTGCTTACCTTCATGAAGACTGTAAGTTTCAACATTTCACCAAATTTTATTTTCTTAGCCAATGTTACAGAACAGAAAAACCACTGTTTCTAACTAGTAATTTCTTTATGGCTAATAAATTGTCGCAGGTCATCCTCGGATCATTCACCGTGACATCAAGTCTGCAAACATTCTCCTGGACTTTAACTTTGATGCAATGGTTATAAATTAGTAGCTTCATTCCTCTTTGGTTTATGTTGATACAACATTGCTAATGCTGATGACTTTAAGCATTTGTCTTTGTAGGTGGCTGATTTCGGATTAGCTAAGTTAACTTCTGATAACTATACTCATGTATCTACTCGTGTGATGGGAACTTTTGGGTTAGTGTTCTTTTACTAGACAAGATCCCACTCGTCACTTAAGAAACATAACCATTGTAGTGTGACCTTTGCTTCTTTTTTTGCACAAACATGTGTAGATATCTAGCTCCAGAGTATGCATCAAGCGGTAAATTAACAGAGAAATCAGATGTTTTCTCGTACGGTGTCATGTTATTAGAACTAATCACTGGAAAACGACCGGTTGATAGTAGCAGCACCATGGATGACACTTTGGTAGATTGGGTATATATGATTTTTTTTTTTTTAATTTCCTCTCTTCTTTATTATAATAAATTGTGCATGTTCTTTGCCTTTTTATTTTGGTTGTTAATAATTGCATTTTGTTACAAATATAGGCTCGTCCAATCATGGCTCGCGCCCTAGAAGATGGAAATTTTAATGAGCTTGCAGATGCAAGACTTGAAGGCAACTACAACCCGCACGAAATGGCTCGAATGGTGACTTGTGCTGCTGCTAGTATTCGCCATTCTGGACGTAAACGCCCAAAGATGAGCCAGGTGAATCAAAATAACAACCCAAAAAATCTAATTGTTTTATATAACATGATAGTATAATGTTTTGTTTATGTATATTCAGATTGTAAGAGCATTAGAAGGAGAAATGTCACTGGATGCTCTAAATGAAGGTGTGAAGCCTGGAAATAGTAACGTTTACGGAACATCAGGAACAAGCTCGGATTATAGTCAGACATCATACAATGCAGACATGAAGAAATTCAGACATGTAGCTTTGTCGAGCCAAGAGTTCCAAAGCAGTGAAGGTGAAGGATCATCTAGCACTGACTCTCGAGAGACTAAAAGTCCTGCTGCTCCTAAATGAAATCTCTTTTGAAACAACCAGACATGAATCAACATCTCATGGTAAGATATAATGAAAGAAAGGATTTTTGAGGAATTTTTAGGTTTAAAGAATAAAGCCATGTAAGCTGAAAAAGCAATGTCATTGTTACGTTCAGATTGTTCTATTTGTATAAGCAAACCCATGAGACACTTATAAAATTAGGTGGACACTTAGATTTCTAAAACTCTCAATCACTCCAATGATCTCACTCATGCGTTTCTTCAAATCAACAATGTCTTATTTTATCTCAGCTAAATATTTCTCCATTGTAGACTATTTAATTTAATTATTTGCTAAAACTTCATATTCTCTAAGATGTGTTTCATCATGCCACTAGAACACGTGATTTGGTTTTATAGTTTTCAACGCAATCATTAAGGAGCTGATTGGTTGGATTGTAGCTGTAGAAAATTTACGGTAGAATTTAGACTGTAGAATTTTTTGATGTAGCTGTATCTAGTGTAGCTATAGAAATTAAATGAAAAAAATGATAAAAAGAAAATATATTCCTATAGAAATATTTTAAAAAAGAAATAAATTTCTACAACCATATTTTTTTGCTTTAGAAAATAAGGTTTCTACAGTCTTTTATTTTATTTTATTGGCTTTAGCTTTAAAAACTAGTTAAAGCATGATTGGTAACTTTTTTTTTTGGTCAAAGGCATGATTGGTAACTTAAATGGTTGTAGATAGAAATTAAAGTTAAAATCAGTAGCTACAACCCAACCAATCACCCCTTAAGTCTCCACAATGTCATTTCCTAGCTATTTCGGGACTTAAATTCATTGATATTTTACACTAAGAAACAGATCTTTAAGCTCCTCACAATCAAGATTGCATAAAATTATTTCCAATAGTTGACTTTATTTTTAGCTTCAAAAGTTTATTTTCTTTAAAACAGACAAAAGTAAGCAACATATATTCTAATATTTTTCTTCATTTTGTATTTGTAAAAAGAATATTCCAAATGTATTCCTATTCTAGTTTATAATTAATTTTTAATAACATCTTCCACTTTCTCAAGTTTATTAATTTTATCCCACTGTTTTCTTTTAACAATAATCTAACACAGTTGCTATCTAGTATAAATTCAACATTATCATATAATAAAATTATTACACATAACATAATAAATAAAAAAGAACATTACAATTTATAAAGAAACACCAGAAACATATTTTTTTCACAAGTGATCAATTAAATTGTTCTGAAGTGTGAAATAAATCTAATTTATCTTTAATTCTTCGAAATCGGAGTAAAGCTTCTTGGAGACAAATATTTTCATGTTATTCGATATCAACTTCTATATAGAACTTTTCTTCCAGATTCAGTTGGTGCATCGAGATCAAGCTCATCCTCAATTATCATATTACATAAAATTATACAAGTGGTCATTATGTCATGTGTCACATTTTTCTAAAAAAATGAACTATTCCTTTCACAATTACAAAGCGTGATTAGAGAAATCTAAAGGCATATTTTACATCTTTTCGACATGATTTATGTTGTGTAGCAAAATATTGCTTTTTGAACCCTTTGGCTTGTGAATAGATTGTACTATGGTAGACCATTATGGATATACACCATCAATCAAATAATAGTCCATATTGTATTCATTTTCTAGAATAATATAATGAGCAGGAGGTGTAATACCTTGAGCGAGTTTGGAGAAAAAATGGAAAGATTCCAATACATTGATATCATTGTTGCTCCCAACATCCCACAATATCTATATCATTTCCAAAGATTATAAGCCACAACAGTTTCAAGAATAATAGTTGGTGATCCACTACGACATGCATGTCATATTCAAAGATCATAATCCACAACTGTTTCAAGAACTATAGTTGGTGATCCACTACAACAGGCATATTGATCTGTCCACGCGGTAGGACAATTTTAAACTTTCAATACATACAATATAAGTCAACTAACATTCCTGAAAACCACGTTCTCACCAATATATAGAAGTTTCGAAACAGGTGTTGTGATTGTAAGTATTTCTCTGAGAATATCTCCACTATAGCTCGATAAAATCTTAATTGATTTACTGATTTTTATGTATTCGTATGTTGCATCAGCTGTACACCGTAAGTTAGCTTTCTAAAAAACTTTATTTTGTGATGTGAATTCCATAGAAAATCCTAAATTTTGTGCATGCATTCAATCCAAACAAATATCCAATTTTATTGGAAATGGGCAAAGAATGGCAAGCTCAACAACCTCCACAAAAATCAACTTCATTTGTGTAATATTTTAATAATTTAATTGATTTGGAATCACGAAATGGTTTACCAAATTATTAAATGTTTGTTTATGTTAATTTTTATTAAGATTGTATTAAGTTGTTATGTTCATGTTGTAGTTATTAATCATATATTTTTATTTTTATAGTAATTATATAATTTAATTTAATTTAGTATATTATTTTAATATATCTGATATTTTAAATTAATTAGATGAAAATTTATAGTTAAATTAGAATTTATTGGGTTATATTAATATATATAATCTTATATGTGGTATCAAAGCATGGTTGTGAAGCTTTTCTTTCGTATGCGGTTTTTCAAAATGTTTTATCGAGTCAAAAGGAATCACAAACAGCATAATTAGGGAATTGTCACGTCCTTCCGTTTAGATTAAGTTGGGATATTAGGATCTTACTCTTTTTGTTTTGCAGTGGAAATGGTTCCTTTTTGACAGGGGTGGAGAGATTTCGGATTGAAGAGTGGTGCAGAGACATAGAGTTAGGAGGATATCTGGAATAGAGGGTTATGATGGGTCGAGTGAGTCAAATTTTTCAAGTGATTCAAGTTCTGATTCCGACTTTGAGCAGGAGAATCTGAGTGAAGGTTCTGAGAATTCACATGTAATGGGTTTGTCTGAGTTTGAGGAAGCTGAGGTACTGGAGGAAGTAGCGAGGGATTCTGATCATTCGAAAGCTTGGACTTATTCACAGACATGGATTCGATTCCATAAGTTTCATCTGACACTATAATTAATCAATTTGGAGATTATACCAGAGATGAAGACGTAACAAGAATATCGAGTATTCATAGCAGAGCAGGATAGCGTTTTTTTCGATTTTGTTATAGTTGACATACCTCTTACTTTTAGATAGCATTTGCGAAAATGTAAACGCTATGTTTAGGTTGTCCGATTTTAATTCTGCAAAAACTTTTTGGGAACATAGTACACATATCACTTTTACTTTTAAAACACTATACATAATTAAAGCGGAAAAATAATTGATTTTCCCTCTCATCCTTATTTCACTTTCCCTCTTACTCTATTTTATTTGCCTCCAAAAGCCCTATACCCTAAATCCTAAACCCTAAAACCAAGAATTTAAACACAACCCCTAGACTCTAAATTTAAACTCTAATATTTTAACATCAAATCATAAATTTAACTTCAAATCTTAAATATAAATTCAAAATTAATATTTTCAAAAACTAATCTCAATTCTTAAATCAATACCCCAAATCTTTAACCTTCAGACCCTGTACTCAAACCTTTAATTCCAAACTCCAAACTTAAAAACTAATTTTAAATTAATCATATACCCTAAACTCTAACTAAAAATCTTAAAACTTTAATCTTTTCTATTACTTAACTTCAAATCTAAACCCAAAACATTATGTACTTTACATGAATGTATTTTAAAATTATTTACCTATGTACTTTACATAAATGCATTTTTTATAAAATTTCTTATAAAGCCGAAATCTAATCACTTTGTTAAAGTTATTAATCATTATATATCATACCTTAATTCTCAAACTTCATATCTTAATCATACTCCAAACTCTTATAAAATTGAATCATAATAAAAGTTATAAAATTTTCAATCTATTTAAACATTAGCCCCAAACTATAACCACATTAATTATATAAATGTTTTTTGGTCGAAATTATATTATAGATTATTATTGTACTAAAGTAAAAACACTTATCTTATCCGTAATCCTAAGTTTCATATCCTAAAGAATAAAAATTTATCTTTCAAACTAAAATAATTTTAACTATAAAATCAACACACGAAAACTATTAACAGCTTTCTATAAGATTTCATTAAAAACGTAATATGATACAGAAAAATAAAAGAAAACAAAAAAATCTCATTGGCTAATCCCTTTAATCGGACGGACTCAATCTCTTTTTATGTTTTTCTCTTCTCTCCTCTCGATCTCTCCTTCTAATCTCTCAATCTCTCCATAGACTCTCTCTCAATCTCTCAATCTGTCCATAGAAACAACAGGTAGAAGAAAGCTCAATCTCTCATCGGTTTCTTATTCTCTATCACTCCATGAAAATGAAGCTTGGCTGGAAGAAGAAAACAGAAACGGAGGATTACAGTTCAGATCTACTCCATATTCAGATGGCTCATGCCCCGCTGCATCTCCGGCTTCGTCGCTGAGTCTCGACTTCGCCATGGTCTTCTCTTCTCCTTCAGAAGAGACTAATGGAAGAATCAATCCAGAGAGAAGAGGCTAGTGGAAGAAGAGCTTAGTCGGAGATGAAGCTCTCTGCCGCTGCGTCTCAACCGCTAGATCTATCTCCGCTAGTCCTAACGCGGATAACCACCACCACCGGACTTCCGAAGAACCAAGTAATGTTGGTGGAAGGTTGAAGAGAAGCAAAAACGAGGGAAGATACTCCAGTATAGCCAAGAGGAATGTGTGTAACCTTTGGAAGAGTTACTATGATGGGATGTATGAGTGGAAGACCATAACAAAATGCTATGCAACTTACGTCTTTAGCAATGTCTCAGTGAACGAAAATTGTGGTTTATGTAGAGAGAGTGAGCATCATGCTCGAGCTTGCACAAGAGTCATGAGCCAGTCGAATTTGGGTAGTTTTGTGATATGTAGTTTGTATGAAGCAAGTGTAAACTATGTCATGGAATTTCCTAACTCTAATGTCGTCCAACCTGCATGTACCCCCGTCATTCATCCATGTCGTCTTGTTTGATCAGATCCAATCATGACGAGAGGAAGAATACCTAGAACATGTGCTAGTATTAGGCGTGGTAGTTATCCTCGTCGTTGAGCTTGTGTTTAGCTAAAGTAAGTGGGTGTTGAAACTCCCTCATTGTGTGTTTAAGAGTTCAGTTGTTGTGTGATCGCAATTTTGTATTGCTCAGTGCATTAATATTGTGGTGTTGCTGGTTGCAACTGTGTGATTAGTGTTGTGATAGTATTGTGATGAGTATTGTGTTGTCCTAGTTGTGATTAATGTTTTAGAATGTACATCTTATCGTATAGGTTGTGGTAGGTTGGTTGTGCTTTAGGGAAGTGATTGTCTAGGTTGAGTGAGAACCCTAGAAACCTCGTGGCGTTTGTGTTTGAATCTACAGTTAGGAAGCCAACATGTTATTTATACCCATGCATGTGTAGTGAATTGTTGTGGTGTCGGAAGACCCCGACTTTTGAAAAGTGCCCTGAGAAGATTGGCGAGTTTGTGGTGTCTTTGTTCTAATTAGTTTGGTGTGAAGATTCAGAAATCATTTGTGTGGTTGTGAGTGGTGTGGTGTGAAGAGTCAGAGGCATCAGTAGATGTCAATAGTGGTAAATGAAGAAGTGTGAAGAGTTTGAAGAAGTTATAATTGCTAATGGTGGCACGGTCAGAGAAGTATGAAGTGGTTTTGAACAAGAGAATGCTTGTGAAATTATGAGATGATGTCAAGAAGGAAGAAAATATCTGGAGAAGTTTAGTGAAAAGATAAGAAAAGTGTGAAGTCAAGAGAATGTAGTTGAAAAGAGAGAACGATGTGGTGAAGATGGAATATGGAGTTCAGACAAAGAGATATCCCAGAAAGAGTTGGTGTTGTATTTGTTGTCAGTTATATAAGACTGCAAGTTGTTTCTAAGGAAGGGAGACATTGAGTAAAGTTTTATAAGAAGAACACATGGAGTTTGATCACATGAACATCTGAGAAGTGTGATGGGAAAATGGTGGTAATAAGAGATAAGTGTATGTAAATCAAGAAAGACTGAATGGAGTAAAAGAGAAGGATATTAGGATTCACAAGAGAAGTGGTGAAGAGAAGAAATAGTTTGAGAAAGTATTGAAGCGAAGTTTTGAGAAGAAAAAATAGGTGAAAAGTTTTGAAAGAAGATTTAAAGAGTGCTAGGAGAAAGCTATGATCAATGAGAAGAAGATCAGTGAATTAAGCCAATTTCGAAATGAGAATCATAGCAAAGAAGGAAGAGATGATGAAGGTTGTAAAAGATGCAAGAAGAGTTGAAGTTCGAGTACCTTGGAAGGTGATGAAGTGGTTATTATATGGTTGATTGGAATGAAATTCAAAAGAAGGATGATAAGTTAGAGTTGCACAGCAGAAGCGTGTATATGACGTGTACTCAGGACTTAAATATGAAGTCAACGGAAAGTTAACGACTTAGAAGAGATTAACACTTGGAGTAAACTACTAGTACAAGTTAGGAATGGAGATTTGTCAAAGAAGATTAAAGATATGTCGATTATAAATCAAATTGGTCGAGGATAGGACATGAAGATGCGGTATGGTCGAGGTTGAGTATGAAGAATTTTTAAAATCACCAAATCAAGTAAGATCTAATCTTAATCATCAATAAAGTTCAAAAGAAGACTTTTGGTCGAGTCAGAATCCAGTTGGCTCGAGCAAATTTGGAGATGTTTGATGGAGGTTTTGGTGTGGCCAATGGAGGTTAACTATAGTTGTAGATGGACAAAGAGGACCAAAATGAACCCAGGAGTTTGGAGATCAATCTAGGAACATTTCTTATGGTACTTGGAGGTTAAAAATGGAGTTTGGTCGAGGCAAAATCATGATGGTTTGGAGGAACCCGATTTTGGTTGATATGGCCGACATTGGTTCATTGGGTGAGATGATTGCCGAATGGATATGTGCAAACATGTTTTGTTCAATGAAATGAGTGTTTTCACATGACCTAAGAAATAAGTCAACTTAATTGGGAGAAAATTCAACAAAAGTCAATGGTCTAGGTGGTGCCACATACCATTTGGTCCATTTCCAATCCAATGGTTGATCAAGCCATGTGGAGGGGACAAATTCTTTTAAACCAGGGAAGTATGTAGAGTCAACTAAAGAGTTTTATGGTGAATTAATAAGATGGAAAATGTGCAAGGATATATAATTTGAAGACATCATAATTCTTTTTGTCTTCAAAATGGGAGCATTTGCACATAAAGGAGAATTAATGGGGAATGTCATTTAAGCAAGTTACACACGACATCTAAAGTTAAAATATGACCTATAGGACCTCTTTTGTCAGTCTATAACTATAGTGGATGAGGAGAAGTGTTTGGGACTGTTCGTTCCCCATAATACCAAGAAAATGTTTTTGGTGGAAAGTAAAAAAGATTGGTGGAGATATGTCAAGCAAGATAGCAAGCATGCATATGTGCATTCTACATGTTTGGACTCTACCTTATGATAGGGGAGCAAGGCTAGACCTTAGAGAAACACTTGGTCTCAGCATAAGTGGTTTATGGCTGAAAATAGGGGTATGTGGCAAAGTGACTTTGCATGCAAGCTTTCCATCCAAATTTAATACACTGAACCTAGTGAAGTAGGTGATCTCGTGGCTAAAAGGATATAGACAGAATGAAAATGTTTCTCACCACTTGCCACCAAAGCATATTTTGAAACCTTTTGGTGATGACACCTCTTTAGACACATGTCTATGAGCTTCCATACAATCTATGGCTATAAATAGGACCCTTAGGATCAGAAATAATAACCATTTCACTCCCAAACTTTTGTTCTCTGTCGTTCTTAATTTTCCTCTTTGAGAGAAATAGGCAAAAACCGCTTATTGTGTGTGAGGGTAAGGTGTGTGTTAGGAGGCTGAGTGATGGTTGTCCTTATTTGTGTGATTCCAAGGGTGGTAAGGTTTCATTTATGCATTTTAAAGTGTTCTTACTCCCTTAAGTCATTAGTCTTCCTAAACTAGTTTTTAAGTAAACAAGGTTATAAGCGGTAGAAGTGTGATCAAGCCTGTGATTGTGGTCTTAACTGTAGAGTGAAGACCTAGGTGTGTTCGGAGAAATTTTTGTGTGTGTAATAACCATATTTGGTGCAGGAGAAGAACTTAGACCGGTGCGTGTGCAGCTAAACTGAGAAGAGCATTAACTGTTTATATGCAGGTTGCATGGGTGTGTGGTAAACATCACACGTGTGTGATTGCATGCTTTATTATGGTTGATAGCATCTTGATTGATAGTTTATGTTGTTATTACCATGCTTGTCTAGATAGTAATGGTGTAGCATGCGTAAAGTAGATATGGTGTAGCATGCTTACCTAGATAGTATTGAGGTGTAGCATACATTGAGTAGTTGTTATTGTGCATGCTTTTCTAAACATGATTGTTGTGTTGTATTCATTGAGAAGATGATATATGGCATGACTATCTAGACGTTGTGGCATGTGTTACATTGATAGTTATGCATGAGATGCATTGTTGGTATGCATGTGTTGCATTGATAGTTATGCATGAGTTGCATTGTTAGCCATGCATGTGTTGCATGATGTTAAGTTGGTAGTTATGCATGAGTTGCATATTGTTAAGCTGTGGTAGAGCATGTGTTGCATGATATTGAGTTGGTAATTATGCATGAGTTGGATATTGATGAGTTGTAGTGGAAAGAATTCCTTTTTGACAGGGGTGGAAAGATTTTAGATTGAGGAGTGTGGTGCAGAGATTTAGAGTTGGGAGAACATTTTGTTCAAAAAAAAAAGAGTTGGGAGGACATTTGAAACAGAGGGTTATGAAAGGTCGAGTGAGTTTGGTTCAAGTTCTGATTCCGACTTGAGAAAGAGAATTTGAGGTGAACGTTTAGAGAGTTCACATGTGACGGATTCGTCAGAGTTAGAGGAGGCTGAGGTACTGGAGGTAGTAGCATAGGAGTCTGATCATTTTTAAGGTTTGGACTTATTCTCTTCCTCGAAGTCGGAATCATAACTTGAATCACTCGATGAATTTGATTCACTCGACCCATCATAATCTTCTGCTCCAGATGTCCTATCAACTCTAAGTCTCCGCACCACACTCCACACTCCACACTCCTCAATCCACAATCTCTTTATCCATATCGAAAATGAATACTTTCCACTGCAACACAGAAAAAGGGTAAGATCTTAATATCTAATCTAATCTTAGCACATAGATATGCCCTTTCTCTAATTATTACGTTTGCGATTCCTTTTGAATCGATAAAAATATGAAAATAAATAAAAGCTAAGAATTAATTTATAATTAAAATTTTAATTTTGTAAAAAAGAGAAACACGAATAGTATATATTCATATTTGAAACAATATTAGTGAAAAATTTGAAATAATGTTGTATATTATTTTATTTTGAAGTAATAAGTGAATAGAGTTCCATCAAAGCAACATGTTTTCAAAATGAAACAAATACTATAAAATGAAGCATGGATGGAGATTCAAAATCATATGATGGTTTCTTTTTAGAAATGACTCTAGATACATGACTCAAGAAAATAAAAACTTTTGAGAGTATAAGCGAAGAATCCACTGCATGATAAGTTGGTAGCATTTTTAAGTCTTGAACTAGTCATTGTCAATAACTATCAGATTTACTCGAACAGGAGGTGGCCATGATGTTTAAGCAAGTTACACACGACATCTAAAGTTAAAATATGACCTATAGGACCTCTTTTGTCAGTCTATAACTATAGTGGATGAGGAGAAGTGTTTGGGACTGTTCGTTCCCCATAATACCAAGAAAATGTTTTTGGTGGAAAGTAAAAAAGATTGGTGGAGATATGTCAAGCAAGATAGCAAGCATGCATATGTGCATTCTACATGTTTGGACTCTACCTTATGATAGGGGAGCAAGGCTAGACCTTAGAGAAACACTTGGTCTCAGCATAAGTGGTTTATGGCTGAAAATAGGGGTATGTGGCAAAGTGACTTTGCATGCAAGCTTTCCATCCAAATTTAATACACTGAACCTAGTGAAGTAGGTGATCTCGTGGCTAAAAGGATATAGACAGAATGAAAATGTTTCTCACCACTTGCCACCAAAGCATATTTTGAAACCTTTTGGTGATGACACCTCTTTAGACACATGTCTATGAGCTTCCATACAATCTATGGCTATAAATAGGACCCTTAGGATCAGAAATAATAACCATTTCACTCCCAAACTTTTGTTCTCTGTCGTTCTTAATTTTCCTCTTTGAGAGAAATAGGCAAAAACCGCTTATTGTGTGTGAGGGTAAGGTGTGTGTTAGGAGGCTGAGTGATGGTTGTCCTTATTTGTGTGATTCCAAGGGTGGTAAGGTTTCATTTATGCATTTTAAAGTGTTCTTACTCCCTTAAGTCATTAGTCTTCCTAAACTAGTTTTTTCGTAAACAAGGTTATAAGCGGTAGAAGTGTGATCAAGCCTGTGATTGTGGTCTTAACTGTAGAGTGAAGACCTAGGTGTGTTCCGGAGAAATTTTTTGTGTGTGTAATAACCATATTTGGTGCAGGAGAAGAACTTAGACCGGGTGCGTATTGCAGCTAAACTGAGAAGAGCATTAACTGTTTATATGCAGGTTGCATGGGTGTGTGGTAAACATCACACGTGTGTGATTGCATGCTTTATTATGGTTGATAGCATCTTGATTGATAGTTTATGTTGTTATTACCATGCTTGTCTAGATAGTAATGGTGTAGCATGCGTAAAGTAGATATGGTGTAGCATGCTTACCTAGATAGTATTGAGGTGTAGCATACATTGAGTAGTTGTTATTGTGCATGCTTTTCTAAACATGATTGTTGTGTTGTATTCATTGAGAAGATGATATATGGCATGACTATCTAGACGTTGTGGCATGTGTTACATTGATAGTTATGCATGAGATGCATTGTTGGTATGCATGTGTTGCATTGATAGTTATGCATGAGTTGCATTGTTAGCCATGCATGTGTTGCATGATGTTAAGTTGGTAGTTATGCATGAGTTGCATATTGTTAAGCTGTGGTAGAGCATGTGTTGCATGATATTGAGTTGGTAATTATGCATGAGTTGGATATTGATGAGTTGTAGTGGAAAGAATTCCTTTTGACAGGGTGGAAAGATTTTAGATTGAGGAGTGTGGTGCAGAGATTTAGAGTTGGGAGAACATTTTGTTCAAAAAAAAGAGTTGGGAGGACATTTGAAACAGAGGGTTATGAAAGGTCGAGTGAGTTTGGTTCAAGTTCTGATTCGACTTGAGAAAGAGAATTTGAGGTGAACGTTTAGAGTTCACATGTGACGGATTCGTCAGAGTTAGAGGAGGCTGAGGTACTGGAGGTAGTAGCATAGGAGTCTGATCATTTTAAGGTTTGGACTTATTCTCTTCCTCAAGTCGAATCATAACTTGAATCACTCGATGAATTTGATTCACTCGACCCATCATAATCTTCTGCTCCAGATGTCCTATCAACTCTAAGTCTCCGCACCACACTCCACACTCCACACTCCTCAATCCACAATCTCTTTATCCATATCGAAAATGAATACTTTCCACTGCAACACAGAAAAAGGTAAGATCTTAATATCTAATCTAATCTTAGCACATAGATATGCCCTTTCTCTAATTATTACGTTTGCGATTCCTTTTGAATCGATAAAAATATGAAAATAAATAAAAGCTAAGAATTAATTTATAATTAAAATTTTAATTTTGTAAAAAAGAGAAACACGAATAGTATATATTCATATTTGAAACAATATTAGTGAAAAATTTGAAATAATGTTGTATATTATTTTATTTTGAAGTAATAAGTGAATAGAGTTCCATCAAAGCAACATGTTTTCAAAATGAAACAAATACTATAAAATGAAGCATGGATGGAGATTCAAAATCATATGATGGTTTCTTTTTAGAAATGACTCTAGATACATGACTCAAGAAAATAAAAACTTTTGAGAGTATAAGCGAAGAATCCACTGCATGATAAGTTGGTAGCATTTTTAAGTCTTGAACTAGTCATTGTCAATAACTATCAGATTTACTCGAACAGGAGGTGGCCATGATGTCTTGAACCCCCTCCCCCTCCCCCACCTCCCCCCTCCCCCACCTCCCGGACTTTGGTGTAAACGAGACAATAGCTATAACCCCTGTTTTAAAATTCGGACGCGTTACCGATTACTCGTCCGCGTATTCGGTGATCGGACTATGGCCATGGCGAATAAGATCAGATCGGCTCCTCTAGGCGGTGTGGCGAGTTTGTCCCCTCATTGACCGCATAAGTGACAAAGGCGGCGCGTAATCGTCGAAGCGTTTTCCTCAGTTAGGCTCACAAATCGGTTTTGTTTTGTTCTGGAAATTTTTGATTGACAATACAAATCCTAAATGAAAAGTTCAAGACGAAATCAAGAGACGCTTGAGAAATGGAGACAAAATTCAAGAAGGAAGAGTTCGAAACTTTAAGAGACGGAGACGAAATCATGAAGGAATTGAGAGTTCGAGACAAACAGAAGCTGAACCGTGTTACAGATACTCACAAGAGTTCGTCGATTTACTACTTTCTTCTGCTTCTTGAAATCGAGGTAAGATTCTTTTATGATTCCTTCTTTTTTTGTTCAGTCATAATTTGGAGGTAAGACATGTTTGAGAAACTGTGAACTATATTTTGTTTTATGTGTTCTGTGCATTTGTTCCATGAAAGGGTGAACCCACGTTACAGATACTCACTACGATGATCAATGGTGCTGGTTTGATGAGGAACAAGATCAAAGAACACCAATTATTTGATGAAATTCTCAAGAGAGGGTTCACACATGATTGGGGAGTTTATAATACTTTGATGAGTGTTTTCATGAAATGCAGAGACGTGAGTGATGTTTTACCACAATATGGAAGGAAATTGTTTGGTTCCGAAAACACTAACTGTTGTGATGTTGATAAAGTTGTTTTGTAAGAATGGTGAAGTCAATTTAGGATTAGACATGTGGAAGTATGTGCTGGAGAAATGATATTACTCTCATGGCCACGCATTGTGTGCTCGAAGAAGAGCCAATGATGCATTTGAGTGCTCAAGGAAGATAGTGGAGAGAGGAAGGTGCGTGAGAAACCATGAGATTTGGACGAAGATCATGAAACTGCATAACATTTGCCGCCTCTTGGAACATAGCTAATGTAGAAGGTATTTCTATGTAATCGTTTTTTGTTTTGCAAACAAACCACATTGTGAGATTTGTATGATCAAGTTATATATTCAACAGAATATTGACAACATTGTAGTTTGCAACTAAATTTACAAAATTGTGAATTTTATTATCAATGATGTTATACATAAACATATTATATAAAAGTTTGTGTTATACATATAAATGGGGTATTACACATACAAAAATTCCGTCCCGCGTACTCCCCGAGTTTTTCCCGATTTTTCAATAAATCGCTAGGCCCGGGTGCGCCGCACGCGTAGCGCCTAGCGAGTTTTTGAACACAGCTTCATTCTCTCACAGAACTAATTTCTCCATTGTGTTCATTTTGGCCGTGAACATTCTTGGCTAATCATGAGTGAACTTGGAGAATATAGCCTTTCCTTCATTCTCCTAAAAACGGTCTCATTTCACACTCACAAGGTGATTTTCTATTAGCTTTATTTAGAGGAGTATCATGTACTACTCTATTCATATCTCAAAGCTATGGACACAAATCATTAAAAGCAAATGCTTATCCTCTATTCCCTACATGTAGCACTGTTTAATCATCATAGGAGCTGGGTATAGACCGAAGTCTTACAGTATTTTGGAAAGATTTAGTTTGACTTAGTTGTCTCCTTGAACCTATTTCTTGGGATCTCCGGTCATTTATGTAGAGTTACCGCCAAACCCCATCTTAATTCACAGGCTTACTCATTCCTATTGATGATATAGCAATTTGATCTCATGACACACCTTTAATAAAAGGATCCTAGGTTATCATCATAGTGAATATAATCTCTTGAGATTAGTCGAGATCAATTGTCTAATGATTTTTGTCATCTTTTTCAAGATACAGTTACCCATTTATACACAAAAACCAGTGTAAACACTAGTTTTTTTTTTAGAAAATCATATTTTGATAACTATCACTAAGTTCATTTGGCCTCTTTACCAACGACTTTATATGGTAAGCAAAAATTCCCCACATTTCGTGAGATAGCTCAAAAACATGCATATTTACATTTAACATCTCTTAAAAGTTTAGAAAGTTAATCTACAACTCCTTTATATTAAAATGAATAAAAAGCAGTTATTACAAATTTCTTTAAAATGTGTTTCATTCTTAGAAATTCACATTTTTCCATATAACTATTCTCATAGTTGTCTCAAGTCGATTTATAAATCTTACTTGTATATTTTGGATTTTTCCAAAACCATATTTTTGCTTTTTAGCAAATATACATATATCATGACAAGATCATTACTATTGGCATCGAAAGCCACCATTATATATGTTTATTCTCAACTATATTGATTTTATAAACTACAATACTCATATCAGTTTCATTCATATTGATCTGAGATTTTCCATTATTTTTTTCATGTCATTCAAATAAATCAAGTTATTTTTATTTTTGATTTTTGGACATTAGTCCTATACTTATCACTAGGCATTAACATGAAAATCTGATAAAGATCAGAATTTGGCACAATCAAATGTGGCAGACCACTACCAAATAAATTTGGTGCATCGTCTCACTAACTTAGTAATCAATTACATCTCGAAGTTCATAAAAGGGCCCTTAATAAAATATGGACATTCCAATAAATATTAGAATTCCAATCTATATAGAATACAAGATTGTAGGTGGCAGACTATTTTCAATTTCTTATGGCAAATAGATTTTTATGTGGCAGATCTCTCCCAAATTTAATTTGGGGCGTCAGACTCACAAAATCCATTTCCATCCCATTTGATCTCTTAAAGATCAAACTATTGTTTATAAATGGTATATTTCACCATATTTGAAACTTTAATCTTTTATGCTCCAACAAGAAAAAAAAATCTGAAACAATACATCATAAACGTTAAGTCATTCTTGATAATTAAAGTAAATATTTATCTGTAACCAATTCAAAGCATAAACCAGACCAAAACGTCTACCTTTTAATTCTATTACACAGACAGTTTTTTTTTTAATTTTTTTTTTAATTCTATTAAATTCTGCAATTTAATAAAATCAATAAAATACTCAACAAACCTATAGTATGATTCGGATCAGAACAGTCAACAACTATCGATCCATGGTCACAACTCTTTCTTCCTCTGAATACCTGTATTGTCATAATAATTTAACAAATATCAGTATTAGTAAGAAAAAATTATTTTAAAATATTTTAACTCAGAAACAGTTCTAGAAAATCACGAACAATCTGATAGAAGCGAATGGTTTTCCATCATAATTATTTCTTCAACTCCTGTTTTCATGAAAAAATACTTCACAAAATTATCAGCTTTCGTTAGTATAATAATACAAACGAAAATTACAGAATTAAGATTGTAACAACCATTCCAAACCTATTCCGACATCAATTTGAGAATAGTGATAGACCTGTTCTTAAAAAAAGTAACCTTTTACAATAATCAATCCGGTTAGTGCAAAACAATAAATAGATATTTTGAGTTAAGACTGATAGAACCGTATTATATAAACAATATAAAACTGAATATTATAAAGAATAAAATTGATAAGATTATACCAAAAATTAAGAAAAAGATAATACAATCGCAGAGTTGAGATATTATCTCTTTCCTTAACTCAAAATACCTCTCCTAATACAGCAGTTCGATAATGTAATAAGTTCCAAGATACAACTGCAAATAACCTTTTGATCTGCATCACTCTATCAGAAGTCTGGCAAAACTAATTTTGTATATACTCTCAGACACCAAGAAAAAATCAAAGACAAAGAGGAAAAAATAATGTGAGGAATTGTATTTTTTTTCTGTGTATATCAACAAGTTAACACAAGTGCTCCTTTTAAAACTTCAAAAAGATGAAACACGTTATGACATTTATGGAGACACTAACGTACACAATCTTTACCAGAAATAAAGGAAAATTGATTCCCTTGACTGCGATTCGAGTACGTTAGAGATTTTAGTCATAAAGTGGCATTGACTAAATCAAAACCAACAATATACTAAAATTGGATTTATATTTTATATTTAATCAAATAACAAAATAATTTATGAATAACATTTAAAACAAATTAATTAACATAAAGTCTAATTAACTTATTAAGTATAAATTAAAATCCACATATCCAAAGTTAAATATTTGTTAAATTTTATATTGAACCAAATATATAGTTTTATAAGCTTTTCATGTCATTCTCTTTGGACCTCCATTCTCATTTAAACCAACTCCGATTTTGACCAACAAATACACTAACTTATAGTGTTCACGATGAGGATTATATCGAGCCCAAATTCCGGTTCTTTCGACAGATGTCTCCGTCAAAAAAACCCGTTGGAAAAATGGTCCATACCACTTTGTCAAAAACGAGTTCCAACAATTTTGTATATGTTAGGATGGCACAAAGAAGGAAACACCGGTGATGACTTTGGTGCTGGTCCTACTAATACATTTGAGAGGAGAGAAGCATGGACGAGTCAATCTCAGGAAAAAATCGAGATGGTTATGTTTATGGTCAACTAAAAAGATTGATATATTGTTTTCTATTTTTGTTTCCCTTGCATATAATACTTTCTAAAATTTTAAATTGGAAAGGAACAATAAAATATTTTTATGATTGAATTATGGTGAAAACATATTCATTTCACCGAAATAAAACGCATCTAAACTTCATATCTTGTGACTATATATATTATAAACAGCTAAGAGCTTAGGCATCACAATGAACACGTTTCAAACCTAGCAAAAAAAAAATAAGCGGCATGAATTTCATATCTGGCTTGAAGCCAAAGAAGTTTATGTGGAAGATTAAGGTAAAGGTCATAAGACTCTGGAAACATACTCGACTGTTGGTGGAGAGACTATTGACATAGTTTTCGTATTATTTGTTATTATGAATTTTTACCTTTTTAATACCTACTAACAAAAATTGATAACTTTTTTTAGTCCATTCATTCCGCATATGAATAAAAAATAGGTAAATCTAAGTTATTATCCAAAAATTTTTTTTATCTTATATTGTGTATTATCATGAAAACAAATTACTAATCATAGGTAAATTCCAACTGGTTGCAATAGAAATGACCCATGTATGACACTTGCAAAATCTGAGAACATATCACATCCCTATTCTTTCATACTAGATATTCACGTATTTATATTTTTTTTGTTTGCAATCAGTGAGCTTGCACTTTTTATTTACAATTAAGTTCTAGATTACGGTATTGGAAATTGTTTATGGTATTTAGAATCTATATAAGTTAATGCCACTTAGAAATGATGATTTGATGACTGCTGTCCATTGTAGAACAACAATACTCAAAATGTCGCTAAAATCCTCAGAAGTTGACATATACATTTGTTTCATGCTAAACTCGAAGTGTTTATCAACTTAAAAAAAAAAACTATTGTTAATAAATACTAATTGTATAACAGATCTTTGAAAAACAGGAAAAAACTGTTCTATAATTTATTTTGGTTCATTACCAGTAATTATTAATCCAGTTATCTTCTTTAGGAGTCTGTTTCATAATTTTATGCATAAATATCTTAATTTTTTATTGTGTATCACTTGACTCTGTATTTTCTATATTATTCCAAAAAATTAAGTGAAAAGATTTTTTGTTCGAAAACTCAGTAATAAAACTAAATTGTGGAGAATTTAATAATTAATTTATTAGTTAGATATTTATTCTAATTTACTATGTACATTTATTTGTTGTTTTTAATGTGTACCCATCTATTATATTAAAACAGAAGTCACCATTTCACTTCATGTGTGATTTTTTAGGTTGGACTATTCATTAGAAAATTTATTAAATGTTTTTCACTAAGAATAATAATATATGTAATCTTTAAAATATTTAAATCATAATATCTTTTGATATATTTTTATTTTAAATATAAATAAATATATTTTAAAAATCCTAACAAATCTTTTAAAAAGATTCTAACAAGATCTTAGTTTTCAAAAATTATATATAAACGATTTTAACTAATTTCGTAATTATTTTTGATTAAATAATCTTACCAAAAAGTTCAAATATTTTTTTTATAAAATAATAAATTAATTAATTTCGTGATTATCAATATAATATTATTATAAGTTAATGTTAATTAAACAAATATTCCAAACACATAATTATATATTCCAAATTTTACAAAAGAAAAAATAAGTCCTAAAGTATAACTTTTTTAAATGCAATACGAAAAACAAAATATTCTAAAAAAATTAAAATAGTTAATATTTTGAAATCTTAGTTTAGTAAAAAAACCAGATAAATTAATACCATAACATAAAAAACATCCTACATCGATAAAAAATTATAAAATAATATCATAGATGATGAGCTATGCATAGAATATACTAAAATATTAGGACTGAACAACTTAACAAAATAATGTATTTACTTATAGAATTATGCAATATACTAAAATGATAGATGATAATTCTATTTTAAATACAATATGAAAACATAAATTATTCTAAATAAATATTATTTCAATAGTATAACTAAAAAAAATTAAAAATATATGTAGGCAAACTGTCCAAATTAAAAAAGATACATTTTGTATGTGATTGTCTGTTAATTATTTTAGATTATGATGTGATTGTCTGTTAATTATTTTAGATTATGAATTTATTTTACTTAACTCAAAAATATATTAGCATTTAATATCTATTAATAAAAAAGTTTAATGTGTATAAATCATTATATATTAATAGTGTCGAATAAAAAATCAAAATAATAAGATTATAAAGTTATATAATATAAAAAACTAAAATATAAATTATATATTTAAAATGTTTAGTTATACATATATAAAATGAAAGCAAATACGCGCACGGTTGTGCGGGTCGAGATCTAGTTCAGAATTAAGTCTATAACAACCTTCGTTTTTGCTATGAATTTTGAAGATATGTACACTTCATTATGTATATTTGACATATAACATATACTTGTGGGTTTAGGAGAAAATTCGTACTTTAAATTTAAATAAACTAAACCAAAGATGTACCCACAATATTTTGTATAGGTATGTTGTTAGCGGCGCCTAAACGTAGCAGATCACCATAAGTTTTTTTTTTTGTAACACCAGATCACCATAAGTTTGAACCTAAATTTCTAGAATGTATTTCTGGTACATTTTCCTTAATTGGGAATATTTATATCATTCAGTTGACCTGGATGAATAAGGATGAGGTGTTAGTCGGTATTTCTTGTCATTTGGAAGCACATAAAATCTGATACTTCGTAAATTGATCAGGCCTGCAGTTTTCCTCGATCCTTTGAATTTCTTTTTAAAAAATAGTCTCTAAAAATTAGTGGCAAAAAACAACAACGAACACATTCTTGATTTGACAAACATTGTTATTAATTTGTTTTGCGAGTCCTACATTGTTAATACTGATAGGAGTTTGTTAGGTTTGTGAATTAGGAGTTAACCTATGACCTTTTTGACTATAACTGTTAAAATGACGAATTTATTGGCTATGTATTTGGTGGAAATATTGATCATTTTATTTGGTGTCGGTTTCCCTTTTTGTTTGTTCTTCACATAGCTTTATTAGACGAACTTGTATCTTATGATTGACCCGTGTTCAGAACGTTCGTTATTCTGTGTTTCTTTGTCACCAATTTTTCTTTGTTTTTTTCATTCTCTTATAGTCATTAGGCTATAAACAAAACTGATTTCTTTTATTTTTTTCTATTATTTTAATATTTATTATGTGTTGTTTGGAAGTTTGTGTGATTTATTAATCTAGATGGATGTGATGATGTAATTTCTGAATGTAATATGGCAATCTTAGATTGCTAAGAAAGAACACATTCTTTGTCAAAAGTTTTTTTTTGGGTTGAATAAATTTGACACTCATTCAAAAAGATGATGTAATTTTTGGTATGTGCATATATCAGATTGGGTTTGATTAATTTTATTTTTTTCTGGTAATTATTTTGTATTTTAGGTGAGCAATTAGAGTGGGAAATATTTTCTTATAAGCTAATTGTGGATGTATTTTATTTGTTTCTTTTTGTTATTTTATGTTTTATGTGATATTATGTTTTTAATATTTCATCTCAAAATTGTATAGTTCTATATATATTTTGTGCTACGCAGTGGTGTTTTCGGTTTGTTGCGTCCCAATACTTTATTTAGCTTTGAGTTTTGCAAACACGATTTAACTTGACTTATAACATAGGAGATGTTGTCCAAGATAGAGGGTCCCTATGTCTGTAGTATAATACTTAGCGAGATAAATGCTTGGCTTCTTTACATAATGTTGTAGTTGCAATGTCAGATACCATTTGACAATATAAATCTTTCGTAAATAATTTCAAAAGTACATAGAAACAATTTGCACCTAAAATTTGCTTGATTTCGCTCGTCTCTCAAAACAGTCACTGGTTAACGAATTTTATAGAGCAAATTTGATTACATTGGTTTACAAAAAGGACATTTTTTTTCCATTTGCCTCTTTAATACAGATACGTGAACATGTTCTCTGTTGTGCTTTTGTTTCTTTGTCTCCCGGTGATTAGTTGATCGATTCTTTTCTCTTTATGTGATATTGTAGTGAATAAGATCTGGAATCTCATCATTTAAGTGTAACATATCAGAAATTCACAAAATGAATCTTGTTCACAATTACACAGCACATTATTTGCTATAAGGTCTTTTGGTGATAGAGATTGTTAGAAAGAACGTAATATTTCCTTCAACTAAACTCTACAAACAAAAGACATACCAACCAAAATTTTGAGAAATTATTCAAGTTTCTGAATAGTTAAACAAAGATGAAGGATCTCATTCTTGATCCTATCTCTGAAAGATTCTGTCTTTTTCTCTATATGTAATTGACTTGTGCATATCAAAATCAACCTCAAAGTAGCTTGGTCCTGTCCAAATGATCAACACACACGCACAACAACAACATTAGCACAGAGCTCTGAAAAATTAAATGTGCGATTCGGTTCTGAAAACAAAATGAAAGATTTGTAATACAGCCCGAATTAAATATCAAAATAGCTGTCGTTGTAAGTTGTGAAAAAAATTGGTTTTAGTAGAATTTAGCTGAAGACCCGCAATCTTCACCAAACCAGCCATAAATTTTGACTCCTCATCCACGAAGGATGAAATTTCAAGACGGTCTCAGCTCTAAACATTTTAAGCTCGTCATAACATCAACAACACTTGAAATTTCGTAAAGGAACTGTAGCTTTTCTTGTGAATCATTTTGTTTCCTCCCTTTCATCATCTATAAATCTCTGCAAGAAAAAAAAGATATGGCGAAAAGAATCATGTTACTCGGGTAAACGCTATTGCTCTGAAGTTGCCTTGAACTCTATTCCTCTCCACGCACATCAACAAACATTCTAAGCTCGTTCTCGGCCAGGTGCTCTTGAGTTGCCACATTGATGGAGCGGAAACAATGATAAACAACTCAACCAAGGGGTTATAGAACCACGCTTGGGACCTGTCAGCTCAACCAAGGGATTCTAGGGAATTCTCGCTTGGGACCTCCTTCTTGATTGATGAATCTAATCAAATCAATACAAGGGATAGAGAATTATTCTCCCAAAAGCCAAAGCTCTTTATTAATCAAATCAAATTAAACTGAATACAACTTTAAGTTTGAATGCTTATTTATAATAAATCCTTAAATCTAGAAAACTCTAATCTTGGTTAAAATAGGATTACCATTAAAATATAGAAAATACAAATAAAAGGTAATTATCTATGTAAACTAATGAATAATAAAGATATTTGAATAATGATTATCAGGCTGCATCAATTGCATCGATCGACGAGCTCAACCTCACATCGATCGATAGGTGATTGAATGAAATCGACGGCCAGATGAAGCTCTTTGCAGAGAAGCTTCACGAGAATCTGCAGAAGCGAAAATCGACCGATAAGCAATCTGTTGCATCAATCGATATACAGACTTCAGAGATCTGTACCAGAGCCGATTTGGATAAATTAGCTGATGATGTCTACACAGCAATAACAAGCGTGGATGATTCACAAGATAGACGTCTAGACCAAACGTATTTCCCGCTTGTTAACGAGGCTGGAAGCATGGAATCTAGCATAGAAGGGATGCAGAAAGAAATCAAAGCTATTCAGAGACAGCTTGCGAGAAGACCTGCGCCCTTAGAATCGATCGACCAAGCAACCAGCGCATCGATCGATGGACTTCAACCAAGGAATCGATCGATACCAGCTCCATCCAAGAAAAGATGATCCAACGTCTTGATTCAATGCAAGCAGAGCTTAGTGACCTTTCAGAACATGCCTACAAGAAGATAGGATGGCACGCGGTCAGCATTGAAAGTCATGAAGAAAGGATTCAAAGGATCACTGATGAGTTGATTGAGTTAAAGAAGAAACGAACCAGAGAATATGAAGCCACAAGAAGCCTATTTGGCATGATTCGGTGAGAAGAAAGATCTGAGAGGATACTTGTTTCTCAACAAGTACCGGACTTCATCTCAGTAGCTCATCCCATCAAAGTCAAGCTAGATGACTATAATCAAAGCGCTGAGTGGGAGGCAACCCACTGTTAGGTAGTTTTTCATTTTATTTTTATCTTTAGGATTTTATTTTTCGTATTTGTTTTTCTTTGCAGTTACAATTAGAAGATATCGATCGACATGAACCTAAAAGAAGCGATCGACGAAGACGACTCAACATCGATCGATACGCATCGCGGTCAGGTATATTGTTCTAAAATTTTTGATATCAGTGTACTTTATTATTGCATATGCCTTCACTAGACTAGTTATACACCGGGACAAGTATGATTTAAGTCCGGGGATGTTACTGATCTTTGTTACCTTTTGATTTCATCCAAAATGTTTTCAAAATGGTTTTATTGAGTCAAGAAAGGGATAATGATAATTTTAATTTTCACTTTTATCTAACCAATCTTTTAGGCACCATTCTTAGATTTGTTGATGCAGAATGTACTATAGATGCTAAAGTTGATCACCTATCAGCTATGACAACACTTTCATTGATTGTCGGAGGAACCAAAGCTGATTTCCAACCTAACGACAATTCTTTGCTTGTCTTGGGGCTTGGTATACATGGGATCGGATGCTTCAAACAAGTCTGGAAGGTAAAAGCCTTGTGTAGATAATTTTATCACCTTCTCTCTCTCATTTTCGAAATTAGATTTAATTTTTATTCAATTAAAAAAAAATTGAAAATTATCTTAAATTTATGTTCTAGGAATAGTTAGATATTAACTAGGAAGGAATTCGAACATGGCTTGGCGGTTACCCCCCTCAAGACTTGATTCGTAAGAATTCTATAGGTAAAGGGTTCGAACAGGGCTTGGTGGTTACCCCTTCAAGACTTGCCATAATGAATCTAGGATATAGGTCAAAAAGTGAACAGGACTTGGTGGCTGCAACCATTAAGGCTTGATTCATGGAAGCCTGTCCAATCTTGGTCAATGTCTTGCAAATGAAAGCAGACTTGACTAGGAGAGAAATAGTAGAGAGAGAGGATATGAACTAATTTTTTACCTACAGATCCAGATACTTGTTTGAGCAACCTTGCATCCTGTGATCGATACTCCCAAGGTAAAGCCTACATTTTTATTTTTATGTACAGAAATGAACTCAGTTGAGGGGTTAGTCAGACATGAATGCTAAGTTGTTGGCTAGATGATCAAGGTAGCTTAACTAGGATTTTGCATAATGTGCTTCTGTGATTGACAGACTATTAGATGTGGTTTGCAACAAAGTAGAGCTTATGATTCTAAGTTTGAATTTGATTTAGTCCCTGCTTTTCAAAGCCTCTTTCATAAAGACTGCCTGTGTGTTTGCTTGAGGACAAGCAAAAGGTTAAGTCTGGGGGAGTTGATATACCATGGATTTTACCCGTTTTTACCCATGGTATATGAGTGTTTTTACTACTATTATCTATGTTTTGGAGTCTATTAGGTATGTTTTCAAGTTCAGAAGCATTTTGGAGAAAAGTGATGTTTTAGGTGCCTTTTTGGAGCTTAAAGAAGAGTTCACCCGAGATCAAGACCAGAGGTCGACGTCAGAGTTACACATCGATCGATGCACACTCTGTACAATCGATCGACACACATTAGCCGAAGGACGATACATCGAGACCACAATCGATCGATGTACAACTTGTACTATCGATCGATACTGAGGCGGCTGAAAGACAAGTTGGACCTGGCCGAACTTGAAGCCCAAGATATCACAGTTTACAAGAATGCCCCTGACGAGTCTTTTAACCTAATGAACTCATATATTTATATGCCTAAGTTTATACAAGTTAAAAAAGTCTTTTTCATATACAAGCTTTTACAGTAATACACGTTTTTATAGTTTTAAGAGTTTCTTCTTCTTCTACTCATTTTCTTTCAGTTCTTTAATTGTTAACAAAGGTTATAGAATTCTAGACCTAGAGGAGAGATCCAAAGGTATTTGTGATTGGAACCTGAGTGTTCACCCTCTAATAGGTCTATGAACTTCTATTATTACCTTGTTGCTATGAACTACTTAGCCATGTCTGAGTAGATTCACTTGTTAGATTTAGGGTTTAAATAGGATATGAGGGATTAGCCCCAGCCTATAATTGCTATAGTTGTGATATTTATTGTTAGGATTGTTCACTAATGCTTTTCTAGCTTAGCTACCTAGAACATGAACTTGGATTGCATTGATTCATTACATGCAATACTTGATAACATCCTAAACATGCTATGACCCTCTTGAGATATCGCGGCTGATCTAAGATCATGGTGAGCATTGTATCAACTTCAGCATAAAGCTTGCTTAGAGCCGTATCGGCGATACTCCTATAGAGTAATCGATCGGCGTAGCTAGAGGTGTATCGGTCGATATTCCTATCAAACTATCGGCGATACCAGCGCGTATAGCCGACCGCAACACCATTTAGCATCTAAGTAATATATGGTCTAAATAATCACGAGAGCTGATGGATTCATTTAATAAGTGTTGAGCTCGACATATCATGCAAGCAACTTGTTAACCTTTATAGTATTTATAATCCTGAGTTTCTTCTTCTTCTACTCATTTTCTTTCAGTTCTTTAATTGTTAACAAAGGTTATAGAATTCTAGACCTAGAGGAGAGATCCAAAGGTATTTGTGATTGGAACCTGAGTGTTCACCCTCTAATAGGTCTATGAACTTCTATTATTACCTTGTTGCTATGAACTACTTAGCCATGTCCGAGTAGATTCACTTGTTAGATTTAGGGTTTAAATAGGATATGAGGGATTAGCCCCAGCCTATAATTGCTATAGTTGTGATATTTATTGTTAGGATTGTTCACTAATGCTTTTCTAGCTTAGCTACCTAGAACATGAACTTGGATTGCATTGATTCATTACATGCAATACTTGATAACATCCTAAACATGCTATGACCCTCTTGAGATATCGCAGCTGATCTAAGATCATGGTGAGCATTGTATCAACTTCAGCATAAAGCTTGCTTAGAGCCGTATCGGCGATACTCCTATAGAGTAATCGATCGGCGTAGCTAGAGGTGTATCGGTCGATATTCCTATCAAACTATCGGCGATACCAGCGCGTATAGCCGACCGCAACACCATTTAGCATCTAAGTAATATATGGTCTAAATAATCACGAGAGCTGATGGATTCATTTAATAAGTGTTGAGCTCGACATATCATGCAAGCAACTTGTTAACCTTTATAGTATTTATAATCTGAATTCCTTAATACTTACCCCGAATCTAACTACTTTTCTTCTTGTTTTCAAAACCAAATCCTTTCAACCGAGTAATCTCATCCTTACTCAGCAAACCTGCACTTTACTTTAAACTATTTTCAACCTAGCATAGTCATTAAGATTGCATCTTATTTGTACACTAGCTCTCTGTGGATTCGAACCCTAAGTACTACAACTGAACCTCTTATTTGAGAGAGTAAAAGTCACTCCTTAGGGTAATTTGAGTGATATCACTTGCTGCATCAGGTCTCGTCGGCCAAGAAAGATTCGTCTTCGAATCTTCAATCGATTTGTCGACGTAGGATTCAGCAAAAATCCTCACAAGCAGAATCTGCACAAATCTTATGCGAGCGAATTCTTCATAGAACTGTCTCGCATCGAATATTGCACGAGTCTGATTATGCTTAAATTCTTCTGCATTGACGAGATTGTGCCCTATTTTTGCACGGACTAAATTATCAAAATCATATTCTTCATAAACATCATAGAATGGATCTCCACAAATCTCTTTGTAGATCTCATCATCTTCATAAGCGTTGTAGATCTCTCATGGCCTTCTTTTCTCCGACAAAAGGACTTTTGTCCATGAAAGGATAGAAATTGCAACGGCTAATCAACATGACATCGAATCATTCTTGAGTAAGAAACCAAAGAAGCGGCTCGATACCACATGATGGAGCGGAAGCTACGATAAACAGCTCAACCAAGGGTTTTGGAACCATCGTGGGACCTGCTTCTTGATTGATGAATCTAATCAAATCAATAAAAGGGATAGAGAATTATCAAAAGCTGAATGAATCCTATTTATAATAAATCCTTAAATCTAGAAAATCCTAATCTTAGTTTAAATAAGAAAACCATTAAAATATAGAAAATACAAATAAAAGGTAATTATATGTGTAAACTAATGAATAATAAAATATTTGGATAATTTCCAAATATCTTGCTGCATCAGGTCTCGCCGGCCAAGAAAGATTCGTCTTCAATCTTCAATCGATTGTCGGCGTGGGATTCAGCAAAAATCCTCACAAGCAGAATCTGCACAAATCTTGCACGAGCCGAATTCTTCATAGAACTGTCTCTGCACGAATATTGCACGAGTCTGATTATGCTTAAATTCTTCTGCATTGACGAGATTGTGCCCTATTTTTGCACGGACTAAATTATCAAAATCATATTCTTCATAAACATCATAGAATGGATCTCCACAAATCTCTTTGTAGATCTCATCATCTTCATAAACGTTGTAGATCTCTCATGGCCTTCTTTTCTCCCGACAAAAGGACTTTTGTCCATGAAAGGATAGAAATTGCAACGGCTAATCAACATGACATCCAGAATCATTCTTCGAGTAAGAAACCAAAGAAACGCGGCTCTGATACCACATGATGGAGCGGAAGCTACGATAAACAGCTCAACCAAGGGGTTTTGGAACCATGCGTGGGACCTGCTTCTTGATTGATGAATCTAATCAAATCAATAAAAGGGATAGAGAATTATCAAAAGCTGAATGAATCCTATTTATAATAAATCCTTAAATCTAGAAAATCCTAATCTTAGTTTAAATAAGAAAACCATTAAAATATAGAAAATACAAATAAAAGGTAATTATATGTGTAAACTAATGAATAATAAAAATATTTGGATAATTTCCAAATATCTTGCTGCATCAGGTCTCGCCGGCCAAGAAAGATTCGTCCTCGAATCTTCAAACGATTTTTCCACATAGGATTCTGCACAAAATCCTCACAAGCCGAATCTGCACAAATCTTGTACGAGCCGAATTCTTCATAGAACTGTCTCTGCACGAATATTGCACGAATCTGATTATGTTTGAATTCTTCTGCATAGACGAGATTGTGCCCTATTTTTGCACGGACTAAATTATCAAAATCATATTCTTCATAAACATCATAGACTGGATCTTCACAAATCTCTTTGTAGATCTCATCATCTTCATAAACATCATAGATTGGATCACCATAGATCTCTCGATAGATCTCATAGTTTTCTTCTCTCTCAACAAAGGGACTTTCGTCATGGATAGGATAGATGTTCGCATTCACCATGACATCCAGAATCGTTCTTTGATTAAGAAACCAGGCTCTGATACCAACTGATGGAGCGGAAGCAATGATAAACAGCTCAACCAAGGGGTTATGGAACCACATTTGCGACCTGCCAGCTCAACCAAGGGATTCTAGGGAATCCTCGCTTAGGACATGCTTCTTGATTTATGAATCTAGTCAAATCAATACAAGGGATATAAAATACTATTCTCCCAAAAGCCAAAGCTCTTTATTAATCAAATCAAACTGAATACAACTTTATGCTTGAATGCCTATTTATAATAAATCTTTAAATCTAGAAAACCCTAATTTTAATTAAAATGGGAAAACCATTAAAATACAGAAAATACAAATAAAATAAATAATAAAGATATTTGGATAATTTCCAAATATCTTGCTGCATCACACACTTAGGTCGGTTAAAAACCTATATTGTTCCTCCAGCCACCTCGTGTATTCCATATCGAACACCACTATTTCTGCTTCACATTGAATTTCTTCATTTGTTCACAAATATTCAGTTTCAGAATTTACAATTTTTTGTCATATAAATGAAATAGTTACGTACCAGAGCTGATGTTGTCGGGACCAATGGGTAGTCCACCTTTCTGTTTATCTCCTCCTATAAGAGACCTGTTGGATCCAAAAACCACCGCTAAAATGAGCAGGCTGAAGCCCGTTAATGTCATAATACAACTTTGGCATAGAGAGGTCGACCAAGAGAATCTTGTGGCCCAAATCAGATGAGAAAGTATGTTAATCAAAAGCCCATCATAAAAAACCGTAAGACTTGGTCTTAGCGACCTCAACAAAGAAGGAGAACAAGACCGAAAATCTCGGAAGAGGTTGGATGAGATCGCGGAGTCAAGCAATTATAAAAGCGAAGTCGAGCTAAGAGGAAGACAAGACGAAAAAGCCTAGAGAGAGAGAACTAGCAATACGTCGACCTCTTTTAGCTTGCTTTAGTTCTACATTCATTTCGATCTCAATTGTAGTTCTCGATCTCATTTTCCTTACTTGTATTCAATCTTCATCGATCAATAAAAGTCCATTCTTGTCAACCGGAATCTGATTAAATCGTTGTGTTCTAAGGAAGTCGTTGCCTACATCCTTTTTCTCCCTAATTTAATATCTCAAACACTACAAAATTCTTAGTGTAGATTTTAGGATCTACATTTTGGCGCCGACTGTGGGGAGAAAAACGATTAACATCCTTGCTAAGAATCCGATCTAAGGTTCCTAAGCACGATAATGTATCCCAGTCAAATCCCATTTGGAAACTCATCCGGAGTCGCTGATCCCAACCTAAACGGATCTAACCCGAGAAGCGACGTACCACATGTCGGGCTTAACGGCTCGACTCCGACGGATACACCTGAAACACGAAACCCATCTTCGGGAACTGCCGGGGTGACGACTCAAAGTCAGACTGGAGCTAGAGTCTGGACTAGGACTGGGCAGAATCAACCCGGAGACGATCCAACCGTTCGAGCACAATCGACGAGACCGATCTCACTGACCCCGTTAGCCCAAACTCGGGAACAAGTAGCTGAAATGGCGAGCATGGTGGCATCACTCGTCGATAAATCCAGAACTGAAGAGATCGCTTATCGAAACATCGCGGATCGATTAGAGCGAATGGAGAGGGAGCTCGCCGAACATCGAGCTAATGCTCAGACACAAACCGGAAGTCGACCAGATCCATCGATCCGAACACCGACCCCCCGGACCAATGGAGCCTTCAGTACCCCAGAATACCCGAGCTCATGATCAATACGATATCCGGGCGAAAATTCCCAACAGCCATTCTGGCCGAACCCAGCCGCAAGAGGTTTGAACTACGACGGATCCGGCGAGATACCAGCTAGCTCGCAAGGGATGCCGGAAACACCTCCCGCTACCCGCAGCATTCCGAACTTAAGATCGGAGGAGGCACGATCGCAGATCCCACCGATTAACCCCGGACCTCCTGGAGGAAGGTTCACGCCCAGTAACAGGAACGGAATCGACCAAATTCCTCGAACCGACTTTACCGAGGAACCCAGGCATACTCGGAGTTACACGTTCCAAGACGCCACGGACACGGAACATCAGCGAGAAAGATGCACGATGCCAAATGAGACTGGCGAGTTCCAAGAGTATATCGAAAGAAACGACGCTGAGCTTAGAAGAATACATGCTATTATGCACACCGCGACGAGCTCAGCTCCGGACATCGATCAAGTGATCGAAGAAACTAGAAGAACTCCTTTTACCAACCGAATCACCAGTGTCAGATTGCACGATATTGGGAAAATTAAATTCCCCGAATACTCGGGAAATTCCGATCCCAAAGCCCACATCCGAGCCTTCCGATTGTCGATCTCGCGAGCACACCTCAGCGACAAAGAAAAAGAAGCAGGATATTGTCGCTTCTTTGCCGAAAATCTAACCGGTCCAGCTCTCGAATGGTTCGCCGGCTTCGAAGGAAACTCGATCGATAACTTCACCCAATTAGTATCGGCCTTCTTAAAGCAGTATTCGGTCTTCATCAAAACAAGAGCAACCGAAGCCGACCTATGGAACCTCAAGCAAGCTCCCTTCGAATCCTTACCTACATCAACAAGTTTTGAGAGATCATATCGAAAATCTCCAACCTGAACGAGGTCGTAGCCATAGCCGCCCTCAAGAAACCGAGCACAAGGACTACAAGACCGTCGACAAACAAACAAGCTTGGAACTGAACAATAGGCTCCAAAAATTTCAAAAAAGAATGGATCTCCCCATAACCCCAAAAATAAAGAAAAACAGCATGCGTCCTAACAACCACAAACCGTTTGGGGGACAAAAACGCTACCAGCCAATATTGACCAAAAAATGGCATTTCCCGGCAGCCAAGCACGATAAGCCACCTCAACGCATTGATTTCATCTACGGCGGCTCGAAGTTATGCAATTCAGTCAATTCGATCAAAGCCTACCAGCGAAGAGCTGAAAATAACATCGGAATTCGAGAACCTGCATTAGGACCAAGCCACGAAATCACCTTCGACGAAGAAGAAACTCTCGATCTCGATAAACCTCACGACGACACACTCGTTATACGTCTAGACGTAGGAGGATGCAAGCTCTCCCGCGTCATGATTGACACTAGAAGTTCTGCCGACGTTTTTTTCTACGACGCTTTCAAAAGAATGGGCTTTACCAAAGAACTCCTTAAACAAGAAAGGACACCTCTCATCGGCTTCGCCGGTGAAACAACTTACTCCCTCAGATCAATCGAGCTCGCAGTCACAGCAGGAGACATCCGGAAGATTTTCGAATTCATCGTCATCGATCGACCAGCCCCTTTCAATGCTATCTTAGGACGACCCAGGCTCTACAACATGAAAGCAGTGCCCTCAACGTATCACTAATACGTAAAATTCTCAACACCAAGAGGAATATAAACAATCCGTGGAAGCCAAAGGAATTCGAAAACCTGTTATTTCACGAGCTTCAAAGAGATCGAATCCAACCCGTAAAAAATAGGAGTCGACCTCGATTCTTTGCCTAAAAATAAAAACGAAATAAGCACACCATTATGTGCACGATCAGCAGAACCCACCACCCTATACTAGGGTACAATAATTGAACTACGATTCGACTTGATCCCTCGTTGAGGGTACGTAGGCAGCTCTCATCACGAGCCCAATCACCCTTAACAAACCAAGCCTTCCTCCTCAAAGCTCCCATACGACGTAACCACGAGCTCGGCCGAAATCGAACTCCACTCGAAGCCAACGAATCATTCAGACCTCAACCTTAGAAAATATAAATTATTTCTTATCGAGAATATATTGTATTTCCTACTGCACTTAATCAAAGAAAACTCTCCTTTTTTTCTCTTTTTTCAAAATATCAGCCTTTAAAAGCTAAATACGATTAACTGTACTTCGAGACCCTGATCAAGTCCGTGAATGCTTTTAATCCCGCTTAAAGTTAAAGCGCAATCAAATCGGTAGAATATTTTAACCACACCGATTTAAACCATCGAGACAGTACCAAATACATCGATCTGTTGCCGAAAACGGCCCGACAAGAACAAAAAAGCGAACTAAGAAATCATATTTCTTCTCTTATTTAAACAGAAACAATATCAAAACATAACAAACGACTTCGAAATCAAAAGAAAGAAAAACAAAGCATATTGATCTTAACCCTCGACGTCGAACTAGCCATCTTCTCCCTGGTCATCCTCACAATCCAAGCCAACAGCAGGTACCTTCCCGAAGAAATCCGTTGGGATATCCTCTGAAGCTTGTGGCACATCTAACCTCCCAACCGAAAAATCAGATACCATCGTCACATCGAGCTCAGCGCCGAGACCGGTCCCCTTCACCTCTAGACGATTCAGCTGACTCGAGGTCAGCAAGTTATTGTTCATTATCTCATTAAGAAGATCGATGTTGAACATGACTTCTCGGAGACGAATCTCACAATCCGCGGTAACCTTCTTCCTCTCCCACTTATCCTTGAGGGACACCAGCACATCCAGGTAACTAACCGCCAAGGTCTTCTTCGCCTCGTAGGTCGCATGACAAAGATCCTCGGCATATTTAGCCGTGGAAGACTCGATCCTACCTTCTAAATAGGAAACCTGTTCCAGAGCCGACTTCTTTTCGTTCTCGATCACCCGGAGTCTAGCCTCAAGAGAAGACGCCTGTTTCCCGAGCTTCTCAGCAGCAGCCAACTGAGCAGCGTTAGCTTGCTCCCGATCTTGTGCCGTCTTCAGATTAAATTTCAACTCTCGAACCACCTTTTTGATATCTTGCAGTTCGTCCGATCGAGGCACATCCTTTAAACGTTTCTCCAAGGTCGCAGCAAACTCGTTTTTCGCCTCCATAGCCTGGAAAAAGTCAAGAAGATCAGGAAGAGGAAGGGCGATCTCATCTTAACCAAGAATAGAAACCAAACCTTGGCATGAGCAACCGCCATCTTCACGTAGGTTTCATGCTTGGTCATGTTTCTCAAAGAAGGAAGCGGACACCCAGCAGGATTGAAATGCCTAACCAAATGAGCAACACTGTCAGGATCCTTCGTAATAGGGCAATCCTTAGCATAAGAGAACTGCCAACGAAACATTTTTGCGACCACACAATCACTCGAGGAACTAGACTTATGATCGACGCCGGTCGTTTTCGCTTTTTTTTAGGACGGTCTCGCCCGTCAGAACCATTGGGACTGTTCGACGAAGGACGGCTAGATATTTTCTTACCATCAGTTCCCTTTCCCTCCTTAAAGGATGAGTCTGGAGGAGGACGAGTCTCTTCACGGAGGACTTCGGTAAGAGCTTCACTTACATCTCTGGAACGAATCCTCTCTGAACCAACTCCGCGAGCTCGGTGTCGAGCCCTCTCAGAGTCACGGGGGTTTTTTTTTCTCAACGTCATCGGTCTCGAAAGCTTAGTGAATTTTTTGAAAAGTTTAAAGAGCCAGGAAGTTGGGATCCGAAGTATTTATCTTAACGAATTAGGGAATAAAATCCCCGAGAATCCTACAGCAAAACGGATATTTTATAAACCCGACATATTCAAAAAGAAACAAGATATCTTAACAAACTAGGGAATAAAAATCCCCGAAAATCTAATGGCAAAGCGGAGGTTTCCTTATGAATCCATGATTATCCAAAAAAGAGAGTAGGAACAACGACCCTCTTTCAAAAAGTCTAAGTTTTGAAAAAAAAAAAAAACACAACAACAAAAGGAAACGTAGGGATCAACTTGAGCTCGACTCCTCTTCAGCATTCAGAGGCTCGCCACCATCAGAAGAATTTGCAGAGACTTGCGGAAGATCGAGGTCGGCAAGGGACCAAGCAGAGGAAGGACACAGATCCATAGCAGCCGCGCAGTCCGGCTCCATCTCCCTCAACCGAGCAAGCTCTTCTTCTACGGACAAACCCTCATCCTTGATCTCAGTAAGGAGATCAATATTTGCCACAACCTCTTGAAGCTGGACCCGAGCAGCAGTTTCCCTCTCTTTGTTCGCCCACTTTTCCTCCAAGGACGACAGAATCGATTGGTACGCCTCCACGACCTCATGACGAGCAGCACGGGAAGCTCGGCGAATGGTTCGATCTCGTGCGGCCTCCACTTTGTCAACTCTAGCCCTCTGAGAAACGATCGCTGCTGCAAAGGCTTCCTGTTCACAGTGAACCTTCCATAGATCCTCTTTCAAACGTTGGATTATCCCCGCCTGCACTTTCTTCCCATCCTCAAATGCCTCGAGCTCTCTCGAGAGCTTCTCGACCTTTTCCTCGCGATAGACACAAGCCCGCTCAGTTATGATGATATACTCGTTAACGGCCTCCATTACCTGAAAATTGGAGCACAGATGCAATAGATTTCAACATAAACGAATTCAAAAGACAAAACTAAAGAAAAGTCCTTATTCTTGTAAAAACACAAATACTATATAGACCGACCACAGTACCTTGGCGTTCTCTCTGTAAATTTTGGAGTAGGCTTCTTTCTCCTCATCCGTGAAAAGAACACGGGGCGAGAGCCGGAAGGACGGTCTTGCTGGCATGGATCGACGGGCGCTTGGAAGGAGCTTCCTTCCCCTTTCTGAAGCTTCTGTTTCTTCCCCTTTTTCTTCGAAGCGGAAGGCGCCGCGCTCGATGTCGCCTTCAAAGTACGAGAACGGGTTCGATTACGAGCCACGGATCCATCCTGGGATTCAGAGCTAAGTGAAACCGGCGATGCTTCGGTCGCGTCAAGACTCGGAGGCGGAACCGAATGAGACGTTCCCTTAACCTCAGACTTCGGAGATCGAAAAGACGCGAATCGTCTCGACAAACATCTGTCAAGACGAGCAGAATCAGAAGGAGGTTCAAGAGGAGTACCCACGTCTTCATCAACTTCTGCGACTCCGATGTCTTCGATTGGTTCAACAACTAGAGGAGGCATCTTGACACTAGGAGGAAGCAGAAAAGCAGCTCGAATTCTGTCGCGAGTAAAGGGCGACCAATCCGTAGCACCACGTCGCAAAACATTCAGGAGACCTCGTAGATGACCAGACATCGAAGAACTCCCCGAATGAACTATCCAAAGAAAATACACATGCGTCAAGAAAGAATTACAGCCAATCGAACACCTTAAAAATAGAAGGATTCATGGGAACTAACCTATATCCTCAGCCCAGCGCTTTGGAAGACGGGACAAATCGAAAGTTCCCATGGTCGCCGCATCGACCTTGAAGATCAAGAACTTCTCTCGCCAGTCATCGTCACGATATGGGGATCCCTCGATGACATGACGACCAGGAAAAGGAGACACAACGAAGATTCCAGGACTCTTGGTATTTCGCTTCATCATGTAAAGATGGCGAAACTCGTCAAGACCGAAGGACAAATTTTCTTCCCTTGCTCTGACCAAGATCGCGAGAAGGTGCGCAGAAGATTCGGATCAACTGAGAGAAGGACAGTCCCAAAGCCGCCAAGATTTCAAGCAACGGCTCCGGAATCGTAAAAGAGAGACCGCAAGACTCGAAGAAAGACGCGTACGCCCCGGAATAACCGTCTCGAACGTTCTCGGGAGTCTCAAAGGAAGTATCCAGATCAAGGGTGATGGAGCGATCAATACCGCACTCTGAATACAACCTCTCTAGATGATCGTTGTCAGTCTTCGGAAGGGGGAAAATAGCTTAGCCATGATCAAAGATGAAAGAAATCGCGAGAAAAGGAGAAAGCAATAATATTTCTTTTTTATCACGAGAATCGCACAAGATAAACTAGAATCAATGATGATTATCTCCTAGGTTATATAGGAAAATTCTCAACGGTTTGAAACGGCTCTATTGCCAAAATCGAAAAACAATAATTACTCGAGTCGTGTCTTCAATATAGCCGTTACGGCTGGAATCCGAAAACACGCGCGGAGTAACGGCAAGATGACACGTTCCATGTTCCGATTGCTCAATTTCGACGAGGAAGAAATGAGTCATCTCTGTTATTTTTATCAAATAAAGAGATTGGGGGACAAATGTTGGACCCAAAAACCACCTCTAAATGAGCAGGCCGAAGCCCGTTAATGTCATAATACAACTTTTGCATAGAGAGGTCGACCAAGAGAATCTTGTGGCCCAAATCAGATGAGAAAGTATATTAATTAAAAGCCCATCATAAAAAACCGTAAGACTTGGTCTTAGCGACCTCAACGAAGAAGGAGAACGAGACCGAAGATCTCGGAAGAGGTTGGATGAGATCGCGGAGTCAAGCAATTATAAAAGCAAAGTCAAGCTAAGAGGAAGACAAGACGAAAAACCTAGAGAGAGAGAACTAGCAATACGTCGACCTCTTTTAGCTCGCTTTAGTTCTACATTCATTTCGATCTCAATTGTAGTTCTCGATCTCATTTTCCTTACTTGTATTCAATCTTCATTGATCAATTAAAGTCCATTTTTGTCAACCGGAATCTGATTAAATCGTTGTGTTTTAAGGAAGTCGTTGCCTACATCCTTTTTCTTCCTAATTTAATATCTCAAACACTACAAAATTCTTAGTATAGATTTTAGGATCTATAATACCTTCCAACGAATACGTCTTCACTATATAACCATCAGTTATCAAAATAGTTACTTTAAGACATTTGGTGAAATAAATAATTATATATGTACATACTTATACGAAAAGACATGTAGACTTTTTACTTGGGATCTGGCCCTTTGAATCTCTTGTTCTAGTTGGGTCAGCGAGATCCTACATGACTCAAGTTGCTAAACATAAGCACGTAATAATTTACCAAAGTAAATCAAGTCATTTACTGACAACGTTTATGGACTAAAAGCATCGAAATACTTTGTTCTGTCAAATAGAAACAAAAATACATGAAGGTATATTCCAAGATGATCTAGTTTACATACATAAAAAATATCTTACCACTTCCAATATGTGTATTGCAACTTGCATATCGTGCAGTCCCTGTAAAGTTTTTGTTTATCTTTGTATATAACAAAGGCAATAAGTTATATAATATGACCTTAACACTTATACAGATATATAATTTAGCATCTACATATGGATCACAAAGTAGTATCAAATACTTGCATGGGATGTAGTGGTTGATGTTGGCATCACATATTTTGTTCGATTTCCGGCCTAGCCCATGGAAAAATCATAAGGATATATATCTCTATGAAGGTATCTTTTGTGAGAACCGAAATTCGCACTGCCGATTTTAATGAATAAGATTGCGGAGGAAAGCCAAGTAAACCCGACTTTCCTTGAAGGTCCGGATTCTCTGCGTTGCCACACGAAATCGAGAAAGTTAACAGATGACAAAAATAAAAACTGTAATATTTGCTCGAAGGCGTTTTATTAAATGAAAGATATGAATACAAGGATTCTCCGAAAGACAGAGAGATTTGCGATTTAAAGAAAAAGATAGAGTCGCAGGCAGCCAAACGTCCTAAGCCTTGCTCCGCTAGTCTAACCACCTAAACCCTAATTCTTCTAAGCTAGCAAAGTGCTCTAAGTCTAATTTTCGGATCCCCATCTCCTCTGCTCTTGCTCTCCTTATATACCCACTCCTAGGTCGGTTTGCCTTAGGATGATGGACCTCGCCTTTGGGCCCAAGCTTATCTCTTCAGGAAGTATTCCATTTTTCGTCGAGCTTCGTAATTATCCTCGAGTTTTCCCCTATTTTCCGGTGACTTGATGTTTATCCGATGTTCGGGAAATCGGATAAACCGTCATAGCCTGATTGGGCCTGAATTCTTAAAATCGTAAGTAAGTCCGTGGACTTGTCTTAAGTCGTTGAACGTTTTATACGATTTCTCGAACAGACTATCTTTCTCGTAAAATAAACCGTATAGCCTAAAGGATCGATGTTCAAGTTAATCGATTTCGTTTTATACGATATCTTCTACGAGAAATCCAATCCTTCTAGTTTTTGTCGTAAAACATCGACGACGATTCCAAACGAATAGAATCGAAAGATGTTTATTCCGTAGCCGTGATCGTACCAAACTCACGAGGATTGATCCAAACAAGCCAAGATGGGATCAGACAGGCGTGATGGGACGAGACCAGGGCGAGGCCGTCGGCCGGCGCCAGGCTGGCTTGCCTCGGCGCCAGGCGGCTTATGGACGCTTGCCGCCGGCGCCAGGCTGGCTTGCCTCGGCGCCAGGCGGCTTGCGGGGCGCTGCCGCCCGGCGCCAGGCTGGCTTGCCTCGGCGCCAGGCGGCTTGCGGGGCGCTGCCGCCCGGCGCCAGGCTGGCTTGCCTCGGCGCCAGGCGGCTTGCGGGGCGCTGCCGCCCGGCGCCAGGCTGGCTTACGCCCGGCGCCAGGCTGGCTTGCCGCCGGCGCCAGGCTGGCTTACGCCCGGCGCCAGGCTGGCTTGCCGCCCGGCGCCAGGCTGGCTTACGCCCGGCGCCAGGCGGCTTATGGACGCTTGCCGCCGGCGCCAGGGTTCTCTGCCGCCCGTGGGTTTTCCGTTGCCGATCTTTCCCCGTTGGCGTTCGTCGGAAATCTTTGAGTTTGGAAGGATCTTTAGCCGTAGATTTCTAGATAACCGTTTTGACCCCAACAGTTAGCCCCAGCTCATAAGATCGGAGCGATTTTGCGGGCGAATGCTTAATTTTCTGAAAATCAAAATTTTCGGCTAAGGATTCTTTTCGTAAGAAACCTATGTCATCACCCCCTTTTCTTATAAATAGCCAGCCTTCCTTCTCATTCTTCACATCTTTTCAAATCCTCTCTTCTTCTCTCTCAAGAAAGAAAATGTCTTCATCCCAAGTTGAAAAAATGATTCGATGTTGAGATGGCGAGGCCAGCCAAGCTCCGTCGGTTCAGGAGCCAAGCTCGGCGGTTCCGGCCGTTCAGGGCGCTAATCCGTCCCTCATTGATGGGATTGACTCTTTCAAGGCTAAGTTATCCCGGCGCAGTGCTGTGAAAGGCTCAAAGCGGGCGAGGACTGAGACGCCGGTGTTCCTTCAGCGGCTCCAACTCCTTTGCATGTTCCTCCGATCTCTTTGCCTGCTCCTTGGCCTCTTCGCTGTTCTTCGGTTCCCAGCCCGAAGTCCACCCAATGCCCTCCTGCCTGCGGAAGGGGTTACTGTTCCTGAACAGATTCTTGATGTACAGGTCCATCCATCGGGTTCTTCGACTGCTCCGATCGTGATCTCCGGAGGAGAGGATGCGATAGAATCTACACCTCTTCCCCCGGCGAAGAGGGAACTCGTCTTGGGACTGCCAGCGGCTGGTGCCACGCCGTTGCCCAAGGGAAGGGCAAGGGCTGGTGCGGCATCCGGAGCAAAAAGGAAGCGGGTGCAAAGCGAGGAGGCGAACTTTTCAGAGCCGTTGGCGTCATCGTTCAAGGTTCGATTTTAATCTATCTGCAATTCTTGTATCGCTTTTTTTTTTTACGATGATACTTACCCCTTCTTTTGCGGACAGTTTGTGTCGCTGATTGACGGAATGCTTGGCGAGTTCGGGTCGGAAGTCATTCGTCTATCGAAGGAACTGGAGTCGTCGCAGGAAGCGCTGAAGCGTACTAAGGCTGCATTGCAGACTGTCGAGGACACCCATGCCGCCCAGACGTCCCAGCTTGAGGTTCGTATCAGCGATCTTGAGCGTGACCTTGGGAAGACCGCGAGTTCGTTACTCAAGGTGAAGAAGGAGAAGAAGAGCAAATCCTCGGAAGTCCGCCGCCTTCAGCAGAAGATCCAGACTCATGAGGAGATGAACACCCGTAGATCCTCGGAGGTTGCCGATGCCAGCGGCGACTTCTTTGGTCATCGGCGAGGATGGCCACCTGTTTGAGTCCTTGATAGCCATCCGCAAGAGGGACTTGTCTTTGGCGGGGATCGAGGGGAGTTTGAGCGAGCTCGAGTTGCTTCAATGTAACAAGGCCCCGTCTTTGGACTTGTAGGAGGCCAGACTATCGTCCTGCAAAGGAGAGTGGGCGGCCACCAAAGGAGATTTCGATTCAATCCTTGCCGGCCTGCAGGCCGAATACACCCTTGCGCCGACCTCCAAAGACTCAGAAGATCAGGAGCGCACAGGAGAGGATTGCGAGGCTGGCGTGGACGAGGCGGGTAGTGGCGATGCGACCGAGGGAAGCGACGGCGAGGCTATCCCTATCGCGAGTGAGTTTGAGGATGAAGGTGGCGCTCTGGGGCGTCTAGGTTTATCAATCCCTTCTGGGAGTTCGTTTTATATGTGTTTCGGCCGTTAAGAGGCCATGATGTATTTACCGGGACTGGCCGTTGGCGGCTTCGAATCCCTGCCCCTTTTTGGGGTTTTGTTTGAACTTTTGCGGTCTCAATCTATGAAACGTTTTTTGATTATTTATGAACTTCAGTTTTTTGAAGTATGAGAAAGAGGGTGTGAGTTTTCGTCTCATTCCTAGTCCCCTGATGATCACCGTACCTATTGTTTGCATAAAGCGAGATTTTCCACTGCCACCGATTTACGCGAAGTTCGTGAAACAAATAGGCTTAAGTGAAGAGACAAATTTTTGATCTCGTGATACCATACTATGTCTGTGAGATGTCAAGATCCAGCGTGGCTGGGTTTAGGGCAAGACCTAGGTATACTCTCGGACTGAGGCTTTGCGATGACAAATCGGCTTTTCGTTTTGCTGTTTGCGATTTTAACCTGACTCGTGCCGTTTAAAATCCGCGAATTGTTGTCGGCTTATATGATTTGTGCGGCGTGAGTCGAGCTACTTCCTTCTGAAGAGCTAGACCAAAATTTTGGATTTCTTGTATAGCGCTATGTTTATCCTTGTCGGATGTAAGAGAGTCTACCCCTTGAAGGCTATTTGTCTGTTTAGGGCGTTAGAGTTCGTTTGTTGTGATCAGCAACAACGAAATGATACCGTTTTGAGTGCGTTTGTATGTTGAGGCGAAGATTTCGTCGCAATGTTTTGCGGAAAGAATGTCCTTCAAGCATTAGCGACTTCTCGCAGTGCTGAAGGTCGGTTTTTCCTTATGCGGCGTTCGTGATTGAAATGCTTGCGGGCTTTAGGGATGTCTTTGTGAATGTTTGCAGCCAGAAAACTATCGTTTCCGTTTTGGGCCGCGGGACCAAGGGTCGCGTAAATTTGACCGAGGGAAGCGACGGCGCAGGCTATCCCTATCGCGAGTGAGTTTGAGGATGAAGGTGGCGCTCTGGGGCGTCTAGGTTTATCAATCCCTTCGGGAGTTCGTTTTATATGTGTTTCGCCGTTAAGAGGCCATGATGTATTACGGGACTGGCGCTGGCGGCTTCAATCCCTGCCCTTTTGGGGTTTTGTTTGAACTTTGCGGTCTCAATCTATGAAACGCTTTTTGATTATTTATGAACTTCAGTTTTTGAAGTATGAGAAAGAGGTGTGAGTTTTCGCCTCATTCCTAGTCCCCGATGATCACCGTACCTATTGTTTGCATAAAGCGAGATTTTCCACGGTTTACCGATTCTGTGAAGTTAGGTGAAACAAATAGGCTTAAGTGAAGAGACAAATTTTTGATCTCGTGATACCATACTATGTCTGTGAGATGTCAAGATCCAGCGTGGCTGGGTTTAGGGCAAGACCTAGGTATACTCTCGGACTGAGGCTTTGCGATGACAAATCGGCTTTTCGTTTTGCTGTTTGCGATTTTAACCTGACTTCGTGCCGTTTAAAATCCGCGAATTGTTGTCGGCTTATATGATTTGTGCGGCGTGAGTCGAGCTACTTCCTTCTGAAGAGCTAGACCAAAATTTTGGATTTCTTGTATAGCGCTATGTTTATCCTTGTCGGATGTAAGAGAGTCTACCCCTTGAAGGCTATTTGTCTGTTTAGGACGTTAGAGTTCGTTTGTTGTGATCAGCAACAACGAAATGATACCGTTTTGAGGTGCGTTTGTATGTTCAGAGACGAAGATTTCGTCTGCAATGTTTTGCGGAAAAGAATGTCCTTCAAGCATTAGCGACTTCTCGCAGTGCTGAAGGTCGGTTTTTCCTTATGCCGCGTTTCGTGATTGAAATGCTTGCGGGCTTTGGGGATGTCTTTGTGAATGTTCGCAGCCAGAAAACTATCGTTTCCGTTTTGGACGCGGGACCAAGGGGTCGCGTAAATTTGACCCAGGGAGAAACGTCTACATTCACTTTGCTTCGTGAAGTGTTGGCCCTCCGGGATTTGTTTTTTGGATGTGATAATCGCTTAGTGGATACTAGATACGTTGTTGTTGCCGTTCAGTAATTGGCGAAATGCGTTGTCTAGAAAGAGTTTCGAAAGTTTCAGAATTTTTCGAAATTCGTGGGAGTATACGAGTATACGCACCCCACCCCACCCCTTTTTAATCGGGGGGGATAGCTGAGCCCGCCGGTTAGCGAGTTGCCTACGTACCCTTTTTCGGGGATCAAGCCATCTCGTAGTTCTTTGTATCAGGTCATTGTTAGTGATAGTATTTTTTAAGATGCATCGCGTTCCATGTTCTTGGGATTTTACATCTTGCATGTTCGCGATTTGGTACGAACCTGGTCGCACCACTTTTATGACTTTGTATGGTCCTTCCCAGTTCGCTCCCAGTTTTCCTGCGTTTCGTTCGGCAGTATTTTGGAAGACTTTGCGTAAGACTAAATCGCCTTCTTTGAACCTGCGATGGCGTACGTTCGAGTTGTAGTACCTTGCGGCAGCGTGCTGGTAATTCTGGATTGAATGAGTGCCTGGTGGCGTTCATTGATGAATCGAGATTGTCCAGCATCATAGCGTCGTTTAAATCCTCTCTTCGGGAGGAATCTTCTCCGTACTCGGGAATTCTACACATCGTGTAGAATTCCCGGATAATTTGTCGCGGCGCTTGCCGCCGGCGCCAGGGTTCTCTGCCGCCCGTGGGTTTTCCGTTGCCCGATCTTTCCCCCGTTGGCCGTTCGTCGGGATATCTTTGAGTTTGGAAGGATCTTTAGCCGTAGATTTCGAGATAACCGTTTTTGACCCCAACATCTTTTGGAGTGTACCTTACTGCTCTTCGCGCCATGGCAAGTTGAGGATGCTTTGTTTATTGTTCTCCTGCAAAACCAATCCAAGTGATTTGATTTACGACATTTTTCAGCTAGACATTGAGTACACTGCTGGTCAAAAAGCACCATTTCAAAAGTTTTAAGCTTGCCTCACTGATCGATTTAGAGTTAATTCATAGAACTAAACCGATGAACATGATTAAAGATTTAAGACAGAATTGACCCAAATCAAGTCTTCAGAATGGATATAACTAATGCACATAAACTTAGAATCTTCACAGCTACGACGGGATAGTTTGATTTTCAATGAATTAACTGAAATCGTAGCTCCGATTTGGCTGGTCCGGGAGAGACGTCACACGGCGACTGGGGAGTTGCAGGCGGTGAGGACAGATGGCCATGCAGCTTTTAAAGAGTAAGTTTTTGATATTTGGGTGGAACAAAACTATGGACGCAGAGATTTCTATAGGCTGAACATCAAGGAGAGGCGGAACGAAACAATGAAGTAAGAGATTAAATATCACCATTCAATGATCAAGAGAAGGTAACTGATAATTCTGAGAATTGAGATGTAAGCGAAGTGGAAGAGGCGGAGAAGATCGGCTGTGAATGCTTCACCCGAAAATAGTAGGGAAATGGGCCTTCTTTTGATCAAATAAAAGTATAAAGTCAGCCCAGTTTAGATCTTCATTCGAAAATGGTTGATGTGGCGATCAAAGGGTCTTTCATTGGTTGATTTTATTAATCCTACGTGGATAGCTTAGAATTTGAGGGTATTCCCCTTTTAGTATAGTAAGATGAGATAAGATGGCAAATCTCTGAATAAATATATCTCCACGTAATTGTATTAACCCATCTCAAGTAAATATATCTCCACAAAAAAAACTTTGATACACAATAGCTTTAAAATGATACTAGAACTTGATCCGTGCCCTCGCGCGAATGTTTGATTTAACTTGTGTTCAACGTTAGCTCATAAACCACTGGTTTTATAAAAAAATCTCATGTATATTTTGTATGTTTTGTAATTTACATATAGAGTAGATTTATTATTTTATAATATAGATGTTTGATAATATTTTTTTTATTTGTACATAACATAATATTAAAAATTTATAACTTGATGCAATTTGATATAATTGTACTATTCGTATATTAACATGTTGTTTTTTTGTTAATTTATTTTAAAATGAAACAACATACTAAATATTTTAATTTTTTGCATTAGTTTTCTATGAATTATTATTAACTTTCTGATATTTTATTTTCTTGGAAATTGAACTCTCTAAATTTTTATATTTGACTAAACTAAATAAGTTAAGACTATATTTTTTTAAAAAAATTATATAATATATACTATATATTTCAGTTTGTGTTTTTATTTTCACCACAAAGAAAGAACAACCATAAACTGCTACACAAAATTTATTGTAGTTTACTTTGTTTTATATATAGGAAAAGGTTATCTCGCTTTAATATAGACGATTTAGTTAATATTCGTACAATATTAAGAATGGTCAATATATGAATATTGATTTAGTTAGATAAACTTTGGAATTGTAATTAATTAATTTAAGTTGATTTTAAATGCAGTGGTAGAATCTGTAAATTAAAAAAATTCAAAAAGAAAATACTTAATATATTGTAAATGCAATGGTTAAATGTCTAAATAAAAGGAAATATTAAAAGAAAGTACTTCTTTTTTATATTGCTATTCATGTTTCTAACAGTTCTCGTTTATAATGTTATACATGTTTCTAAACATTACTAAAAGGTACTTCAGTTTTAATAATATAGATTTGCATATTTGTAACTTCTAAATTATGATATTCATATTATGTTGACAATACACAAACTGTATAACATACTACGTTAAGACCCCCAGGACGAACATTCTGTAAACAAATCTTTTTATTTTGATTATTATTTTATTTTGTATTTTTACATATTAAAAAATAATATATATATATGGATTATTTTTTTTTCTTTTTTTCATTATTTACATTTAATAAAATAATAAATAATAAATATATATTGAATAATTGTGAAGCAAGTAATTATTAAATTATTATTAAATTAGCACAAACACATAAATAAAAATAATCACCCTTTTTATTTACAATCTTTTTATGATAAATAAATTAAAACACTAATATTTACCTATATTCTTTGATATATAGTTAAATTTAAATGATAATAAAATACATATATAGTATACTTTTTAATATGATTATCTATTAAATAAGACTCCGTACTCATATGATTTTATGATCATTTGTATTTTTTATAACTAAAATTTTAAACTGCTGAAAACAAAAATTTCAATGTGGAATTTTAATAATTTTATTGCGAATTTAAAAACTAAAACATTTATTTTTATATGGTATAATATGAATATCTATTAAATGAGAATTTCTATTCATATAGTTTTATTGTTATTTATATCTTTTTATAATAAAAGTTTTCAAAAAGTTCTAAATGTGAGACTTTTAACAATTTAAGTAATTTAAAGTGTTTTAAAAATTTAAAATATAACATATACGAAAAAAATCTAAATTTTTATATATGGTGAATATGATTGTTTAATTTATTTCAAGAATATAAATTATAAAATAAGGAAAAATATAAAAATTGTTACTAAATATTATTATTCAAAATCAATAATTGCAATATATATTTTAATTATATTAGGTAATTAAAAATGATTAAGTAATTTAAAGTTTTATTGTTATTAAGTGATAATTTATATTCATATAGTTTTTTTGTTATTTGTATCTTTTATAACAAAAAAAATTAACAAAGTTTTAAATGTGAGTATTTTAACAATTTTAGTAATTTAAAGTAGTTTGAAAAATTAAAAATATAAGATATACGAAAAAATCAAAATTTTATTATATGATGCATATGATGTTTAAATTATTTTAATAATGTAAAATTAAAAAACTGATGAAGGATATAAAAATTGTTACTAAATCTTATTATTCAAAATCATTAATTGCAATATATATTTTAATAATATTAGGTACTTAAAATGATTAAGTAATTTAAAGTTTTATTGTTATCAAATGAGAATTTCTGTTCATATAGTTTTACTATTATTTTTATCTTTTTATAACAAAATTTTTTACAAAGTTTTAAATGTGAGACTTATAAAATTTTTATTAATTTCAAGTAGTTTTTAAAAATTTAAAATATAACATATACGAAAAAATCTAAATTTTGATTATATGGTGAATATGATTGTTTAATTTATTTTAATAATGTAAAATTAAAATGATGAACAATATAAAAATTGTTACTAAATCTTATTATTCAAAATCATTAATTGCAATATATATTTTAATCATAAAGATAATTCTGTAGCTTTTATTTAAGGAAATAAAGAAAATATACTTTTGTACTTTAATAATTAATTGGAAAATTTTTACTTTTACACTTTCTTTGGTACCACTATTCAACTTTACCACCAATCAAAGGACATTTTCATAAATAACACATTAATTAATATATAAAAGACTAAACTAACCTTACTTTATCGTCAACCTATCAATCTCTTTCTCTCTCGTCGAGATCTATCTTCTCTCGAGATCCACCGTCTCCATCAAGATCCACCATCGAGATTTCATCAAATTTCATCGTCGTCTTCATCTAGCCTCGCATTCGACGTCTTTATCCAGCCTCGCTGTCGTCGTCTTCATCCAGCCTTGACGTCGTCGTCTTCATCCAGCCTCGCCGTCGTCGTCTTCGTCGAGATCCATCATAGTCTTCGTCGAGATCCATCGTCATCTCCGTCGAGATCCATCATAGTCTTCGTCGAGATCCATCATAGTCTTCGTCGAGATCCATCGTCATCTCCGTCGAGATCCATCATCGTCTCCGTCGAGATCTGTCGTCGTCTCCGTCATGTCTCTCTCACACAGACTGCGACAAGAGATTACGAGAATCACAATTAAAACCTCAACGATGTTGGCTCCTCTCCACGATTCACACTGGAATGTTTCTAATTTGTGTTTGTTTTTTGTTCGATTCAAGTAATTTTTTGGATTTGTTCTTTCTGTTATAAAAAAAAAAATCAACGAAGGTAGGTTTAGAACATATCGATCTAAGGGAAAGAGTTTCGATAGTAAACATTGTGTTTTTGAAAAATTATAAACCTTTATAAATATGGGTTCAAGTAATTTTAGGATTTTCGTTCCTCTGTTATCCGAAAAACAAATAAGGTTGATTTAGACTTATCATTTGAATAGTTCTTGTTAGGAGAAAGATTTTCAGATAGTGAACATTCCATTTAAAAGAATTATAACCTCTTATAAATCTGAGTTTTAGGATATTGTCGATAGTACAACTCAATGCTTTACAAGGTTTTATAAAGAAAGTTTGTAAACAAGAGTTGATCATATATGTCTATAGAAAATTATATGTGTGAATTTTTGAAATCTTGTCTTTTATTAAACTATAATCTTTGTAAGAATGTTATCGAAATACATGAACATTATGCTTGGATAAGGTATCTTTAGACCACGATTAAAAGTTAACATCATATTTTTATTTCGTTGTGCATTTAGATAGCAATGAATTTTGCATGTCTTTGAGATTGTCTCCGAGGATTTATGAAGCTGGAACAAAACCAGTAGACAATCCAAAAGTGATTATCCAATCGGTGTCTTGGTCAATAATGTGAAGCACTTTATAAAAAATTATAAATGTAGTTTTATAAGGTTTTATAAATTTTATAAATTAGAAAAGCTAATGGGAACAAGGATTTGTGAATTTACTTCTTGCAACATATGATATAAGGCAATAACACATGAAAGAAGATAAAAATGAAGAGCAAATAAGAGTTTATAAATCATTTATAAAAGTTTATAAAACAATTTGTAAAGTTTATAATCTATTTATAAAGGTTTATAAATTATTTGTAAAAATCTCTAATCCATTTATAAAGGTTTATAAAAAAATTAATAAAGTCTATAAACCATTTATAACTGTTTATAAAAACGTTTTGAAAGTTTATAAACAATTTATAAGGGATATGCATACAATTTATAAGGTTTTTGGTTTATGAATCTCATAGAAAGTCTCTTAAATCATTTATAAGAGGCTATAACAGTTTATAAAGACATAAAAACAATTTGTAAGAGTTTGTAAGATAATCTTAATAAGGATATATAAATAATTAATAAGATTATATATCATTTATAAAATTTTATTTAAAACAATTTATAAATTTTATAAACCTTTTATAAAGGTTTACAAATTATTTGTAAGAGTCTATAAACCATCTATAAAGGCTTATAAAACAATTTATAAAGTATATAAACTATTTATAAATGTTTATTACAAAAGTTTATAAATCATTTATAAGGGGTATCTCTATAATATTATTTGAGAAGTCAGTTTCCTACGTGTCACGCTTACGTTAATTTTCACCGTGGTTGATTACGATGATACCCTTAATAAATTAAAATATAATATTTAAACACTATTATTGATTTTTTATTTAAATTACTTTTTAATATTTTCCAAACAACATATATAATAAAAAGGAAATATTATAAAGTTTATAAAGCAATCCTTAATGAATTAAAATATTATATTTAAACAATATTATTGATTTTTTATTTAAATTACTTTTTAATATTTTCCAAACAACATATATAATAAAAAATGAAATATTATAAAGTTTATAAAGCAAAATTAAAAACGAAAATATATGTATAAATAATATGATTTCATTAAAAAGGAAAGTTCACAAATAGTAATATTCCATTTTAAAATATTTTTAAATAACATAAAATATACTAATATACTTTCTTTATATTTATATTCTCACAGTAACAGAAATATTTTTAATATATTTATCTATTTTTTAGATAATTACATAAAATAATTAAGTAACATAAACTCATATATGTTTTATTGACTAAAATATTTTATAATTAGTATTATTGAAATGTTATTTGTATTTTATTATATTTATTTGACCATAATATCTTTCAATTACAACAAAAAATATCTATAATTTTCTTTTACTTATATAATAAGATTTCTCAAATACAGTCACAATTTTTTTACTGCTTATTTTTAAGTGATATTAAAAACAAAAAATAAATTTTAACAATAAACATCTTTTGATATCTGTTCATGAGCTTCCAAAAACGTATCAATTACTTATTATGTAACTTTCTATAGATCATCGTTTTATTTTCTAATTGTTTTTTTAAACCAACATTTCATTTGATATATATATATATATATAATGAAAATACATGCACATTTAAACGACAAATAAAATTAATTTGACTTGACTTAATTATAATAAAAATAATTATACCTCGGTTTGAATTTGAAAGAATATATGTAACTTAAGATACTCACAACATGAGTGACTCGACTAATCCAATTTATATCTAAAATCATAGATTTAACTATAATAAGAAAATATAATTTTATAATAATAATAATAATAATTTATTTTATAAATATAAATTATAAGATGACTCAAAACACCTTAACAATGAAAATAAAATATTAAGCAACTGTTTTGATTTAGTTCTTTTGTAAAATTTATATATATGCATGAGATTGCAGAATATTATCGTTTTATTAATTTACGTAATTTGGAACCAAACACTTTAGTTTATTTTTTTATTTCATTCTAAGCACAATATATCTTAAGTTATAAAATATATTTACATATCTAAGACAAAAACTAACCTAATGCAAATAAAAAATTAATCAAAAAATTTTAATATATTTTGAATAAAACTTTTTATAATTGAATTCATAGAAATATATGCAATCTAATATATCCAAATGATAACTAAATCAATTGTAAAAACAACAAAACCGACTAGATATAACATATCTGAAATTATATGTCTAATTAAAGTAGTATATATTATGCATAAAACTATAACTTAATTTAAAAATTAAAAGTAAATAGCAATCAATTATTATAATATATATTTATTTTATAAATATTTATATCCGTGCATGAGCACGGGAAAATCACCTAGTGTATATAATTTATAAGGTTTATAGAGGTATATACAGGTTTAGAAATCAATTGGAGATCTTAAATCAATTATAAGAGTCTATAACCATTTAGAAAGGTTTATTAAACAAGTTATAAGAGTTAATAAAATAATTTTCTAGGGTTTATAAAGGTATGTAAATCATTTACAAGAGTTTATAAAACATTTATAAAAACAATTATATGAATATGGTCTAACAACCGAGTTCGTCAACTCTTTAAATGTTGTTCAATTTAGTCTTAGAATGTGTGTGAGTTTCTCTCTACAACATTAATCATACAGTTATTTACTAAAAGTTAAATTTGTTCCAATTTTTTTAGACCTTTATCAAATATAAATCTGGATTTCAGGATATTGTCAAAAGTACAACTCGACGATTTATAAGTCTTTATAAAAAAAGTTTTTAAACAAGAGTTCAAGTAATTTTAGGATTTTCATCCTTCTGTTATCCCAAAACCAAATAAGGCTTATTTGGACTTGTTATTTGAATAATTCTGGTTAAGATTAAGATTTTCGGATAGTGAACACTGCATTTTTACAGAATTATAATTCCTTATAAATCTAGATTTCAGGATATTGTTAAAAGTACAACTCGACGATTTATAAGTCTTTATAAAGAAGTTTTTAAACAAGAGTTGATCGCATATGTCTATAAAAAACATATAAATGTGTGAACTTGAGAAGTCTTGTGAGGAATGCTAGGCAAAATGTGTATAAGGAACTCAAAAATGATTTATAAACGTTTATAAACTGATTTATAATGGCTTACAAGTTAATTTTTCTATAATCCCTCAAAAAGACAATCAACACAAAAAGGCATATCTGGTGAAAGAGCCACGTCCTTCAACAAGGGATATATTGCCTCAGCCCTCTCTGTAGACTGTATAGAGACCATGCTTGTGATCAGAATCAAACAAACTCATTTCAAGGTTTAATTTTATAAATACTTTACCACTTACCTTAACTCTTGTGGATGGAGAAGAGAATATGAGAAGCACCAAGATCTCAAATGAAGGAAGTGGAATCAGCGGCTCGCCCTCCCTAAGAGCTCCACCTACAAGTATGGTCCGAGCCCTTGGACACGACAGCATCCTAATTAAGAGATGTCTGAAGAAGATGAGAGAGATGAATGTATTAAGAAGCCAACTCTGCAACTTTTATAAAGCGTTATAAATATGTAATTCTTTGATCGCACAAACCACGTTCTTGTTCAGAGTCCCTCTTGCTTCTTCAAACAGCTCACCAACCTCGTCGATCTTCAAAATCTAAACGCAAGCCAATCACATATTATTCCAACGCATCAGCACTTACTTCCAAAAACAAGATTCAAAAATAATATGCTTTCGTAACTCAACAAACTCATGCTCCATCTCCACAGCTTCTTTAGATATTATACACAAAACAAGAAATAAAAAATGAATCTCATAAAGTACCAAACAGAATGTTACACTACCAAAACACTAACCTTCCACCTCATATACTGCACATACTAAACCTTGCTAGTCAAACTACAAATAGTAGCATTATATTACCTCAAGAAAGTGAGGTACTTGATATGAATATATCACCACACATATTCTCCACAGCATCCTTTAAATCCAAAAGCTCACAGAACACCTTTGTAATTCCCTGCAACATTACCAGATCAACCAAGAGAAGAAGTAATCATGGAATAATCTTACTCTTAGGTTAGTAATTAAATATATTGTAAGCTCTATGTATTTTGATTGCTAACAAATCAACAATAAGATTCGAAAGGACCCAATTTATAAGGTCTTATAAATTTGAGATTTGAAAACTTCATCAGAAAAAATTTCGTCTTCCTTCCTAGAAACAGATCGATTTTGATAAACCAAGCTACAATTACAGAAAAAGACGAAAATCACCATTTATTATCCTCTTACCTTTGTTAGCGTTTATTAGGCGTCAGGAAAGAGATCTTCTCGTTCGTCTGAGATTGTAGAGTCTGTCAGCTTTGCCGGAGAACTCGTCAGATTTGTCAGATCTCGCCCGAAAACTCGTCGTTAGATCTCGCCAGAAACTCTTCAGCGTCCGTAAATCTCGTTGGGAACTCTTCTTGTTCGTTTGAGCTCATCAGCGTCGTCGGATCTCGCCATACAACTAGTCACAGATCTTGCTGGAGAACTCCTCAGCCCCAAAGAACTCGTCAACATCGTCTGATTCGTCGGATTTGATCATCGGTATCGTTCATTCTGGATCTGAGATTTGAGGAAATTTGGGGGAAGAAAAGAATAGTTTTAGTTTCAATTAGTTAGGGGTATAATGGTATTTTGTCTATTAAAATTTTAATAGTAAAGTTAGTCCAGGTAGAAATGAAATAGAGTACAAGAAAAGTGGTATAAAAAGCATAATATACATTTAGATGGACCAACTTAATTCTCTGGTGATTCTAAAATCACTTTGGCGATGACACGTGTTATTATACATAAAAGGTTGTAATGTTTCACTTTCAATATATAAGGGATATAATAAGAAAGATATATGTCCTTGCTTATCTTTGACTCTCTATTATTGTTTAGTGTGTTAGACTAATTAATACAAGGCTTTAAACACATATCCAAACGAGTTTGAACCTTTCAAAATTATCAAACAATTTCAAAAATATTACTAGCTTTTTTGAATTTTTTTATGAAGTTAAATGTAGTAAAAGGCTCACCATAGTAAGTTAAATTTTTTTGTTCAAAAGAAAAGTTAACTAAATTTAAAAAGAACCCATTAGAACCAAGGAAGATGATAACCTAGCCCACCCAATTAATTTTTCATCAAAAATATATATTTTATTTAAACATTAACTAATTGGCAATTGCTATCAAGTTGATTAACTTAAAATTATTCAATTAAAACGATATTTCAAGATTTCAGTATTTAGAAAAATTAACTGTATCCAAAGTTCATTATTTATTACTACAACAACATTTGAACCAAATAAGTTAATGCTATAAAGAATTTTTTTTCTAAATTTTCATTTTCTGTATTTAGTTATATAATTAAATTAGTATTTTTACATATAGTTTTAATCCATATTTTAACATTAGAATTTTAAATTCATAATATTTATTTTTAAAATTTTCTACTATTTATGCTCGTGTTTTACCTATATTTTTGTTGACATGTTGTCTATTTTTCAAATTTTTATTTAGTGTATACAAACTTCAACATTTTTTCTTACAATAATATATTTTCTTAAGATCTACTTTGAATCACACAAAAAGAAGATGAAGTTAAACAACTTTATTACAACATAAAATGATTATTCGCTCATATCGTTTTATCTTAATGTTTATGACTTTCATTTTTCTTTTATTTGTGTGAAACTATAAACCTGAGTAATTATAAACCTAAGTAATTTATGTGAGCTTGTAAGGTTTATAATTTCTTTTTTTCATGTATGGTGAGATTATAAACCTTACAAGCTCAACCATTAGACTACATAACCATTTTAACTAATACTAGATGATAACCCGCGCCCTGCGCGGAGTGAATATTTTTAAAATATATTGTATTTAAATGTTAAAAAAGAATATACATTTTGTTATAATAACATTCTTTACATTTGATTAGAGATAGACATTTGCGCACCATTTGATTTGGTTCAGTCCGGATCATTGTGGTTTTGGTTCGGTTCAGATTTTCGTGGATTTGGTTCAATTTTGGGTTCAGATAACCTATTTAAAAAAGTTTCAAAAAGTAAAGTTCATATATGTTGTAAATTTTTCAAAGTCTAAAAATCAAAATAATATATCATATAAATTTGAATAATGTATGCCAAAATACTTAAACTTAACATAAAAATTGATTTAGCTTAAATTTTTAGATAGGAAATCAAAAAATATTTTAAGTATTTTGGTATTTTAATTATCAATTAGTTATTTTAAACATGTACTTATAACTATTTTTATATATTTCCAAGTATTTTAGACGACTTAAAAACATCTTATATTTTGTGTATATTTTTTAGATATTAAATTTAAAAATAATTAATATATTTAAGTTTATAAATCTGGTTCAGATTTATTCGAATACCCGGAATATTTCTGTTCGGATCGGGTTCAGTTCCGGTTCTTTAGATACCAAAATTTTGAACCCATCCGGATATATAACTAGTTTTGGTTAAAGTTCAGTACTATTTTTTGGATCAAATTTCGTTTTTTAGGTTAAAGTTCAGTACTATTTTTTGGATCAAACGAAAATGATGATGGTTCATATTGATTTTGGGTATGCAACAATTTTTAAACTAAAATACATTTTACTATACACGTGAACCAGTTAGTTAATCACTAAAAACCGTTCTTTGTCAATTTGAGGAAAACAATGGACTGAACTTAAAAAACATTACCATTTCAGATTGTCAATCGACACTTCCAAATATTCTATTTTGGTGTTGTGATGAATAGAAAGGGGGTTAGGGTTAGGAAAACAAATTTGATACGCACTCAATGTCTCGTTAGGTGATTTCAACAGCTTATAAATAAATCTTTGTTGTATCGATCTCTTGTAAGATTATTGAAAAATATTAATTAATAAAATCTTACACTTGCTAAAGAAATCAATTGTTTCTCAATTAATATATAGGAGATTAGAGTAATCACATAAATCAAAACAATATATCTTGCTTGTTTACCATATTTTTATGGTAAATAAATCAAAATAATCATTTTGTTTATTTTATCAGGTATATAATTAAATTTCAAAGATGTTAACATAAATATATAGTATATTTGAATATAAAAATTTATTATTGACGCTTCCTACTCATATGGTTTTATTAACATTTGTATATTCTATGTAACAAAAATTTAAACCATTGATCTCAGAATTTTTGATGTGATATTTTCTCGATGAAAATTTTAAAATTTAATATTAAGGTCTCAATACTTTTTCAAAGCAAATTCCAAAATTAACATATTTATGTATTTTTAAATGGTACGTATAAACGGTAATAAAATTGATATATATATATATATATATATATTATTTAGTGTGAATGTGTATTACATAAAAATTCATATTAATACGATTTTATGATCATTTGTATCTTGTTATAATAAAAACAATTAAGACACTGATCACAAAATTTTCAAAGTAATTTATAGATGTTTGAAAAATTCAAAATATAACATGTAAGAAAAAATCTGATTTTTTATTATATGGTTATTTAATTATTTTAATAATATAAAATTAAACAAAAATGAAAAATGATATACAAATTGTTATCAACTCTTTATTATCTATAATCATTTATTGTCATAAATATGTAATCATATTAGGTAATTCCGTAGCTTTTATGTAAGAAAAGTATATTTTCTTTTAATATTATGGGTTAATATAATGTTTCCTAGCACATTATATTATATAGTTAATGCTTTAATATATCTAGCAAGACATATTAATTGAATTGAATCTCTTTTTTTCCAATTAACTACCTAATTGATTGACACATAAGCATTGGGCTTTTTTAATTATTACAAAATTGAAGTTACATTTTTTCAAATATTCCTCTATTAATATATAAGGGATTATGGTCCTCAAAATCTTTATATTTAGTGGGCTAAGGCAAATGCCTTATTTAAATGTTAGGTAAGTAATTTTGATACCCAAAACTACTAGTCAACAGAGGTTCGAGAAATAATGGTACCAAGTTTCTATAGATAGATAATAGTTACACTTTTATAACTTGTTAAAAATAGTAAACCAAGAATGAATCGAATGTAGGATTTGATTGGTAAATAAGTTACCAATAACTAACGTTGATTTATGACCATTAGGCCTGAGACTAATTATCCGAGATCCGGATTCGATCCGAGATCCGATTCGGATCCGCTCCGAAAATCCGGATATCCGGAGGAGCCGAATTCGGATAGTAAAATATTGGATCCGTCAAAACCAAATCCGGATCCGGATATCTAAATTTTTTATCCTGGATATCCGGATCCGTAATTTTTATTAATAATTATTTTAAAAATAATAATATCTATATATAAAAACTAATTTTATTTATTATATTTTCATTTTTATAATTGTATATATAAATTTATTTAAAATTTGTAATAACATACATAAAAATAATTAAAACATTATATACATTTTTATTTTTAAATTATTGTTAATAGTTTATATAATTTAATATTATTTTTTATTTATTTTAAGGTTCTAAATCCGGATCCGGATATCCGCCGGATATTATAATTTTTAGAAGGATATCCGACACCCGGATATCCGACAACCCCAAATCTGGATAAGGATAATAAAATCATGGATCCGCCGGATAAGGATCCGGATCCGGATACCTCGAAATACTCCGGATACCCGATCCGTTCCACCCCTAATGACCATAACTCAAAAATGTTACCAATTATGATTTATTTTTTTATTTTTTATTTTTTTAGTTTGTGTTTGAGTTATAATGTGATACTAGGTGATAATCCGCATCTTGAACCGAGTGAGGAGACTTAAAGAGATTATAAATTTGAGTCTATACGTATTAGAAAGGTAAAAGTCATAGAAAGAAATATTACATGTTATATAATAAGGAATTCAACGAAATTGTGTATGTCTATATAAAGTAAGCTTCAATTTTTTTTAAGAATTGTGTTATTTGTTTTGTTTAATTGAAGTATAGTTTGTGGAAGTGAATCTATAAGGGTAAGCAAAAAATTTTATAAAATTAATTATGAATTAAATATAAAACAAAATATAAGCAATAGAATTATCGCTTTCATATTGTAAATATAAGATAAAACAAAACATAGACAATAGAATAATAATAAAATATGAAAGGAACAAAATATAAGAAAACAAAATAAATAAAAGACTGAGAAAACCACAACTGCTGTGAAATGTGTCTTCAGAACTCTTCGTTTGCAATCCTATTAAGAGCAATAACAAAGGATATCAGCTTGCGAAACTAAACACATTTATTTAACAAAATCAGTAAACGAACTATATTACTTCATTCTGAAAGCATCTATTTCTGGAACATCATTGGCAAATCAGCTACGTATTTTTATATGTAATGATACGGGTCTAAGGTTAATCTGATGAAAGCAAATCGCAATAATTATAGAAAATATTCACTAATTAAAATTCTCTAACTTGCGCTCCACTACATAGCTAAAACTTGTCTTAACACTCGAATGCTAAACAATCAACGCAGATCAAATTTGGATCCATAATCTAACTTTCTTTTTATAGGACGCTAATTGACGAAAAATTACTTGATGGTTTAAAAAAAAATCAATAAATAAAGATTATGATTTGATTCCAAAATTGATTCCAAAATTTTAGCTACGCTTTGAGTTAAATGTTCTATTCACGTTTTGGAATATAAGGAAACCAAGATTGCAAATTGATTTTAAAAATCAATCAATCAATCAATCAATCAATCAATAATCAATCATCAATAAAGATGATAACAAAACATTATTCTAAGAACTTTGACTCCAAAAACCAATCAAAAGTCAAAAAAGATTATAACTAAACATACTAAGACGGTTATTCCTAAATAATTTGATGGCATGCCTACGACAATTGTGGGTGGAATATGGCTGACCGCTAATTAATATACGCCATAGCTATACAATTGAGATTTTTCAACATAATGATATACTTAGTCTTCCAGGTTTCGTTCTCTGATAATTTAACTTTTGATATTGATATAGATTAGTTTATATATGTGAGTATGGCGATATTGAAATAGAAAGGTTGATATATAAACTTTTGATATTAGATAACCGGTTTTCGTTCTCTAATAATTTTCGTTCTCTAAATTTGTTGAATTGGTGAGACATGAGATTTATTTGGCATATTTTAGACTAATTTAATAATATATATTTGCAGGGGTTTTAATAGTTTTTACCAATGTTTTTGTATTCGATTCAGATCCGCGGTCAAACCGGTAAATCCGATAATATGTATGTAGAATGGTTCAGATTAGTTAAAACCCGATATTTAAAAACTAGATAAATCCGTAAATATCTTAAAGTCTGTCATTAACCTGCGATCTGACACTGGTTAACCCAATAAAAATCTATATAAATTCGATTGTATTTGTTTTAAAATGATTCAACTTTTGATATATTTTAATAGTACATGATTTGAATAAAATATATGATTTGTGATTCTTTAAATTTTGATAATGTTTTTACTATATCGTTTATAGAACTTAAATATATTCTATAAATATTAGTTAATTAAAATAAGGAAGTTCTAAAAATAAGGAAATGTATTATCTTGTAAATATGACGAAAACTTTTTTTTGACGCTGGTTTTAAACAAACACAAGAGTGAAAAGGGCCCCCGAAAAGCACACACACCTCACAAACGAGGATTGGGGGAAAAACCAAAAACGAAAAGATAAAGAACAACACCAGTAGGTGCCATGAAAAAGCTCAAGTGAAACTGAAGACGCGATGGTAGACTTCATGGGAACAGAAAAACCAACGCCACATCCATGTGACTAGGCGTCAACATTGGATGCCTCTTCTCGGATAGCAGGGTTGAGCCAAAGAGGACCGCCAGTAGCCACATACGACTGAAACCGGTTACCATTTATGACGCTCTTAGCGATGAGCATAGCGACTCTGTTTCGCTCTGTTACTACATGTTCCAAGCTCCAATCCTCAAATGAGTTGAGAATCTGAGAGATAGCAAGTAAAGGGGTATAGAAAGCTGTATAATTCTCCGGGTGAAGGAGAGCCTCTCTAGCTCCCGCAAAAGACGATTCAATGATCACGTGTCTAACTCGCAAATCTTTAAGGGCCTGTAGAGACCAGAGGAGAGCTTGAAGTTCAGATTCGCAAGAGGATAGACAACCTGAGAAAGCGCGACGACTATGATGCGAGGTACGACCTCTATGGTCACGCAGGATCCAAGCTGCCCCACTATTCCAAGCCCCTTGAGACCAAGCTGCACCCACGTTACATTTCATCCACCCTAAAGGAGGTTCTTTCCAACTAGGGAGTATACTCTGGGAAGTAGAAACCATAGGGAGTGAGCTCGCCGTTTTCGTATTTAGCTTAAGCCATACTTCTGCCTCCTCTTGTGCACGAGTAAAAGCACTACTGGGATTACTTCTCTGGTTTTCGAAAAAAAGTGTTTCTAGCTTTCCAGATGTGCCAGAGTAACCAAGGGAACAACAGGTGAACCTCAGCCGGATATCCTCTTTTTTTACTCAACGAGAGTAAGTGATAAAGATTGAGGAACATCGAGTTATTAGAGAAGCCCGACGGAGGGATGAGAGCAGGTAAACGAGCCCACACTTCCTGCGCATACTGGCAATGAAAAAGGACATGACAGATGGTTTCTGGAGCGTTACCACAAGCCGGACATAAGATATCAACCGGGATGCTACGAGAACGTAATCTTTCTTTCACCGCAAGAGCCCCTGACAGAGCACACCACATGAAGTGTTTGATCTTCGGGGAAGTTTTAGTTTTCCAGAGATCCTTCCAGAGTTGAGTTTCGATTAGGCAAGGCTGACGAGGTTTGAGAGCTGTTTTGAATGTCTTCGAGAAGTTTGTAACCGCTCTTCGAAGAATAACGACCATCTTTGGAGAAGCCCCAAATGAGATTATCCTGCTTGGATAGATTCGTCGCTGTATTCAATACCAAAGTCGCGTCTTCCGGACTAAACGTATCCCAGACCCGATTAACGATCCACAACCCTGAATGTTGATCAATCAAATCACTGACCTTCAAAGTGAGATCAACAACAGAATCTTGACGATAACAAGGAGTTCTAGGATTCTTATCCATCAGCCAATTGTCGGTCCAAACTCTTGTATCCGCCCCATTACCCAACGATTTGATGAGACCTTTCTCCAAAATTGCTCGCCCATGGAGAACGCTCCTCCACCCATACGAAGGGCGAGCTCCAACACTGCTCTCCATGAAAGAACAATTTTCGAAATAACGATGTTTCAGAATTTGAGCAAGAAGAGACTGTGGATTACTCCATATCCTCCAAGCTTGCTTTCCAAGTAAGGCTTGATTAAATTTTTCCAGATCATGAAATCCAGGCCTCCAACGTCCTTAGATTTACAGAGCTTTTGCCAAGCGACCCAAGCTATCTTGCTTCTGTTATTTCCACTGCTCCACCAAAACTCAATCATAGCACTTGTCATCCTCTCACAAGTATCTTTCGGGATTTTAAAACAGGACATAGCATAGATGGGAAGAGCCAGACCAATCGATTTGAGAAGGATCTCCTTGCCACCTTGCGAGAGAGCTTTTGCAAACCATCCTTTGATATGTCCGTGTAGTTTCTCACGTAGAAAGCTTAGTAATTGCATTTTTGACCCGCTAAAGCATTCAGGCAAGCCGAGATAGGAGCCTTCACCACCCTCTTGGTCAATACCCAAGATATGTTTCACTGCTGTTTTAGTTCCCTCCGGTACTCGAGCGCCAAAAATAATGGAAGATTTTTGCTGGTTTATAATCTGACCGGAAGCATCGCCGAAAACTTAAGGAAATATATTATCTTGTAAATATGACGAAAACTTAAGGGCATAATCCAAAATTTTCAAAATAGGATTATGCTTTAATAGGATAGATTGATGTACAGTTTTGAGTTATCTCCTTTCTAAAATTGGTAACTCGGATAATTAATCAACATCAAGCAATCTCGTATGTATTAGAAGTTGAGGTACAGTTATTTTGATTTCCATCGATTATGTTACGGTTCCTTTCAAATTTTTAATAATTTAATATTTTAATTGCAATATTGCATGGTAATCATTTCTCATGTTTACTTTCCTTCACTTACTAAACCTTTTTTCAAAAAAAAATCACGTAATTATTTACTAGTTAGTCAAACATTTTTATAAATCTTCTTATTTTATTTTAGTTATTATTTTTAAAAATATTTCTTTAATTTTAACTGATAAATATGTTTGGTAACTAAAATATTTTTTAGTTAATATTTATATATATGTTTAATTATATTTCTCTAATATTTTATTATATATTTATATTTTCAGTCTATTTTATTAAATCTATCATAAATGTTATTATTTGAAAAAAATACTACAATTTATACATTGAAAATGTTACCAGTCAGTTGTTTTAAAAAATTAAGGGAAGAGGAGCTATTTCCCGCGAGAAGTATCATATAGCACCACATGTCTCCCAAACTATGACCTCATTCTAGATATCTCCGAAATAAAAATTCGAGACCTATTTCCCCGTGAAACTCAATTAGATATTGGTTATGAAAATTTCCGGTATAATTGCAAAACCAAACAAAAAAAACTCATAAATTGAACCGAAACATAATTCAATTAAACCCAAACAAAAAACGTGACCCCACCATCATCCTCTTCCTCACCCCCTTTTTCCCCAGATTTTACACAAATTTTCTTCACCTACTCCTAATTCAATTAAACCCAATCTGTTATATTTTGAATTTTACAGGATAAATCAAATCTCATAATTAGAAAAAACTGTCATCAGTGTCTCAAGTTTAATGATATTTAGACAAGAACATTATTGGATCAGAGAAAACAAGTCTCACGTAGAAATAGAAGAAAAAAGAAGAAACTTTGTGGGTTTATGATTTTGATTTCTTTGACTAGTTCTACTATGGCTTTGAGCTGAGTTTTTAAAAAAATTTGGGTCTTTGAAATCAGCCAGGTTATAGATTGGCGAAGGAATAAGAATACCAGAAGCGTTGGTTCGTTTTATTTTTGTAGAGTGTGGTCTTTTCTTTTTTAAAAATTGAGTTGGGTTTAGCATCTGAATTTGGTTTACTTTTGGTTTATTATTAAAATTTTGATGGTTTTGGTTTATTATTAAATTTTTAAACCGAGTAATTTAATCCTATGAGATCAGGGAGTTCGAACTTTTAACTTATGGGGAAATAAATGTTAAGTTTAAGTTTCATGGAGAATTAGGTTTCGAAATTTTATTTCGGGGACATCTAGAATGAGGGGAAGACATATGGTGCTATACGATACTTCTCGTGGAGAAATAGCTCGTTTTCCCAAAAATTAATGATTCATATTTTTACAACGAACTCACTACATATATAAATCTACAGTTTCTACCACATAATTTTTTACTGCGGGTTACATCAAATTATAATTTTTATTGTAAATCAACTCTAATACAACATATCACCAATTGGAGCCATACAATCTTTTTGTTAAACTGTAGAAAATAATTAATAATTGTTAATTTGGGGAAGATACACTTAGACTATGTACATTAGTTGTATATTATTGAACACCCTAATTTACACTTTTAAAAAATATACATCATCTTCTCTTTCTTTCACCTATTAATCCAACATTCTTTCAAAATTTTACTCTACAATAGTTTTATTTAATAAAATTCAACTCCCTATCCAACAATTTTATCTAATATTTTTTAAATAAAAATGTTTTTATATATCCAGATCAAATAAACCAAGTCTCTATATATAAAACACAAAAAATGATAAACTTCCATATAATTTCTTTTACAAAAATATAATTTATTATAACATAAATGATTTTAGGTATTCAAGATGAGATTGAAAAATAAAAATAACAAAATAGACCCCACTTGTGAATATTCAACCCATTGAATACTTTCAACTAAGATGAATCCACCTCAGATTTTTTATTTTTTTCAACTATCTCATTGTAGCTATTAAACTGTTGAAAAGAGGATTCAACATCCCCATTGTAACTAGCCTTAGACTATATACAATAGTTTCAACACACAACACCCTCCACATGACCCCGCCTCTACCACCGAAGAAGCTACCGGAAAAGGATGGAAGGAACGCCTGGTCTCAAATCTCTGCAGCCAGACTCAGCACTTCTTTTGACTGCTGGATGCTCCACTAGGGTTTGGTAGAGTTTGCTAAACTCTGGTGAACAATCTCCTTCACTTTACCAAGAGTAAAGAGTGGTGTGCTTTTTCTTCGTTAGCCCCATTCCCTCACTGTGGAACCCTGATAATCCTCTCTAGCGGAAGCTTTGTAACTGTCTGCAAGTGTTACTTCGCCTCTGGTTCCGAAGCTTACGTCTCTAGTTCCTCTCTGTTTTCTTGAGAAAATTTCTAAAACTCCAGTGGCTCCACCCCGAATCTTCTCCTTTTGACGTTCGACTAATTGTCGATAGTCATGACTCACCGCTTCTCTTGTCAGGATAAGGGCAAATGGCACGAAGATTCAAATGACCAGAAGAACAAACCGCCGGTGCGTATCCCAGAAATTGGACACCTCCGCCTTGATAGCTGAAAATCGTTTTACCCTTATTGGGAGAGTTACCAACTCAAGTGCTCAGAATACAAGAGCTTTAGTAGATTTCTTCCTCCAGCATTGGAGTGTAGTTGGAAGAATCACAGGCAGAGCCCTAGACCACAACTCTTTCACTTCCGGTTCGAAAATGAGAAAGATATGCAGATTATCCTGAGTAAAGCTCCCTTCCACTTCAAACATTAGATGATTCTACTCCAACAGTGGGAACCTACTGTCTCTGACCACTTTCCATCCATGATTTCGTTCTGGATTACGGTCCATGATCTGCCTCTACACTACTGGACAGATTCAGCTTTAAATGCTATTGGTGTAGAGCTTGGAACTGTGGAGGACAGAGACGCAACCAAAGCACGAGTCAGAGTCCAACTCAATGGCTTGAAACCGCTGTAAATGAGACGCGTTATTCACCTCCTTTCGGGTGAAATTAAGGAGGTTGAACTTGAGTATGAAAAGCTGGATAAACACTGCTTCAAGTGCAAGTCCCTGACTCACGAAGACTCCAACTGTCCCTCCAAAACCAAGCCCATCACACGTGATGCAGACCCTCGTGCTATGGACATCTCTCAAAGGAATACCATTGCTAAACTTGAAGAAAGGAAGCATAAATATCAGGAGAGACAGCAGAAAAAGATTGATGATTCAGCTAAACCTTTGGCACACCATCGACTCCAGTGGCCTCAACGCTCTAACTCCTTCAGAGGGGAAAAGAGATGGGTAGCGAAAGATACCTCCGTTGAGCAAACTCCGAGGAAGAACCTCCATCATGTGTCCCATTCGCGAGGTGTCCACTCTAGAGTGGATAGTCTTGAATCATACCGCTCGGAATACCGATCCAGACCTCCCTCTAGGGATGTGAGATCTCCCATTCGCGAACCACTTTGCTACCAATCTACTCGGGGCTCTGGCGGGAGAACTGGACGCCTAAGGAACCAAAACAGTGTCTCACCTGCTGAGGAGTCAGCCTCTCGCTCTAACCATTCTCCAAAGGGTCTCTCTTCCTCTCGACCTCATCCTCTCTCAGCTGAGAGAATGGAAAGGCCACTACAATCTCAGTCTCATGAACAGTCTCCCTCTGAGAGAGTTCCAGCTAAAGAAAGGCTCTCAACCCTCTCAATTCACCCTCAGACACAAGAAATTTCTCCTGACGAGAGAATTCTAGCTAAAGAAAGACTGTCACTACCCTCAAATGGGAAATTACCCTCCAATGGGAACCATGGAAATCAACGACAAGCCCTCTCTTCGGGAACCATGGAAATCAAAGGCCTCTGGATCAAGACCTCCTGGAACCCTTGCATCCCAATAAAACGCCTCTCCTATCCGGTCTCTAAACGAGGACAGGGTGCACGTCTCAATGCGTCTAGGCCCCCTCCCAACAGAGGAAGCTGTGGAGGATCTCTCCTCTCTTAGGCCTGTCACCCGTAGTGCCACCAAAAGGAGGACTACTTCTACTAAGAACAATCAGAAGAAACGCGCTTCTAGTAGTCCCCTACAGGGAGTTAGCCTCAAGAAGAAAAGGGTTTCCAAGATACAGAACTCGCCAAAGCGCAGAATGCCAGCGAACCAGGGGACTACCTCAACTAACCCGGCAGTGCCTCCACGACCTACATTGATTCCGGCGATCAATAAGAAGGGGAAGGATTTTTGGCTCCCCTCAAACGATCTTCCTTAACTCTACTGAGCTGGAATTGTCAAGCTATCGAAAGCACTTTGACAATCCAGCGCTTGCGGGAATTCAAGTCAAGAATTTCCCCAGAGATTATTTTTCTTATGGAGACAAAGAATGAAGATGAGACTGTCCTTCGACGCTTCCGACAATCAGATTATTCCAACCACTTCACAGTGCCCCCGGTGGGACTCAGTGGGGGTTTATCCCTATCTTGGAAAGACTCCGTAAGTATAGATATTATGTTCTCATCTCCTAACATCATTGACACCCATATCTCAAGAGATCAAAGGTCTATGTTTGTCTCCTTCATCTATGGGGCTCCATAAGCTCATGAAAGAGCTTCTTTTTGGAACCAACTCTCGGAGATAGGAGTAGACAGAGATGAAAAGGCTTGGCTTATTGTAGGCGACTTCAATGATCTGTTGAACAACTCTGAAAAGGTAGGCGGTTCTCTCCGTTGGGAAGGTTCTTTTCTGGCCTTTAGGAGTTTTGTCGCACAGCATGGGTTATGGGACCTACAACACTCAGGAGATTCACTATCTTGGAGAGGTACCCGGTACAACTACTTCTTCCAATCTCGCCTTGACCATGCTATGGGAAACTGTAAATGGTCTGATTCCTTTCCTACTGGTTGCTGCGAGTACCTCCGGTTCGAAGGCTCAGACCATAGGCCGGTGTTGGTCCATCTTCACGCCACCAAACCGAGAAAACGAGGCCTGTTTCGTTTTGATAGGAGACTGGCTCAAAAACCAGAAATCAGGAATTTAGTGGAGACGCATTGGACTAGACCTATTCCTGACTCGATACTCACTATGATTTGCCGAGTGAGACAATAGATCATTGAATGGACCAAAGCTCAGAACGCCAATTCTAAGGCCCTGATCTTATCGACTCAGCAACTCTTAGAAGAGGCGTTTTCTAGTTCCACACCTGATTCCCCCATCATTGGAGAACTTACCCAAAAGCTTGAAGATCAATACAAGGAAGAAGAGCTTTTCTAGAGGCAACGAAGTAGAATCCAATGGCTCAATTGCGGTGATAGGAACACTGCTATCTTCCATGCTTCTACTGGGGGTCGTCGTGCTGCGAATAAATTTTCAGTAATGGAAGATGAAGAGGGCGTGGCTCATTATGAGGAAGAAAAGATTGCCTCCACAGTGGCCAGTTTTTACTCTAATATTTTCTCCTCTCAGGCTCTCCCTCAGGTCCACGACAATGACCCTCGGGATATAGTGGAGGAAGTCCTCTCCCCCCTTGTTTCTCCTGAGTTGAACTCGCAGCTCATAACCACCCCAGACACATCAGAAATCAGAACGGCCTTGTTTACGATTAACCTGGACAAGGCTCCGGGACCAGATGGTTTTTCTGCGAGCTTCTACCAGAATTTTTGGGATATCATTGGACCAGATGTGGTCAGAGACATTCAGAGTTTTTTCGAAACAGGCTCTTTAAATCGACGGCAAAACGAAACCCATGTGCGACTAATTCCTAAGATCTCTGGACCAAGGAAAGTAGCAGATTATATGCCGATAGCTCTGTGCACTACTCACTATAAAATCATTGCAAAGATCCTTACGACGAGACTTCATCCCCTGCACCAAAACCTTATCTCGAAACAACAATCTGCTTTCGTCAAGAACCGTGCTATCTCCGATAATGTGTTGATCACCCACGAGATCCTTCACTACCTCCAAACCCCTGGAGCGAGAGTTAGATGCTCAATGGCGATCAAGACGGACATTAGTAAAGCCTATGATAGGATTGAATGGAGTTTTCTTGAGAGAGTTCTACGGCAACTTGGTTTCCGTGAAGTTTGGATCTCTTGGATTATGGAATGTGTATGTTCAGTATCCTACTCCTTCCTGATCAACGGGGCTGCGATGGGAAACATAAGTCAAGCCGTTGGATCAGACAAGGCAATCCGCTGTCTCCATATCTTTTTATCCTTTGTACGGAAGTCCTCTCCGGGCTGTGCAATCGAGAGCAAGCGCGAGGGAACTTTGCGGGCATCAAAGTTGCTAGAGGCTGTCCGGCTATAAATCACCTTTTGTTTGCGGACGACACCATGTTCTTTACTAGAACTACCCCCAAGATCTATGAGGCCCTTTGCCGAATCCTGTCTCAATATGAGGCGGATTCCTGACAGTGCATAAATGTGTCTAAATCGGCCATTACTTTCTCCTCTAAGACGCCTGCGGAGGTCAAGCACCGAGTGAGACAGACTTTGAACATTCTAAACGAGGGAGGCCTAGACAAGTATCTCGGACTTCCGGAACACTTTGGTAGGAAGAAACGGAATATCTTTGCGAGCTTACTTGATCGTATCTGTCAACGTGCCATCAGTTGGACTACTAGATTCCTCTCGGGAGCGGGCAAACTGATCCTCCTCAAATCCGTACTCATTGCGCTCCCAACATACACTATGTCATGCTTTAAACTCCCATTATCCCTCTGTAAGCAGATCCAGAGCTTACTGACTCGCTTCTGGTGGGATCAAACTCCAGAAGTAAAGAAAATTTGTTGGCTATCGTGGGATCGCTTAACTAGACCCAAGAGCGTTGGAGGACTCAGATTTAGGGAAGTTGAACAGTTCAATGACGCCATGCTCGCTAAGATTGATTGGCGACTAATCAAGGATCCCCACTCCCTCCTGGCTCAAACGCTTCTCGGAAAATATTGTCGCCATGCTACCTTCTTGGAAACAACGGCCCCACGTTCGGCTTCCCATGGGTGGCGGGGGCTTCTACGGGTCGAGAAGTACTCCAGAAAGGCCTTGGGTGGGTGGTAGGCGATGGACAGAGCACCAATGTCTGGTCCGAGTCTTGGCTATCCCTAGATACCCCTCTGACTCCCATCGATCCTCCTACTGAATCCACCCTCTCCCTGCATGTCAAGGACCTTCTCAACCCGCTCACCAATGATTGGGATATTTCTGCAATTAGATTGCACTTGCCCCTCTATGAGAACCATACGTAGGTTGATCTCCCGAGCTTTCCTCGCCATGACGAACTGGTTTGGTTGTCAAAAAAATCAGGGGAGTATTCTACGAAATCTGGATACGCCTTGGCAAAGTTACAAGGATCGAATGTGGAGTCAAACGGCTTTAACTGGAAATCATGCATATGGCAACTCAACACATCTCCGAAGCTCAAATATTTCTTATGGAAAACCAATGTTGGAGCCCTCCCTGTGGGTTCTTTGCTCCTTCGTCGTGGTCTGACTTCCACTGGTGTTTGTAAGAGATGTGGTGCGCCAGAAACAGAACTCCAGATGCTCTTCCATTGCCCTTATGCGGCTCAAGTCTGGAACCTTCTCCCGAGTACTCTCAAGCCTTCTCTGATGACTATCATGACGGTTGATCAATTGCTACAAGCATCTCGCAAGATGGTTTCCCTTCCCCCAACAGGTGTAGGCGACACTCCCATGTTCCCTTGGCTCCTATGGACCTTATGGAATAACAGAAACAAGCTCTTGTTCGAGGACAGAGATTACTCTGTTGAGGAGACAGTCCTGAAGATTATAAGAGATACTAAAGTCTGGAAAGGGGCTCAGGATTCAATGCTTAAAAAGTCTAACACATTGGTCCAGAATGGACAACTTGGTTCTAACCTCACTGCCCCTCAAATTGATAACTCCTCAGGTACTGACGCTTGGACTCTCTATGCTGATGCTGCCTGGAATGGACTCTCGGGGAACTGCAGATTGGGCTGGCACATTCAAGCTCCTGGAGGTGCCGCACCGACCCCATGTCACTCAAACCGTCACCACTTTCTCACCTCCTCAGAAGCAGTCCCCCGGCTAAAAGTCGCTTCATACCCAGCTACTCGCGCCGATATCTCAAAGTCTACTCAGACTCAAAGATTCTGATTGCCTTACTCAACAAGCATGAGACGGACATCTCTATTTGCAACATTCTTCGTGATATCTCTTTGCTTGCTAGTTCTTTTGCTGTAATTTCATTTCATTTATTCCTCGTACCGCAAACTCAGCTCCTGATGCTATTGAAAAATCAGCATTGCTTGAGTTGCAGAACCTCCCTCTCTCTGAGGCTTAACTCTTTGTTTGTGAGACTATTTTCTTTAAGTAATGAATGGGTTTGATCAAAAAAAAACACACCCTCCACACATCTTCTCTTTCTTCCACATCAGTTTCTCTCTCTTCCACTTAATAATTCAACACCCACTCATTTTTATATTTTACAATGGTTTGTTTAATAAAATTCAACACTCTACCCTACCATTTTTATTTTCATATTTTTTATTTTGTTCTATATCTTTTATTTTGTAATTACATTTTAATAATAATTAGTTTAAATTAAATTATAATAAATAAGGGCTATATAAATGATTATATAATATATGTTTAATTTTATAAATTAAAAAAAAAAAAAAATCAATTATTAAAGACGAGAAATATAAAGAGTTATTATTAAAAAAAAGTTGAATTACAAAAACTTAAAATTTAATATAATACATAAATAAGCACACGGCAAAAATAATAAAACACACATAGCATAATTATTATAATAAACTGGTTTTTACTGATGGTGCGCCTAACTCATTGCAAGGTATCTTCTCGGTTCTTCACGAGTTTGAGCGCTGGTCAGGACTAGCTATAAGCCCATCCAAATCGGCTATTTACTTGGGAGGTAAGGTTCACCAGGGTTTTCTTGATGAGGTGAATCGTCTCAATCTCCCCATTGATACTCTTCCGATACGATATCTGGGTCTCCCTCTCACGACCAAATCCATGAGTAGAGATGATTATGAGCCTCTTATAGACAAAATCAGATCCAAATTTCTGTCTTGGACGAGTAGAGCCCTCTCGTATGTTGGGCGGCTTCAGCTTATCAATTCGGTAATTGTAAGCATTACAAATTTTTGGTGCTCTGTTTTCAGGTTTCCAAAGCGCTGTCTTGAAACGATTGAAGGCATGTGCAGCGCTTTTCTCTGGTCTGGCTCGCCAAACTCAAGCACGAAAGCGAAGGTGGCTTGGGATGAAGTCTGTTGCCGAAGGAAGAAGCATGTTTAGGCATTAGACGTCTGGTTGACTCATCAAAGGTATGTGCGTTGAGTCTGATTTGGCAGCTTTTAACGAACTTAGGCTCCCTTTGGGTTGCGTGGACCCGCACAAACTTGTTACGTAACCGATGTTTTTGGGATGTACAAGACACTCAAGCAGGCTCTTGGATATGGCGTAAACTTCTCAAGCTCCGCCCCAAAGTAGCTTCTTTCCTCAAGTCTGTAATTGGTAACAGAAAGGACACTCTTTTCTGGTATGATAACTGGCTGAATATGGGAAAATTAATGGACATTGCAGGTGACTCGGGTACCATGATCCTTGGTATTAGAAGAGATGCCACAGTTGCTGAAGCAGCCTTGTCTAGGCACTGGAACATAAGGAGATGTCGTAGCTATCACCTACGGGCGATGATAGCTGCCATCAACTCTGTTCCACCCCCGGTAGAGGATGCAGGAGGTGACTGTGTGCTATGGAAACATGGAGATGATAGTTACAAACATTGGTTCTCATCATCCAAGACATGGAAACCAACTTCGAGTTACAGGGAATGTTGTGGCGCGGAGTAAAGTAATATGGACCTCGGAAGCAGTACCACGGTTCTCGTTCATAACGTGGCTAGCCGTGCGAAACAGACTTTCGACAGGTGATCGGACTCGAGCGTGGGGAGAGGTTCAGGTTTGCAGGCTCTATGGCGAACCAGACGAAACTCGTGACCACATATTCTTTGCTTGCCCGTACTCCTATACTGTCTGGACTGACTTGACTGGAAGCCTTCTTCCTCGACCAAGTCCTAACTGGAGTTTTATCATGAACACCTTGCTATCTCCTCGTCGTAACAAGGTTGATTCCTGCCTGCTTCGGCTGGCTTTTCAAGGATCAATCTATTCACTGTGGAGAGAACGTAATGGTCGCAAACATAACAACTTTTGGAACTCCCCAGCTCAGCTTGTGCGATCACTGGACAGAACCATATGAAACAGAATCTCATCCCTCCGAACCAGGAACCCCGAGTACAAGAGCCTTCTGATGCAACGGTGGCTGGGAAAGAATTAAAATTTGTGAAACTGCAGTAGCAATTTTAAAGTTTTCAGTATTGTAAACATTTTTTTTCTTTTGTTGATATATATTTAACATTTCAACAAAAAAAAAATATATATATATATACATATATATATAATTAAATATTTAAGGTACTTATTTAAATTTTAAATACTTACTCTTAGATATCATATCATAATAAATATAAAATTGAATATTTGAAGTATATATTTATGTTTCATATAATTATATTATATACTAATTTGGATATTCGGATTGGTTTCTCTGGATATATTTTCAAATTTTTGGTTTTTTTTTGTTTTTTTTTTGTTTTTCGGGTTACCCGTTCGGATTTGGTTAATAACACTTCGAATTCGGATATGTTTTATACTACCTTACAAAATTCATTCGGATATTTTTTACATTTTGGACCAGATACAAATCGGGTTTTTCGGTTCGGATTCGGTTTGAATTTTGGATTGCGAATTTTATGCTTCTTGTAAACCGTTCTCTCCCTTATTAAAAATAAAAGTATTGCCATTGAAGCCCATGGCCCACAATAATCCCAATTAAAAAGACGCGTCAAGACAACGCTATAACTAAACCGCCTCGCTTTAATAATGACCCGAAAGGCACGAAATGTTCCACGAGACCGCTTTGAAAACCGTTGATATGTTATCTAATAATTTAATCATGACCGTCCATCATTTAACCCTTTAATATAAATTGGAACGGGTTGAAACCTAGGGTTATCATAATAGCCGCCACCATTCTTGCGCTTCTCTAAACTTTTTGTTATCGATTCCTTTAGATCTCGCTTCTATGGCGACGAGTCTATTGTTTATACCTCCTGTTTGCAAGGGAGAGCCTTTCGTTCTACACATCGGTGTAGATTTTCCAGCGATTTAATCGTTTTGAGGTCTTTCAATGGTAGATCTGACGCAGATCTCATGAAAGCTATGCTTTCTCTACAGGTTAATCTTATTTCATGTCACCTTATGTCCTTATATTGTTTGTTTCCTCGATTTTAGTTTCTTATCACGTTTCTTTATTGTGGAGTAACAGATCTGCCGGTGGGTTAATCGCGTGAGGGGTTTCTAAGATGTGAATAGCTTGCGTTGAAGCGCTTTGAAGCTGAAACGGATTCATTACGGACGCCAACTATTGTTCTTGTGTGGGTTAAGTTAAATTAGGATGTAGAAGATGTTGAATTGCATCTTTTGTCATCCGACCTTTGCCATGTCAGGTGCGCTTGCATGGCAGGTCAAATACAAATCCTCAATAAAAAATATATTTTTGTGGTTTGGGAGGGGAGTTCGCACGGGTGATTTTTTTTTTATCCCGGGTTCTCCTCTCCTTGTGTGCGTGTCTTGATCTCTGCTTTCTCACGCGCTCTATTTATTATTATGCACCACAACTCAACAGATTGGAACATAACACACCGCTCATATTAGCTCAGCTAATGACCTGAAGCTAGGCCCATATTCTTCTTCATGACCCCATCAAGCAGCCACTCGTAAGTATATTAATTTACATTCTTTAGCTTCTCTTGATTATATTGCAACTACCTCCATACATTAAAAGATATTAGAATAACTAACTTGGCAAATCATGTATATTTGGTTTCCAGTCACTATAATTTGTTACTACACAATCGTACGCGGCAAGCAACTTCCTTAGTTCATTGCTAGTGTATTGCAGATATAAAAGCTATCAAACAAATGTTTTAAATCATTTTGATTTTCTTTATAAGTTATCATACTTGCCCCAAAATTTTTTACAGGACATGTTTAGTTTGTTATCTTCAAGATGTATGTTCTGAAGTGAATACAATTAGAGTTTGTACAAATAACTCAAAATTTTGTCTGAAGAAGCAGTGCGGTCTGACATGCACACTGTTGTGTTCTGGTAGCTGCTGTCTCAACCTAAAAAAGAATGTGATTTTCCTTGTTCTCGTTGATTTCGATTGAAAGTGAAGGTATTGTCAAGTAAATGTACACATATTTGTATTTGAAGATAAATTTTTTTATTAATTTTGCAGTATGATTGGTTATGATTTTACTTTTTGATTGTATATATTTTGTAGACAACCTTCTCTATATATTTCAACACCGTTTAATGTTTTTATCTAAAGTTGCGACTGGTACTTGATTCATAACAGCGTTGTTTAAATTTTTCCTCCAGATGTTATTGAATGTTCCTCTATCCTGTAGTAGAAACTCGATGGATCGAGTAGGATAATTGTTTTGAACAATTAGATTGCCAGCTAACAATCGCTGAGCCCTATCGATTTTATGATAATAAATCTGTTAGCTCAAAATGGTAGAGCGCTCTTCTTCTTTTGAAGTTGAGAGGATGATGGTTCGAATCCATCCAGATTTGCTTGTTACATGTAATTTTAACCTGCGTTAATAATTTAATTTTTAATGGAAGGCCTTGATGTAGTCTGATCTTTGTCACAGTGCTACGTCTCTGATCACCGAGCTGTTTTCATAGCGCTAAGGCTTCATCTGTTCCATCAGTGATGGAGAGAGAGATATGGAGCACGAGGAGGTTGCATTTTCTATTGCAAACAATTCACTGCATCATTACGAGGACGTGTCGGAGTTCTATTTGAAATTACCTTGCAGGTGCTGGGCTTTGTGTCTCATAAATTGAATTCATTTTCTCGTCAAGGGTAACAACAGTTGCTTTCCCGGCCCTTAACAACACAAGCAACGACGAACCCATATTAGGTCCTGGAGCTATGTTAAAATGTACATGTGTAATTTTGATACAGAAAACACCATTTTCCTCGCCATTTCAGTTGGATAGGGATACGTTAAAAAGATCTGAGAAGATGGAAAAGATTTGAGATCTTAAATGAAAAAATTGAAATTGATTCATCTGCTTTTGGGGCTCCATTCTCTGACAATTAATGGAAAAGCGTTCAATCAATTTCTCCGGACTTGAGTTAAAATTGACGTGTTTCTTTTTTCACATAAGACTTTTTTGTGCAACTTTCACATAAGACTTCAAAAACAGAGTTTTTCTTTGTGACCCAATGTTTCTTATTTAGAGCGCGATGGATTTGGTTCCACAAACCCCAAAGTTTGCTTTCATCTTTTGGCTTGCCACTCAAAATACTTACATCAAGAAACATAATGCTACTTTCCGATTTCAAAATATGTAGTTGTTGGTGATATCAAATTTTTTGTCTCTTTCCCGTGATTTAGCACTGAAAATAACCAAGTTATTTTTGTCTTTCAATACATTCATAAATAGTAGTTGGTTAACTTTAGATCATCGGTCTATCCAGATTCAGTTAGTTGAGAATTCATTTTATATGATCTCTGGTTAAATAATTTCACATGGGCTCCTAGATAAGAGTACGGATATACTTCTATCTAATAATTTTCATTATGATGACTTCATACCCGAACGCCCTCCAAAACGTCAAATTATTAAGTTGGAATTGTAATAAAATGGAAAAATACATCAAACGTGACTTGTTTAAAGATGGCCACATTCTCATATATATATATGAAAAGAAGAATTGAATCTTCAGCAAGCTAGATATATATATATATATGAAAAGAAGAATTGAATCTTCAGCAAGCTAGAATATGTAGCCAAATGATCAATAGAGCATGCCAGATTGTCTTTTGAACACTCCCCTCATTTTTACTTTCGTAAGCTAAGATGTCTTCCATTGAGTACATTTTCTGCAATTCAACATTGAAAAAAACAAATTTAATGGTTTCATGGAATTAAATATACATGATATGCTATACTTATGTATACCAAAAATGTTTGTATATGGATATATTCATCCGATTTGTCTTGCAAAGAATCAAATAACCGGGTATGTATTTCACACTAGAACATATTATCTGGCAAAGATGCATTGTGATATAAGTCTCTCTTGTGATCAGGGTTTATAAATAGCCAAAGAATCCATAAACCAAAGCTAGGGTAGATGCATAACTCTTTGTTGTGTGATTAATCCAAAACTGCCTATCAAGTGTCAAGAAATATGGAAGGATATATGACATGTATTGCCTAGCTCTTTATTGTGTTTAAATTTTTTGACTTATCCAAATCACATTTGGAGAACATTGGTCTCTTAGTCTCTTGTTTCCACATTACAAACCAAAGTCAACATGTACTAACCAAACCAAACTGAATCTCAGAAAGTCATAATCCTTTTGTCCTTTATATGCAAGTCAATGAGACTTTAGTGAATTGAATAGGAGTTACAATAACTTTCCGTTCCTCTGTCTATATGTTGCACAAACCAATTCTATATGATATTGTTACAGACTTACATCATCATGAATGCAAACCGATTCATAGACCAACGCAAACAAGCCAAATCTGGATAAGAATCATTGACCGGTTCAAATTTTCTTTCCCGACAACTAGTAAAAAATGTGAACTCAACGAATTAAAAAATTAGATTCATCTTCCAAACTGAATTATTAAACCCTTACCATTGCAACTGAAGTTATTTGCTTAGTACAAGATGATTTCTATTCAACTCAGATGCATCTAAACTAAAATTTGTGTTGATAATGCAACAATAACACAATGAAAAATCCTTGAACTGTTACAAATCTTCTATCTAGTGTACATAGTTTGATAAATCTAACAAACTTACATCATAGACCAACGCAAACCAATTCTATATGATATTGTTACAGACTTACATCATCATGAATGCAAACCGATTCATAGACCAACGCAAACAAGCCAAATCTGGATAAGAATCATTGACCGGTTCAAATTTTCTTTCCCGACAACTAGTAAAAAATGTGAACTCAACGAATTAAAAAATTAGATTCATCTTCCAGACTGAATTATTAAACCCTTACCATTGCAACTGAAGTTATTTGCTTAGTACAAGATGATTTCTATTCAACTCAGATGCATCTAAACTAAAATTTGTGTTGATAATGCAACAATAACACAATGAAAAATCCTTGAACTGTTACAAATCTTCTATCTAGTGTACATAGTTTGATAAATCTAACAATTAAGATCCCAGCGATTAAAACCCAAAGTGCCTTGCCGACACCAACACTGTAGTGTAGCACACTCTCTGGTTCTTACAAGAACAATTAAATGTCCAAATCATCATCAGGGTCCTCATCAGAATCCGGGTGCTCATCGTCCGAGTCTCTGAAATATATAATCTCTCCACCCTTACCCGATGAAACCACATTGGTCTGCAACTCTCCTGAAGACAGTGGTATAGCCTCAGTCTTGCCATCAGCAAGAGTTCTCCGTCCATCATAAATCTCTGTTGATTTCCCATGATCTGTAGAAACATAACAATACCAAAAATGTTTTTATCCACACGATCTCACACATGTATGAGCTTAAAACTATCTGGCTTTGCCACCAAATGTGATGTACAAACTCACCTTGGTGCTCAAAAGGAAGGACAACTTTTTCTTTCTCAACTCGTTCTTTCTCAGACAACTGTAGATTGAAATGAACCTGAACCAGAAGAACCCTTAACCTGAGCCCACACAACTTAACAACAGGAGATAAGAAGAAACTAAGAAGCAAAGTAAGATAACTTGCCTTAGGCAAAAGGCTTTTGGTGGCTGCAATAACAGATTCAACGGAGGAAATGGGTGAAAAGTTTATGCCCATTTGATCAACTTGATACTCTTCAGACTGTAGGTTAAACCGTTACAAGGGTTGTTAACTCGATATGATACTCGTATAGGGTACAGAGATTAGAGCAAGAGAGGAACTCACCATCACTCTGACACGTCCCTTTCTAAGCTTAAACCGGACATGGAACCTCCCTTTACCAAAATCCTGATGAACCGAGAAGAGGTTTTCCAAAGCATTCCTTTTCCCATCCGAAGAAGGACACAGAGGCTCTAAGTTGGCTTTCATGGTGGATATATATTCAAGCGCATTGGTGACCTTCTCTTGGTGAAGGTCAGTGTTCAACGACCAAAACAAACTGGACACTTGTGCTGCACCAACAAAAGATAACCTAAGAAGGAATAAAAGCTAATAAAATGGTGCTGAGGTTCAGGTAGCAAAGAATGTGAATATACCGTGGCTTCGAATATCTGTTAAAAGACCAGAAACTAATGGCATGGATGAATGTCTTAGCAGCTCATTCACCTGTCTCAGAGTATTAACCATATAAAATCACCACTTGTTATTTCGATAGTTCGTGTCTAAAACTCCAAAGAGAGAATTTTCTTACCGAATCTATGGCAACAGAGAAACGTGCCTTCCCATCTCCAACCATCTCTACAGCAAAGGAATTAACTTTAAAATCATATCATTCTTTAAATTGAAAAACATGATTCAAAACTTATTGGAACTACTATACCTCTTCCTGCATCAATGATTGAAGAGAAAAGCATCTTCAAGTCACTAACACACTTGTGTAACTTAACTAAACTTGAACCTTCAGTAACACCAGTGGAAGGTTGATCAATCCATCCTAGTGGATCAGTGTAACAATCCAAAACACGAATCCTTCAAACCCAAAAACCAAATTATTAGACAGCCTTAAACAAGTATCAACAGATAGTATCTAAGAAACATATCAAACTCACCATTTAGAGGAAGAAGAGACAACGATTCCTTTTCGCTTCAAGAAGTGCGAATACAAGGAAGGGCTCCGAGAGAATGTGACCAGCACGAGGCCTCTGCATATCACAACGAAGATTTCATGAAAAAAGAGATTGAATTTTAGTAGGAATAGTGTTTCGAGGACGTACTCCGACTTCGATTTTCCGGCCACGATTGACGAAGATAGATTCGCGAGGAGATAGCAGGAGACGTCGAGGGCGAAAGGTGAAGCTACAGTTTCCTCTATGGTAAGAGCTGGCGCTAACTCGCCTTCTTCGCCTCCGTCCCTTAGCTTTCTGAATATCGAATCCGCCATCGCTGAGAGGCTCTCCGGTCAAAGAAAAGCTTGAGAAGAGAGAGCTAGCGCTAGCAAGCAAGCATCGACACTAAAAGGCTTTTTGGGTTTATGAAAAAGCCCAATGGGCTTCATAAACATTCGATGTGAAACAAAACAGCGTGTCGTTTTTCAAAGCTAAAAAAACGTCAACTAGTTTATCTGCCTCTCAACGAAATCAAAAGAAGGAGAAAGGTCTTCCCATTGGTTCTCTTTTATTTTACGCCGGAAAGAAAGGTATCTATTCTTCTTCTATATGGATCTCTCGACATCTTCTTCTTCTTCTCCTCTTGGCTTACTGCAAATGATTTCGATATCTTTTGTGCTTCTTTCTCATTTTCGATGTTAGAACCCACTGTCTTCATGTGAATAATGTCGTTAATTCGGTTTCTTTTGAATTTTTAGTCTTCTCTAGTAACATTGCACGGAAAGTGTTCGACGTATTTCCTGGTTAGCTCATCGCTTGTTTGTAAACGAAATAATAGTCATGTTTTGTCGACTTCGATTCTTTGTGTGATTGAGGACTAGAGAGACGAAAGTTTCTGCCTTTTTGTGTCTATGAGATTTGATCTAAGCACCCTTTTGGTTTTTAACTTGACAATTCAAGAAAAATTAAGAGTTTTTCTCTGTTCCATACAGGTACTTGTGGTAAGCACTTTTTGTAGGCAAAGACGGGAAGATGGAAGCCAAGTTCTTTCGGTTCTTGAAGATTGTTGGAGTTGGTTACAAAGCCAGAGCTGAGGAAGCAGGGCGTTTCTTATACCTTAAGCTGGGTTACAGTCACGAAGTCGAACTCGCAGTTCCTCCGGCTGTTCGGGTCTTCTGCTTTAAAAACAATGTGGTTTGCTGCACCGGGATCGACAAGAACAGGGTGCATCAGTTTGCTGCCACAGTCCGGAGTTGCAAACCTCCTGAAGTTTACAAGGGCAAAGGCATCATGTACATTGACGAAGTTGTCAAGAAGAAGGTAGGAAAGAAGTCGAAATGATCTTCTCTTTTTCTTTTTCTATGCTTCTTCCAATTTTACTTTGCGGACAACTTTGGTCTTAAGACTTGGGATTTGCTTGTTATAATAAGTTTTACTCAGATGTATGAAACATCAAGATATTGTCTTCAAGTGTAGGTGTGTGTTTGTAGCATCATTGTTACAATAAGACTGAAATAAAAGCTAAGATGGAGATTTAAAGTCACTAGATCAAAATCAAGATATAATGGTAATAAATGGACAAGTTCGATATGCAATGTGATGTGTCTGCAAAAGTCAATCTTCAGTAGTTGAGGAGCACAGAGATTAGTCAAGCATGTATATTCTGGAGGCGATGTCTTGAACCAACCAATCGAATCCTACCAACAAACCTTCACCTGTGTAGGCGCTGCAACCCACAATTCTCCAGTGCCTGCTTTTATCCATGGACTCTAAGTTTAGCACCTGCATAAGCAAGAAAGAAGATGAAACACAGTTTAGCACAATGTACAACACAAACATATCTCCCTTCACCTACTAATCCTCTAAGTAAAGTAAACCTTTTTAAAAACAAAGAGACAAAGATTGAACACTAAATCACATATCTTACTTTGCCAATCTCTTCAGGTGTAAGAGCACCTTGAATATCCTGCTTATTTGCTAGTATCAACAAAGAGGACCCAGCAAGCCTCTGTCCATTAAAACCACTAAGATCAGTATCCAAAACTCATTTTAAAATTTATATATGGATCATCATCTTCGTCAAAAACAGCAACCAAGCATCAGTGCATCAGATTGCAAAATTTCATACCTCTTCCTTCAAGAGATTGTCAAGCTCCATCTTGCAATCATCTAGCCTCCTGAGATCAGAGCTATCCACAACCCAAACCAACCCATCAGTCTGCTCAAAGTAGTTCCTCCAGTAAGATCTTAGAGTCTTTTGCCCACCAACATCCCATATATTCAATGTATACCTACACACACACATTGCCCATAACATGTTTGATAATAATCCTCAACCAAGAACATGAAACTACAAAGCAGTTGTGAAAAAAGGAGCAGACTTTTGGTAAATAATGGTTTTGATATTGAACCCAAGAGTTGGACTGATCACACTTGTGTCTTCTCCGTTCATCTTCAGAACAATCGTCGTCTTCCCAGAGTTATCGAGTCCACGACAAACACCAGCACCAAATCATCAAACTAGAGAAATGTTTATATAGATCAGAGGAGAGTTTACAAGATTGTGAATGTGACATACACCATAAGAATACGCATCTCTTTCTCCTTCTTCTTGATTTTCCGAATGATGCTTAACAGTCCCATTTTCTGTTAACTTGAATCACACAACAGAACAGAGCTTGAAAGATTATTTCAATCAGAATGAGACTCGAACATTATCCACGCTAATGTATGATTCCAGAAACGTTCTTACCAGTCACGCCGAGGCTGTCGTCGACGTTTTCTTCCACCGGCGACGACGGAGATTTGGAAGTGCGAACGGAGAAGAAAATTTGGAACAAACTAAATGGGCTTTCATTTTATAAAATTAGGCCCATGAATTATAAGAAAGGGGCCTATGGGTAGGTCCATTAACGACAAATGTCATGAGAGATTAAGGGTTTGATCACACATGAGAAGTAAAAGTGGACGGTAAGTTATAAAGTCAACCGGTCAAACTCCATGATAAATAACGTATTTAGAACAAAAAAAAAAGAAAGAAAAGAAAAAGATAGCCGAACCCAATCGGATCTTGAACCTTTTGAGGGATGTTTTGTTAATCTTTTGCTTTGTGTTTGTTGTTGTTGGTTATTTAGCTGTCATTCTCTTTGTTTTTCCTTTATTTTGTTGTTTGAATGTTGGATGAGGTATCATACAGGACGGTACGATTATTTCTTTAAAAATCGGTGTTGGTGAACATATTAGATCATTAAATTACCTAGTTAAACGCTTAATTTTTTTTGGATGCATGTATATGATGTATTGTATTGTGAATAAAGCATGCGCATTTTATCCGGATCCGAAAAACTGAGTCGGAACCGACCCGAAAATATCCGATCTGAAAATTTATAAGTATTTAGTTGGGTCAAAATTTCTATACACTAAAGAACCATAACTAAAAAGAACTGATCCGAATAGATCCGTACCCGAAAAGAACCGACCCGATCCGATAAGAACCGATATACCCGACCTAAACTATGAATATCCAAAACTATGATTTTATTTGTTCTATTTTATAGATTTTAGTTTAAAATTTAGTTGAAATATCTTTTTTTTAGCAATCTTAATTATTATTTTTGTAATATTTTCAAGTAATATGAAACTTTAAATGTGAGAGTTTAAAAATGTTTAATTTCAATAATTCATCATTTATTTTGGTTATTTTACAAAATTTAAGATAAATATGATGGATTTTGGCAAAAATTTGATGGAATTTGGGTATTTTGGGAATTTTTGGATCCTAAATACCTGAATATGACTCGAACTCGTTACATACATTTTACTTATAGTCTTGATCCCGAATCGAAAATTTTCAATTACCTAGTTGGGTTCAAATGTGTAGGACGCAAAAGACTCGGACTCGAAAAAAACCGATCCTAATCCGGCTCAAAGACCCCAACGCCCATGCCTATTGTGAATAAATAACGAAAAAGAATTCAAAGAAAAGAAATGATCTCACTGTGATTTATGAATGCAAGCTCCAAAAAAGTATGTAAAAAAAACTGAGAAATTTGATGCAGATAATCATCTGTCTATAAATTTATTGATTAATAATGTATACTATTAGTTAGAAACTTTTTATCTTTATTTATTAGTTTCAAACTTAATTTCTTTATTTTGATTTTTAATGAATTTCTTAAACTGAATAGAATACTTCTTAAATGTTGTTAACCTTGTTAGAAAACCTAACAATTTAGTTTATGTTGATCACTTTTAGCTGAATAACATCCAGGATCGGCAGTAGGTAGAACAATGAAGCATGTGCTTGAGGGTCGGAGAAAATATATATTTTTATGGGTCAATAACAACATAATTTACGTTGTTTTACTGGTAATATTTGTTGCTAGCGTCTTTTGACCAAGTCCAACAGAAGTATTTAAGTAGAGTATTATCTTCTATTATAAAATAAAAATAATGAAAAAACAGGTGTAAGAATATGAAGAATTTCTTTGTACCAGACTTTTTAGAAGCTGAGGTTTACAGGTGTCAGTTCTTAGTTGGTTTTAGTATTTCAACAAATTAAAACATAATTTTTTACTAAAATACTTTTATTTTTATTATTTTAGAAACTTGGGTAGATTCTTCCCGTTAATGTTACTCTTATAGACATGGATTCACATTTGATAGTTGTGTTTTAAGTATTTTTATGATTTTTAAAAATAAAAGGAAAATAATTTTTTTAGTGTCTAGGCTGATATTTGTCAGCCCGACTCTGATTATATCCATCCAAATGAAGATTGTTTTTATTGGTATACCAAGATATAAATCACCCTCAAAGTTAACATATCTCTATATATATGTTGTTAATTGTTGGTGTTTTTTGTTGTTAATCGCAAACTCAAATGCCGAAGGCATATGATTTTTTTTATTTAGTATATATACTTACGTATACATAAAACTAGTTTATGAAAAGTGAAAATCTACATGGTTGAATATCTCATTTTTGTGCATAATAGATTCACTTATTTGGTTTGAAATTTTGTAATTCACTATAAAAAACATAGAAATTCTCGACGAAAATCCAAGGAATTTCTGATGAGTCTCAGCTGGAAATGCATATGGGAAAATTGTTTGGAATTTCTGACGAAAAAATTCTTCGAGAAACCACCAAGAGGAAATTGGTCTGTCAGTAAATTTCTGACAAAATCTCAAGAAAAATCTATATATTAACTAATCGTTGTAAATTCTGACGGATTTCTGACGAGATCAATTGAGGTGGATCCAAATAGATTATATAATAGTTATAGAGCCATTTGGAAGAAGTATTGGGTAAAATCAGAGACGTAGTCTTAGACACAAATCAACTCTGTTAGCCGACGTAACGATCGTGGTGAAAAAAGGATCCTCCTATATATTAATTGAGAAGTCACTTTAGTGATTTATGCTGATGTGTCGTTCATAGAAAAGCTCTCCAATTAATTTTTATAATTTTATTGGTTGATGGTTTTTAATTTGTCATTTATTTAATTAAAGTTTTTAAAAGGAAACTATTCATAGAATTACCAAATCTTATTTATGTTTCCAAATATAAAATTAATCATCTTAAATATAGATGAATTAACATAATTTGTTATAGAAATAGTTAAATATCTAGATTATATTATATAAATTGATAGGATACATATAAATACATATGATACTATATAAACAATTATAAAAACGTTTTTTATTATGTTTATATTAATAGTGAATAAAATAAATCATAGATAAATCAAAGATTTTAGAAAACTAGTTAATTTAAACTTAATAATATTAATTAAATTCACTCATTCACTATAAATATAATATAAAATGTGTCAAATGAATGCAAAACAGTCAAATATAAAATTCTAAAAGATTCCAATCATTTTCCAATGACAATGTGATATCGTATATGCGTTATCACTTTTAGAAATGATTAAAATATTTTTATATTTTAAAACATAAAAATTATATGGTAAGTTATTTAAATGTATATTAATCAAGAAATTTTTTATTTAATTCATCTATTAATATAAACAGATGAATTAACATTATTATATGGTAAGTCATTTAAAATTATATTATTTTGGTAATTCATCTAATTTATTTTATGGTAAGTCATTTAATTATATTAATCAAAGCATTTTTCACAGGATTTTTCTAGACTTAATTCTCTATTAATATAATTCATATAGCTTGGATTATAATTAAATTAACATGCTTGTTTTTAATAGGAAAAACAAAACAGACATAAATAAAAGAACAAGAAGGAAGAATAATAAAATATGTTTGTTGTGTTCTTGGTATTTTTATACTTTTATGTATTTATTTTTACTTGTTTGTAAAGGTACATGTACTTTTTGTGTTACTATAAATGTGAACTAATTAGTTTTATGTGTTTTTAAAATGTTAAGATAAATTTAGTAAGGAAGTTTCATAAAAATGACCATATTTGCAATTGTTAAAGTCAAAGATGGAAAATATAATGTAAACTGAAAGTAAGAAAAAATATTTAAAAATTAATGAGATGTATTTTTTACGCTATAATAAACTTTAAAATGTACGATAATAAAATTTTAACAAAATTTATACAAATAAAAAAATATTTCATATTATTTTGGATCTCACATTACTATTAAGTATATAACGACATTTGGTTATTTAAAATTGAAATATTGTTTTTTCTTATTAGTTAATCAGATATAATTAATATGGGTATGTTTTAATTTGATTTAAAATAAATTTAAACAATAATTTTAGAAGATATGTAAACTATGATTATTTTTGATTAAAAACATTTGGTTGAATGAGTTAGTGTTTGATAAAATAATGTGATGATCAGAGATAATCTAAGGAAGAATTTGTTTGCTTAACCCATTTGAGTTTTATGTTAAACATTAAATTAGAAAAATGAGTGAGAAAGTGTGATTTGGAACAAATTTTGAGAATTTTTTTTTAAACTACAATTTTTCTAATATATATTTTTATGTTTACCTTCACCAAATTTATCCTTAGTTTTAAAGAGATAAATCCTACTATATATTACTTGAGAAGCCACTTAATTGACTTTCGATTATGTGTCTTTAATAGGTTAAGTTTTAAAAAATAGTTATAATTTGATTAGTTGTTAACATTTATTAGTTATTATTTTAATCAGATCTAAAAAATAGAAGGTAACTCTAAAACTAATTAATACAAATTACCAAATAATATAAATGATATTACAAATAATGATTTTATGGTAACTAATTGTAGAATTATTGAAAGAATATATCTGTTTTATCAATTTCTTTATTTTTATCAATTAATTATATATAATTAAATAAAATACTTTAGCATATTTTATAGAAATAAATTTAATGGTTATATATTATTATATAAAAGAATTATATTTGTAGATAAGAAATTATTATAAATTTTATGTTTTTAAAGCCTACATAAAACCGTTTCGAAAAGATCTTTCATGATAAAAGTCTCCGATCATTGTATTGATCATATTGGAGTTACACAAAAAAAACACTCTCTTCTTTTTTTTTTCTCTTGAGAGCTAGAGTATTTTTGGTTTTTGTGTGTTAAACTAAAATATAAAGTAATTTTACAACCAATTATCTTAATTGATTATAATATTATTTTCTGTATGAAAAAGATTTTTAATGAATTAGGTTTATGTTTTTGAACTATTTTAAATCTCACATATCTTCTAAAAATATATACTCAAACTTTTGATTATCCAGATGTTTGAAATTAAAAACTAGAATTTTAAATTTCTAATTATTATTCAAAAATTATAACAATGTAAAGATAATATATATATATATATATATATATATAATGTAACTACCCGCAAAATTGTGGGCAAACACCTAGTTTATGTTTAGAACATGTGGTCTACCAGTTTAATTTCCCAGAAACTTTAACTAGTAAATTTTAATAATTTCATATAATTTATTTCCTAATTATGTATTAACCTTTTATTGTCTTAAGATTGCAGAAAATGATCGTGATCCAATTGACGATTTGACATTGTTGAAGTCGGCGTACATCAAATATGTATAATTATTATCAATTTTAATAGTAGCACCAAACAATTAGAGTGTTGGGGTAATCATAGTTTAGGTTTCTTGTTCCGTGAAACAAAGTGCATGTGTTAGAGAGCAGCAAGAGAGGGACAACTCTGTTAATACCGCAGTCTTCTTGAACAAACAACTAACTCAACAATCACAACTCTGATTTTATTCTCTTTGTTCGCTTAAAGCCTGCCTCTTAAGTTCTATTGAATCTTTGATATTCTTTGGATCTTTATTTGATCATATCATTTTCAGACTAATTAAGTATATAATATGTCAGTCCATATTTTGGGGTACGCCACAAGAAAAGGAGAAATAGATGAAAATATTATGCGACATTTTTTGTTAATTATCTATAGGATATTACAGAATTATCCTTTTATATGCACACATCCATATTTCAATATAACAAATTATTCAAGAGTTCACCTTACGCTAAGCCATTTTGCTTTCAGGTTAAGTTTTTTCTAGGCTTCTTGTTGATATATACTATTATTCTTATCTTGGGAAAAACATCATCTGCTTTAGGAGAGGAACAAACGAAGTATAACCCAAAATAGGGAAAAGAGAATAAAGAAAAAGAAGTAGCAATTGGGTGTTTGGTGTATCCAGTTGTTTTGTACCTTTCTGATTTTTGCTTTAAAAATATTTTGAGTTAGAGTTTGCTTCTTTGACTGATCAACTGAATCTCTCGCTCCCCAAGCCAAAGAAAGAACACAAGATGTTGCTTTTGATCATTGCCAAGAATTTCACTTCGCAATTCCCTTTATCTTTACACTTTTTTCATTCCTAGCTTAAACAGTACTAGTTCGCCTTATTTCTAACATACAAAAGCTCATATATAGTCTTTATAGTATTAAAGATGGCTCAGTATTTGGTTCTAGTTCCAGTTCCGAGAGTAGAAAATGATACTTCTATAAAACGACAAACAAGTCTCGATATTGCTATTTTCAAGATGTGCAACTAGAGCATTTGAACATAGTTCCATTTCTTTTTTCTTAAAAAAATGCAATTATTAATGTAATTAGACTTTCAAAACAAACTGTAATTATTTTCAATAAATATATAAATTGGGTCCTTGGATATTTTCTTGAAATAGTTTTGAATACATCATATAATACAAATACTTAATAAGAAATATGCAAATGCCTTCAGATAACTTGACATTTCAGTGATTTCTATAAATTAAATAACTATCAGTATGGCTATACATGGTATTTCCCAAACGATATAAATTGCATGCAAATGAATCACATTTTCGAGTTGAATTTGATTAAGAAATATTGTAATAAACCATTGATCTTAAAAATTTAAAATGTCATTTTAGAATTAACTAAATTGGGTTACATTTCAATATTGGTTTCTAGAGCTGGGCAAAATATTCAGGAATTTTGATTCGATTCGTTATTCGTTTTGCTTCGAACTAAAAAATATTGATATCCCTAACTTTATGAAGTAAACCAAAAAATAATATGCAATACCTATAAGAAACGAATCAAATCAAATATTAATATTTTTTAGGCACAAATATCCGATCCGATTCATTATATACATATATATATACAAATATTTACAGAATTATATATTTAACTTATATAAATATTTATATTTATATAAGTTTCACAATATTTTTATTTATTATATTAATTATTTAGTTATTAAAATTTTAAAAGTAAATAACTTTTTACTTTTGTAATAAAATATTGTTATTTTATATTATTTTTGAATTGATTTATATATTATTTATTTATTTTTTATTTGTAGGAATTATTGAAATTGATATCCAGTTAAAAAATTTAATTTTTTTGGATATCCGGGACACCGAATATCCGAATGTCTACCGATGGGATCGGATAATTAATTATTTGAACGAAACGAATCGGATCACGAATACCTCCAAAAACATAAATATTCAATGTGTGTCCACCTCTAATGTTTTCCACCTTTTGTTTTCTGATCCACTATAAAATTCATATAAGTACTAGTTAGCTATATTTGAGTTGAAATGGTTGTAACTGGTAAAATTAATTGAACATAACTGAATATAATCAATTCTTTTCAAAATATTGTCACATTTTCAACTTTTTAGTGGATTAGTTGATTCTTAAAAAAAAATATTCAACTCAAATGGTGATCTCAAATTTTAAAGGGACCATTAATTCAACAATTTTTGCCCAGTATAAATACCAAAATCGAAATATCATAATTCTACTAATTGTTATTCTTCTAAGAATACAACCATCTGAACTCTTTCATTGGCTTAGATGTCCGCGAAAAGATTGAGTCGGATGATGAAAAAGAGCAATGAGTGAAAGGGGCTTCGTAATCAGAGAGAGACCAAATCCTTAGAAGACCGTGACACTGTCATTCACGTGGGCCTCTTTTGACCAAACCTCCCGACACTAAAACTACAGATATACACTTCTCACTATCACTGCTTATTTACTGGCATTGAATATTAAATTTGGAAGTCTATAACCTCATCATTCAAATTCTACTGTATCTTGCTTAAGAATGTTAAACTTTTATAGTTTGCTTTTGTCACTTTTATTTGAAACAAACATGTAAAGGAAACAACTCATTTCATGTATTTTTTTTTTCATTTCATGTATTATATACTAGTAAAACTTGTTTCCTCAGGTATTCGATAAAACTGAAACGGCACAAAATATCTAACTATTTTGATATTGATTTAAAATTTATCTGCTTGTGTTAGTGAAAAAAGTTTAACATAATAGTTGTTCACGTTTCAAATTTTCATTTATAAGGGTAAGTGAAGTAAGCCCAACTCAACAATTAGATGGGTATTTTGCCATACTAAATTTGTTGTTGTAAAATGGTAAATAAATCTAAATATGATATCTTTAATTAGTAAGAAATTCAAAATTTACAATCCATAATAATTAAGAAAACTTGATTAAAAATGCAACTCTGTGCAACTGCACAATCAATCCATCCCTAAACTAGGATTAAAGTGGAGAGTCAAATTAAAGTAGCAAAAACGAGATGTGTGTAAACTCGGATCTTAGTTTGAACACAAACATAAACTCTGTATAAAGAATAATTCTCTTTATTGATATGTTTAGAAAATAACTCAAACTAAACACTTTGAATCTCTGATCCACCACATCTTACACAACTCAAGAGATGTATTTATATAGCAAATAGATAACTCCTATTTCCTTTTTCTTATAGTAATTAGATATCTCCTAATACTATGAGGAATGATAATTTGCCTATTTCCTAAACCGACTTGTTTAATGGAAACTTAGGCTCTAAGCTATTTGAAGTTTACCCAACATTCACCCCCTTAAGCTTCAAGTTAGCTTCAGAGAGATCTTGAACTCCGATCAGGCTTCTCATCTTCGTGAACTTGATTCTTGCTAGGGTCTTTGTTAGAATGTCCGCACATTGATCTTCACCAGCAACTAATCTTGCTTTGAATTTGTTCATTGTGCCATATGAGTTTCTCTTGATCTTAGAAAACCATTTGAGATCACTCACTTTAACTCCTGCTGGTTTATCAACTAACATCCACATCTTGGTCTCGTTGATTGAATCTATCTCCTCAATACACTCCAATATCAATTCAGTAGATTCTTCTGCTTCTTCAGTTTCTACTTCTTGTTCTTGTTCTAGCTTGTTTTGAGATTGAACATGATCACGTGTAATAGAAACTTTATCATTCTCTTGATGTTGATGCTTGACATCTTCTTCATTATTAGTTTCCACGGGTCCCTCTCATGCATCTACAACTTCGCCCCATCTTGTCTGAAACATCCTCGGATCCTTACTTGATCTGCTTGACGTCTTGTTCCAGCTCCACATTATTTTCTTGTCGAAAACTACGTCACGACTTACAACAGATCTTCGTGTAGTTTGGTTGTACAATCTATATGCCTTGGATTCTGGCTCGATTCCAAGATGCACTAAAGATTGTGATTTATCATCTTGCTTCGTGAAGTTTGCAGCTTCAACCTTCAAGTAAGCTAGAGAACCAAATATCTTCATTCTCATACGTTCGAATTCAGACATCCGAGTTTGAAGCCTCACTTCTCTAACTCGATCCGCACCAAGGTGTCTCGCCTTGATTGCATCCCATATATCTTTGGGTGAATCTAGATTACCGACTTGTAATATTAGGTTCTCAGGTATGGCTTGAAACAATAAAGCAGTTGCGACATTGTTCTTCTTTGCTTCAGTTGTCCCAGGGTCTATTGCTTCCCATACCTCATGAACAAGTAAGGTCACTTTCATCCTCATTGAGCATACCGTGTAGTTCGATGCTCTTAACATCGGACATGTAACCGACGATACCGTGAGCTCCTTAGACTTCGTTGGAGGTTTTATATCTCCCATGTCTCGTGCTTCTCTTGTCGTCGATTAAACCAGGATCTGATACCAAATAAAGTCGCAAAAATGTGATGTGTGTAAGCTCGGATCTTAGCTTGAACACAAACAAAAACTCTGTATAAAGAATAACTCTCCTTATTGATGTGTTTAGAAAATAACTCAAAACTAAACACTTTGAATCTATGATCCACCACATCTCTCACAACTCAAGAGACATGTTTATATAGCAAATAGATAACTCCTATTTTCTTTTTCTTATAGTAATTAGATATCTCCTAATACTATGAGGAATGTTAATTTGCCTATTTCCTAAACCGGCTTGTTTAATGGAAACTTAGGCTCTAAGCTATTTGAAGTTTATCCAACACAAATGACTAGAATAAATTTGAATCCGTCTTAGTTTTAAAATATTCTCTCTTACATTGGGTTCACCGTACTGCTTCCAGTTTTTCTCTTCGACGCTGGTGGCGATCTAACTTGCCGGCATGACTACTGGTCCTCCTCTTCAACGCGCTCTTCTCAGTCTTTGATTAATCGCTGCCAGATCTCCCATCTTCTCTGATGGAATCAAGTCATGTAGGTTTGTATCACTTTGATTCAAGCACCAGCTTGACGCCCACAAAGTGCCCGCAACAGCTCTCCTCTCCAATTATCGTATCTGTGAGCCCGTCTCTAGGCTTCACCAAACATCGCTTCACCTGCCATGGAAGTCTCACTCCACTTGTTTCAACTCTGGCGCTCGAACATCAGGCATCTTCAACGTCGGCCTTCCCTCTCCGCACTCCAGATCTGTGAGCCTTGTTGGAAGAGCCGAATTCTCCAAAGATTTTTGTTTCGTCTCATGCTTCTCTCAGGTTTCTCCACTTCTTCCCTCCAGATCGACCTTCCCAGTGTGCCACCGCACCTCACCTTCGCTGAACCGGCTTGCCAGCACTCCAATTTACGGTACCATAATGTCAATGCTACATATGCTCCAAAGTCAGAGCATAAGCTGTGCCATCTCAAGTCTCCACCGGAACGAAATCTGGAGCCGTCACCTCTCCTCTGCATGGTCCCATCATCTCCTTTAATCGGCAAGTGCACCTTCCCTTCCGCCGGAACAACCCTCGTCGCAGCCCGTTGCCTCGATAAAGCTTTTGTTGTTGATCTGGTTGGGATTGGCCCATGATTTAGCTTATAAGAGTCCAATTGAATTAACAAAGTTCATTAGGTATTTAGGCTTCTCCCCCGTACATTCTCTTATTAATCAATATCTGACCCGAGGAAGGTCTATTTGTGTTCTAGGTCTCCTACCATTATCCCATGTTATACAATATTGAAATTTTAATTCCAAACCTAGACAGTCATGACCTCATTATCTTACTCTTTGCTTGAGTTCTTGAGTCTCACATCTCTTGCCAACCAACATACGAGTATTGTTAGAGACGGTTATTAACCCTTCTCAATTTCTATCGGCTGGGTAATTCAACGACAATTTTAAATCTGACTTCAATGTGTTTTTTTGAACATGTCTATGTTCCAAGTAAAGTTTTTCTCTGGATCTCTTCTCTCGTTTTCCATTCCTAGTGTTCTTCATATTGTAGTATATTTTGTTTATCGTTTTGCCGTCGAATGTATCTTCGATTGTATTCGTCTAAATCCATTAAACCTTAAATTTAATATAAGAATTTGGTGTTATAAAAAAGAAGAAATAGAGTTTTAATGGAAGAAAATCCAACATGGCTAGTTGCAAAAAATAGTGAAATGACAGAGAAAGAATCATTTACGCAGTTTAATTGATTTTGAGTTATAATTTGATCATAAATTAGAACTAACAGATTATACACCATAAATGAGAATGTTAAACAAAATTGCATGCCAAAACATGTATCTAGTTTTGAATAGAGTTTTTCTTGGGTTCACAACCCAATAGGATTTTGTTATTTCATATTTCATATTTCATATTTAAAAAAAGGAAACACAATAACAAGAATTTGTCAAGTTATATTATGTTTTTAAAATAAAAAAGTAAAAATCAATAAAAAATAATAATAGCAAAAAAAGAAATTTTTAAAAATATTTTTAACGCCGTAAGCAAAACACTAAATCCTAAATCTTAAACACTAAGCCCTTAACTATTGGGTAAACCCTAAACCTCTGGGTAAACCCTAAACCTTTAGATAAATCTTAAATCCTAAATAACAAACACTAAACACTAAATTTTAAAAACACTAAACCCTTGATCCTAAACCCTAAATCTTTGGATAAATCTTAAACACTAGGGTTTATGGTTTACCCAAGGTTTAAGGTATAGGATTAAGGGTTGGGTGTTTTTAAGATTTGGTGTTTAGTTTTTATGATTTAGGGTTTAAGATTTATCCAAGGGTTTAAGGTTTATCAAAAGGTTTGGAGTTTAGGGTTTATAGTGTTTAGAATTTAGAGTTTAGTGGTTTAGAGTTTATGATTTATTGTTTAGGATTTATTATTTTGCTTACGGTATTAAAAATATATTAAAAAGTTTTTTTTTGGTAACTATTACTATTTTTATTTATTTTTATCTTTTTATTTTAAAATATAACATAATTTAGTAAATTAATATTATTTTGTTTTTTAAAAGATATTAAATATGAAAATACCAAAATTCTATTGGTTGGCGAATCTACCGGTTCAATCTAGAAGGTGAATCCAAGAAAAACTCAAAACTCTTTTAATATAGAAGTGAAACACTACGTAAACATATCTATTGTTATTGGTTGAGAGTCTTGAGACTAACTACTGTTGCATATTGGCCGCGTGGAAAACAGAGTTTCGAATAATTTGTTTTCCGTACCCAAAAAGGCAAAGAACTCGTAGAAAAATACTGAGTTAATTAAAGCCCTTGAGAATATCCATTTTGGAAGTGTTGCTTTCTTTAGATAAAGTAACATATATGTAATCTTCACTACAGTAGATTCGATCATACCAATCCCTTTTTGTCGTTAAGTTTCCAAAGGGTCTATATATATGTAGCAATGTCTCAGTTTGTACCTTATAACGTATCTCACAGAGCAACAACAAAACAACACATATATACATCTTTATTTATCTCAATTTCATGATGGGATACCAAACAAACCCTAATTTCTCCATGTTTTTTTCCTTGGAAAATGACAACCAAAACAATCAAGATTATGATTCTTACAACAATATCTCTTCATCACCTTCTGTTGATTGCACTCTTTCACTTGGAACGCCATCCACTCGTCTCGACGACCACCGTAGATTTTCTTCCGCTAGTTCTAACATCTCCGGCGATTACTTCTATCACGGAGGAAACGCTAAAACGTCATACAAGAAGGGCGGTGGTGATCACAACTTACCTCGCCGTTGTGCTAGCTGCGACACAACTTCTACTCCTTTATGGAGAAACGGACCAAAAGGACCCAAGGTAATTTAATAATAATATATTAGAATAAAAGCAAAAACTGTCTTGGGCCTTGGCTATTCAAAACTTAAAAAATATTACATATATGATGCAAAACTCCCTTTATACTTTTACTCTACGAGAAAAGTAGAAGAATTTGTCAATCAAAATTTGTCACATCATAAGAAATATGATATGGATGTTTTTTTTTTTTTTTGAACACAAGGATATGGATGTTTATAATTTCTTCTTTATAATTCGTCTCTGTGACTTTGTTTTTAATATATTTAGATAGCTAGGTTGTGTTTAGTTTATAGCTGAAATAATTGGGTTCATAACTTAACTATAAAGATGTTATTAAGCTTCATTTATTATTTTAATCTCGACTTAATAACATTTTTATGATATCTAGTATGACTATGTAAATTAAATAAACACTTACCATATACATTTCACTAATATTTTGGATGTAACAAATGATTTAATTCGGCGCAGTCGTTATGCAATGCGTGTGGAATCCGATTCAAGAAGGAAGAGAGGCGTGCAGCCGCCAGAAACTCAATAACCTCCGGTGGTGGTTCATCGGCGGCAGAAATTCCGGCAGGTGGAAACTATTACAGTCAACACAATCATCACTATGCTTCGTCATCGCCGTCGTGGGCTCATCAGAACACACAAAGAGTTCAGTACTTCTCGCCGGCGCCGGAGATGGAATATCCGTTCGTTGATGACGCCACGGCTGCCTCATTTCTGTCCTGGAACTGATGTTACGTATAGCGAGAGAAGAAGATGATGATGATGTTTATCACCCAAAGTAAATCAGTCTTGGTCAAATTCATTTTATTTTGTTTTTACTTATGTCATACTTCGACTCTAGCAACTTGTGTTTTCTTTTCATGAATTTTTGAAAGTTATATATATACGTACCGTTTTCTTTTCTTTTCTTTTCTTTTCTTTTCTTTTCTTTTCTTTTCTTGACCCTTTTCATAATGTTTCCATTTGCTAGCTTTGACCGTTTATGACACATAGTATACGATATATCTCAAGATTGTCAACTTTATTTTAGATCGTCTTTTATCGTTTAACAATTTTCAATGCAACCTGAGGCCTGAGCGATATCTTGTTTCCTAGCAGTTTTATGAATGTTAAATTTAAGGGAATTTTGTTCAACTAATACATATTTTAGGACAAATAACTAGAATGTTACAAAAATTTTTTTTATTACTAGAATATTTTTCCTTATTTTTTATATCCAGCGTGTCTTTATTTCGCGTTATAAGAAAAAACATATTTACGAGAATGCTATTAATTTTTCATGCCACATAAGCAAAAACCCAGCGCCACATAGGAATTCGGTTCCGTGTTTTCATTAACTCAGCCGTAAAGCGATGCCTTCATTGTTACGGCTGCGTTATGACTACGTTACGGCCGAATTAAAGAATACGTCTGACTTAATAAAGACTGGCTGACTTACGTACATAACTCAGTCTACCGTACATAATGATTTACAGAAATCCGACTGAGTTATGGAGTACAACTAACTTACTTATAGTCGTTACGGCTGAGTTATACATAGATTTTATGATTTTTGAAAAATTTATCTGAGTTATAGTTGTGACACGACTGAGTTATGTCTCTCCGGCTGAGTTATTTGAGATTGATACGGCTGAGTTACTTTTAATCAGTCGTAACAAGCTGGATTAAAGTGAAAATCAGCTGAGTTACGGCTGACTTATCAGCGAAAGATTAATTACTAGAATAATATACCTTTGACGGCTGCTTTAATTGACGATACAGCTGACTTATTGTTTTACGTCCTTGTTACGACTGAATTATTTACAAAAGATTAATTACTAGAATAGTATCCCCGTTTCAGCTGACTTACGTTAGACGTCACGACTGACTTAGTTTGAGTAAGTTATTTATTCGTTTAGCGGCTGACTAACCAATTTGCCATGTCATCCGCTATGTCACAAAATCGGTTTGCCATGTCATCACTAACTTACTAATTTTACAACTTGGTTCGGTTTATCGGTTCGGTTTATCGGTCTGTTCATCTTCTTCTTCATTTTCTCTCCTTTATATACTGTTTATGTTAGAGAAAATTACTAGAATTCTTCATATTTCTCAGAGTTCTTATGGATTCGGTTTTTATTGTTTCTGGAAAGTGGATTAAGAAATACAGATATGTTTTCAACCCCGACAGTAGAGGGTGCAGAGTTCTCCATTTAGATGAGGAAACAACACATGAAGAATTCTCAAAGTGTGTACTCGATGATTACGGATTGAATGAATTAAGTCATGAGATTCAACTTAGCTACATGTTTTCAATAAATCTTTGAAAAAATGGCATACGACCTCCACCAGTTCGTCTCCAATAATCGGCAGTTGCAAGGTTTCCTAAGCTAAAGAAAAGCGAACAGCTACGTCTTTGTGTGGAGATTATGAAGAAGAAGGATGTCGAAATGAACCGGAATGACAGAGCTAGAGAGAAGAGTAAAAAGTTATATAGTTTTAGCTCAGAAGTCGAGGTTTCAGATGTTGAATCAAGAGACGAAAACCACAGTTTGGAAGATGAACGCGAGGACAATGAGAATGACTGCTGTAGTAAAGTGGAAGGAGAAACACAGAATGAAAGCGGAGAAGATGTAGTATTTGAAGAAGACGAAGATGATGATGAATTTGAAAGCCGCTTTGATATGTTCGACGACTCGGACGGTGCGTCATCTAAAGATGATAACTTCGGCTCAAACGGTGAATCTCCAACACAAGAGGATTCGCCGACGCTACCTTCCAAGCAGAGAACTCAGAACTATTCCACTAGCGGATGTAGCGGGAATCCGGAGGTTCTAAAGCTGGAGATGTCGTCGCTAAATCTTTGTGTTGGTCAACGATACGAGAATAAAGACGACTTGGAGAGACGACTGAAACTTCTTACAGTGAGGGATCGATTCGATTTTGATGTGGAGATATCCAATCCGACGTTATTAATTGTTAAGTGTTGGGTTCGGATGCATCACGGAAGTCGTGCTTCTACAAAAGGGAAAACCCGGCATTTTATGTTCAGATTACGATGAGGATCATTCATGTTCTGTAACTGAGCGTCCTAATCGATGTCGACAAGCAACATCAGATATTTTAGGACATTTGTACAAGGACTTTCTCGGCGACGTTGGTCCGGACGTCCGCCCAACGAGTGTCGGAATAGCTATAACTAAGCAGGATGGAGAAGAAGGATGTCGAAATGAACCGGAATGACAGAGCTAGAGAGAAGAGTAAAACGTTATACAGTTTTAGCTCAGAAGTCGAGGTTTCAGATGTTGAATCAAGAGACGAAAACCACAGTTTGGAAGATGAGCGAGGACAATGAGAATGACTGCTGTAGTAAAGTGGAAGGAGAAACACGAATGAAAGCGGAGAAGATGTAGTATTTGAAGAAGACGAAGATGATGATGAATTTGAAAGCCGCTTTGATATGTTCGGCGACTTCGGACGGTCGTCATCTGAAGATGATAACTTCAGCTCAAGCGGTGAGTCTCAACACAAGAGGATTCGCCGACGCTACCTTCCAAGCAGAGAACTCAGAACTATTCCACTAGCGGATGTAGCGGGAATCCGGAGGTTCTAAAGCTGGAGATGTCGTCGCTAAATCTTTGTGTTGGTCAACGATACGAGAATAAAGACGACTTGGAGAGCGACTGAAACTTCTTACAGTGAGGGATCGATTCGATTTTGATGTGGAGATATCCACTCCGGCGTTTTAATTGTTAAGTGTTGGGTTCGGATGCATCACGGAAGTCGTGCTTCTACAAAAGGAAAACCCGGCATTTTATGTTCGTATTTACGATGAGGATCATTCATGTTCTGTAACTGAGCGTCCTAATCGATGTCGACAAGCAACATCAGATATTTTAGGACATTTGTACAAGGACTTTCGGCGTTGGTCGGACGTCCGCCAACGAAAGTGTCGGAATAGCTATAACTAAGCAGTTTCGTGTACATGTATTTTTAAGTTTCGGCTGACTTATTTATACGACTCGGCTCATTTACTTTGATATTAGAACTTAGTTATAAGAACGATGCGTCTGTTTTAAATATGTGTTGTGACTGAAATGTATAGAATCGTTTTTTCATGTGGATAGATGGATTATTGGAAATCCCATCGGACGCTGAGATTTGCAAGGAAAATCGAGGAGGGAACACCTGAGAGTGGGTATGAAAACTTGCCTTCTTACTTATACATGATAAGAAGGGCAAATCCGGGTACAGTTACGCGTCTTCAAATCGTTGAGTTTGGCCGATTCATGTATGTGTTTCTTGCGTTTGGTGCGAGCGTAAATGGGTTTCCTTTCATGCGCAAAGTTGTGGTTGTCGACGGTACGTTTCTTAAAGGTAGATACAAGGGGACGCTTCTTACAGCACTAGCTCAGGATGGTAACTTTCAGATTTTTCCAATAGCCTCCGCAGTGGTTGACACTGAAAATGATGATTCGTGGCATTGGTTTTTTTCGGAACTTAAAATTTTGATTTCTGATGACGAGGGTCTTGCGATAATCTCGGATAGGCATAGGTCAATAGGCAAAGAAATTGGAAATGTATATCCGCTTGGTTCTCGGGGAATTTGCACGTACCATTTATATAAGAACATTTTGGGACGGTACAAAGAAAAAGATGCATTTCGTTTGGTGAAGAAAGCGGCAAGATGTTTTAGGGTGGCTGACTTTGAAGCGATATTCGATGAGATTGAAGCGATTAATCCTGAACTCCATGGCTATCTCCAAAGAGCTGATGTGAGACTGTGGGCGCGTGTTCATTTTCCGGGAGAGAGGTACAATTTGATGACTACGAACATAGCTGAATCAATGAACAGAGCACTGTCGAATGCTAGAGGTCTTAACATTCTTCGAATATTAGAATCGATTCAGGTTATGATGACAAGATGGTTTGCTGAACGGAGAGAGGATGCCAGATTGCAGCAAACCACGCTTACGCGTGGTGTGGAGAAACAACTACATGTATGTCAGCCGGGACAGTCACGATAAATCAGCCTAAAGTATTGTTTATTCAGCCTGTTATATTATAACTCAGCCTGTATAATTCTGCATTTTTAATAGGATCGCGTAAGTGACGCCAGAATGTTGACGGTACAAAAGATTGATGATCATCACACTGAAGTAAAATATGGATCATCTGACGAGTCTTTGCATGTTGTTAATTTGATACTGAAAAAGTGCACGTGCCAGCATTTCGAACGCGAGAAATTACCATGTGTACACGCAATCGCAGCTGCGGAGTACAAGAATGCTTGTCGTATATCTCTTTGCAGTACTTACTGTAACAATGCTTATTTGATGAGCGCCTACGCTGACTCGGTTATGCCGGTTAACAAAGCGCTTCCTATTCCAGAAAACGTGGCTAACCAACCGTGCTTGCCCCCGAATATTCGTCAACAACCAGGAAGACCTAAGAAAAGTTGGATGAAATCTGCTTTAGAAGTTGCACTTTCAAACAAACGTCCTAGGAAAGCACACACATGTTCTCGATGTGGACAGAGTGGACATAATGCGAAAACTTGTCCAATGCCGTAAGTGTATTCATTTATTAGGGCTAGTTTATGGTTTTCCATTTATGGTTTTCCATTTATGGTAAAACGGCTGGGTTAATTATTTTCATGATTTTGTATTACAGCTGGGTTACGGTTTTGAATGTTTTGTATTGCGGCTGAGTAATTAGTATAATATTTTGTAATACAGCTGAATTACGATTTCGGTCAGGCTATCGTTTGTACACGACTGAATTAAGAGAAACTAACTAGAAACTCAGTTAAGCAAAGTTAATTTATCGTCTCGAAATTATAAAGGTCTCGATGTATGCGAGGCAGCCGTATTTTTCAGACATCATTATTTCAAAACTGGAAGAAATAGTATACGTCTTTTATAAATCAACTAATGGCTGAGTTAGGCTGACTGATGTGACGAGTGGAGACGACTAAAACTGTTAATTTAATATTCGATATTACGTAAGTCTCGATATAGTATTTCTATGTGACGTGGCGAGATGACTAATTTATTTTAGAGAAACTTAAATGTAAGTACTAATAACGACTTTTATAGGGCTGAGGAATGGAAAATAATTCCCCTTTGGAAAGCAACTTTTCGGCCACCTCAAAATCAATATCGTGTGTGGTAGTTTATAGTTATAACATGGCTGATTTATAGTTATTACATGGCTGATTTATAGTTATTTCATGGCTGAGTTAAACGAAACTAACTAGAAACTCGGTTAATCAAAGTTACTTTATCGTCTCGAAATTATAAAGGTCTCGGTATTATTTTGACACGCCTAATTAAGGGTGGCATTGTTGATTGAAGTGACGTGGGCAAACAACTATTTGTTTTAACTTAATTGTCCATTCGTAATTGTTGATCTCTTCTTATATATCTTGATTTAAATAGGAAAATTTAGTAAAAGACAACGAAACCAAGTGAAACTTAGATAATTACAATTGTACCTACGACTATCCAAACCCGAGCCCAATACCGACCCAACAAATTCGGATATCCACTTCCAGAAATTGAATTCCCGAATACTTTTCCCCTTCTTTCTCCTTATTGGTTGAAATTGAGGTTTCACTGTTTCCAACTCATTTCCCCCGTGTCCGTCGCGTTTCTCTTGAAATTTTCTCTGAAAACCCTACTCAGCGGAGATCGAGAATCAAAACCCAAATCATGTTGAAACAAGACGGTCCGAAGGCGAAAGAAGACGTGTCGAGTAGTGTAGGAGGAGAAGAAACGGCTATTTATAAATTCTCCGAAGAAGCAACAATGGATGAAGCAAACCCAAGCACCATCAAAAAATCTCTCGCTCCGGGAACCGAGCAAAGTCCCCGAGATGCAGATGAAAGCGAAGAAGACAAGAATAACGAAGATAAGGATGTCCGAGAAGAACACAAGGAACCCGGAGAAGAAGAGAAGGACGCCAAAGAAGGAGGAGCTGAAATGGAGGTTGTTCAAATGGAGTCCCGAAATAACAAAGAAGGTGAGAACCCCGAAGGTGAAGAAAGGACGACCCAATCAGTAGGAGAACCTGAAACTGAGTTGCATGTAAGTATTCAAACTTTTCAAAAGATGATTTGAAATATTAGATAACTGTGGAAAACTAAGGAACTAAGTGCTTTTTGGAGTTAGTGTAATATGGGTTGTAAATCTTAGTTGAACTTAAACAATATAGGTGTACGAACTTTGTGAAACCAAGAAAAACACCAACTTTATAATTGCTTAACTAAGTCGAAGTTTGTGAAACTTTATGTTGATGGTTGTAAGATGTCGTACGTGATCCGGTTTTCACTTGAGTGCAGCTTGTAGTTGACGGCGAAGAAGGCATGCAACCGCTGAAGTTACACTTTGCATCAAGCCAGTATCAAAAGTCTTTAAAGCTTTCAGGAAAATGTTACATTGACACGGCAATAGGAAATATACAACTGATCCTGAAAAAGGAGGAGGTAGAATGGTTCATAGAGCACCCACAGTTCCAACATTTCTTCCATATTAAAAACCGAAAGCAGAAGTGGATGGGAATGTGGCTTCTCGTTTTTGCGATCAGCTGGTGTAGGGAAGAAGTATGAGTTATGGTTTATCGTTAACGGCGTCTCAATCCGATACTCTCTCAGAGAATTCAGACTAATTTCTGGGCTATACTGCCATAAGTATCCCCCCAACCATGAGAGGTTGGGTGGTACAACATTCATGAACAAGTATTTTGGAGGGAAAAGGTAACATACGCTGACCTGGAGAAGCAGATGTTGGAAATGAAATCAAAGCCATATGAGGATCGAAAAAAGATGGCCGCTCTGTACTTCTTAGCCAGCATCCTCGTCGGAGGCCGAAGATCGAGAGGCAGCATCACCGTGGACAGTTTCTTCCTGACTGTTGTTGATGACCTAGATGCGTGTTTAACGTTTCCTTGGGGGCGGTATGCATTCGAACATAACTTAAAGGATGTCTCTAGCTTCTTGGAGAAATGCAACGGGGTTGTTCCGACGAGTTGGGTTTTTACAAGCTTTCCTATTCCTTTGGAGGTATTCTTAACCTCTCTTGTATTTAGTTGTCTTATTGTAAAATTGATGTTAATGTTTTTTTGTTATGTGTTCGCAGTTGTTGGCCTTTGAGGCAATTCCAACCTTGAGGAACCATTTCCGAGAAAGTGTGAATGGTGCACGTCCTGGTTGCCCGCGGATGTGCAAGATGCAGTACAAACGCAAAGGTGGAACCAAGGCATTCAGTCTGAATGCAGTGAACGTTAATCTTGGTAATACTAAGGTAATTGGTGTATTATGTGTAGTCGAATTAAGGAGAAGGGACTCAATTAATGAGACTTATGAAAACTTATGTGTATTTGCCACAGGATATTGAGAGTATCTTGGTGGCAACAGAAGCTGAGAAGGAACTTCTGGAAAGCATAGGGATGGGCAAGGAAAGTTGTTGGGCCGATGATGACGATGATGCAGAAGTGGATCGTTGGACCAAGATAATACGGAATGGAAAACAAATTATCTTTGAAGCAGAGTTCAGCATAGATTTTGAGGCTCGTACAGCTAAGGTTGAAGGTCCCACCATTCCTGCTATTGGAGAACCATCCAATAATGCAGATTCTGGAGAGGCTCATGCAGATTCGGTGGAGGCTCCTGGAGCTGAGGCTTTGAAAGCGATGGAAGTTCGGCTTATGAATGCATTCCAAGATGCTATGAAGGTACTGAAAGACAAAGTGAAAAGTCTCAGGGCGCGTGTTGACGGAAAGAGTGGTGATAATCCGTCCGACCAAGTTCGTGTTAGTGATAAGGAGTCGGAGGAAGATGGTGATGATAAGGAGTCGGAGGAAGAAGATGGTGGTGATAAGGATTCGGAGGAAGAAGAAGGTGGTGATAAGGATTCGGAGGAAGAAGATGGTGGTGATAATGAGTCGGAGGAAGATGTTGATGATTACATTCTCGATATTTCAAATCAAGTGCAGCTTGAACATGGTAGCGGTGATGATGACATGGATGAAACTTTAGTTAGGTATGCAGTGGCTGAGGAGTCTAAGAAGTCAAAGACTGAGAAGACAAAGAGTGTGAAGAACAAAAAGAAGAGGCGAGAACAGATGATGGAAAAAAAGTAGTCCCTTCGAAAAAGGCAAAGGGTTGCGATACTGTGAGGAGTCCCATTGGGACAAGAAGGCATAAGCTGAAGGAGGAGGCAGCTCAGAAGATGACCAGATATGAGAAGAAGAAGGCGGCAGCAGCTGAGAAGGTAGGTGAAAAGAAGCAGAAGAAGAAGGCAGATGAGAAGACAGCTGAAAAGAAGCAGAAGAAGAAGGCAGCTGAGAAGAAGGCAACCCAGAAGAAGGCAAAGAAGGGAGGTCAGAAGGCGGTGTAAAATCCCATATGTGGTTGATTTCTATATATTCGGTTGAACTCTATTCAGTTTGTACGACTTATTAAATTCCCGTATGACTTTCTTGTTTGTTGTTGAAGACTTATGTTATTTGAAACTTTCAGTTCTTTGATATTTTAAAAAGTTTCGCTTTTCAATTAGGTGAAACTTTTGAAAGTTTCACTTTCAATTAGTCTAACTTCGTGAATCTATCGTGCAATTCGTAAATCGTGAATGACCAAATAGGTGAAACTTTTAAAAGTTTCACTTTCGAATTAGTCTAACTTCGTGAATCTATCATGCAATTCGTAAATCGTGAATGACCAAATACGTGAAACTTTTAAAAGTTTCACTTCGAATAGTCTAACCATTGAATCTATCATGCAATTAAGTAAATCATGAATGACCAAATACGTGAAACTTTTAAAAGTTTCACTTTCGAATAGTCTAACCATTGAATCTATCGTGCAATTCTTGCAGCGTGAATGACCAAATAGGTGAAACTTTGAAAGTTTCACTTCGAATAGTCTAACCGTGAATCTATCGTGCAATTCTTGCAGCGTGAATGACCAAATAGGTGAAACTTTGAAAGTTTCACTTCGAATAGTCTAACCATTGAATCTATCGTGCAATTAAGTAAATCGTGAATGACCAAATAGGTGAAACTTTGAAAGTTTCACTTCGAATAGTCTAACCATTGAATCTATCGTGCAATTAAGTAAATCGTGAATGACCAAATAGGTGAAACTTTGAAAGTCGAATCTCACATAAATACATCAGATGAGAGATTCGATAGATAAAAGAGGAATATCAAAATCTGCACATAAAACCCGAAAGTATTCATAAATTACTTTAAATTTTTTGCAAGTGAAGTATTTTCTCCCCGGTAATGTATCAAAATTGGTTGGATACTTCGGGTCCCGAGACACCTCGTTGATGATTCTCCCCCCAAAAGGGCATCTGGTCGGAATCCCACAGTGGGCATCCGCCACGAAGCCAAGTATTAAAAGAACATATTGCAAGAACATAATGCAAAATGTAAAAGATACAATCAAAACTAGATGAACTTTGCAAATCAATAAGTACGACTTAGTTCAATTTAGAATAACTTTGTATTTGATACAGTCGATATAGTCGAACTTTTAGACACTTCACAGTTATACCAAGATTTACAATTACACCAAGTCGTGCAAAGTTTTCGGAAGTTATGAGGAAAGTGATCTGATTTATAGTTATTATATGGCTGATTTATAGTTATATCATGGCTGACTTATATTCCGCCAAAATTCGTGTGGGAACCGAAATTCACACTGTCAATTTCCGATAAACGATTATGGAGGAAAACCGAGTTAACCCGATCTTCCTTGAAGGTCCCAGATATCTGGTGGGCCACACACAACACAATCAATGGGAATTTAAAGTTGCTAAATAAAAATCGTAAAAATAGAGCGAAAGAGATCTTATTTCTGAATTTGCGTTTGAGCGTGAACAAGGGGTAAAAGAAATCGGCTACAAGAGCTGTCGAAAGGTCCGCTAGTCCGGCCGCCTAGATCTAACCTAGTTGAGTCGTAGCTCGCTAGTGAAAACAGAAAAGAAATGCTAAATTTGCTCTAAGTGCTAAGTGCTCTGGAAGTTTTTGTGATGATTTCTCCTCGCCAAAGCTCTCCTTATATACTCCTCTTAAGGCGGTCTATCTTCCCTCGGCTGAATCGGCTTTTCCATTTTCGCCCATCTTCGTGGTTTATCGGAAAACTTGACATTTATCTTCTGGAAACTCGACATTTATCTTCTGGAAACTTGACATTTATCTCTTATGTGAGGATAAGGATAAACCTTCATAGTTATCCTTCCTTTTTGGAAAATCGTAAGTGGGCCGTTTTGGTCATGTCGGGCTACTTTAGCGCTTTTACGGTTTTTCGAGAGAATAGTCTTTGAAGGTTTCGCATTCAAGGAATCCCACCTCGTGATAGTCGAGATGTTTGGTGTTTAGAATAACCGCGATCGCTTTTATACGATGAATCGAAATCCATTCATCATTCGAACCTTTATGGTCTTCGAGATTTCGAGTATCGGGATCAAGATGGACTTGGATTCGAGACTTCCGCCTTTGAGGGTTTGAGTAAAGAGGCTTCGAACTTAGATTTAAAATATGAACTTTTGTTAAACAATCGAGAAGGCTTTGTGGAAGAATCGTTGTGTTTCTCGAACAATCCAACATGGGTTTAAGGGACCAAGATGCTGCCGCCCGAGGTCACGAGACGATTGCACTGATGGACGCCAGACTCTTGCCGCCGGGCGCCAGACGCTGGCGTGGTCGGCCTGCCGCCGGGCGCCAGACGCTGGCGTGGTCGGCCTGCCGCCGGGCGCCAGACGCTGGCGTGGTCGGCCTGCCGCCGGGCGCCAGACGCTGGCGTGGTCGGCCTGCCGCCGGGCGCCAGACGCTGGCGTGGTCGGCCTGCCGCCGGGCGCCAGACGCTGGCGTGGTCGGCCTGCCGCCGGGCGCCAGACGCTGGCGTGGTCGGCCTGCCGCCGGGCGCCAGGCGCTGGCGTGGTCGGCCTGCCGCCGGGCGCCAGACGCTGGCGTGGTCGGCCTGCCGCCGGGCGCCAGACGCTGGCGTGGTCGGCCTGCCGCCGGGCGCCAGACGCTGGCGTGGTCGGCCTGCCGCCGGGCGCCAGACGCTGGCGTGGTCGGCCTGCCGCCGGGCGCCAGACGCTGGCGTGGTCGGCCTGCCGCCCGTGCCGTGTCCCGCGTCCGCCGATGCCGCCTTTGCTCGACTTCGTCGATCCCCGAGGCTCACGGTCCATTCATGCCTTCCCGCAAGTTCGTCGAGTGACGACCCGTTTCTTGGTTTTGATCGTCACTTGGTTTTCTTTCGAGGACTTTTGGGTGACGATTTCGTCGTTGACCGATTTTGACCCCAACATTTAGCCCCCCAGCTAGCTAGGAACCATAGTGCCTTTCGGGTCCTAGCTTGCGGTATAGCCGTATGGGAAGGTGTAGAGACGTAATCGTTTGCCGAAAGTCGGGGTAAATAGTGATTTTACCTCCTTTATAAGGATGGAGTAAGAAATCTCATTCATTCTTACTTCATCTTTAAAAATTCATCTCTCTCAAGAATCCTTTCTCTCTCTTTAAGAACAATGTCTTCAAGATCCTCCAAGGAAAATTCTTCTTCCCATTCGTCCTCGGATGACTCTCCTGCCCACGTGACGGTGAAGCAAGAGGAGTTAGTCGATGAGGAGTTAGTCGATGAAGCAAGAGGAGTTAGTCGTATTACCAAGCTCTTGTGGGTTCGGCTCGACCTCTGCCAGATGTCCCTGTTCCGAAGAGACCTTTGAGGCTGCCTGCTGCTCCCTTTACGCCGAGCTTGGTATCATGTAAATATCTCAGGATTCTTAGAGATTTTTACCAGATTCCTGATGGAGTTAAATTCCGAATCCCTGTCGGCAACGAGAGTGCGAGGAATCCTCCGGAAGGTTTCTTTACATGTTACGAGGCCTTCCTTACGTATTGCCGCATGTGGTTCCCGATCCCCGGTACCATTGTTCGTGCGCTTCGTCACTTCGAACTTTCGATCAGCCAGCTCAGCTGCTCCTGCCTTAGAGAGTTGGCTTGGCGCATTGATCGCAGTTATGAGCTCGATCGATCTTAGTCCCGATGATTTCGGTCTTTGGAGCAGTCGCCAACGGGAGCGACGGTTACTACTCCATGGTGCCAAAGAAGGATATGGCCATAATTCGGGGACTACTGAACCCTAAGTCGTGGCAGGAGCGCTTTTCTATGTCCGAATAGATGGTGAGTCTGTCGAGGAGAGCTGCCTCCATCTATTTCTCGCGACGCTGGAACTTCAACCGAGGTAATACGACGAAAACTCGTTGTCTATTCATTATTTCGAAGTGCGAAGTTTTAGTGAAAAATTTAGCTTGTAGGAACGGGCTGTTGCGCATATGCACGGTGATCTTTTGTCAAGAGGGATCTCCTTCGCCAAAGGCGTTTTCTGAAAGTCCTTCACCCTTGAACGGATTCGAAGCAGTAAGGCTTTACCGTCCCGAGACCCTGTCCCGACACGCCGATGCCGAACCGGTTATCGGCCCTACCGGAGACCTAAACAGAGATCTCAGAAGGGAAAGAAGTCGACTGTGGGGAAGGTTCGAAGACCCTTCACCGCTGGGGAAAACTTTAGTTTTGTTCCAACGGAAAAGGCGAGCCAGCGCATTTTCCACTCCCCAACAATTTCTTTGACGCCTTCCTCCGAGTTTGTTACTGACGAAGTCGCTGGAGGATGAGGAGAAGCAATGGGTTTTGCCGAGGGTTCCCAGCGGATCAATGAGGTTAGTCGATGAGGAGTTAGTCGATGAAGCAAGAGGAGTTAGTCGATGAAGCAAGAGGAGTTAGTCGATGAGGAGTTAGTCGATGAGGAGTTAGTCGATGAAGCAAGAGGAGTTAGTCGATGAAGCAAGAGGAGTTAGTCGATGAGGAGTTAGTCGATGAGGAGTTAGTCGATGAGGAGTTAGTCGATGAAGCAAGAGGAGTTAGTCGATGAAGCAAGAGGAGTTAGTCGATGAGGAGTTAGTCGATGAAGCAAGAGGAGTTAGTCGATGAGGAGTTAGTCGATGAGGAGTTAGTCGATGAGGAGTTAGTCGATGAAGCAAGAGGAGTTAGTCGATGAGGAGTTAGTCGATGAGGAGTTAGTCGATGAGGAGTTAGTCGATGAAGCAAGAGGAGTTAGTCGATGAGGAGTTAGTCGATGAAGCAAGAGGAGTTAGTCGATGAGGAGTTAGTCGATGAGGAGTTAGTCGATGAGGAGTTAGTCGATGAGGAGTTAGTCGATGAGGAGTTAGTCGATGAGGAGTTAGTCGATGAAGCAAGAGGAGTTAGTCGATGAAGCAAGAGGAGTTAGTCGATGAAGCAAGAGGAGTTAGTCGATGAAGCAAGAGGAGTTAGTCGATGAAGCAAGAGGAGTTAGTCGATGAGGAGTTAGTCGATGAGGAGTTAGTCGATGAGGAGTTAGTCGATGAAGCAAGAGGAGTTAGTCGATGAAGCAAGAGGAGTTAGTCGATGAGGAGTTAGTCGATGAGGAGTTAGTCGATGAAGCAAGAGGAGTTAGTCGATGAAGCAAGAGGAGTTAGTCGATGAAGCAAGAGGAGTTAGTCGATGAAGCAAGAGGAGTTAGTCGATGAAGCAAGAGGAGTTAGTCGATGAAGCAAGAGGAGTTAGTCGATGAGGAGTTAGTCGATGAAGCAAGAGGAGTTAGTCGATGAGGAGTTAGTCGATGAGGAGTTAGTCGATGAGGAGTTAGTCGATGAAGCAAGAGGAGTTAGTCGATGAAGCAAGAGGAGTTAGTCGATGAAGCAAGAGGAGTTAGTCGATGAGGAGTTAGTCGATGAGGAGTTAGTCGATGAAGCAAGAGGTTAGTCGATGAGGAGTTAGTCGATGAAGCAAGAGGAGTTAGTCGATGAGGAGTTAGTCGATGAAGCAAGAGGAGTTAGTCGATGAGGAGTTAGTCGATGAGGAGTTAGTCGATGAGGAGTTAGTCGATGAGGAGTTAGTCGATGAGGAGTTAGTCGATGAAGCAAGAGGTTAGTCGATGAGGAGTTAGTCGATGAAGCAAGAGGTTAGTCGATGAGGAGTTAGTCGATGAAGCAAGAGGAGTTAGTCGATGAAGCAAGAGGTTAGTCGATGAGGAGTTAGTCGATGAGGAGTTAGTCGATGAAGCAAGAGGTTAGTCGATGAGGAGTTAGTCGATGAGGAGTTAGTCGATGAAGCAAGAGGAGTTAGTCGATGAAGCAAGAGGAGTTAGTCGATGAGGAGTTAGTCGATGAAGCAAGAGGAGTTAGTCGATGAAGCAAGAGGAGTTAGTCGATGAAGCAAGAGGAGTTAGTCGATGAGGAGTTAGTCGATGAAGCAAGAGGAGTTAGTCGATGAAGCAAGAGGAGTTAGTCGATGAAGCAAGAGGTTAGTCGATGAGGAGTTAGTCGATGAGGAGTTAGTCGATGAGGAGTTAGTCGATGAGGAGTTAGTCGATGAGGAGTTAGTCGATGAGGAGTTAGTCGATGAGGAGTTAGTCGATGAAGCAAGAGGTTAGTCGATGAGGAGTTAGTCGATGAAGCAAGAGGAGTTAGTCGATGAGGAGTTAGTCGATGAGGAGTTAGTCGATGAAGCAAGAGGAGTTAGTCGATGAGGAGTTAGTCGATGAGGAGTTAGTCGATGAAGCAAGAGGAGTTAGTCGATGAGGAGTTAGTCGATGAGGAGTTAGTCGATGAAGCAAGAGGAGTTAGTCGATGAGGAGTTAGTCGATGAGGAGTTAGTCGATGAGGAGTTAGTCGATGAAGCAAGAGGAGTTAGTCGATGAAGCAAGAGGAGTTAGTCGATGAAGCAAGAGGAGTTAGTCGATGAGGAGTTAGTCGATGAGGAGTTAGTCGATGAGGAGTTAGTCGATGAGGAGTTAGTCGATGAGGAGTTAGTCGATGAGGAGTTAGTCGATGAGGAGTTAGTCGATGAGGAGTTAGTCGATGAAGCAAGAGGTTAGTCGATGAGGAGTTAGTCGATGAGGAGTTAGTCGATGAGGAGTTAGTCGATGAAGCAAGAGGTTAGTCGATGAGGAGTTAGTCGATGAAGCAAGAGGAGTTAGTCGATGAGGAGTTAGTCGATGAGGAGTTAGTCGATGAGGAGTTAGTCGATGAGGAGTTAGTCGATGAGGAGTTAGTCGATGAAGCAAGAGGAGTTAGTCGATGAGGAGTTAGTCGATGAGGAGTTAGTCGATGAGGAGTTAGTCGATGAGGAGTTAGTCGATGAGGAGTTAGTCGATGAAGCAAGAGGAGTTAGTCGATGAGGAGTTAGTCGATGAGGAGTTAGTCGATGAGGAGTTAGTCGATGAAGCAAGAGGAGTTAGTCGATGAAGCAAGAGGAGTTAGTCGATGAGGAGTTAGTCGATGAGGAGTTAGTCGATGAGGAGTTAGTCGATGAGGAGTTAGTCGATGAGGAGTTAGTCGATGAAGCAAGAGGAGTTAGTCGATGAGGAGTTAGTCGATGAAGCAAGAGGAGTTAGTCGATGAGGAGTTAGTCGATGAGGAGTTAGTCGATGAAGCAAGAGGAGTTAGTCGATGAAGCAAGAGGAGTTAGTCGATGAGGAGTTAGTCGATGAAGCAAGAGGAGTTAGTCGATGAAGCAAGAGGAGTTAGTCGATGAGGAGTTAGTCGATACCAAGCTCTTGTGGGTTCGGCTCGACCTCTGCCAGATGTCCCTGTTCGAAGAGACCTTTGAGGCTGCCTGCTGCTCCCTTTACGCCGAAGCTTGGTATCATGTAAATATCTCAGGATTCTTAGAGATTTTTACCAGATTCCTGATGGAGTTAAATTCCGAATCCCTGTCGGCAACGAGAGTGCGAGGAATCCTCTGGAAGGTTTCTTTACATGTTACGAGGCCTTCCTTACGTATTGCCGCATGTGGTTCCCGATCCCGGTACCATTGTTGATGTTGCCGTCACTTGAACTTCGATCAGCCAGCTCAGCGTTCCTGCCTTAGAGAGTTGGCTTGGCGTACTGATCGCAAGTTATGAGCTTCGGGATCGATCTTAGTCCCGATGATTTCGGTCTTTGGAGCAGTCGACCAGCGGGGGCGGCGGTTACTACTCCATGGTGCCAAAGAAGGATATGGCCATAATTCAGGGGACTACTTGAACCCTAAGTCGTGGCAGGAGCGTTTCTTCTATGTCCGAATAGATGGTGAGTCTGTCGAGGAGAGCTGCCTCCATCTATTTCCGCACGCGTGGAACTTCAACCGAGGTAATACGACGAAAACTCGTTGTCTATTCATTATTTCGGAAGTGCGAGTTTTTAGTGAAAAAATTTAGCTTGTAGGGAACGGGGCTGTTGCGCATATGCACGGTGATCTTTTGTCAAGAGGATCTCCTTCGTCAAAGGCGTTTTCTGAAAGTCCTTCACCCTTGAACGGATTCGAGAAGCAGTAAGGCTTTACGGTCGAGACCCTGTCCGACGCGATGCGAACCGGTTATCGAAGCCCTACTCGGAGACCTAAACAGAGATCTCAGAAGGGAAAGAAGTCGACTGTGGGGAAGGTTCGGAAGACCCTTCACCGTTGGGGGAAAACTTTAGTTTTGTTCCAACGGAAAAAGGCGGAGCCAGCGATTTTCCACTCCCCAACAATTTCTTTGGCGGCCTTCCTCCGGAGTTTGTTACTGGCAATTAGCTGGAGGATGAGGAGAAGCAATGGGTTTTGCCGAGGGTTCCCAGCGATCAATGAGGTTTGTCGATTCGACGCTCGCTCGAAAACGATCGCGGTGGTTAGGAGTTTATTCTGCGACCGTTGGAGGTTGCATTCTTATGTTTTTGGGACTGGCGTTGGTGGCTTAGAATCCAGCCGCTTTTGCGCCTTATGAATATGAAAATTTGCGAGATTTAGTCTTTTGTTTTGATTTATACTTTTCGTCAAGTGTAGAGGAAAGAATCGAGTAGTCGCCATTATCCTAATTCTTTTTGTCGCTTGGTCCGTATTGTACTTTTAGCGGCGTTTTAGGTGTAGCGATAAGAGACATGTTTTGGGATCATTATCACGATACTATGTCTATGAGATGTCAAGATCCAGCAAGACTGGTTTAGGGCAAGACCGAGGCTTACTCTCAGCTTTAAGGCTGTGCGATGACTGATCGGCTCTCGTTTTGCCTGTTAGTGATTTCTTCCTGATTCTTATCGCTTAAAGTCCGCGACTAGTCGCGGCTTATATGACTTGTGTTAAAAGAATCGAGCTATCTTCGGAGTTTATCCGAGGCAGCTAAACCAAAATTTTGGGTTTCTTGTATAGCTATGATATCCTTGTCGGATGTAAGAGGACCTTGTAGGTCTGACTACGAGTTTGTATTGAGTGAATTATCTTTTTCAGAAGTTGCGATGTCTCGCGTTTCTTTTGAAGATATGATTTTCGTTTTCCGAAGTGTTTACGCGTTAAGTGAGCATAAAAGATAAAATTTTATTAAAAAAATTCGAAAAGTTCGAGTACATGTGCGGATATCGTTTTTGTGGGAGTATAGGAGTATCGTGCCCAATCCCCTTTCTGGTGAGGGGATAGCTGAACTTCGCCGGGTTTCGACGAGCTGCCTCGATACCTCTTCGAGGATCAAGCCATCTCGTAGTTCTGATAGTTGCCGCGGCGTTTTACTCCCGTGTGTTGCCGTTCGATCGTGCTGGTCGGATCGGTGGTTTGGCGGGGATCGAGCTGTCTGCTTTTACGGCGATGGACTCAGAGACTTTGTCGTTGTCTTGAATCGTTGCATGTTCGGATGATTCTGGATCATCCCTTTGAGTCTTCGGGAATGTTGTGTGATTCCTTTGCTTTCGTTTTGGGTTGGCGCGAGGCGTTCGATCTTTTAGCAGTTTGAACTTCGGCTAGGTATGAGTCTCGATTGTTTCGACTACCCAGTTACTGCGGTTCGGTTGGAGTCGGAAATTTGATGCGAGGTGATATGTGGATGGTACTGCCTTCATGGAGTTGATCCAAGGGGTTCCCATGATGGCATTGTAGATGGCGGGTTGTCGACTACTGCAAACTTCGGCGATCTTTGTGACTTCCTTTGCCATGACTGGGAGCTTAATTCTCCGAGGGTCATGGAAGTGACGCCAAAACCCAGTCAAAGGTTTTGGCTCGGGGCGACTTCCCAAGTGGGATCTTCATCCTGTAGAGGGTGTCGCGGAAGATGGCGTTGACCGTACTTCCTGTATCGGCGAGGATGCGGCCGACTTGAGATCTTGGATTACCAGGTCGATAACAAAAGGATCATGATGAGGTTTGTCGATTCGACGGTTTCCTGTTCTCAGCGATCGTGTGGTTGGGAATATCGCTATCCGGAAACTAGTTGGAACTTCGTCTCGGCTTTTAGCCCGTAGGCTTTTATCGGCGAGACAGAGTCTTGGTAAAACTGCGATCCTCCGATGATCATGTTTACCCTCACACTGTTGTTTCCTTGGTAGTCTGTCTCCTTCCGCTTTTCACCCGATTGATTTTCGGTCGCGGTCCTCGAGACAGTTTTGTTGATCTTTGGCGGTCGGACTCCAGGAGCAAGTCCTTTATACTCTTGAACTTTGACAGTTAAGCGGTGAGGAGCTTTCGCGTGAGCGGGCGCCGAGCTCTGCAGTTAGCGGTGGAGTGACCTCTGGTTTCGTGGAACTTCGCAATAGGAATTATCCTTGTACTGATTCCTGGTCCAGGTGTTTCGGAGGTTTTGCCTTGCTCGAGTTGATGGCGTAGTTATGCTGCGCCTTGAAGTCTTCCCGCCGTGATGGGCGTGCTTGTCGTTCTGAGAGGGTTTCTTCTTGGATGCAGTTTTATGCGATCCGTGCTCTGCGATAGAAGCTTCATATCTTCCTCCATGATGATGAAGTCCGTTGCTTTGTGGAGAGTATCCTGGATTGTCCACGGCTTTTCCAGTAATATCCACTTTGAACCGACTTGTACCAGAGAGTTTTCCTCGAGTCAATTGTGACATTGTCGCTGATGCATTACTCTGGCCATCACCAGTTTGAATCTTAGCATGAAGTCGCGGGCTTCGTCTTCCTTCTGAGCTAGACTTCATAGGTCCGTCGGGCGTTTCTCTGTCCATGAACATGGAGTATTGTTTGAAAGCGCCGAGGCCAATGGCGGAAGCTTCGATGGAATTTCTTTTAAGCGGAGAACCATTCGGCGCAGCACCTTTGAGGTGTTCGACGAAGAGAAGACAATGACCAGCGTCTGCGTTCGCTCGGGGAGTTTACATCTACCCATTGCGATCTGGAAAGACTGCAGGTGCGCCTTAGGATCCGTAGTACCGTCATGGGCCGGGATTTTGATTTTCCACTGGTTAAGATCGTGTTCCGTGATCCGGCGGTGAATGGCGTTTTCCGTGCTTCCTCGAAGTCTATCGATCTCGGGCGAACTGGTTGCCTGGTGGATTTGCGATTTCACCGCTTTCACTCGCCGCGGAGATCATGGATCTCGTCATTACCACCGGCGTTTCTCGAGTTTGTGGCTGGTCGCGATGGATCCGAGCTTGATCCTCGAGAATTCTTCCTGCTCAATCCAGTAGAGGTCTTCCTCCTCTTACGTCATGGGCCTCGAAGGATACCGTCTGCGGCGGACTGGCCGGGTCCTCACGGGGTGGATGTCAGCGTCTTCATCGGAAGGATCCGATTGGTCGCTGATATCCAGATTGATCTTTCGGCGTCGCTTTCCTTGTTTCCGTGGCGGGGTGGAAGGTTCTCGAGGTCGTTTGCTGTCCTTTGGAGCCGTTTCCTCGAGTGGACTCTTCGGGCATCTTTTTCGTTCTCCGGAGATCGAAGTCGAGTCTTCTGCGCCGTGCCTTGGGTGATCAGCGGCAGCTTTCTCCGCAGTTAAGGTGCCTACCTGTTTTCGCGGCGAGGTTATCAGCTTGTCTTGTTGTTCCGCCTGCCTCGGGCGAGGCTAACAGTTCCTTCATCTGTCGGCGTCTCGGTGTTTGCATCAGCAGTGACTATGGGCGTATCTCCAGTAGAGGTCTTCCTCCTCTTCGTCATGGGCCTCTCGGCGATACCGCCTCCGAGCGGACTGGCTTCGGTCCTCTGGTGGATGTCACGCTTTCATCGGAAGGATCCGATTGGTCGCTGATATCCAGATTGATGCGCCGACGCCGCTTTCTTTGTTTCTCGTGAGTCGGGTGGAAGGTTCTGCGAGGTCGCTTGCTGTCCTTTTGAGCCGCTTCCTGAGTGGACTCTTCGGGCATCTTTTCTCGCTCTCCGGAGATCCGGTCGAGTCTTCTGCGCCGTGCCTTGGGTGATCCGCTGCAGCTTTCCCTCGCAGTTAAGGTGCCTACCTGTTTTGGCGAAGCAGGTTATCAGCTTGTCTTGTTGTTCGCCTGCCTCGGGCGAGGCTAACAGTTCCTTCATCTGTCTGAGCCGCCTCAGTGTTTGCATCAGCAGTGACTATGGACGATCTCCAGTTGAAGTCTTCAATGTTGGCATCGACGGTGTTCTGTCTAGCTGGCTGGTCTTTGGTGACGCCAGACATGATCAGCGCTTTGCGTAGATAGATAGATCCATAACCCTCCTTCTAGCCAAATCGGGGAACCGGAATTCACACCGCCAATTTCCGATAACGATTATGGAGGAAAATCGAAGTTAACCCGATCTTCCTTGAAGGTCCCGGATATCTGCTGGGCCACACACGACACAATCAATGGGAATTTAAAGTTGCAAAATAAAAATCGAAAAATAGAGCTTAAAGAGATCTTATTTCTGAATTCGCTTGAGCGCGGAACAACAGGTAAAGAAATCGCTACAAGAGCTGTCGAAGGCCCGCTAGTCCGCCGCCTAAATCTAACCTAGTTGAGTCGAAGCTCGCTAGTGAAAACAGAAAAGAAATGCTAAATTTTCTAAGTGCTAAGTGCTCGAAGTTTTGTGATGATTTGCCTCGCCCAAAGCTCTCCTTATATACTCCTCTTAAGACGGCCTATCTTCCCTCGGCTGAATCGGCTTTTTCCATTTTCGCCCATCTTCGTGGTTTATCGAAACTTGACATTCATCTTCTGAAAACTTGACATTTATCTTCTGAAAACTTGACATTTATCTCTTATGTGAGGATAAGGATAAACCGCCATAGTTATCCTTCCTTTTCGAAAATCGTAGTGGGCCGCTTGGTCATGTCGGCTACTTAGGCGCTTTTACTGCTTTTTCGAGAATAGTCTTTGAAGGTTTCGGCATTTCGGCGGAATCCCAATTCCTCATTATAGTCGAGATGTTTGGTGTTTAGAATAACCGCGGATCGCTTTTATACGATGAATCAAAATCCATTCATCATTCAACCTTTTATAGTCTTCCGAGATTTCTCGAGTATCGGATCAAGATGGACTTGATTCAGACTTCCGCCTTCGAGGGTTTGAGTAAAGAGGCTTCAACTTAGATTTAAAATATGAACTTTGTTAAACAATCGAGAAGGCTTTATGAAGAATCGCTGTGTTTCTTGAACAATCCGCCATGGGTTTAAGGGACCAAGATGCTGCCGCGTTCGAGATCACGACGATTGAACGGATGGGCCAGACTTTGCCGCCGTGCCGACGGAGACGATAGCCGCCGGGCGCCAGATGGGAGAGGACGAGCCTGCCGCCGGGCGCCAGCGCTGGCGTGGTCGGCTCGCCGCCGGGCGCCAGCGCTGGCGTGGTCGGCTCGCCGCCGGGCGCCAGCGCTGGCGTGGTCGGCTCGCCGCCGGGCGCCAGCGCTGGCGTGGTCGGGTTTGCCGCCGGGCGCCAGCGCTGGCGTGGTCGGCTCGCCGGGCGCCAGCGCTGGCGTGGTCGGGTTTGCCGCCGGGCGCCAGCGCTGGCGTGGTCGGCTCGCCGGGCGCCAGCGCTGGCGTGGTCGGCTCGCCGGGCGCCAGCGCTGGCGTGGTCGGCTCGCCGCCGGGCGCCAGCGCTGGCGTGGTCGGCTCGCCGCCGGGCGCCAGCGCTGGCGTGGTCGGCTCGCCGCCGGGCGCCAGCGCTGGCGTGGTCGGCTCGCCGCCGGGCGCCAGCGCTGGCGTGGTCGGCTCGCCGCCGGGCGCCAGCGCTGGCGTGGTCGGCTCGCCGCCGGGCGCCAGCGCTGGCGTGGTCGGCTCGCCGCCGGGCGCCAGCGCTGGCGTGGTCGGCTCGCCGCCGGGCGCCAGCGCTGGCGTGGTCGGCTCGCCGGGCGCCAGCGCTGGCGTGGTCGGCTCGCCGGGCGCCAGCGCTGGCGTGGTCGGCTTACGCCGGTGCAGGTACCCTACGCCGGTAGGCTGGCGATAGTCGACCGGCGCCGGAAGCGGTGTTAATTCGACTACCGCCCGCGCCGAGTGCGGCGTGGTCGACCTGCCCGGCGCCAGGCGCTGGCGTGGTCGACCTGCCGCCCGTCACGTCAATCCAGCGTCGCGATGCCACCATTGCTTCGCCTTCCGTCGATCCGGGGCTCCGCGGTCCGTTCATGCCTTCCGTAAGTTTGTCGGTGGCGACCCGTTTCTTGGTTTTGATCGCCACTTGGTTTTCTTCGAGGACTTTGGTGGCGATTTATTCGTTGACCGATTTTGACCCCAACAATTGAAATAGCGATATTAAAACCGTTTCCTCTTGAAATACTGTTAGATCACGAACAATTAAAAGATCTACGGCTGAGTTAAATCAAGGGAATCTTTACGGCTGAGTTAGTTATTTTCATGATTTTAATGTTTTAACATCTGACTAAATTATCTATCGTGCAATTAAATGCATCGTGAATGACCAAATAGGTGAAACTTTGAAAGTCCGAATCTCACATAAATACATCAGATGAGAGATTCAATAGATGAAAGAGGAATATAATCCGAATCTCACATCATCCTTAAGCAAACAACAACATATAGTAGACGAATGTCATGGACCAGACGCATCTCATGCAGTGGTAGGATTCGGACGGGTAAGCTTATACTTCATTTCAGCAATCTCTGCAGCCATCGCATCCACACGCTTCCTTAACATTTCAACCTCTTCCTGGACTCCGAAGACCCATGATTGACAGAAATGGAAGCCATCATTCTACACGTAAAATGAGAAAGTATCAAAATCTGCACATAATACCCGAAAGTATTCATAAATTACCTCAATTTTTTTGCAAGTGAAGTATTTTCTCCCCGGTAATGTATCAAAATCGGTTGGATACTTCGGGTCCCGAGACACCTCGTTGATGATTCTCCCCCCCACAAGGGAATCTTGTCGGAATCCCACAGTGGGCATCCGCCACGAAACCAAGCATGTCGATGGAATTCTTCGAAGCCTTCATCTGCCTGTACTCCTTGTCTGGATGAGTCATGACGGCTGAGTAATCGAGAAATTTAGAAAGAAGAAGGTCCGAATAGAAATCTGAGTGCTCCAGAAATCTAGAGAGAGATTGATTGAATAGTGGAGAGAGAGATTCGGTGAGATAAATGTGGGGGGAACAAAAAAAAACAATGTTTTTAATACACGTCTACGTCGATTCAAAATTCGAAAAATAGGTGGGAAATTTCGAAAAACTGGCGGGAATATTGTAAAGAATTTCCGTGCTTAGAGTTTCACATAGTTTGTAGTTATATGATATCACTCAAATTACCCTAAGGAGTGAATTTACTCTCTCAAATAAGAGGTTCAGTCGTAGTACTTAGGGATCGAATCCACAGAGAGCTAGTGTACAAATAAGATGCAATCTTAGTGACTATGCTAGGTTGAAAATGGTTTAAAGTAAATTGCAGGTTTTCTGAGTAATGGTAAGATTACTCAGTTGAAAGGATTTGGTTTTAAAGCAATAAAGAAAAGTAATTAGATTCAGGGTAGGTATTCAGGAATTCAGGATTATAAATACAATAAAGGCAAACAAGTTACTTGCATGATATGTCAGAGCTCAAAACTTATTAAATGAATCCATCAGCTCGCGATTATTTAGACCATCTATTACTTAGATGCTAAATGGTGTTTATGGGTCAGCTATCTTGCTGACAGTATCGATCGATGGTTCGGTAGAATATCGACCGATACACCTCTAGCTCGTCGATCGATTACTCTATAGAGTACCGATCGACACGCTCTAAGAAAGCTTTATGCTGAAGTTGATACAATGCTCACCATGATCTTAGATCAGCTGCGATATCTCAAGAGGGTCATACAATGTTTAGGATGTTATCAGGTATTGCATGTAATGAACAATGCAATCCAAGTTCATGTTCTAGGTAGCTAAGCTAGAAAAGCTTTAGTGAACAATCCTAACAATAAATATCACAACTATAGCAATTATAGGCTGGGGCTAATCCCTCATATCCTATTTAAACCCTAAATCTAACAAATGAATCTACTCAGACATGGCTAAGTAGTTCATAGCAACAAGGTAATAATAGGAATTCATAGATGTATTAGAGGGTGAACAATTAGGTCCCAATCACAAATATCTTTGGATCTCTCCTCTAAATCTAGAATCCTATAACCTTTGTTAAGAAGAACAAATAAAGAACTGAATAGAACTTTATTGAGAACTTGCAAAGTAATGAAAACAGTAAAAGAAATGAGTAGAAGAAGAAGGAGGTGAAAAGGTGGTGGTAAAAGCTTGTAAAACTTGTAAAAAAACTATAAACTTATATCTCTGCCAAAACACTTAGTCACATATAAATATGAGTTCATTAGGTTAAAAAACTCGTTAGGGGCATTCTTGTAAAATGTGATATCTTGGGCTTCAAGTTCGCCAGGTCCAACTTGTCTTTCGCCGCCAAGATCGATCGATAGTACAGGGTGTACATCGATCGATTATGGTCTCGATGTATCGCCCTTCGGTTATGTGTCGATCGATAGCACAGAGTGTGCATCGATCGATGTGTAACTCTTGGTGTCGACCTCTGGTCTTGATCACGGGTGAACTCTTCTTTAAGCTCCAAAAAGGCACCTAAAACATCACTTTTCTCCAAAATGCTTCTGAACCTGAAAACATACCTAATAGACTCCAAAACATAGATAATAGTAGTAAAAACACTCATATACCATGGGTAAAAACAGGTAAAATCCATGGTATATCAACTCCCCCAGACTTAACCTTTTGCTTGTCCTCAAGCAAACACATAGGCAGTCTTTATGAAAGAGGTTTTGAAAAGCAGGGACTAAATCAAATTCAAACTTAGAATCATAACCTCTACTTTGTTGCAAACCACATCTAAGAGTCTCATTAATCACGTATACATTATGCAATATCCTAATTAAACAACCTTGATCATCTAGCCAACAACTTAGCAATCATGTCTGACTAACCCCTCTACTGATTTCATTTCTGTACATAAAAATAAAAGTGCAGGCTTTACCTTGGGAATAACGATCACATGATGCAAGGTTGCTCAAACAAGTATCTGGACCTGCAGGTAAAAATTAGTTCCTATCCTCTCTCTCTACTTTTTCTCTCCTAGTCAAGTCTGCTTTCATTTGCAAGACATTGACCAAGATTGGACATGCTTCCATGAATCAAGCCTTAATGGTTGCAGCCACCAAGTCCTGATCACTTCTTTTGACCTATATCCTAGGATTCATTGCGAAGCAAGTCTTGAAGGGGGTAACCACCAAGCCCTGTTCGAACCCTTTAACTATAGAACTCTTATGAATCAAGTCTTGAGGGGGGTAACCGCCAAACCCTGTTCGAATTTCTTCCTAATTAATAACTAACTAGTCCTAGAACATGATTTTAAGCTAATTTTTGATTTTTTTTTTGATTTTTTTATAAGAACTGAATAAAATTAAATCTATTTTCGAAAATGAGAGAGAGAGGGTGATAAAACTATTTACACAAGGCTTTACCTTCCAGACTTGTTTGAAGCATCCGATCCCATTATACCAAGCCCCAAGACAAGTAAAGAATGTCAGGTTAGGTTGGAAATCAGCTTTGGTTCCTCCAGACAATCAATGAAAGCGTTATCATAGCTGATAGGTGATCAACTTTAGCATCTATAGTACATTCTGCATCAACAAATCTAAGAATGGTGCCTAAAAGATTGGTTAGATAAAAAGTGAAAATTTAAATTATCATTATCCGTTTCTTGACTCAATAAAAACCATTTTGAAAACATTCTTAGATGAAATCAAAAGGTAAACAACATCAGTAATCATCTCCCAGACTTAAATCATACACTGTCCCCAGTGTATAACCAGTCCAGTGAAGGCATAGGCAATAATAAATACATTGATATCGAAAAAGTTAGAGCGATGTTGGTGTCAAAATCGGTCCGCGGCGGAATCAATGACTGAAAGTCTCTTGAAAGTATTTCTTGAAACAAAAGTCTCGGATAATTTGAAAAGAAGTTATCACGACATTTTCTCAAATTAGAATATCCACTCTCTGGTGAGGTCAGCGGTTATCTCGAAATCTACGGCTAAAGATCCTTCCAAACTCAAAGATTTCCCGCCTGAGCGGTAATGGGGAAAGATCGGGCAGCGGAAAGCCCACGGCAAAGGACCCCTGGCCCGGCGTACAGCGTCCGCAGCGAGCGGCCTGGCGCCGGCGGGGCACCTCGCCTGGCGCCGGCGGGGCACTCGCCTGGCGCCGGCGGGGCACTCGCCTGGCGCCGGCGGGCGGCACTCCAGCCTGGCGCCGGCGGCAGCGTCACGCTGGCGGCCTGGCGCCGGCGGCAGCGTCCGCGAGCGGCCTGGCGCCCGGCAAGCTAACGCCGGTCGGCGGCCCTCGTCCTGGTCTCGGTCCCATCATGCTCGGTCTGATCCCATCTTGGCTTGTTTGATCGATCCTCGTGAGTTTAGTGCGATCCGGCTCTGGAGCGAACATCTTCGATTCGGTTGGAATCGTCCTCGATGTTTTACGACAAAAACTATAGCAATTATAGGCTGGGGCTAATCCCTCATATCCTATTTAAACCCTAAATCTAACAAATGAATCTACTGCATGGCTAAGTAGTTCATAGCAACAAGGTAATAATAGAATTCATAGATGTATTAGAGGGTGAACAATTAGGTCCCAATCACAAATATCTTGGATCTCTCCTCTAAATCTAGAATCCTATAACCTTTGTTAAGAAGAACAAATAAAGAACTGAATAGAACTTTATTGAGAACTTGCAAAGTAATGAAAACAAGAAAAGAAATGAGTAGAAGAAGAAGGAGGTGAAAAGGTGGTGGTAAAAGCTTGTAAAACTTGTAAAAACTATAAACTTATATCTCTGCCAAAACACTTAGTCACATATAAATATGAGTTCATTAGGTTAAAAACTCGTTAGGGGCATTCTTGTAAAATGTGATATCTTGGGCTTCAAGTTCGCCAGGTCCAACTTGTCTTTCGCCGCCAAGATCGATCGATAGTACAGGTGTACATCGATCGATTATTCGAAGGAATATCGACCGATACACTCTATTACGCCGATCGACATTACTCTATAGAGTACCGATCGACACGCTCTAAGAAAGCTTTATGCTGAAGTTGATACAATGCTCACCATGATCTTAGATCAGCGATATCTCAAGAGGGTCATACAATAGATGTTATCGTATTGCATGTAATGAACAATGCAATCCAAGTTCATGTTCTAGGTAGCTAAGCTAGAAAAGCTTTAGTGAACAATCCTAACAATAAATATCACAACTATAGCAATTATAGGCTGGGGCTAATCCCTCATATCCTATTTAAACCCTAAATCTAACAAATGAATCTACTGCATGGCTAAGTAGTTCATAGCAACAAGGTAATAATAGAATTCATAGATGTATTAGAGGGTGAACAATTAGGTCCCAATCACAAATATCTTTGGATCTCTCCTCTAAATCTAGAATCCTATAACCTTTGTTAAGAAGAACAAATAAAGAACTGAATAAAATTAAATCTATTTTCGAAAATGAGAGAGAGAGGGTGATAAAACTATTTACACAAGGCTTTACCTTCCAGACTTGTTTGAAGCATCCGATCCCATTATACCAAGCCCCAAGACAAGTAAAGAATGTCAGTTAGGTTGGAAATCAGCTTTGGTTCCTCCGCATAATCAATGAAAGCTATCATAGCTGATAGGTGATCAACTTTAGCATCTATAGTACATTCTGCATCAACAAATCTAAGAATGGTGCCTAAAAGATTGGTTAGATAAAAGTGAAAATTTAAATTATCATTATCCGCTTTGACTCAATAAAACCATTTTGAAAACATTCTAGATGAAATCAAAAGGTAAACAACATCAGTAATCATCTCCCGACTTAAATCATACACTGTCCCGTATAACCAGTCCAAAGGAAGGCATAGGCAATAATAAATACATTGATATCGAAAAAGTTAGAGCGATGTTGGTGTCAAAATCGGTCACGACGGAATCAATGACTGAAAGTCTCTTGAAAGTATTTCTTGAAACAAAAGTCTCGGATAATTTGAAAAGAAGTTATAATGACATTTTCAAATTAGAATATCCACTCTCGTGAGGTCGAAAACGGTTATCTCGAAATCTACGGCTAAAGATCCTTCCAAACTCAAAGATTTCCGCACTAACCACTAATGGGGAAAGATCGGCAACGGAAAGCCCACGGGCGCACCGACCTGGCGCCCGGCGGCACCGACCTGGCGCCCGGCGGCACCGACCTGGCGCCCGGCGGCACCGACCTGGCGCCCGGCGGCACCGACCTGGCGCCCGGCGGCACCGACCTGGCGCCCGGCGGCACCGGCCTGGCGCCCGGCGGCACCGACCTGGCGCCCGGCGGCACCGACCTGGCGCCCGGCGGCACCGACCTGGCGCCCGGCGGCACCGACCTGGCGCCCGGCGGCACCGACCTGGCGCCCGGCGGCACCGACCTGGCGCCCGGCGGCACCGACCTGGCGCCCGGCGGCACCGACCTGGCGCCCGGCGGCACCGACCTGGCGCCCGGCGGCACCGACCTGGCGCCCGGCGGCACCGACCTGGCGCCCGGCGGCACCGACCTGGCGCCCGGCGGCACCGACCTGGCGCCCGGCGGCACCGACCTGGCGCCCGGCGGCACCGACCTGGCGCCCGGCGGCACCGACCTGGCGCCCGGCGGCACCGACCTGGCGCCCGGCGGCACCGACCTGGCGCCCGGCGGCACCGACCTGGCGCCCGGCGGCACCGACCTGGCGCCCGGCGGCACCGGCCTGGCGCCCGGCGGCACCGACCTGGCGCCCGGCGGCACCGACCTGGCGCCCGGCGGCACCGACCTGGCGCCCGGCGGCACCGACCTGGCGCCCGGCGGCACCGGCCTGGCGCCCGGCGGCACCGACCTGGCGCCCGGCGGCACCGACCTGGCGCCCGGCGGCACCGACCTGGCGCCCGGCGGCACCGACCTGGCGCCCGGCGGCACCGACCTGGCGCCCGGCGGCACCGACCTGGCGCCCGGCGGCACCGACCTGGCGCCCGGCGGCACCGACCTGGCGCCCGGCGGCACCGGCCTGGCGCCCGGCGGCACCGACCTGGCGCCCGGCGGCACCGACCTGGCGCCCGGCGGCACCGACCTGGCGCCCGGCGGCACCGACCTGGCGCCCGGCGGCACCGACCTGGCGCCCGGCGGCACCGACCTGGCGCCCGGCGGCACCGACCTGGCGCCCGGCGGCACCGACCTGGCGCCCGGCGGCACCGACCTGGCGCCCGGCGGCACCGACCTGGCGCCCGGCGGCACCGACCTGGCGCCCGGCGGCACCGACCTGGCGCCCGGCGGCACCGGCCTGGCGCCCGGCGGCACCGACCTGGCGCCCGGCGGCACCGGCCTGGCGCCCGGCGGCACCGGCCTGGCGCCCGGCGGCACCGACCTGGCGCCCGGCGGCACCATCGCAGCGGGCTGGCCTGGCGCCGCGGCGACTGCCCCGCAGCGTCTGCCGGGCGGGTAAGCCCCTAACGCCGGTCGACGGCCCTCGCCCTGGTCTCGGTCCCATCATGCTCGGTCTGATCCCATCTTGGCTTGTTTGGATCGATCCGTGAGTTTGGTACGATCACGGCTACGAACTAACATCTTTCGATTCGGTTGGAATCGCCCTCGATGTTTTACGACAAAACTAGAACGATTGATTTCTCGAGAAGATATCGATAAAACAAAGATCGATTAACTTGAACATCGATCCTTTAGGCTATACGGTTTATTTTACGAGAAAGATAGTCTTTTCGAGAAATCGATAAAACGCTCAACGACTTAAGACAAGTCCACGGACTTACTTACGATTTTAAGAATTCAGGCCCAATCAGACTATGACGGTTTATCCAATTTCCTAACATCGGATAAACATCAAGTCACCAAAAATAGGGAAAACTTGAGGATAATTATGAAGATCGACGGAAATGGAATATTTCCTCAAGAGATAAACTTGGGACCAAAGGCGAGGTCCATCATCCTAAGGCAAACCGACCTTGGAGTGGATATATAAGGAGAGCAAGAGCAGAAGAGAAAGGGATCCGAAAATCCTAGAATCTAGACTTAGAGAACTCCTGCTAGCTTAGAGAACTTAGAACTTAGGCGGTTAGGCCAGCGAGGCAGGACTTAGAGCGTCTGGCGCCTCTTGTTCTAGTTTTATCTTCTCCGCAGACCCGTTCCTCTCGGAAGGATCTAACTATACTTTTACTCAGAGCTCCGCGCATAGAAACCCTAGGCATTATCTTCGATATGCCCGCTTCTATGACCAGCGCTCATATTAGGCGAACCAGGCCCTAGAGCGTCTGGCGCCTCCTGCTCGCAAATCTCCGGCTCCTCTCGGAAGGATCTAACTATACTTTTACTCAGAGCTCCGCACATAGAAACCCTAGGCATTATCTTCGATATGCCCGCTTCTATGACCAACGCCATACTAGATGAACCAGGCATAGACTGTTCGATCTCTTGTTCAATTCTTTCTAACTGAACTACGTCCGACTTGATCCTCGAAGAGTGCGTAGGCAGCCTTTCTTAAGGTCCAGTCTCAAATCTTAACAAATCTTTTTCCGCATTTATTCGGTCACTTGTCGCTGGCTATCGCAGAGAATCCGGACGGTGTGAATTTCGTTCAGGAAAAGTCGGGTTAACTTGGCTTTCCTTCGTTTTTATTCATTAAAATCGACGGTGTGAATTTCGATTCCCACAGTTTGGCTAGAAGGAGGGGGACGGATTACTCTTACTCATACACGCGAACGCTTGATCGAACAGATGTCCGGAATATGAAAGAAAAAGTTGCAGTTTCGTCAGCGATGGTAAAACAACTCCAGCAGCGACTGTTCCACGCCAACGCCACGCGAAACGCCACGGTGCTCGAAAGCAAATCAAAACCTAGCCGCTTTCTGCCACAGGAAGAGCAACGAGCTCGCCAATTTCTCTATCTAAACAGAAAGGGCAACGATAAAATCTATCAAACCCCAAAAATTCATCTTGTTACCAAGTTAGAGAAATCGCAACGAGCAGAGTTTGTACGAAAAACGTTTCGTTCGAGAACCTCTCGGAAAAATAAAACTTATTCTCCTCGAAACCATGGCAAAACCCTATATTACTCGCGGAACAGAAGCACGGCAAATCGGTTCACCGATTCACACTGCCATACTTCTTACAAACAACTCTCGAGGAACAAACGGGAAAACGAAAGGAGGTCGGAGCTTGATCTTACTAGGACGATTTGCCATAGGGTAAGATCAGTCTTCCCAGTCCGCCTTAGTAAGAGCCCACTTTGTTCTCCTTTGTGTCTAGGTCAAAATGGCTTTCGCTTCGCCTCAATCGGAGTTTCCGCTGAGATTTTACGAAGAGAACAAAGTCGCTGTCCCGCCACCTCGCTGTGGGCAAGGACTAACATTACCAGGTTACCTCACCCTCCGACATGGCTACCTCGCCACAGGGCGAACTCACCTGGCGCCCGGCGGCACCGACCTGGCGCCCGGCGGCACCGACCTGGCGCCCGGCGGCACCGACCTGGCGCCCGGCGGCACCGACCTGGCGCCCGGCGGCACCGACCTGGCGCCCGGCGGCACCGACCTGGCGCCCGGCGGCACCGTCGCCGCGGGCTGGCCTGGCGCCGGCGGCACCGACCTGGCGCCCGGCGGCACCGACCTGGCGCCCGGCGGCACCGACCTGGCGCCCGGCGGCACCGACCTGGCGCCCGGCGGCACCGACCTGGCGCCCGGCGGCACCGACCTGGCGCCCGGCGGCACCGACCTGGCGCCCGGCGGCACCGACCTGGCGCCCGGCGGCACCGACCTGGCGCCCGGCGGCACCGACCTGGCGCCCGGCGGCACCGACCTGGCGCCCGGCGGCACCGACCTGGCGCCCGGCGGCACCGACCTGGCGCCCGGCGGCACCGACCTGGCGCCCGGCGGCACCGACCTGGCGCCCGGCGGCACCGACCTGGCGCCCGGCGGCACCGACCTGGCGCCCGGCGGCACCGACCTGGCGCCCGGCGGCACCGACCTGGCGCCCGGCGGCACCGACCTGGCGCCCGGCGGCACCGACCTGGCGCCCGGCGGCACCGACCTGGCGCCCGGCGGCACCGACCTGGCGCCCGGCGGCACCGACCTGGCGCCCGGCGGCACCGACCTGGCGCCCGGCGGCACCGACCTGGCGCCCGGCGGCACCGACCTGGCGCCCGGCGGCACCGACCTGGCGCCCGGCGGCACCGACCTGGCGCCCGGCGGCACCGACCTGGCGCCCGGCGGCACCGACCTGGCGCCCGGCGGCACCGACCTGGCGCCCGGCGGCACCGACCTGGCGCCCGGCGGCACCGACCTGGCGCCCGGCGGCACCGACCTGGCGCCCGGCGGCACCGACCTGGCGCCCGGCGGCACCGACCTGGCGCCCGGCGGCACCGACCTGGCGCCCGGCGGCACCGACCTGGCGCCCGGCGGCACCGACCTGGCGCCCGGCGGCACCGACCTGGCGCCCGGCGGCACCGACCTGGCGCCCGGCGGCACCGACCTGGCGCCCGGCGGCACCGACCTGGCGCCCGGCGGCACCGACCTGGCGCCCGGCGGCACCGACCTGGCGCCCGGCGGCACCGACCTGGCGCCCGGCGGCACCGACCTGGCGCCCGGCGGCACCGACCTGGCGCCCGGCGGCACCGACCTGGCGCCCGGCGGCACCGACCTGGCGCCCGGCGGCACCGACCTGGCGCCCGGCGGCACCGACCTGGCGCCCGGCGGCACCGACCTGGCGCCCGGCGGCACCGACCTGGCGCCCGGCGGCACCGACCTGGCGCCCGGCGGCACCGACCTGGCGCCCGGCGGCACCGACCTGGCGCCCGGCGGCACCGACCTGGCGCCCGGCGGCACCGACCTGGCGCCCGGCGGCACCGACCTGGCGCCCGGCGGCACCGACCTGGCGCCCGGCGGCACCGACCTGGCGCCCGGCGGCACCGACCTGGCGCCCGGCGGCACCGACCTGGCGCCCGGCGGCACCGACCTGGCGCCCGGCGGCACCGACCTGGCGCCCGGCGGCACCGACCTGGCGCCCGGCGGCACCGACCTGGCGCCCGGCGGCACCGACCTGGCGCCCGGCGGCACCGACCTGGCGCCCGGCGGCACCGACCTGGCGCCCGGCGGCACCGACCTGGCGCCCGGCGGCACCGACCTGGCGCCCGGCGGCACCGACCTGGCGCCCGGCGGCACCGACCTGGCGCCCGGCGGCACCGACCTGGCGCCCGGCGGCACCGACCTGGCGCCCGGCGGCACCGACCTGGCGCCCGGCGGCACCGACCTGGCGCCCGGCGGCACCGACCTGGCGCCCGGCGGCACCGACCTGGCGCCCGGCGGCACCGACCTGGCGCCCGGCGGCACCGACCTGGCGCCCGGCGGCACCGACCTGGCGCCCGGCGGCACCGACCTGGCGCCCGGCGGCACCGACCTGGCGCCCGGCGGCACCGACCTGGCGCCCGGCGGCACCGACCTGGCGCCCGGCGGCAGGCGTCGTTTCCGTTTGGCCAGCGTAAGGGTCCTCGACGCCATCCGCGGCGTCGCTCGCGGATCTCGGCAACGGCAACATCTTGGTCCCTTAAACCCATGTTCGATTGTTCAAGAAACACGACGATTCTTCCACAAAGCCTTCTCGATTGTTTAACAAAGTTCATATTTTAAAATCAAGCTCGCAATATTTTACTTAAACTCCATTCAGAAGTCATACAAGATCATATGAAACGATAAGGACCTAACCAGTTCGCCATAGCCTGACGAGCTAAGAGCCTCACTCGAGTGGCGCCTTGCCCAATGTCTCCATTTATCTAAAGCACCCACCTTAGCCTTCTTCGAAGTTATCGCCACTTCTCCTCCCTTGGTTTCAATGATTCTGTAATGTTCCTTCGACACATTGTCAATTTAACCAGCAGTACTAAGAAACGAGAACAGGAACTTGGGCGCTCATATCTCTTTCGCCCGATATTCTCGCCAGAATTTCATCAAAACCGATTCTCGCTCGGTATCAAAATTTTCAAAGTCCTTTGACGATGAACCGCTAAAAGTCACGAAACAAATAGGAACGGCAAGAGGCAGCCTTGAACGATCGATGAGACAAAGGCAGAACATGCAAACCGATCTAGTCTCGAAAAACCGAGACCGATGCAGCGTTGTAAAGCATACTCATCCCGCTTCCTAAAAGAAAGAAAAACGCACACAAGCCTTCAAAGAACGGCTAACCCATTTTCGTGAAAAGAAAAGGAAAGTAGGTAACGATAATCCCATCTTGAAAACTTTTGCTTCAGCATCAAGACAACGCTTTGACAAAGCAAACTCGCGAGCAATAAGATTCGCCTAAAAGACGCTTAGCAGCATAGCCCAACCGCTACAAACATAGTCTTGAAAAATCTCGTGTCTCTCGCCATAGGCTTCGCGACTAGAAGCGTGTACCAGCGTCAGACTAATAGCACGACGGTGAACTACTTAAAAATAACGAAATAACCTTCGTAAAACTCCATGAGTAGTTCAAGCAGCCGCCCAAAGGTCGAATCATAGCGAAACATCTCCCATGTAATCCGCGGAAACATCGCTACTTTAACAATCTGCGATTTTCTATCTCCATGAAACCGATCATCCATTACTTTCGTGATAACAAGAACATTTTAAAACAAAACAGCCTATGGAAAAACATGATCGGTCTCATGAAAACGATTTTTGCACGCTAAAAGTGAATGAGGAAAACATAATCCGTGGTCGCTAATATCGCAAGTAATTTGTGAAAGCGCTCTCCGGTTACCTTTGCGAAAACCCCTCTTACATCACTTTTACGAAAAATCCTCTGTATGGTCGAAGTCAATGCATACAAAGCAACTTTCGTAAAATAAACCTAATGGGTCCAACGGGTAACTGTCATAGACAGTTTTGCTCCACAAGGTTTCTGGCTCCTGCTTTCACTCCCAGCGGTTACATCCGAGCAGGAAATAACCACACAGGCCAACCCGCACGTGTCCTGCGTCGATCCCTTAAACTTTGCCCCCCTCGGATAAAATGAAACGATTTTCATGCAACAAAAAATTTTTTATACCGTCCATTCATCGTATAACTGAAACCTAAAGTGGAAGATCGTTTCTAAAAGCCATCAGCCATAACTCAGAAAACTCCGCTATGCTTGGCATGTCTATCTCGCAACGCTATTTGGCCCTCGGCCAGCCGCCCTTCCGTAAAGCCGGACCTGAATTCGCATCCCCATTAAGGACAATCAGAAACTAACATGACCTTAATAAGGGTCATGGTCTGATCGTTTACCAACGACTTCCTTGGCGTCTGGCTAAATCTAGCCTCCATGCCAATCCAAAGCTACTGAGCCACCACCGCCCAATCACTTAACGGCTAAAAACAACAATCCACGATTTGTTCATAGAACGCCAAATGACTATTACGCAAGCAATTTGTCGATAACCCAGAATCGAAATCATACGATAAACTCTTCATACCAAAACTCAGTCCTAACAACCATATGGTTAGCGGAAGATTTAAACTTATCGTCAATCGATTAAGTTCTATCGCCCGTAAACACGGCATGAAAAGAAACGCCGTGACAAGGCTCCAAGAGTTATACGAGTCATCCTTAATATATACAATCAAATACCGAGGCCAACACTTCCGCGAAGCACTGTGAATGTAGGCGGCTTCTCCACAGGTCAAACTTCGCGACCTCTTGGTCCTGCGTCCAAACCAAAACAACAGTTTCTGGCTGCGAACATTAGCAAAACATCTCAAGCCGCGAACATTTCAACCACGAAATGCGGCACAAGGAAAACTTCGACCTTCAGCACTGCGAGGCGTCATTCTTTCGAAGGACATTCTTTTCCTCAAAGCGTTCCAGGCGAAATCCTCGTCTCTAGAACTCAAAACATACAAACGCACTCAAAACGGTATCATTTCGTTGTTGCTGATCACAACAAAGGCACCGACCTGGCGCCCGGCGGCACCGACCTGGCGCCCGGCGGCACCGGCCTGGCGCCCGGCGGCACCGACCTGGCGCCCGGCGGCACCGACCTGGCGCCCGGCGGCACCGACCTGGCGCCCGGCGGCACCGACCTGGCGCCCGGCGGCACCGACCTGGCGCCCGGCGGCACCGACCTGGCGCCCGGCGGCACCGACCTGGCGCCCGGCGGCACCGACCTGGCGCCCGGCGGCACCGACCTGGCGCCCGGCGGCACCGACCTGGCGCCCGGCGGCACCGACCTGGCGCCCGGCGGCACCGACCTGGCGCCCGGCGGCACCGACCTGGCGCCCGGCGGCACCGACCTGGCGCCCGGCGGCACCGGCCTGGCGCCCGGCGGCACCGACCTGGCGCCCGGCGGCACCGGCCTGGCGCCCGGCGGCACCGACCTGGCGCCCGGCGGCACCGACCTGGCGCCCGGCGGCACCGACCTGGCGCCCGGCGGCACCGACCTGGCGCCCGGCGGCACCGACCTGGCGCCCGGCGGCACCGACCTGGCGCCCGGCGGCACCGACCTGGCGCCCGGCGGCACCGACCTGGCGCCCGGCGGCACCGACCTGGCGCCCGGCGGCACCGACCTGGCGCCCGGCGGCACCGACCTGGCGCCCGGCGGCACCGGCCTGGCGCCCGGCGGCACCGACCTGGCGCCCGGCGGCACCGACCTGGCGCCCGGCGGCACCGACCTGGCGCCCGGCGGCACCGACCTGGCGCCCGGCGGCACCGGCCTGGCGCCCGGCGGCACCGACCTGGCGCCCGGCGGCACCGACCTGGCGCCCGGCGGCACCGACCTGGCGCCCGGCGGCACCGGCCTGGCGCCCGGCGGCACCGACCTGGCGCCCGGCGGCACCGACCTGGCGCCCGGCGGCACCGGCCTGGCGCCCGGCGGCACCGACCTGGCGCCCGGCGGCACCGACCTGGCGCCCGGCGGCACCGACCTGGCGCCCGGCGGCACCGGCCTGGCGCCCGGCGGCACCGACCTGGCGCCCGGCGGCACCGACCTGGCGCCCGGCGGCACCGACCTGGCGCCCGGCGGCACCGACCTGGCGCCCGGCGGCACCGGCCTGGCGCCCGGCGGCACCGACCTGGCGCCCGGCGGCACCGACCTGGCGCCCGGCGGCACCGACCTGGCGCCCGGCGGCACCGGCCTGGCGCCCGGCGGCACCGACCTGGCGCCCGGCGGCACCGACCTGGCGCCCGGCGGCACCGGCCTGGCGCCCGGCGGCACCGACCTGGCGCCCGGCGGCACCGACCTGGCGCCCGGCGGCACCGACCTGGCGCCCGGCGGCACCGACCTGGCGCCCGGCGGCACCGACCTGGCGCCCGGCGGCACCGACCTGGCGCCCGGCGGCACCGACCTGGCGCCCGGCGGCACCGACCTGGCGCCCGGCGGCACCGACCTGGCGCCCGGCGGCACCGACCTGGCGCCCGGCGGCACCGACCTGGCGCCCGGCGGCACCGACCTGGCGCCCGGCGGCACCGACCTGGCGCCCGGCGGCACCGACCTGGCGCCCGGCGGCACCGACCTGGCGCCCGGCGGCACCGACCTGGCGCCCGGCGGCACCGACCTGGCGCCCGGCGGCACCGACCTGGCGCCCGGCGGCACCGACCTGGCGCCCGGCGGCACCGACCTGGCGCCCGGCGGCACCGACCTGGCGCCCGGCGGCACCGACCTGGCGCCCGGCGGCACCGACCTGGCGCCCGGCGGCACCGACCTGGCGCCCGGCGGCACCGACCTGGCGCCCGGCGGCACCGACCTGGCGCCCGGCGGCACCGACCTGGCGCCCGGCGGCACCGACCTGGCGCCCGGCGGCACCGACCTGGCGCCCGGCGGCACCGACCTGGCGCCCGGCGGCACCGACCTGGCGCCCGGCGGCACCGACCTGGCGCCCGGCGGCACCGACCTGGCGCCCGGCGGCACCGACCTGGCGCCCGGCGGCACCGACCTGGCGCCCGGCGGCACCGACCTGGCGCCCGGCGGCACCGACCTGGCGCCCGGCGGCACCGACCTGGCGCCCGGCGGCACCGACCTGGCGCCCGGCGGCACCGACCTGGCGCCCGGCGGCACCGACCTGGCGCCCGGCGGCACCGACCTGGCGCCCGGCGGCACCGACCTGGCGCCCGGCGGCACCGACCTGGCGCCCGGCGGCACCGACCTGGCGCCCGGCGGCACCGACCTGGCGCCCGGCGGCACCGACCTGGCGCCCGGCGGCACCGACCTGGCGCCCGGCGGCACCGACCTGGCGCCCGGCGGCACCGACCTGGCGCCCGGCGGCACCGACCTGGCGCCCGGCGGCACCGACCTGGCGCCCGGCGGCACCGACCTGGCGCCCGGCGGCACCGACCTGGCGCCCGGCGGCACCGACCTGGCGCCCGGCGGCACCGACCTGGCGCCCGGCGGCACCGACCTGGCGCCCGGCGGCACCGACCTGGCGCCCGGCGGCACCGACCTGGCGCCCGGCGGCACCGACCTGGCGCCCGGCGGCACCGACCTGGCGCCCGGCGGCACCGACCTGGCGCCCGGCGGCACCGACCTGGCGCCCGGCGGCACCGACCTGGCGCCCGGCGGCACCGACCTGGCGCCCGGCGGCACCGACCTGGCGCCCGGCGGCACCGACCTGGCGCCCGGCGGCACCGACCTGGCGCCCGGCGGCACCGACCTGGCGCCCGGCGGCACCGACCTGGCGCCCGGCGGCACCGACCTGGCGCCCGGCGGCACCGACCTGGCGCCGGTCGGCGGCCCTCGTCCTGGTCTCGTCCCATCATGCTCGGTCTGATCCCATCTTGGCTTGTTTGGATCAATCATCATGAGTTTGGGGCGATCCGCGGCTCTGGAATAAACATCCTACGACTTCGATTGGAATGCGTCCTCGATGTTTTACGACAAAAACTAGAAGGATTGGATTTCGTAGAAGATATCGTATAAAACAAAGATCGATTAACTTGAACATCGATCCTTTAGGCTATACGGTTTATTTTACGAGAAAGATAGTCTTTTAAATCGTATAAAGCGTTCAACGACTTAAGACAAGTCCACGGACTTACTTACGATTTTAAGAATTCAGGCCCAATCAGGCTATGGCGGTTTGTCCGATATCGAACATCGGATAAACATCAAGTCACCAAAAATAGGGAAAACTCGAGGATAATTATGAAGATCGACGGAAATGGAATATTTCCTGAAGAGATAAACTTGGGCCCAAAGGCGAGGTCCATCATCCTAAGGCAAACCGACCTAGGAGTGAGTATATAAGGAGAGCAAGGGCAGAAGAGAAGGGGATCCGAAAATCCTAGAATCTAGACTTAGAGAACTCCTGCTAGCTTAGAGAACTTAGAACTTAGGCGGTTAGGCCAGCGAGGCAGGACTTAGAACGTCTGGCCGCCTCTTGTTCTAGTTTTATCTTCTCCGCAGACCCCTGGTCCTCTCGGAAGGATCTAACAATTCTTTTACTCAGAGCTCCGCACATAGAAACCCTAGGCATTATCTTCGACATGCCGCTTCTATGACCAACGCCATACTATCGAACCAGGCATAGACTGTTCGATCTCTTGTTCAATTCTTTCTAACTGAACTACGTCCGACTTGATCCTCGAAAGGGGTACGTAGGCAGCCTTTCTTAAGGTCCAGTCGCAAATCTTAACAAAACCTTTTCCGCATTTATTCGGTCACTTGTCTTTGGCTGTCGCAGAGAATCCAGACCTTCAGGGAAAGTCGGGTTAACTTGGCTTTCCTCCGTTTTTATTCATTAAAATCGACGGTGTGAATTTCGGTTCCCACAAGCGATATACCTGACAGTGATGCGTATCGATCGATGTTGAGTCGCCTTCATCAATCGCTATTGTTTGGTTCGTGTCGATCGATATCGACTGTGTCATGTCGGTCGATTTCAGTGGTAATCGTCTAATCGTAACTACAAAGAAAAACAAATACAAAAAATAAAATCCTAAAGATGAAAATGAAATGAAAAACTACCTAACAATGGGTTGCCTCCCACTCAGCGCTTTGATTATAGTCATCTAGCTTGACTTTCGATGGAATGAGCTCTTGAGATGAAGTCCAGGTACTTGTTGGGAAACAAGTATCCTCATCTTTCTCACCGAACCATGCTAAATAGGCTTCTTTGGCTTCATATTCTCTGGTTCGTTTCTTCTTTATTTCAATCAACTTATCAGTGATCCTTTGAATCCTTTCTTCATGACCTTCAATGCTGAGCTCGTGCCATCCTAATTTCTTGTAGGCATGTTCTGAAAGATCACTGAGCTCTGCTTGCATTGAATCAAGGCGTTGGATCATTTTGTCGTGGATGGAGCTGGTATCGATCGATTCCTTTGTTGAAATGTCGGTCGATGGCTGTTTAGGGCTGTCGGTCGATGCGCTGGATCCTCTGTCGATCGATGCTAAGGGTGCAGGTCTGCTCGCAAGCTGCCTCTGAATGGCTTTGATTTCTTTCTGCATCCCTTCTATGCTAGATTCTATGCTTCCAACCTCGCATTGCCGGAAATACGTCTGGTCTAGACGTCTGTCTTGTGAATCATCCACGCTTGTGATTGCCGTGTAGACTTCATCAGCTAACTTATCCAAATCAGCTATTGTGCAGATTTCTGAAGTATGTATATCGATCGATGCAACATGTTGTTCATCGGTGGATTTTTGCTTCTGCAGATTCTCGTGAAGCTTCTCGGCAAAGAGCTTCATCTGGCCATCGATTTCAGTCAGTCGCCTATCGATCGATGTGAGGTTGAGCTCGTCGATCGATGCGAGGTTGAGCTCGTCGATCGATGCAATCGATGCAGCCTGATAATCGAGTTGACAATGGAACTTCTCAGCCTCCTGCTGCATAGTATCCATGCGTAGTGCGAGTTCCTCTACTTCTTTGTCTACTAAGAAGTGTATATCAGCAAGTTTCCTCTCAGCTGCTTTCAGACAAGTTAATCCTCCAAAGGGATTGCAGGGTGCCGCGGGGTTCATATCTGCATGTGCCTCATTGATAAGGCGGATAGATCTCTTCATCTCTTCTGTGCAGATGCTTAGATCCCCTAGGTTGTGGAAGATAGGTTCACAGGTTTTGGTGAGTTTGCTGCTGAGAGAGCTTCTGCTTTCTTCAGTTCTTTCCAGATATCTCCAAGAGACTCATCGACCTCATGTTTTGAGTAAGTGGTTGATGGTGCCGGCTTCATATCGATCGATGTGGATGTTACTCCGTCGATCGATATTGAAATTTTCTGGCTATGGTTCTGTGCGTTGCGAAGATCTTCAAGTTCCAGCTCAAGACGTTGAACCCTCTTGAGCAATGCCTGGTCTGCACTGAACATCCAGTTCATCTCACTGCGAAGCTTGTCTTTGGCCTCCTCTAAACTCTTTTCCATGAAGAGCTTTTCCCATTTGCGTTCTCCAAGTAGACCAGTGAACATCTTGTTGATCTCGTCTTTGGTGTAGGTTTCTTGCACCAATTCTCTTCTTGTAAATGAACTAGCGTGCTCTGGTAGACAGATGTAAGAGCCATCCATTGAAGTTCTTTGAAGCGGTTTCTTGATGTCGCCTTTAGAAACTCGATGACATCACCATCTATTCTTCTAGCAAACCTTTCGCCTCGCCTCTAGTAACCCCATACTCATCTCTCTCGCCCCAAAAGAATTTCAACCCATATCGAAGGCTCTCATTCCAACAGACTTATCGACGATGTGATACACTCAAGATCGATCGATTCGCTGAAAACCGGATCCTTTGTGTTGAGATGATTATCCTCAGCTTCCGGCAATATTGTGTCTGCCTCCTGGTGCTGATGATGGTGGTCTGGTTCGTAGCGTTGTTGCTGGAATAGGTTGTGGGATCCGTTGGCTAACTGTAGGACGTCTGCAATGTCCTCTCTGGATATGTGAAGTGTTCGTCCATCCATTGAGCGTGCAAAACCTTGTGAATCCCTGAAAATACCAAACTCATCCGGGATTAGATTACCAAAATCAAGTACATTTGAATTTGTTACCTGGGATGGTTGGATGTATGTATCGGTCGATGGCACAGGTTCGGAATCGGTCGATGGTTGTTCAGGCCTACCGGTTGATTGTATTGGTGCCATGTCGATCGATGAGACTTCTTCGGGTTGGGTGATGTATATTGGTGTGGCGGTCTCGACCTAAAGCTCTCGTCTGGTAATTAAACGCAGCTCGATTGAGTAGTCTCCGTCTTGCTTGTTGTCGACTGTGTTGTCGAATGATGCGAGGCAAGTAGTATCGATCGATGGAGAGAAGGCTCTGTCGATCGTGTCGTGATTCTGAGGTTGTGGTGGAGAAGTCGATCTTCATCTTCTGGAAGGTTATGACACTCTATAGCTCTCTCCTCCTCGTAATCATCAGTATACTCCTCATGTGAGTAGTATTTGCAGCGTGTGGTGGGATGTAGTAGTCGCTTCTCCCACTCGCTTACTTCAAATCACCTTCGAATCTCCTCTTCGATCTGATTGAATAGTGAATCGATCGATGACCATGTGTGACTGTCGATCGATGTCAGTTCACCAGAGATGATCGATGTGACAGTGCTACTATCGATCGATTCTGCGGTCTCCGTCTCGTATGCACCTTGTGAATCGTATTCATCTCCACAATAGCAAACAGCTACAAGGTCTGAGTCGCCTTGGATCTTCTTAGGGACCTTGATTACTCGTACTGGCTCATAGTAGACCGTAGGATTGGTCACCCGCCACTTCTACCCGCACGGGTTGGACTGAAGAGATGAGCTCAGGACGCCACCTCCTCACCCGCCACTTCTACCCGCACGGGTTGGACTGAAGAGATGAGCTCAGGACGCCACCTCCTCACCCGCCACTTCTACCCGCACGGGTTGGACTGAAGAGATGAGCTCAGGACGCCACCTCCTCACCCGCCACTTCTACCCGCACGGGTTGGACTGAAGAGATGAGCTCAGGACGCCACCTCCTCACCCGCCACTTCTACCCGCACGGGTTGGACTGAAGAGATGAGCTCAGGACGCCACCTCCTCACCCGCCACTTCTACCCGCACGGGTTGGACTGAAGAGATGAGCTCAGGACGCCACCTCCTCACCCGCCACTTCTACCCGCACGGGTTGGACTGAAGAGATGAGCTCAGGACGCCACCTCCTCACCCGCCACTTCTACCCGCACGGGTTGGACTGAAGAGATGAGCTCAGGACGCCACCTCCTCACCCGCCACTTCTACCCGCACGGGTTGGACTGAAGAGATGAGCTCAGGACGCCACCTCCTCACCCGCCACTTCTACCCGCACGGGTTGGACTGAAGAGATGAGCTCAGGACGCCACCTCCTCACCCGCCACTTCTACCCGCACGGGTTGGACTGAAGAGATGAGCTCAGGACGCCACCTCCTCACCCGCCACTTCTACCCGCACGGGTTGGACTGAAGAGATGAGCTCAGGACGCCACCTCCTCACCCGCCACTTCTACCCGCACGGGTTGGACTGAAGAGATGAGCTCAGGACGCCACCTCCTCACCCGCCACTTCTACCCGCACGGGTTGGACTGAAGAGATGAGCTCAGGACGCCACCTCCTCACCCGCCACTTCTACCCGCACGGGTTGGACTGAAGAGATGAGCTCAGGACGCCACCTCCTCACCCGCCACTTCTACCCGCACGGGTTGGACTGAAGAGATGAGCTCAGGACGCCACCTCCTCACCCGCCACTTCTACCCGCACGGGTTGGACTGAAGAGATGAGCTCAGGACGCCACCTCCTCACCCGCCACTTCTACCCGCACGGGCTGGCCTGGCGCCCGGCGGCACCGACCTGGCGCCCGGCGGCACCGACCTGGCGCCCGGCGGCACCGACCTGGCGCCCGGCGGCACCGACCTGGCGCCCGGCGGCACCGACCTGGCGCCCGGCGGCACCGACCTGGCGCCCGGCGGCACCGACCTGGCGCCCGGCGGCACCGACCTGGCGCCCGGCGGCACCGACCTGGCGCCCGGCGGCACCGACCTGGCGCCCGGCGGCACCGACCTGGCGCCCGGCGGCACCGACCTGGCGCCCGGCGGCACCGACCTGGCGCCCGGCGGCACCGACCTGGCGCCCGGCGGCACCGACCTGGCGCCCGGCGGCACCGACCTGGCGCCCGGCGGCACCGACCTGGCGCCCGGCGGCACCGACCTGGCGCCCGGCGGCACCGACCTGGCGCCCGGCGGCACCGACCTGGCGCCCGGCGGCACCGACCTGGCGCCCGGCGGCACCGACCTGGCGCCCGGCGGCACCGACCTGGCGCCCGGCGGCACCGACCTGGCGCCCGGCGGCACCGACCTGGCGCCCGGCGGCACCGACCTGGCGCCCGGCGGCACCGACCTGGCGCCCGGCGGCACCGACCTGGCGCCCGGCGGCACCGACCTGGCGCCCGGCGGCACCGACCTGGCGCCCGGCGGCACCGACCTGGCGCCCGGCGGCACCGACCTGGCGCCCGGCGGCACCGACCTGGCGCCCGGCGGCACCGACCTGGCGCCCGGCGGCACCGACCTGGCGCCCGGCGGCACCGACCTGGCGCCCGGCGGCACCGACCTGGCGCCCGGCGGCACCGACCTGGCGCCCGGCGGCACCGACCTGGCGCCCGGCGGCACCGACCTGGCGCCCGGCGGCACCGACCTGGCGCCCGGCGGCACCGACCTGGCGCCCGGCGGCACCGACCTGGCGCCCGGCGGCACCGACCTGGCGCCCGGCGGCACCGACCTGGCGCCCGGCGGCACCGACCTGGCGCCCGGCGGCACCGACCTGGCGCCCGGCGGCACCGACCTGGCGCCCGGCGGCACCGACCTGGCGCGGTCCAGATCACTCGGACGCCCCATCCGCCATTCCAGCCCGCTGCACCAGCAGACACCCGACTTCCCTCACCCGCCACTTCTACCCGCACGGGTTGGACTGAAGAGATGAGCTCAGGACGCCACCTCCTCACCCGCCAAGAAGACCAAGACGCCTGATGGCCTGTTGGACGACGGACGAAGCTCATACCCGCCAGCCATACCCGCCTAGAAGAAGGTCATCCGACCAGGTATCCGAGCTTCTTCCTTTTGGAGCATTCTGATTGGTTTAGACCTCTAATCTTATAAGGGCTTTTAGTCATTTTTATTCTATGTGTTTAGGGCTTTTAAGCCCACTATAAATACTCTCATAAACTCAAGTTTGAGACTTATGTTATTTATGATCTAAGAACAAAACCTTTGAGTAAAGCTTCATCTTTGATTTATTAATCTCTTCTCATCTTGTGTTCTTGATTGTTTATCTCATCTCCTTTCTTTCTCTATATGTCTATGCTTGAATCTCTCATGGGTTTAAGAATAAGCATGTGGATTAGTGAGTAGATTCTTCTAAGATCCATGGGTTAGGGTGATAGAGAGTGATTAAGTTAGATCCAAGGTGTCTAGTATTAGATCTATCATTTCCTTGCATAGATTTGGTGTTTTAAAGCTATATTTGAGTTGGCCTCTCAAACATAGAGCTATAGGCATTTCATGCCCGAAGGTGTTCTATGAAATGCCTGAACCAACTCATCTATGCTTTTAGCTTTCTTTGCCTAAGGGATTAGTTGTCTTAGAGACTAGGATTGCTATTAGACTCATTCTCATTGTTTGCTTTGATCATTACAGCCAAAGGGATTTGGTGTACTTGGGTGATCATAGCAAAGAGCATTCATCTAGGGATAGAGCTTGCTTAGTTTAGTTGTCTAGGCATAAGGATTAGATTGATTGAAAAGTTAGCATCTTGGATTGAAACTTAATCATTTGATATCAAGTCCCTACACCCATGGGTCTCATTCTCCTCATAAGAAAGAAAGTTTGCTTTTTGTTGTGTTTTACTTATTGCTCTAGTTTAATCATCATTCTCTAATGGTTGCATTTAGATTGAGCATAGGCTTGCATTCCCTCTGTTTCATTGTCACTTAGGACTGGTTCGACAATCTTATGTACTACATCATTTGATTAGAATCTGAAAAGTTCTATCATCAAATTGGCGCCGTTGCCAAATTCTAAGTTGATTGTGACATTGGGATTTAGTCACTTGCTTGAGACTAAATCATTTTTCTTTTCTTGTGATATTGATTCTCCTTTTGCATTTTCCTTTGATTTTCAGGTGTATGAACACAAGAAGCAGGGTGCAACTAACCTGGTTCCCACTGTTGAAGAGATAGCTACACTTGAGAGGGAAATAGCAAGAAGGAGAAGAGAAGAGGAGCAACAGGCTCACATTCAGAGATTGGGGTTTGAGATGGATGATCATCAACCCCAAGATGGCAATGGTCAAGGAGCTGACAACCTTAGACCACAGCCAGCAACAACAACACCCACAGCGCCAGCTAGAGCCATTGGCACATATGACCGCCCTCACATTCATGGCAACAGACGGCATCCGCACCAGCTGTGGAAGCTAATAACTTTGAGATCAAGTCAGGCTTGTTGAATGTGATTGAGAACAACAAGTACCATGGCTTGGCTGTAGAAGACCCATTTGATCACTTGGACAAGTTTGATAGCTATTGTGGCTTGTCCAAGACCAATGGTGTGTCAGAAGATGCCTTCAAGCTCAAGTTGTTTCCATTCTCTCTAGGAGACAAGGCACGCCAATGGGAGAAATCTCTACCTAGTGACTCCATCAATACTTGGGATGATTGTAAGAAGGCCTTCTTGGAGAAATTTTTCTCCACATCAAGGACAGCCAAGCTGAGGAATGAGATCTCTAGTTTCCAGCAGAAGAACTTGGAAAGCTTTAGTGAAGCATGGGAAAGGTTCAAGGGATATCAAGCTAAGTGCCCACACCATGGCTTCTCAAAGGAGAGTTTACTGAGCACATTCTATAGAGGTGCCCTTCCTGAGTTTAGAGCAAGATTGGATACAGCAAGCAATGGTTTCTTCCTGGGCAGGTCTGAAGAAGATGCGGAGGAGCTGGTGGACAACATGGTCAAGAGTGATTCAGTCTACAGTGGAGAACATGACAGGGCTGATAGAACAACCAGAGCTGATGACAACCAGACCAAGAAGGAAATAAAATCCTTGCAAGAGAAGATAGACTTGCTGATTGCTAACCAAGCCAAACAGGAGCAGATTCACTTTGTGGGTGGTCCAAATCAAGAAACTTCTCCTAAGATTAATGAAGTTGAAGGGTTAGAAGGGCAAGAAGAGCTTTGCTTCATCAACAACAATGGTTCTTGGTACAGGAAGGAACCTAACTTTCAGTACAACAATTACCAGCAAAGGTCTTACCCCAACAACCAGCAAGGAGGTTACACCAACAACCAGCAAGGAGGTTATCAACCAAAGCAAAACACTCAACAAGGGAGCTACCAGCCTAGGCAGAATCCTCCTCCTGGTTTTGCAAACCATGGCAATCAATCTACTCAAGCTCAAGGTAGCTCCTCCCAAACTAAAGCTCCAGATTCATCTATGGAAGCTATGTTCAAACAATTGTTGGAAGGTCAAGCTAGAGCAGCCAAAGACATTGGCCATGAGTTCAAGACTGTTCACTCCAAGATAGACAGCAGCTACACTGAGCTAAACAACAAGATTAGAGCTTTGGAGAATCAATTTGCTTCTATGAACTCTCAGCCAAGTCGCCAACAAGGAACATTACCAGGAAAGCCAGAGCAAAACCCCAAAGAACCAATGAAGGCAATCACTTTGAGAAGTGGTAGAGAGCTACCTCCAAGAACTCTCCCAAGGATGGTGAGAAACTAAGTGGGGTGGCTATCAACATTGATGATGATGTTGTGATTGTGGATGAGAAAGTTGATGAGGAGATTTTAGAAAAGATTGTTGAAGCTAAGGGAAAAGGAAAGGTTGGAGAAGAGAAGAGGAGCAACAGGCTCACATTCAGAGATTGGGGTTTGAGATGGATGATCATCAACCCCAAGATGGCAATGGTCAAGGAGCTGACAACCTTAGACCACAGCCAGCAACAACAACACCCACAGCGCCAGCTAGAGCCATTGGCACATATGACCGCCCTCACATTCATGGCAACAGACGGCATCCGCACCAGCTGTGGAAGCTAATAACTTTGAGATCAAGTCAGGCTTGTTGAATGTGATTGAGAACAACAAGTACCATGGCTTGGCTGTAGAAGACCCATTTGATCACTTGGACAAGTTTGATAGCTATTGTGGCTTGTCCAAGACCAATGGTGTGTCAGAAGATGCCTTCAAGCTCAAGTTGTTTCCATTCTCTCTAGGAGACAAGGCACGCCAATGGGAGAAATCTCTACCTAGTGACTCCATCAATACTTGGGATGATTGTAAGAAGGCCTTCTTGGAGAAATTTTTCTCCACATCAAGGACAGCCAAGCTGAGGAATGAGATCTCTAGTTTCCAGCAGAAGAACTTGGAAAGCTTTAGTGAAGCATGGGAAAGGTTCAAGGGATATCAAGCTAAGTGCCCACACCATGGCTTCTCAAAGGAGAGTTTACTGAGCACATTCTATAGAGGTGCCCTTCCTGAGTTTAGAGCAAGATTGGATACAGCAAGCAATGGTTTCTTCCTGGGCAGGTCTGAAGAAGATGCGGAGGAGCTGGTGGACAACATGGTCAAGAGTGATTCAGTCTACAGTGGAGAACATGACAGGGCTGATAGAACAACCAGAGCTGATGACAACCAGACCAAGAAGGAAATAAAATCCTTGCAAGAGAAGATAGACTTGCTGATTGCTAACCAAGCCAAACAGGAGCAGATTCACTTTGTGGGTGGTCCAAATCAAGAAACTTCTCCTAAGATTAATGAAGTTGAAGGGTTAGAAGGGCAAGAAGAGCTTTGCTTCATCAACAACAATGGTTCTTGGTACAGGAAGGAACCTAACTTTCAGTACAACAATTACCAGCAAAGGTCTTACCCCAACAACCAGCAAGGAGGTTACACCAACAACCAGCAAGGAGGTTATCAACCAAAGCAAAACACTCAACAAGGGAGCTACCAGCCTAGGCAGAATCCTCCTCCTGGTTTTGCAAACCATGGCAATCAATCTACTCAAGCTCAAGGTAGCTCCTCCCAAACTAAAGCTCCAGATTCATCTATGGAAGCTATGTTCAAACAATTGTTGGAAGGTCAAGCTAGAGCAGCCAAAGACATTGGCCATGAGTTCAAGACTGTTCACTCCAAGATAGACAGCAGCTACACTGAGCTAAACAACAAGATTAGAGCTTTGGAGAATCAATTTGCTTCTATGAACTCTCAGCCAAGTCGCCAACAAGGAACATTACCAGGAAAGCCAGAGCAAAACCCCAAAGAACCAATGAAGGCAATCACTTTGAGAAGTGGTAGAGAGCTACCTCCAAGAACTCTCCCAAGGATGGTGAGAAACTAAGTGGGGTGGCTATCAACATTGATGATGATGTTGTGATTGTGGATGAGAAAGTTGATGAGGAGATTTTAGAAAAGATTGTTGAAGCTAAGGGAAAAGGAAAGGTTGGAGAAGAGAAGCAAACACCAAAGCATGGTGAAGTTACTACTCCAACAAAGGAGTCTTTGTTCCCTCCCTATGAACCTAAGCTGCCATTTCCTGGAAGATTCAAGAGGCAACTTTTGGAGAAGTACAAAGCACTCTTTGAGAAGCAATTGAGTGAAGTTCAAGTTACAATGCCAATCGTTGATGCCTTCATGCTTGTTCCTCAATACAGCAAGTTCTTGAAGGATGCTGTGGCTGCCAAGAAGAAGGAAATGGAAGGCATGATGGTTCTTACTCATGAGTGCAGTGCCATCATCCAGAGATTGACAATCGCTAAGAAGCTAGAGGATCCAGGCTGCTTTACTCTACCTTGTGCCATTGGTCCTTTAATGTTTGAGAGATGTCTATGTGATTTGGGAGCTAGTGTCAGTCTCATGCCTCTATCTGTTGCCAAGAAGCTTGGGTTTAGCCAATACAAGAAGTGCAAACTCTCTTTGGTGCTTGCTGACCGCTCAGTCAAATTCCCCATTGGTATCCTTGAAGACCTCCCTGTAATGGTAAATTGTGAAATCCCCACTGATTTTGTTATTCTTGAGATGGATGAAGAAGCTAGAGACCCTTTGATCCTTGGAAGACCATTCTTAGCCACAGCAGGAGCCCTTATCAATGTGAAGGAAGGCAAGATTGATCTTCATTTGGGGAAAGAGCACACTCTCCATTTTGATGTCAACGAGGTAATGAAGAGGTCAACTGTGCAAGGCCAAGTGTTCTACATAGAGGAGATGGAAGCTCTTGCTGATGAGCTCCTTGAGGAATTGGCACGTGGAGAGTTGACAATAGAGGACCCTTTGCAGCATGCTTTGACAGTGGATAAAGAGGTCCAAGTGGCTGAGAACAAGGAGAGTGAGGCTATTGCAGCCATGCTGGATTCTCGAAAGAAGATTGCTGATAGAGGCCAGTATGAGGAGCTTAAACAAGAGGCGCATCAGGCTGTTTCAGCCACTCAACAAGAGAACACCAAACAAGATGATTGGAGTGAGCTCAAGGCACCAAAAGTGGAGCTAAAACCTCTTCCCCATGGTGTAAGGTACACATTTCTAGGCCCTAATGAGACATATCCTGTCATTGTGAGTAGTGAACTTACTGAACTTGAGCTTTCTCAACTTTTAAATGCACTTAAAAGGTTTAGAAAAGCCATTGGATACTCACTAGATGATATTAAGGGGATATCACCTTCTTTGTGCATGCATAGGATACATCTAGAGGATGAATCAATGACTTCTATAGAACATCAAAGGAGGTTAAATCCTAACCTTAAAGATGTTGTAAAGAAGGAGATTCTCAAGCTCTTAGATGCTGGTGTTATCTACCCTATTTCAGATTCTAAATGGGTATCTCCTGTGCATGTAGTTCCAAAGAAGGGTGGTATCACTGTGGTTAAAAATGACAAGGATGAATTGATACCAACTAGAACCATAACTGGCCATAGGATGTGTATTGATTATAGAAAGCTCAACTCAGCATCTAGAAAAGATCACTTTCCATTGCCATTCATTGATCAAATGCTTGAGAGACTTGCAAACCATCCTTTCTATTGTTTTCTTGATGGGTATTCAGGGTTCTTCCAAATCCCCATTCATCCCAATGATCAAGAGAAGACAACATTCACATGCCCCTATGGCACCTTTGCTTATCGAAGGATGCCATTTGGGTTATGTAATGCTCCAGCAACCTTTCAAAGGTGCATGATGTCTATCTTCTCGATCTCATTGAGGATATAGTGGAGGTATTCATGGATGATTTCTCTGTCTACGGATCTTCGTTTTCTGCTTGTTTGTCCAACTTATGCAGGGTCCTACAGAGATGTGAAGACACCAACCTAGTGCTGAATTGGGAGAAGTGTCATTTCATGGTCAAAGAGGGGATTGTGCTGGGACACAAGATTTCAGAAAAGGGTATTGAAGTGGACAAAGCTAAGATTGAGGTGATGGTCAGCTTGCCCCCACCAAAGACAGTGAAAGACATCAGGAGCTTCCTTGGCCATGCTGGATTCTATAGAAGATTCATCAAGGACTTCTCAAAGATTGCTAGACCAATGACCAAGTTGCTGTGCAAGGAGGCTGCTTTCAGCTTTGATGAAGATTGTCTTGAGGCTTTCAAGAAGATAAAGGGTGACCTTGTTAGTGCTCCCATTGTTCAGCCACCTGATTGGGACCTCCCCTTTGAGATAATGTGTGATGCTAGTGATTTTGCTGTTGGGGCTGTCCTGGGGCAGAAGAAGGATGGCAAAACTCATGTCATTTATTATGCTAGCCAAACATTGAATGATGCGCAGATGAGGTATGCCACAACAGAGAAGGAGATGCTGGCCATTGTCTTCGCCTTTGAGAAATTCAGAAGCTACCTGGTGGGTTCTAAGGTCATTGTGTATACTGACCATGCAGCTTTGAGACATCTCCTAGCAAAGAAGGATGCCAAGCCAAGACTACTAAGGTGGATCCTTTTGCTTCAAGAGTTTGACTTGGAGATTAGAGACAAGCCAGGGATTGAGAATGGAGTTGCTGATCACTTGTCCAGGTTGAGAATTGAAGGTGGAATCCCTATTGATGAGGGCCTCAGAGAAGAGCATGTCCTAGCCATCATGTCAGTGGTAGCAGCCATTGAGATTGGAAAAAAGATTGAAGAGGTTAAAGCAGCTGAAGAGAACGGACCTTGGTATGCTGATTTGGTTAACTACTTAGCCACTGGAAAAGAACCATTGGGACTTGCAGGGTATGAGAAGAAGAAGTTCTACAAAGATGTGAAGAGATACTATTGGGATGAACCATACCTCTACACCCTATGCAAGGATCAGATTTATAGAAGAGTGGTGGCTGAAGAAGAAGTTGAAGGAATCCTCTCACATTGCCATGGATCTTCCTATGGAGGCCATTTTGCTCCATTCAAGACTGTCTCTAAGGTGTTACAAGCTGGATTTTGGTGGCCACACATGTTCAGGGACTCACAAGACTTCATTTCAAAATGTGACTCTTGCCAAAGGAGTGGGAACATTACTAAAAGAAATGAGATGCCTCAAAACCCAATCACGGAAGTGGAAGTGTTTGATGTTTGGGGGATTGATTTCATGGGACCCTTCCCATCTTCCTATGGCAACTAATACATTTTGGTGGCTGTGGACTATGTATCAAAGTGGGTGGAAGCAATAGCAAGTCCTACAAATGATTCAAGAGTAGTGGTCAAAATGTTCAAGAGCACTATTTTCCCAAGATTTGGAGTTCCAAGAGTGGTCATAAGTGATGGAGGTTCACACTTCATCAACAAGGTATTTGAGAGTCTTCTCAAGAGGAATGGAGTAAAGCACAAGGTTGCAACACCTTATCACCCTCAAACTAGTGGCCAAGTGGAAGTCTCCAACAAGCAAATCAAGGGGATCTTGGAAAAGGTTGTAGGAACCAAGAGGAAGGATTGGTCAGCCAAGCTTGATGATGCTCTTTGGACATATAGAACAGCATTCAAGACTCCTCTAGGCACCACTCCCTTCAACATTGTCTATGGAAAGTCTTGCCACCTGCCAGTTGAGCTTGAATACAAGGCATTGTGGGCTGTGAAGCTTCTAAACTCCATAGAGGTACTCCAACACCCGATCATTGTATATACCATTCATCTTTTCCTTTAGCTTTATTTTTCTTCCTTTGGGCCCTTCTCAACATTTAACAAACACAGAGACTGTGTGAATTAAGTGTGGGGGAGGTGCCAAGTTGCTGATCATCTTGTGTTTTATGTCATGAACATGCATTTGTAGATAGTTATTGCACAAAAAAAAAAAACAGCAATCATGTAGTTGCATTAGGATTGAGTCTAGATCATTCAATTGCATAAAAAAAAATCATCATATAGGTTGCATCATGCATAAGGGGACAAGGATGATAGTTGCCTTGAAAAGATGCTCATGCTAAGTTCTTAAAGTGATACCCTTCATAAGCATAGTAAGTAGCTTGAGCAATCTTAGGATGGCTTGTAAACTTTTTGCCTTGAAATCTCTTCCTAAAGCTTATTTGATTGATTGATGCCATCTCTTTGAAGTTTGCTCCTGTCATATGTAGACTCTAGTCTCTTGCTCATGGTCCCTTGTGTACTAAGTCATGGATAGAACACTTGAGCTGTCCCTCCCATTTCTTTGTCTATCTTTTTGGACAAGCTCAAGTGGCACTCCACGCCCTAAAACCTTACCTCCTTTCAAGCTTTCATTATTTGTTGAGTGAGGCCTTCTTTGGAAAGCTTTACATGTGCATAATGTTGAGAGTATTGGGAACGACAATGCTTGATCTCCATTTTAGCTAGATTAGACACTCATTAATGTCTAGCTTCTAGGATGGGGGTGAGTGTTGTATGGTATAATCTTGAGGAAATGAAAGGTTTATGAAAGAAAAGATTGACTCATGAGACTCTATTGTTATAAGTGATTAAGTCTAGAAGGGATAAGAGGAATGAAAGATTGTAAGCTCCAAGTAGTTTGAAAAGTCTTGGCCCCCATAAAAAAAAAAGAAAAAGAAAAAAAAAAAAAAAAAAAAAAAAAAAGAAAAATATAATGAAAGGGGGCTAGCAATATCTAGAAAGAGCTGAAAAGAGTTTGAAATGTGTAAATTCCCTTGTAGACTTCATTAAGAAGGAGTTTCGAATGAGAAAATATCTTGAACATTTGGGGGAAATCTTTGGGTGAGAGATGTGAGTGGCATTTTGGAATTGGGAATAAAGATGTGATCTATGTATTTTGGGAAAGGGTAGAACAATGGAGATTGAGCATTGTATGCATGAGTTGATCCCTTTCTTAGATATATTATGTGCAATGTCAAGGCTACTTGTTTTGAGAATGAACCACCCCTTGAAAGATCCCTTTGAACCCCTTGTTTCACTTGAATAAAACCTTCTACCACCAAACCAAATGACTTGGACCATTTGACCATTTGCAAGAAGTCTTTTGAGTTTGCTTAATGATTGTTAGAGGGCAGATGGAATTGTGGGTTGTGGATTCATGATGAGTAAGTGTAGGGATCAAAGGAGTTAAGATAGGCCTTGATAAGTTAGAGTTGGATTGAGTTTTTGCTCCTGCTACTTGGTATGTTTGTGCAAGGTTATCAAGTTGAGAACTAAGAAGAGCATTCTTTTGGCTATGAGTTCCCTCCTTCAAACCTCTCCTCCTTAGTCCTTGCAAGTTTACTTGTGGACAAGTAAAGGACTAGTGTGGGGGAGTTGATGTCTTGCATATTTACATGTTTTTAGTTATCATATCTTATGCATTTTTTGCTCATTTAGATTAGGCTTTAGGCATCTTTAGGCTCATTTTGCATTCATAAGTCCCTATTAGGTGTTGGAGCACACTTTGGAGATATTGAAGATGTTTGGGAGTTTGGTGATGAAAAAGAGAGGTTTAAAGATAAACATGGACAAAGGCCTTAGAAGTATCTTCTGATGTTTATATTTGGTGGAGACATGGCTTTCTGAGTTAGCTTTCCAATGAAAGTGGTTTCAAGACATTTGGAGCAATATTGAAAGAGTTATGATCCATTGAGTTGAAGCATGTCAAGCCACCCGGGTAAAGACACCCGAGGCCAACCATCAAACCTTGCTTGGACGAGCTCAGGATGCGGCCAGGACGACCGGGGACAAGCACCCGCGTACTGATTGTGCTGGAAGCTTAGGACGGGGCGGACAGTTCAACCCGACCTAGGCGACCCGCGTCCTGCTGAAGAGACGAAGCCCGACGCCGCCAACACCACCGAGGATGAAGCGGCGTGAAGGCGGGCGCTGGACGCCCCACCCGGTCACACACACCCGCCGCATGGAGTCACCGGGCAGGCACACAAGGCCTGAAGGACCCGCGTCCTGATGGTGCTGGCCTTAAGACCGCGGTCCAGATCACTTTCGGGCGCCCCATCCGGCCATTCCAGCCAGCGTACCAGCAGACACCGACTTCCCTCACCCGGCCACTTCTACCCTTGCGGGTTGGACTGAAGAGATGAGCTCAGGGCCGACCTCCCTCACCCGCCAAGAAGACCCTTGCGGCCTGATGGCCTGTTGGACGACGGACGCAAGCTCATACCCGGCCAGCCATACCCGGCCTAGAAGAATGTCATCCGACCAGGGTATCCGAGCTTCTTCCTTTTGGAGCATTCTGATTGGTTTAGACCTCTAATCTTATAAGGGCTTTTTAGTCATTTTTATTCTATGTGTTTAGGGCTTTTAAGCCCACTATAAATACTCTCATAAACTCAAGTTTGAGACTTATGTTATTTATGATCTAAGAACAAAAACCTTTGAGTAAAGCTTCATCTTTGATTTATTAATCTCTTCTCATCTTGTGTTCTTGATTGTTTATCTCATCTCCTTTCTTTCTCTATATGTCTATGCTTGAATCTCTCATGGGTTTAAGAATAAGCATGTGGATTAGTGAGTAGATTCTTCTAAGATCCATGGGTTAGGGTGATAGAGAGTGATTAAGTTAGATCCAAGGTGTCTAGTATTAGATCTATCATTTCCTTGCATAGATTTGGTGTTTTTAAAGCTATATTTGAGTTGGCCTCTCAAACATAGAGCTATAGGCATTTCATGCCCGGAAGGTGTTCTATGAAATGCCTGAACCAACTCATCTATGCTTTTAGCTTTCTTTGCCTAAGGGATTAGTTGTCTTAGAGACTAGGATTGCTATTAGACTCATTCTCATTGTTTGCTTTGATCATTACAGCCAAAGGGATTTGGTGTACTTGGGTGATCATAGCAAAAGAGCATTCATCTAGGGATAGAGCTTGCTTAGTTTAGTTGTCTAGGCATAAGGATTAGATTGATTGAAAAGTTAGCATCTTGGATTGAAACTTAATCATTTGATATCAAGTCCCTACACCCATGGGTCTCATTCTCCTCATAAGAAAGAAAGTTTGCTTTTTGTTGTGTTTTACTTATTGCTCTAGTTTAATAATCATTCTCTCTAATGGTTGCATTTAGATTGAGCATAGGCTTGCATTCCCTCTGTTTCATTGTCACTTAGGACTGGTTCGACAATCTTATGTACTACATCATTTGATTAGAATCTGAAAAGTTCTATCATCACTTCTCCTATGGTAACCTCAAGGTTTCTCACAATTCCTCCAGAGTTCTGCTGAGAACAATCCACAAAGATGAATGATTCTTCAGTAGGCTTTATCTTCAGACCTAGATGGTCTGCTATCACCTTGGATAGGATGCTAACTCCAGATCCTGTGTCACATAGGGCACGTGGGAAGTTGATCCCATGGACTGAGCAAGGAACAACGAACTTCCTTGGGTCACCCTTCTTCTCAAGTTTGATCCTCTTCTTCATACTTTCTCTGACTTGGTTGAACATCCTCTTGATGTCTTCTTCTGTCTCCTTAGTTTCTCTGAAAAACATCCACAATCTGTGTGAGAAGTAGGCTTCTTCAAAGAGTTTCTCTGTAGGTATTCTTAGAACTCTCTTTCTGAAACTTGCCAACTCTTTCTCATTAACTCCTCTTTTAAGGTGTTTAGGAACGTTCTCTTTCCTTTTTCTGAGAACTCTGCCATCTTTTTCCTTTTCTATCTCCATTGGATCAATAATATCTGTGGGCTTCTTCATTATGGCGGTTGGTGGGTTTCTGGAAGGCTTAGATTGCTCCCGAAGTGCATTAAGTCGTGCAACATCTATCTTGGAAAGTTGCACTCGACGTGTGATAACTGAATATCGATCGACAGGTTCTGGAGTGTGTCTTTCGATTTCATTATCCTTCGGTCGATCAATGGGACGTTTGTCGTGTCGGTCGATGTTGTAAGGGCTGGGCGGATGTGGGTGCTTTGCTGCGAACTCCTCGTGAGTAAGTATGTTGGTGTCAAAATCGGTCACGACGGAATCAATGACTGAAAGTCTCTAGAAAGTATTTCTTGAAACAAAAAGTCTCGGATAATTTGAAAAGAAGTTATACAAGATTTTCTCAAATTAGAATATCCACTCTCTGTGAGATCGAAGACTACGGGCATCTTGTGACGAGAGTCCCGGAAAGATCGGTCCTTCGCCCAAGGACATCAAGATTCGATCACCACAAAACCCTAAACACAAAAGAATCTGCCTCGAAACTTGAAGAGGTCGTTCTCTCAAACCGTGAGGAACCAGAAAGCGATCAAGATATCAAATCGAAGCCCTCGCCGAGATCTTCAGCCTGGCGCCGGCGGCACCGACCTGGCGCCCGGCGGCACCGTCGCCGCGGGCTGGCCTGGCGCCCGGCGGCACCGACCTGGCGCCCGGCGGCACCGACCTGGCGCCCGGCGGCACCGACCTGGCGCCCGGCGGCACCGACCTGGCGCCCGGCGGCACCGACCTGGCGCCCGGCGGCACCGACCTGGCGCCCGGCGGCACCGACCTGGCGCCCGGCGGCACCGACCTGGCGCCCGGCGGCACCGACCTGGCGCCCGGCGGCACCGACCTGGCGCCCGGCGGCACCGACCTGGCGCCCGGCGGCACCGACCTGGCGCCCGGCGGCACCGACCTGGCGCCCGGCGGCACCGACCTGGCGCCCGGCGGCACCGACCTGGCGCCCGGCGGCACCGACCTGGCGCCCGGCGGCACCGACCTGGCGCCCGGCGGCACCGACCTGGCGCCCGGCGGCACCGACCTGGCGCCCGGCGGCACCGACCTGGCGCCCGGCGGCACCGACCTGGCGCCCGGCGGCACCGACCTGGCGCCCGGCGGCACCGACCTGGCGCCCGGCGGCACCGACCTGGCGCCCGGCGGCACCGACCTGGCGCCCGGCGGCACCGACCTGGCGCCCGGCGGCACCGACCTGGCGCCCGGCGGCACCGACCTGGCGCCCGGCGGCACCGACCTGGCGCCCGGCGGCACCGACCTGGCGCCCGGCGGCACCGACCTGGCGCCCGGCGGCACCGACCTGGCGCCCGGCGGCACCGACCTGGCGCCCGGCGGCACCGACCTGGCGCCCGGCGGCACCGACCTGGCGCCCGGCGGCACCGACCTGGCGCCCGGCGGCACCGACCTGGCGCCCGGCGGCACCGACCTGGCGCCCGGCGGCACCGACCTGGCGCCCGGCGGCACCGACCTGGCGCCCGGCGGCACCGACCTGGCGCCCGGCGGCACCGACCTGGCGCCCGGCGGCACCGACCTGGCGCCCGGCGGCACCGACCTGGCGCCCGGCGGCACCGACCTGGCGCCCGGCGGCACCGACCTGGCGCCCGGCGGCACCGACCTGGCGCCCGGCGGCACCGACCTGGCGCCCGGCGGCACCGACCTGGCGCCCGGCGGCACCGACCTGGCGCCCGGCGGCACCGACCTGGCGCCCGGCGGCACCGACCTGGCGCCCGGCGGCACCGACCTGGCGCCCGGCGGCACCGACCTGGCGCCCGGCGGCACCGACCTGGCGCCCGGCGGCACCGACCTGGCGCCCGGCGGCACCGACCTGGCGCCCGGCGGCACCGACCTGGCGCCCGGCGGCACCGACCTGGCGCCCGGCGGCACCGACCTGGCGCCCGGCGGCACCGACCTGGCGCCCGGCGGCACCGACCTGGCGCCCGGCGGCACCGACCTGGCGCCCGGCGGCACCGACCTGGCGCCCGGCGGCACCGACCTGGCGCCCGGCGGCACCGACCTGGCGCCCGGCGGCACCGACCTGGCGCCCGGCGGCACCGACCTGGCGCCCGGCGGCACCGACCTGGCGCCCGGCGGCACCGACCTGGCGCCCGGCGGCACCGACCTGGCGCCCGGCGGCACCGACCTGGCGCCCGGCGGCACCGACCTGGCGCCCGGCGGCACCGACCTGGCGCCCGGCGGCACCGACCTGGCGCCCGGCGGCACCGACCTGGCGCCCGGCGGCACCGACCTGGCGCCCGGCGGCACCGACCTGGCGCCCGGCGGCACCGACCTGGCGCCCGGCGGCACCGACCTGGCGCCCGGCGGCACCGACCTGGCGCCCGGCGGCACCGACCTGGCGCCCGGCGGCACCGGCCTGGCGCCCGGCGGCACCGACCTGGCGCCCGGCGGCACCGACCTGGCGCCCGGCGGCACCGACCTGGCGCCCGGCGGCACCGACCTGGCGCCCGGCGGCACCGACCTGGCGCCCGGCGGCACCGACCTGGCGCCCGGCGGCACCGACCTGGCGCCCGGCGGCACCGACCTGGCGCCCGGCGGCACCGACCTGGCGCCCGGCGGCACCGACCTGGCGCCCGGCGGCACCGACCTGGCGCCCGGCGGCACCGACCTGGCGCCCGGCGGCACCGACCTGGCGCCCGGCGGCACCGACCTGGCGCCCGGCGGCACCGACCTGGCGCCCGGCGGCACCGACCTGGCGCCCGGCGGCACCGACCTGGCGCCCGGCGGCACCGACCTGGCGCCCGGCGGCACCGACCTGGCGCCCGGCGGCACCGACCTGGCGCCCGGCGGCACCGACCTGGCGCCCGGCGGCACCGACCTGGCGCCCGGCGGCACCGACCTGGCGCCCGGCGGCACCGACCTGGCGCCCGGCGGCACCGACCTGGCGCCCGGCGGCACCGACCTGGCGCCCGGCGGCACCGACCTGGCGCCCGGCGGCACCGACCTGGCGCCCGGCGGCACCGACCTGGCGCCCGGCGGCACCGACCTGGCGCCCGGCGGCACCGACCTGGCGCCCGGCGGCACCGACCTGGCGCCCGGCGGCACCGACCTGGCGCCCGGCGGCACCGACCTGGCGCCCGGCGGCACCGACCTGGCGCCCGGCGGCACCGACCTGGCGCCCGGCGGCACCGACCTGGCGCCCGGCGGCACCGACCTGGCGCCCGGCGGCACCGACCTGGCGCCCGGCGGCACCGACCTGGCGCCCGGCGGCACCGACCTGGCGCCCGGCGGCACCGACCTGGCGCCCGGCGGCACCGACCTGGCGCCCGGCGGCACCGACCTGGCGCCCGGCGGCACCGACCTGGCGCCCGGCGGCACCGACCTGGCGCCCGGCGGCACCGACCTGGCGCCCGGCGGCACCGACCTGGCGCCCGGCGGCACCGACCTGGCGCCCGGCGGCACCGACCTGGCGCCCGGCGGCACCGACCTGGCGCCCGGCGGCACCGACCTGGCGCCCGGCGGCACCGACCTGGCGCCCGGCGGCACCGACCTGGCGCCCGGCGGCACCGACCTGGCGCCCGGCGGCACCGACCTGGCGCCCGGCGGCACCGACCTGGCGCCCGGCGGCACCGACCTGGCGCCCGGCGGCACCGACCTGGCGCCCGGCGGCACCGACCTGGCGCCCGGCGGCACCGACCTGGCGCCCGGCGGCACCGACCTGGCGCCCGGCGGCACCGACCTGGCGCCCGGCGGCACCGACCTGGCGCCCGGCGGCACCGACCTGGCGCCCGGCGGCACCGACCTGGCGCCCGGCGGCACCGACCTGGCGCCCGGCGGCACCGACCTGGCGCCCGGCGGCACCGACCTGGCGCCCGGCGGCACCGACCTGGCGCCCGGCGGCACCGACCTGGCGCCCGGCGGCACCGACCTGGCGCCCGGCGGCACCGACCTGGCGCCCGGCGGCACCGACCTGGCGCCCGGCGGCACCGACCTGGCGCCCGGCGGCACCGACCTGGCGCCCGGCGGCACCGACCTGGCGCCCGGCGGCACCGACCTGGCGCCCGGCGGCACCGACCTGGCGCCCGGCGGCACCGACCTGGCGCCCGGCGGCACCGACCTGGCGCCCGGCGGCACCGACCTGGCGCCCGGCGGCACCGACCTGGCGCCCGGCGGCACCGACCTGGCGCCCGGCGGCACCGACCTGGCGCCCGGCGGCACCGACCTGGCGCCCGGCGGCACCGACCTGGCGCCCGGCGGCACCGACCTGGCGCCCGGCGGCACCGACCTGGCGCCCGGCGGCACCGACCTGGCGCCCGGCGGCACCGACCTGGCGCCCGGCGGCACCGACCTGGCGCCCGGCGGCACCGACCTGGCGCCCGGCGGCACCGACCTGGCGCCCGGCGGCACCGACCTGGCGCCCGGCGGCACCGACCTGGCGCCCGGCGGCACCGACCTGGCGCCCGGCGGCACCGACCTGGCGCCCGGCGGCACCGACCTGGCGCCCGGCGGCACCGACCTGGCGCCCGGCGGCACCGACCTGGCGCCCGGCGGCACCGACCTGGCGCCCGGCGGCACCGACCTGGCGCCCGGCGGCACCGACCTGGCGCCCGGCGGCACCGACCTGGCGCCCGGCGGCACCGACCTGGCGCCCGGCGGCACCGACCTGGCGCCCGGCGGCACCGACCTGGCGCCCGGCGGCACCGACCTGGCGCCCGGCGGCACCGACCTGGCGCCCGGCGGCACCGACCTGGCGCCCGGCGGCACCGACCTGGCGCCCGGCGGCACCGACCTGGCGCCCGGCGGCACCGACCTGGCGCCCGGCGGCACCGACCTGGCGCCCGGCGGCACCGACCTGGCGCCCGGCGGCACCGACCTGGCGCCCGGCGGCACCGACCTGGCGCCCGGCGGCACCGACCTGGCGCCCGGCGGCACCGACCTGGCGCCCGGCGGCACCGACCTGGCGCCCGGCGGCACCGACCTGGCGCCCGGCGGCACCGACCTGGCGCCCGGCGGCACCGACCTGGCGCCCGGCGGCACCGACCTGGCGCCCGGCGGCACCGACCTGGCGCCCGGCGGCACCGACCTGGCGCCCGGCGGCACCGACCTGGCGCCCGGCGGCACCGACCTGGCGCCCGGCGGCACCGACCTGGCGCCCGGCGGCACCGACCTGGCGCCCGGCGGCACCGACCTGGCGCCCGGCGGCACCGACCTGGCGCCCGGCGGCACCGACCTGGCGCCCGGCGGCACCGACCTGGCGCCCGGCGGCACCGACCTGGCGCCCGGCGGCACCGACCTGGCGCCCGGCGGCACCGACCTGGCGCCCGGCGGCACCGACCTGGCGCCCGGCGGCACCGACCTGGCGCCCGGCGGCACCGACCTGGCGCCCGGCGGCACCGACCTGGCGCCCGGCGGCACCGACCTGGCGCCCGGCGGCACCGACCTGGCGCCCGGCGGCACCGACCTGGCGCCCGGCGGCACCGACCTGGCGCCCGGCGGCACCGACCTGGCGCCCGGCGGCACCGACCTGGCGCCCGGCGGCACCGACCTGGCGCCCGGCGGCACCGACCTGGCGCCCGGCGGCACCGACCTGGCGCCCGGCGGCACCGACCTGGCGCCCGGCGGCACCGACCTGGCGCCCGGCGGCACCGACCTGGCGCCCGGCGGCACCGACCTGGCGCCCGGCGGCACCGACCTGGCGCCCGGCGGCACCGACCTGGCGCCCGGCGGCACCGACCTGGCGCCCGGCGGCACCGACCTGGCGCCCGGCGGCACCGACCTGGCGCCCGGCGGCACCGACCTGGCGCCCGGCGGCACCGACCTGGCGCCCGGCGGCACCGACCTGGCGCCCGGCGGCACCGACCTGGCGCCCGGCGGCACCGACCTGGCGCCCGGCGGCACCGACCTGGCGCCCGGCGGCACCGACCTGGCGCCCGGCGGCACCGACCTGGCGCCCGGCGGCACCGACCTGGCGCCCGGCGGCACCGACCTGGCGCCCGGCGGCACCGACCTGGCGCCCGGCGGCACCGACCTGGCGCCCGGCGGCACCGACCTGGCGCCCGGCGGCACCGACCTGGCGCCCGGCGGCACCGACCTGGCGCCCGGCGGCACCGACCTGGCGCCCGGCGGCACCGACCTGGCGCCCGGCGGCACCGACCTGGCGCCCGGCGGCACCGACCTGGCGCCCGGCGGCACCGTCCGCAGCGGGCTGGCCTGGCGCCCGGCGGCACCGACCTGGCGCCCGGCGGCACGCTGGACGCTGGCTGGCCTGGCGCCCGGCGGCACCGACCTGGCGCCCGGCGGCACCGACCTGGCGCCCGGCGGCACCGACCTGGCGCCCGGCGGCACCGACCTGGCGCCCGGCGGCACCGACCTGGCGCCCGGCGGCACCGACCTGGCGCCCGGCGGCACCGACCTGGCGCCCGGCGGCACCGACCTGGCGCCCGGCGGCACCGACCTGGCGCCCGGCGGCACCGACCTGGCGCCCGGCGGCACCGACCTGGCGCCCGGCGGCACCGACCTGGCGCCCGGCGGCACCGACCTGGCGCCCGGCGGCACCGACCTGGCGCCCGGCGGCACCGACCTGGCGCCCGGCGGCACCGACCTGGCGCCCGGCGGCACCGACCTGGCGCCCGGCGGCACCGACCTGGCGCCCGGCGGCACCGACCTGGCGCCCGGCGGCACCGACCTGGCGCCCGGCGGCACCGACCTGGCGCCCGGCGGCACCGACCTGGCGCCCGGCGGCACCGACCTGGCGCCCGGCGGCACCGACCTGGCGCCCGGCGGGGCAGCGGGCTGGCCTGGCGCCCGGCGGCACCGACCTGGCGCCCGGCGGCACCGACCTGGCGCCCGGCGGCACCGACCTGGCGCCCGGCGGCACCGACCTGGCGCCCGGCGGCACCGACCTGGCGCCCGGCGGCACCGACCTGGCGCCCGGCGGCACCGGCCTGGCGCCGGCGGCACGCTGGACGCTGGCTGGCCTGGCGCCGGCGGCACGCTGGACGCTGGCTGGCCTGGCGCCGGCGGCACCGGCCTGGCGCCGGCGGGGCAGCGGGCTGGCCTGGCGCCCGGCGGCACCGACCTGGCGCCCGGCGGCACCGACCTGGCGCCCGGCGGCACCGACCTGGCGCCCGGCGGCACCGACCTGGCGCCCGGCGGCACCGACCTGGCGCCCGGCGGCACCGACCTGGCGCCCGGCGGCACCGACCTGGCGCCCGGCGGCACCGACCTGGCGCCCGGCGGCACCGACCTGGCGTCGGTCGGCGTCCCTCGTCCTGGTCTCGGTCCTATCGTGCCGGTTTGATCCCATCTTGGCTTGTTTGGATCAATCTTCGTAAGTTTGAATGCGATCCGCGGTTATTCTAAACACCAATCGCCTCGACTATACGAGGAAATGGGATTCGCCGAATGCGAAACCTTCAAAGACTATTTTCTCGAAAATTTTTGTAAAGGTTTTAATTCTTTGTAGGACAGGAACAAAAGCGTCTTGAAAAACTGCCGTAGAATTTAAGGAACTTAGGACCTAGGTGGATAGTCTAGCAAGCTAAGTCTTAGGCAAAATTTCCAGTATTGTTCCATCGTTCCTTGATTGTCCAGGCAGAACATGCAAACCGATCTAGTCTCTCAAAAACCGGCGATAATACGCAGCGTTCTAAAGCATACTCACCCGCTTCCTAAAAGAAAGAAAAAGCGTACACAAGCCTTGAACGGCTAACCCGTTTTCTTTCGTAAAAGAAAAGGAAGTAGATGCGTATACTATATCCGTATAATCCCATCTTGAAAACTTTTGCTTCAGCATCAAGACAACGCTTTGATAAAGCAAACTCTCGCAGCAATAAGATTCATCTTAAGAGCGGGCATAGCCAACCGTTACAAACATAGTCCTGAAAACTCTATGTCACCTCTCGCCGCAAACTCGCGACTAGAAACATGTACCAACGCCAGACTAATAGCACGACGGTGAACTACGAAAATAACGAAATAACCGGTAAAACTCCATAAGTAGTTGAAGCAGCTTTAGATCAAAGGTCGAAATCATAGCGGAAACATCTCCCGTGTAATCAGCGGAAACATCGCTACTTTAACAATCTGCGATTTTCTATCTCCATGAAACCGGTCATCCATTACTTTGGTATAACAAGAACATTTTAAAACAAAACAGCCTATGGAAAAACATGATCGGTCTCATGCAACCGCGATTTACTGATGCATAAAAGTGAATGAGGAGAACATAATCCGTGGTCGCGAATATCGCAAGTAATTTGTGAAAGCGGCTCTCCGGTTACCTTTGCGAAAACCCCTCACATCACATTTACGAAAAATTCTCTGTATGGTCGAGTCAATTCATACAAAGCAACTTTAGTAAAATAAACATAATGGGTCCAACGGGTAACTGGCGTAGACAGTTTTAAGCTCCACAAGGTCTCTGGCTCCTGCTTTCACTCCCGGTTACGTCCGAGCAGGAAATAATCAAGGCGAACCATGCGTGTCCTGCGTCGATCCCTTAAACTTTGTCCCCTCGGATAAAATGAAGCGATTTTCATGCAACAAAAAATTTTATCTGAACCATTCATCATTATAACTGAGACCTAAAGTGGAAGATCGTTTCTAAGAGCCATCAGCCATAACTCAGAAAACTCCGCTATGCTTGGCATGTCTATCTCGGCAAGCGCTATTTGGCCCTCGACCAACTTCGCCCTTCCGTAAAGCCGGACCTGAATTCGCATCCCCATTAAGGACAATCGTAAACTAACATGACCTTAATAAGGGTCATGGTCTGATCGTTTACCAACAACTTCCTTGGCAATACGGCTGAATCTAGCCTCCATGCCAATCCAAAGCTACTGGCGAGCACGCTCCAATCATAGCGGCTAAAACAACAATCCACGATTTGTTCATAGAGCGTAAGTGACTATTACGCAAGCAATTTATCATTATAACCCAGAATCGAAATCATACGATAAACTCTCCATACCAAAACTCAGTCCTAACAACCATATGGTTAGCGGAAGATTCAAACTCATCGTCAATCGATTAAGTTCTATCGCCCGTAAACACTGCATGAAAAGAAACACTCGTGACAAGGCTCCAAGAGTTATACGAGTCATCCTTAATATATACAAACAAATCGGGAAGGCCAACACTTCACGGCACTGTGAATGTAGGCGCTTCTCCTGGGTCGAACTTACGCCACCTCTTGGTCCTGCGTCTAAGCGAAACAACAGTTTCTGGCTGCGAACATTAGCAAAACATCTCCAAAGCCAGCGAACATTTCAACCACGAAATGCGGCACAAGGAAACTTCGACCTTCAGCACTGCGAGGCGTCGCTAGCTTTCGAAGGACATTCTTTTCCTCAAAGCGTTCCAGACGAAATCCTCGTCTCTAGAACTCAAAACATACAAACACACCTCTAGCGGTAACATGCCTCTAAACTGGCATCATTTCGTTGTTGCTGATCACAACAAGCGAACTCTAGCGTCTAAACAGACAAATAGCAGCCCTTCAAGGGTAGGCTCTCTTGCATCCGACAAGGATAAACATAGCGCTATACAAGAAATCAAAATTTTGGTCTAGCTCTTAAGTAAAGGAAGTAGCTCGACTCACGCTTGAACAAATCATATAAGCCGACAACAATTAGCGGTTTTAAGCGGTGCGAGTCAGGTTAAAATCGCAAACAGGCAAAACGAAGCCGATTTGTCATCGCAAAGCCTCAGTCCGAGTAAACCTAGGTCTTGCCTAAACCCAGCCACGCTGGATCTTGACATCTCACAGACATAGTATGGTATCACGAGATCAAAATTTGTCTCTTCACTTAAGCCTATTAGTTTCACGAACTTTCAGCGTAAATCGGTAAACCGCGGAAAATCTCGCTTTATGCAAACAATAGATGCGGTGATCATCAGGGAACTAGGAATGAGGCGACAACTCACACCCTCTTTCTCATGCCGAAAAACTGAAGTTCATAAATAATCGAAAAACAAATACATCAACAGCATCATGCTCGAAAGTCTCTCATGACACATAACCTGACCATATAAGTCTGCGGAAAACAGATCACAAGGGTCTTAAACTCCAAAGCGAACTACGGAAGGCTTGATCCCTACACCAAAGTGCGTAGGCAGCCTTCGAAGGCGCAGCCCCAATCTTACCACTTTCAGCGGGCCTTTCAACCATTAATTCCGCCTATCTTACCTGACATGTCTTATCGCCGCAAGAACATCACGAAGGTTCTAACGAGCTGGGGGCTAACTGTTGGTGTTAAAATCGGTCCGGCGGAATCAATGACTGAAAGTCTCTAGAAATTATTTCTTGAAACAAAAGTCTCGGATAATTTGAAAAGAAGTTATCACGAGATTTTCTCAAATTAGAATATCCACTCTGTGAGATCGGAAGACTTCTGGCGTCTTGGCGAGAGTCCCGGAAAGATCGGTCCGCTTCGCCCAAGGACATCAAGATTCGATCACCACAAAACCCTAAACACAAAAGAATCTGCCTCGAAACTTGAAGAGTCGTTCTCTCAAACCGTGAGGAACCAGAAAGCGATCAAGATATCAAATCGAAGCCCTCGCCGAGATCTTCAGCCTGGCGCCCGGCGGCACCGTCGCCGCGGGCTGGCCTGGCGCCCGGCGGCACCGACCTGGCGCCCGGCGGCACCGACCTGGCGCCCGGCGGCACCGACCTGGCGCCCGGCGGCACCGACCTGGCGCCCGGCGGCACCGACCTGGCGCCCGGCGGCACCGACCTGGCGCCCGGCGGCACCGACCTGGCGCCCGGCGGCACCGACCTGGCGCCCGGCGGCACCGTCGCCGCGGGCTGGCCTGGCGCCCGGCGGCACCGTCGCCGCGGGCTGGCCTGGCGCCCGGCGGCACCGACCTGGCGCCCGGCGGCACCGACCTGGCGCCCGGCGGCACCGACCTGGCGCCCGGCGGCACCGACCTGGCGCCCGGCGGCACCGTCGCCGCGGGCTGGCCTGGCGCCCGGCGGCACCGACCTGGCGCCCGGCGGCACCGACCTGGCGCCCGGCGGCACCGACCTGGCGCCCGGCGGCACCGACCTGGCGCCCGGCGGCACCGACCTGGCGCCCGGCGGCACCGTCAGCGGGCTGGCGGCGGTCGGCGGCCCTCGTCCTGGTCTCGGTCCCATCGTGTTGGTCTGATCCCATCTTGGCTTGTTTGGATCAATCATCATGAGTTTGGGGCGATCCGGCTCTGGAATAAACATCCTACGACTTCGATTGGAATGCGTCCTCGATGTTTTACGACAAAAACTAGAAGGATTGGATTTCGTAGAAGATATCGTATAAAACAAGGTCGATTAACTTGAACATCGATCCTTTAGGTTATCACGGTTTATTTCACGAGAAAGATAGTCTTCAGAAATCGTATAAAGCGTTTAGCGACTTAAGATAAGTCCACGGACTTCAATTTAGGAATTCAGGCCCAATCAGGCTATGGCGGTTTGTCTGATATCGAACATCGGATAAACATCAAGTCACCGAAAACTTCGAGGATAATTACAAAGATCGGCGAAAATGGAATACTTCCTGAAGAGATAAGCTTGGGCCCAAAGGCGAGGTCCATCATCCTAAGGCAAACCGACCTTGGAGTGGATATATAAGGAGAGCAAGGGCAGAAGAGAAGGGGATCCGAAAATCCTAGATTGGAGACTTAAAGCATCCTGCTAGCTTAGAGGACTTAGAACTTAGGCGGTTAGGCCAGCGAGGCAGGACTCAGAGCGTCTGGCGCCTCTTGTTCTAGTTTTATCTTCTCCGCAGACCCGTTCCTCGGAAGGATCTAACTATACTTTTACTCAGAGCTCCGCACATAGAAACCCTAGGCATTATCTTGACATGCCGCTTCTATGACCAGCGCTCATATTAGGCGAACCAGGCCCTAGAGCGTCTGGCGCCTCCTGCTTCGCAAATCTCCGCTCCTCTCGGAAGGATCTAACTATACTTTTACTCAGAGCTCCGCACATAGAAACCCTAGGCATTATCTTGACATGCCGCTTCTATGACCAGCGCTCATATTAGGCGAACCAGGCCCTAGAGCGTCTGGCGCCTCCTGCTTCGCAAATCTCCGCTCCTCTCGGAAGGATCTAACTATACTTTTACTCAGAGCTCCGCACATAGAAACCCTAGGCATTATCTTCGACATGCCTGTTTCTATGACAAGCGCTCATACTAGGCGAACCGCCCAGGCGGTTCGATCTCTTGTTCAATTCTTACTAACTGAACTTCGTCCGACTTGATCCTCGAAGAGTGCGTAGGCAGCCTTTCTTAAGGTCCAGTCTCAAATCTTAACAAATCTTTTCGCATTTATTCGGTCACTTGTCGTTGGCTGTCGCAGAGAATCCGGACCTTCAAGGAAAGTCGGGTTAACTTGGCTTTCCTCCGCAATCTTATTCATTAAAATTGACGGTGTGAATTTCGGTTCCCACAAAGTATCTTCACGGCGTTGCACTCGTGAGTGGATTCTTCAAGATCCATCGCTCGATGCTCGTCTGGGTCAATCGATCGATTGTTGTTGGCGGACATCGATCGATGTGGATGTGCTGACATCAGTCGATTTCAGTGGTTGCCGCCAATACTCATGGAACTTTCGATCTTGAAGTCTCCCTCTTGCAGCTTCTCTTGCTTAACAACTCTCCAAAAATCATCTTCTATGATAGCATTGACGTTGTGGCCTGTTGCTTCTTCTCCAGTCCCTTTTTCTAAAGCTTCCTGCTTCTTAACAGTTTCTCCTGTGTTAATCACCTGAGTCTCTAGTTTCTTCACATGGGTACTCAAAGCATCAAGCTTTGTGTTCAAAGTGGTGTAGACAGCGTCAATCTTTCCATTGAAGTTCACCTTTAACTGTTGCTGGCTTTCAAGAACTTTGCTGAGCATGTCTTCTAGCTTTCCTTCTGGGGTTGGTGTGGGTGGCTTCATGTAAGATGAGTTTCCATAATTCCTGTTGTTGTTGGGGTTGCTGCTGTTGAAGTTTCCTCTTTGTCCTGCGAAGTTTCTGTTTCCTTGGTTTCCAGATCTCTGAAATCCAGTTCCAATGATCCAGTTGACTTCTGCTTCTATGTAGTCATCTTCTTCATTAGCTTCTGCATCCTCCACTGAGCAGATTTGCTTGTTTAGCAACTTCTGAACATTGTCAAGTGTAGCTTGTACCTCATTTATCTGTTCCTTTCCAAGGAACGCTGCAGATCTTGCTCTTACAATGTTCTTCGTGCTGTTGCTGGATGCTAGGTTGTCTATTAGCTTCACAGCATCTTCAGTATTCCTTGTGGTGAAGTTGCCTTCACTCGCAGTGTCCAGAGCCATATGATATTTCAGTGCGATGCCTCTGAAGAAAGTGCAGAGCAGTTGCACTTTGTTGAATACATGGTGTGGATAGTCTCGCTGGTAAGACTTGAATCTGATCCAGGTATCCTTGAATGACTCTCCAGGCTCCTAGTTGAATGTGGCAATTTTCTTCCTTAAGTCTTCAGCGTGCGCATCATCAAAGAAGTTACGCAAAAATGCGTTTTTGATGTCGCTCCAGGATGTAAGAGATCCTGGTGGTAGCTGCTTAAGCCACTGTAAAGCTTCTCGGATAAAGAGTGTTTGAAGAGCTTCTGAGAGAAGGTAGTCCACAGGGACTCCATTGGCTTTGATAGCAGATATGAGATCCTCGAACCTCTCCAGATGGTCCATGGGATGCTCATTGGACAGCCCATAGTAGGGTGTCTGTCCCACAAGGGTGTAGTACTGCGGCTTGAGCTCGAAATAACCTCTCTGAATAGCAGGGGGACGAATGGCTGATCTGTTGGTGTAGAACTGATCTGGACGGTTGTAGTCAGCTAGTGTTCGAGCAGCTTCTTATACAGGTTGAATAGCTCCTGTAGGTGCAGTTTCTGGCTCAGGGATTACTTCATTCTGAGCATTGAGTTTCTGACGTGCTTCATTACAAAGGTGACCTTCTTGGTCACGCAAGTCTCCATTCTCATCTCGTATGAGAATAATAGGCGCAACCATGACTCGCGGAACAATATCGATCGATATACAGTTAGGTGTATCGATCGATGTCGGATGAAAGGTGTCGGTCGACGGTGAAGTAGTGTCGGTCGACGGGAAGATGCGAGTATCGGTCGACGAAGACGGTGTCTTGGTCGGCAGGGGTGTGTCGGTAACGGTCGACAGGCAATTGATGGTGTCGATCGATGCGGAACGGATTTCCTTGCGGATTGAACGTTCCAAGCTAGCAGGGTCTTCTGAGAACAAAAATTGAGATTCCTTGTTGCTTCTGGTACTGCTGGGCATGTACCTGAAAAGACAAGAAAAAAAATTTGTGTCAGAAAACAAATTAAAATAAAAATAAAAATAACCTAGACCTAATTAGATTAAATCTTATTGTATCAAAGCTCCTCGGCAACGGCGCCAAATTTGATATCACTCAAATTACCATAAGGAGTGACTTTACTCTCTTAAATAAGAGGTTCAGTTGTAGTACTTAGAGATCGAATCCACAGAGAGCTAGTGTACAAATAAGATGCAATCTTAGTGACTATGCTAGGTTGAAAATAGTTTAAAGTAAATTGCAGGTTTGCTGAGTAATGGTAAGATTACTCAGTTGAAAGGATTTGGTTGTAAAGCAATAAAGAAAAGTAGTTAGATTCATGATAGGTATTCAGGAATTCAGGATTATAAATACTATAAAGGCTAACAAGTTGCTTGCATGATATGTCAGAGCTCAACACTTATTAAATGAATCCATCAGCTCTCGCATTATTTAGACCATCTATTACTTATGCTAAATGGTGTTTGCGGTCAGCTATCTTGCTGACAGTATCGATCGATCGTTCGATAGGAATATCGACCGATACACCTCTAGCTACGTCGATCGATTACTCTATAGGACTATCGATCGATACGGCTCTAAGCAAGCTTTATGCGCGAGTTGATACAATGCTCACCATGATCTTAGATCAGCTTTCGCATATCTCAAGAGGGTCATAGCATGTTTAGGATGTTATCAGGTATTGCATGTAATGAACAATGCAATCTAAGTTCATGTTCTAGGTAGCTAAGCTAGAAAAGCTTTAGTGAACAATCCTAACAATAAATATCACAACTATAGCAATTATAGGCTGGGGCTAATCCCTCATATCCTATTTAAACCCTAAATCTAACAAATGAATCTACTCAGACATGGCTAAGTATTTCATAGCAACAAGGTAATAATAGGGATTCATAGATCTATAGAGGGTGAACACTTAGGTCCCAATCACAAATATCTTTGGATCTCTCCTCTAGATCTAGAATCCTATAACCTTTGTTAAGAAGAACAAATAAAGAACTGAATAGAACTTTATTGAGAACTTGCAAAGTAATGAAAACAGTAAAAGAAATGAGTAGAAGAAGAAGGAGGTGAAAAGGTGGTGGTAAAAGCTTGTAAAACTTGTAAAAAACTATAGACTTATATCTCTGCCAAAACACTTAGGCACATATAAATATGAGTTCATTAGGTTAAAAAACTTGTCAGGGGCATTCTTGTAAAATGTGATATCTTGGGCTTCAAGTTCGGCCAGGTCCAACTTGTCTTTCTCACCAAGATTGATCGATAGTACAGGGTATACATCGATCGATTATGGTCTCGATGTATCGTCCTTCGGCTAATGTGTGTCGATTGATAGCACAGAGTGTGCATCGATCGATGTGTAATTCTTGGTGTCGACCTCTGGTCTTGATCACGGGTGAACTCTTCTTTAAGCTCCAAAAAGGCACCTAAAACATCACTTTTCTCCAAAATGCTTCTGAAACTGAAAACTTACCTAATAGACTCCAAAACATAGATAATAGTAGTAAAAACACTCATATACCATGAGTAAAAACAGGTAAAATCCATGGTATATCATTATACATAAACCTTTAAAGTTGTACTTTTCTGTTTTTTGCGATATTTTTAGTTTTGCTGTACTTAGATGATTAATTTTATGGTTATACCAGCTATATTCAGTTTTCTATCAACGTTTCCGAAGTGATCATGTAGAATAAAATTTGATATCGTGACATTTATAACTTTTCTAATCCCACAAGGTACTGTCTACTTAAAAACATCTCACAAGAATGTATTCCTTTCTCAATCGATAGAAAATGTGATCCAGAACAATTGATTAAGTGTAACCAGAAGTTGGAAAAATTAAAAAGTTAGACCACAAAGTTTCACTGACATTTGACATAGTTTCACTGACATTTGACATTATTTTCACCAAAAGTTGACATAGTTTTACCGACATTTAAACAAAGTTTCACTAGAGAAGTACGAAGATTGATAAGACAAGTACGAGATGGATAACAGTGAGAACAACAAGATTTACAAAAGACCTTCAACCCCATATTTCTGAACATAAGTGTCGCTGTTTAGTAGAGACTGCCTGAAGTCTTCAACCTCAGACAAATACGGATTGAACCTCAAGTCCGAAATTCCACCTTCGGTCTCAAGCCATAGATAAGGAGGACCAAATAAATCTGTATAAATATAAATGATTTTAGTAAACGTTTTACTCAACTATCACATTAAAAACTAGACACAGCAACTACACTTACTCCATACCTTCCAGACCCTCCACATATTAAGGGCCACAATCACCTGTCCACCTCTCATAGCAGTTAGTTTGTTTTCAAGACCATCCCGGAAGGCATAGGCCTGTCTGCCAGTTGCCAAACATTTTATCTGGCTGTCACTATTAAGAATAAAGAAAAGGTGTGTCAATTACAATATAGATAAACTTTGTTTGGATCATATGTTACTTATATTACTTTCTACTTACATGTTGTCCCTTATGTAAAACACCATCCTTGGTCTTTCAGGGTCATCGAAATGGGCTTCCGTGTTGAAGACCACTTCCATTGTATCTACCAGATAAGTTTAGACAATCTAAATCAGTTAGGTTCACTTAGTTTCACTTACTTATACAGACTTATATTTTTTAAATTAAAGTTATGCACAGTTCCGAATCCAAGACATGCGACTGTTGCGGTTACTAACATCTAAATATGTGAATGTATTTAAATTTTAGTAGAATTCATACCTATGGGATAGTTTCGTTCTTTGTGGTCCATGTGAGGAATTGCATGGATGTTCTTGAAGTCCATGAAAAGCCGATTGTTCAGAGGATCTATGATGCGGACTTGTGTGTTGCTCCTAGCAGTTAGTTTAAACCGAGAGTTAGTTGCTTGGAAACCTGGATAGGAACGGTGAACTTCTACCAGAAAGATTTCCACCCACTTCCCCTCTTGGTTCTCTAGGCCTCTTAACCTATCATGATTCCCATAATCGGTCATCTCCATCCTGGACCCCTACATAAATAAAGTACAAGGATCAAGTACTTTTATTTTTCACGGTTACATGTTATTACAAACTTGAGAGATGATGATTTAACACTTACATCTTCATCTGCTAGGACATAGGTATAGAAAGGTCCACTGCTGGTGGTAACATAGGAATAGAAAGGGTAGACCCTATGTATTTTGACTCTGAAACGCCAAGCCGTGATCTTGGGATTATAAGAAACCTCAGAAAGCTTATTGTAGTGTGTCATCTTGTTTGTTGAGAGATGAGAGAAGAGATGAAATCATGATTCCTTTCTTTCCGGGTTTTATTTTTCTCGACTGAAGGAGACCTAACCCTTTATGGTGGTTTAAATGAGAGAAGTCGGTTCTTTCGAGAGTTCATTAAGTACAGGGACATCCATTAAATATAATCCGTTTTGGAAACTAACCATTTTTTGCCAAATATAACAATATAACACAATATAATATCTATAACGATACAATATCTCGTTTTTTTTTCGTTTTACATAGTTTCATATATTTAGACAATCTAAATTGTTAAAATTGTGCTTAGTTTCATATATTTAGACAATCTAAATTTATAAGTTATGGCATGTGTTTTTTATCTACTTTTACTAAGTTTATGTAAAATACATTTCATATAATATAATGTCTCTAAATTTCTCTATTAAGTAAACTTTAGTCATTTTAACTGCAATAAATATACCATTAACAACTCTGTCTCCATAAAAGAACATATTGCAAGAACATAATGCAAAATGTAAAAGATACAATCAAAACTAGATGAACTTTGCAAATCAATAAGTACGACTTAGTTCAATTTAGTATAACTTTGTATTTGATACAGTCGATATAGTCGAACTTTTAGACACTTCACAGTTATACCAAGATTTACAATTACACCAAGTCGTGCAAAGTTTTCGGAAGTTATGAGGAAAGTAATCTGATTTATAGTTATTATATGGCTGATTTATAGTTATATCATGGCTGAGTTATATTCCGCCAAAATTCGAAAAGTTGCGATATTAAAACCGTTTCCTGCCGAGAAATATTGTTCGTCACTTAACAATTAAAAGATATAATGGCTGAGTTAAATCAAGGGAATCTTTACGGCTGAGTTAGTTATTTTCATGATTTTAATGTTTTAACATACGACTAAATTACGATTTTGGTCAGGCTATCGTTTGTACACGACTGAATTAAGAGAAACTAACTAGAAACTCAGTTAAGCAAAGTTAATTTATTGTCTCGAAATTATAAAGGTCTCGATGTATGCGAGGCAGCCGTATTTTTCTGACATCATTATTTCGAAACTGGAAGAAATAGTATACGTCCTTTATAAATCAACTAATGGCTGAGTTAGGCTGACTGATGTGACGTGAAGAGACGACTAAAACTCTTAATTTTATATTCGATATTATAATGGTCTCGATATTAGTTTTTCTATGTGACGTGGGGAGATGACTAATTTATTTTAGAGAAACTTAAATCATAAGTACTAATCCCATTATGGTTTATAGTTATTTAATGACTGAGTTATATCCCGCCAAGATAGGAAACACATCTCACACGAAAAGTTGGTGTATAACAGTTGGTTTGTTTATTTACGGCTGAGTTATGGAATGACATAACGGCTGCGTTATGGAAAAACGTTCCCGCCAAAATACTAACGTCTCGAAAATAAATAATCTTTATTGATGAGATTATTATAAGATACGAGGCTGTGTTGTTATAGCGCTACGACTGCCGATAAATAAGTTACTTCTCGAAAGATTATTAGGTCTTCACCCCCCTTGTCAGACTAAATGGATTATTTCCCTCTTTTCGAATTGCCTGAAGATATTCAGGCGGTAGTTGTCGAACGTGTGGCCCGTAACTCTTCCAAGATCTCTATGGCATCAGAGCAGCGTCCAATTCAATGAAGGCGTTAGCAGACCGACGAAGGGTATACCATTTTTTTGATGTGTTATCCTTTCCCTGGGGACTCGCTTTGCCTTCTGAGTTGATGAAAACTTGCTACGAGGAGGGAAACCCAAGCACACTTTATATAAAAGGTGTACAGTTTTTCTACACATTCGACAAGCAAGACGAAGGGCTTGCTCTCATGAAGCGTGCAGCAGATGCAGGATATGAGCGTGCTGTGTATACACACGCAATAACTCGAGCAATCTTTCAGGGTGAAGGGAAGTATTTTCATGGTATCTCAACAGAATCAGTTGAAAGGATCGGGAAACTCGTGCGATCTGTGAAATGGGGATGTGGTTTGTGGCATGCTGACGAGTTCCGCTCTAGGAGGGCCGATTTCATTTCATCTGTTGTTCTGTCGTTCTACAGTTGCCAATGTGGAAATCTTATCGAGCGACAATGTATGTGCTTGTGGCACATTGATAACACTAAGGATGACAACATTTGTGGGCGTTGTTTCTGGATCAAAGAGGTGGGCTTGTTCTTCCGTGATTTTGAACCGATAAGCCTGCTTAGGGACACAAGGAAGTGGTGAAGTTGTAATTGAAAAGTCTTGAATGTATAACGGCTGGGTTATGGTTTTCCTTTTTGTATAACGACTGGCTTAGGTATTTTCATGAATTTGTATTACGGCTGGGTTATGGTTTTCAAATTTATGTATTACGGCTGAGTTATTAATATAATGTTTTGTATTACGACTGATTTACAGTTTCAGTCAGTTAAGGTCTCGTTTGTATACGACTGAATTAAAACATCCTAACTATAAACTCCATTAAGCAAAGTCTTACCATCTCGATATTATAAATGTCTCGGTATTAGTTCAGCCGTAACCTATTTGTACACGCCTATTTTCACAGGCCTAGTGAAGAACACATCATAGATTTAGTTTGCTTAAAATATGATTATTGATGCATAAAGGCTGAGATAATTCAGTCGTGTTTTCAGAAGCCTAATAATGATGAAAAGGCTGAGTTATTTAGTAATACGGCTGAGTTATATACAACGACGCGATAATAAAACCGTTTTACTGCTGATAAATAAGTTACTTCAAGAACAAACTCGAAAGGCTGAGTTATTAAGCAGTACGGCTGACTTATGACTAAACAGAGAAGTAGTAGTAGCAGAGTATCGCCATTCCAACACCACAAACGACCACATTCCTCATACATTCGTCTCTTTTCTCACGTGAGCCGTCTTAATTACTTCAATCTCTTTTCCCAACCGAGCAACGTTAAGTATGAGGAATGAGATGTCATCGTTCATGCTACGAATCACAGGTTTGATATCTTCGACCTCTTCCACCAAACACTCATCCACCCTTTTGAATAAATGTCTCTGTTTTCACAAATACATTCAGATCTAAGTAATATGTTTGAAAACATACTAAAAAAGAACCAAAACTAACCTTATGATATCCTCTTGCACAGCAATAGTACAATCTTCTGGATTAAGTAGCGGCTTCGGATGTAAAAAGTTCAGCGGGTTGACCACACCAACACTCTTTCGGCGTTCCTCGCTCCGTGTTCAGATGTTGATATAACTCAAATTACCCTAAGGAGTGACTTTACTCTCTCAAATAAGAGGTTCAGTTGTAGCACTTAGGGATCGAATCCACAGAGACTCTAGGATTACACAATAGATTGTTTAGTCTTCGAAATAAAGCTAGACAAACAAGTTTAAAGCAGTAAATAAAGGGTAAGCAAGTAATTGCTTGATTGAATGGTTTAGGTTTTAAGCAAGAGGAAGAATAGCTAGATTTAGGCTATTTCTCAGGTGTAACTAGCATGCAGGGTATCTAGGGTTTTTAATATTCATAGTTCTAAACTCAAACCTTAAGGTTGAATCAATGATTGATTGTCTTCAACTAGATCTTAAGTCATCAACTATCGTTCGATGAGTATAAGAAAGTATCGATCGATTATTCTATATGAATATCGATCGATACACCTTTCGCAATATCGTTCGACAAGCGGATTGCTTATCGATCGATATTGTTTCTAGTGAGCTTTAAGATCGGGTTTGAAATGGTTCTCCAATCTTACAAAGAGGCCACTTTAGGTGCACTCTAGGTAAAATCAGCGTCCAGCGTGCCGCCCGGCGCCAGGCCAGCCAGCGTCCAGCGTGCCGCCCGGCGCCAGGCCAGCCAGCGTCCAGCGTGCCGCCCGGCGCCAGGCCAGCCAGCGTCCAGCGTGCCGCCCGGCGCCAGGCCAGCCAGCGTCCAGCGTGCCGCCCGGCGCCAGGCCAGCCAGCGTCCAGCGTGCCGCCCGGCGCCAGGCCAGCCAGCGTCCAGCGTGCCGCCCGGCGCCAGGCCAGCCAGCGTCCAGCGTGCCGCCCGGCGCCAGGCCAGCCAGCGTCCAGCGTGCCGCCCGGCGCCAGGCCAGCCAGCGTCCAGCGTGCCGCCCGGCGCCAGGCCAGCCAGCGTCCAGCGTGCCGCCCGGCGCCAGGCCAGCCAGCGTCCAGCGTGCCGCCCGGCGCCAGGCCAGCCAGCGTCCAGCGTGCCGCCCGGCGCCAGGCCAGCCAGCGTCCAGCGTGCCGCCCGGCGCCAGGCCAGCCAGCGTCCAGCGTGCCGCCCGGCGCCAGGCCAGCCAGCGTCCAGCGTGCCGCCCGGCGCCAGGCCAGCCAGCGTCCAGCGTGCCGCCCGGCGCCAGGCCAGCCAGCGTCCAGCGTGCCGCCCGGCGCCAGGCCAGCCAGCGTCCAGCGTGCCGCCCGGCGCCAGGCCAGCCAGCGTCCAGCGTGCCGCCCGGCGCCAGGCCAGCCAGCGTCCAGCGTGCCGCCCGGCGCCAGGCCAGCCAGCGTCCAGCGTGCCGCCCGGCGCCAGGCCAGCCAGCGTCCAGCGTGCCGCCCGGCGCCAGGCCAGCCAGCGTCCAGCGTGCCGCCCGGCGCCAGGCCAGCCAGCGTCCAGCGTGCCGCCCGGCGCCAGGCCAGCCAGCGTCCAGCGTGCCGCCCGGCGCCAGGCCAGCCAGCGTCCAGCGTGCCGCCCGGCGCCAGGCCAGCCAGCGTCCAGCGTGCCGCCCGGCGCCAGGCCAGCCAGCGTCCAGCGTGCCGCCCGGCGCCAGGCCAGCCAGCGTCCAGCGTGCCGCCCGGCGCCAGGCCAGCCAGCGTCCAGCGTGCCGCCCGGCGCCAGGCCAGCCAGCGTCCAGCGTGCCGCCCGGCGCCAGGCCAGCCAGCGTCCAGCGTGCCGCCCGGCGCCAGGCCAGCCAGCGTCCAGCGTGCCGCCCGGCGCCAGGCCAGCCAGCGTCCAGCGTGCCGCCCGGCGCCAGGCCAGCCAGCGTCCAGCGTGCCGCCCGGCGCCAGGCCAGCCAGCGTCCAGCGTGCCGCCCGGCGCCAGGCCAGCCAGCGTCCAGCGTGCCGCCCGGCGCCAGGCCAGCCAGCGTCCAGCGTGCCGCCCGGCGCCAGGCCAGCCAGCGTCCAGCGTGCCGCCCGGCGCCAGGCCAGCCAGCGTCCAGCGTGCCGCCCGGCGCCAGGCCAGCCAGCGTCCAGCGTGCCGCCCGGCGCCAGGCCAGCCAGCGTCCAGCGTGCCGCCCGGCGCCAGGCCAGCCAGCGTCCAGCGTGCCGCCCGGCGCCAGGCCAGCCAGCGTCCAGCGTGCCGCCCGGCGCCAGGCCAGCCAGCGTCCAGCGTGCCGCCCGGCGCCAGGCCAGCCAGCGTCCAGCGTGCCGCCCGGCGCCAGGCCAGCCAGCGTCCAGCGTGCCGCCCGGCGCCAGGCCAGCCAGCGTCCAGCGTGCCGCCCGGCGCCAGGCCAGCCAGCGTCCAGCGTGCCGCCCGGCGCCAGGCCAGCCAGCGTCCAGCGTGCCGCCCGGCGCCAGGCCAGCCAGCGTCCAGCGTGCCGCCCGGCGCCAGGCCAGCCAGCGTCCAGCGTGCCGCCCGGCGCCAGGCCAGCCAGCGTCCAGCGTGCCGCCCGGCGCCAGGCCAGCCAGCGTCCAGCGTGCCGCCCGGCGCCAGGCCAGCCAGCGTCCAGCGTGCCGCCCGGCGCCAGGCCAGCCAGCGTCCAGCGTGCCGCCCGGCGCCAGGCCAGCCAGCGTCCAGCGTGCCGCCCGGCGCCAGGCCAGCCAGCGTCCAGCGTGCCGCCCGGCGCCAGGCCAGCCAGCGTCCAGCGTGCCGCCCGGCGCCAGGCCAGCCAGCGTCCAGCGTGCCGCCCGGCGCCAGGCCAGCCAGCGTCCAGCGTGCCGCCCGGCGCCAGGCCAGCCAGCGTCCAGCGTGCCGCCCGGCGCCAGGCCAGCCAGCGTCCAGCGTGCCGCCCGGCGCCAGGCCAGCCAGCGTCCAGCGTGCCGCCCGGCGCCAGGCCAGCCAGCGTCCAGCGTGCCGCCCGGCGCCAGGCCAGCCAGCGTCCAGCGTGCCGCCCGGCGCCAGGCCAGCCAGCGTCCAGCGTGCCGCCCGGCGCCAGGCCAGCCAGCGTCCAGCGTGCCGCCCGGCGCCAGGCCAGCCAGCGTCCAGCGTGCCGCCCGGCGCCAGGCCAGCCAGCGTCCAGCGTGCCGCCCGGCGCCAGGCCAGCCAGCGTCCAGCGTGCGCCCGGCGCCAGGCCAGCCAGCGTCCAGCGTGCCGCCCGGCGCCAGGCGAGTGCCGCCCGGCGCCAGGCCAGCCAGCGTCCAGCGTGCGCCCGGCGCCAGGCCAGCCAGCGTCCAGCGTGCGCCCGGCGCCAGGCCAGCCAGCGTCCAGCGTGCGCCCGGCGCCAGGCCAGCCAGCGTCCAGCGTGCGCCCGGCGCCAGGCCAGCCAGCGTCCAGCGTGCCGCCCGGCGCCAGGCGAGTGCCGCCCGGCGCCAGGCCAGCCAGCGTCCAGCGTGCGCCCGGCGCCAGGCGAGTGCCGCCCGGCGCCAGGCGAGTGCCGCCCGGCGCCAGGCCAGCCAGCGTCCAGCGTGCGCCCGGCGCCAGGCCAGCCAGCGTCCAGCGTGCGCCCGGCGCCAGGCGAGTGCCGCCCGGCGCCAGGCGAGTGCCGCCCGGCGCCAGGCGAGTGCCGCCCGGCGCCAGGCCAGCCAGCGTCCAGCGTGCGCCCGGCGCCAGGCGAGTGCCGCCCGGCGCCAGGCGAGTGCCGCCCGGCGCCAGGCGAGTGCCGCCCGGCGCCAGGCGAGTGCCGCCCGGCGCCAGGCCAGCCAGCGTCCAGCGTGCGCCCGGCGCCAGGCGAGTGCCGCCCGGCGCCAGGCCAGCCAGCGTCCAGCGTGCGCCCGGCGCCAGGCGAGTGCCGCCCGGCGCCAGGCGAGTGCCGCCCGGCGCCAGGCCAGCCAGCGTCCAGCGTGCGCCCGGCGCCAGGCCAGCCAGCGTCCAGCGTGCCGCCCGGCGCCAGGCCAGCCAGCGTCCAGCGTGCGCCCGGCGCCAGGCGAGTGCCGCCCGGCGCCAGGCCAGCTTCAGCGTCCAGCGTGCGCCCGGCGCCAGGCCAGCCAGCGTCCAGCGTGCCGCCGGCGCCAGGCCAGCCAGCGTCCAGCGTGCCGCCGGCGCCAGGCCAGCCAGCGTCCAGCGTGCCGCCCGGCGCCAGGCCAGCCAGCGTCCAGCGTGCCGCCCGGCGCCAGGCGAGTGCCGCCCGGCGCCAGGCGAGTGCCGCCCGGCGCCAGGCCAGCCAGCGTCCAGCGTGCCGCCCGGCGCCAGGCGAGTGCCGCCCGGCGCCAGGCCAGCCAGCGTCCAGCGTGCCGTCGGCGCCAGGCGAGTGCCGCCCGGCGCCAGGCCAGCCAGCGTCCAGCGTGCGCCCGGCGCCAGGCGAGTGCCGCCCGGCGCCAGGCCAGCCAGCGTCCAGCGTGCCGCCGGCGCCAGGCCGGGTGCCGCCGGCGCCAGGCCGTCTTGCAGTCCGTGGGTTTTTTCGTTGTCCGATCTTTCCCTTGTCAGTCGTTTGCGGGAAATCTTTTGAGTTTCGGGAAGGTCTTTAGCCGTAGATTTCGAGATAACCGTTTTTGACCCCAACAGTTAGCCCCCCAGCCCGTAAGGTCGGAAGCGATTTTCTTGGTAGTGATCTGAATTTTTTGAAAATCGAAATCTTGACTAAGGATTTTTCCGCAGAGAACCTTGTCTTCTCCTCCTTTTTTCTTATAAGTAGCCAACCCTCCCTTCTCATTCTTCACATCTTTCCAAATTCTCTCTTCTTCTCTCTCAAGAAAGAAAATGTCTTCATCCCAAGTTGAAAAGAGTGGTTCTGATGTTGAGATGGGCGAGGCCGGCCAGGCTCTGTCGGTTCCGACCAGTCAAGCTCCCGCCGTTCAGGCCGTTCAAGAGGCTATTCCGTCCCTGACTGATGGGTTTGATTCTTTCAAGGCTAAGCTATCCCGGCGTAGTGCTGCGAAAGGCTCAAAGCGGGCGAGGACTGAGACGCCCGATGTTCCTTCCGCGGCTCCAACTCCTTTGCCTGCTCCTTTGGTTCCTAGCTCCGAAGTCCCATCCGATGCCCTCCCGTCTACAGAAGGGGTTATTGTTCCTGAACAGACTCTTGATGTTCAGATCCATCCATCGGGTTCTTCGACTGCCCCGATCGTGATCTCCGGAAGAGATGACGCGATAGAATCTGCACCTCTTCCCGGCGAAGAGGAACTTCGTCTTAGGACTGCCAGCGGCTGGTGCAGCGCCGCTGCCCAAGGGAAGGGCAAGAGCGGTCGCGGCGTCGGGCGAAAAAGCGGGGAGTCGCGAAGCGAGAAGCGACCTCGAGCCGTTGGCGTCATCGTTCCAAGGTTCGATTTTGTCCGTAATTCTTGCACCGTTTTTTGTTTGCGATGATACTTACTCTTTCCTTTTTGCGGACAGTTTGTGTCTCTGATCGACGGAATGCTTGGCGAGTGCGGGTCAGAAGTCATTCGTCTATCGAAGGAACTGGAGTCGTCGCGGAAGCTGAAGCGCACTAAGGCCGCATTGCAGACTGTCGAGGACACCCATGCCGCCCAGACGTCCCAGCTTGAGGTTCGTATCAGCGATCTTGAGCGCGACCTTGGGAAGACCGCGAGTTCGTTACTCAAGGTGAAGAAAGAGAAGAGGAGTAAATCCTCGGAAGTCCGCCGTCTTCAGGAGAAGGTTCAGGCTCACGAGGAGATGAACGCCCGTAGATCCTCGGAGGTTGCCGATGCCAGAGATGACTTCTATGGTCGTCTGACGAGGATGGCCATCCTGTTTGTTTCCTTGATAGCTGTCCGTAAGAGGGACTTGGCTTTAGCGGGGATCGAGGGGAGTCTGAATGAGCTCGAGTTGCTCCGAGGTAATGAGGCCCCGTCTTTGGACTTGGAGGAAGCCAGATTATCGTCCTGTAAAGGAGAGTGGGCGGCCACCGAGGGAGATTTCGATTCGATCCTCGCCGGTCTGCAAGCCGAATGCACCCTAGCTCCGACCTCCGAAAACTCAGAAGATCGGGAGCGCGTGGGAGAAGATTGCGAGGGTGGCGCGGACGAGGCGGGTAGTGGCGATGCGACTGAGGGAGGCGACGGCGAGGCTGTCCCTGTCGCAAGTGAGGATGAAGATGACGCTCCTGGGAGCGTCTAGGTTTATCAATCCCTTCTGGGATTTCGTTTTTTCTATGTGTTTCGGCCGTTCAAGAGGCCATGATGTATTTACCGGGACTGGCCGTTGGTGGCTTCGAATCCCTGCCCCTTTTTGGGGTTTTGTTTGAATTTTGGCGGTCTCAATCTATGAAACGTTTCTGATTTATTTTCGAACTTCAGTTTTTCGAAGTATGAGAAAGAGGGTGTGAGTTGTCGTCTCATTCCTAGTTCCTGATGATCACCGTACCTATTGTTTGCATAAAGCGAGATTTTCCGCGGTTTACCGATTCTGGCGGAAAGTTAGGTAAGCGAATAGGCTTAAGTGAAGAGACAAATTTTGGATCTCGTATACCATACTATGTCTGTGAGATGTCAAGATCCAGCGTGGCTGGGTTTAGGGCAAGACCTAGGTTTACTCTCGGACTGAGGCTTTGCGATGACAAATCGGCTTTCGTTTTGCCTGTTTGCGATTTTAACCTGACTCGTACCGTTTAAAATCCGCGAATTGTTGTCGGCTTATATGATTTGTTTGGGCGTGAGTCGAGCTACTTCCTTTACGAAGAGCTAGACCAAAATTTTGGATTTCTTGTATAGCGCGCTATGTTTATCCTTGTCGGATGTAAGAGAGCCTACCCTTGAAGGGCGGCTATTTGTCTGTTTAGGACGTTAGAGTTCGTTTGTTGTGATCAGCAACAACGAAATGATACCGTTTTGAGGTGCGTTTGTATGTTCAGAGACGAAGATTTCGTCTGCAATGTTTTGCGGAAAAATGTCCTTCAAGCGTTAGCGACGTCTCGCAGTGCTGAAGGTTGATTTTTCCTTATGCCGCATCTCGTGTTGAAACGTTTGCGGGCTTTGGGGATGTCTTTTGCGAATGTTCGCAGCCAGAAAACTGTCGTTTCCGTTTTGGACGCGGGACCAAGGGGTCGCGTAAGTTTGACCCAGGGAGAAGCGTCCACATTCACAATGCTTCGCGGAAGTGTTGGCCATCCGATTTGTTTTGGATGTGATAATCGCTTAGTGGACACTAGATCCGCTGTTGTGGCCGCTTCGCTGATTTTGAAAAATTAAGTAAAAGTTTGAAAATTTTTAGAGTCTTGAAATTTGTGGGAGTATCACAGTATCGTACCCTCCCCTTTTAAATTGGGGATAGCTGAATCCGCCGATTGGCGAGTTGCCTCGATACCCTTGTCTAGGATCAAGCCATCTCGTAGTTCTTTGTACCACGCTTTATCGCTTAGTGGTAGTATTTTTGAGGTGCATCGCATTCAAGTTCGGGATTTTGGCGTCTTGCATGTTTGCGATTTGGTATGAGCCTGGTCGGACTACTTTTATGATTTTGTACGGTCCTTCCCAGTTTGCTCCCAATTTTCCTGCGTTTCGTTCGGCAGTGTTTTGGAAGACTTTGCGTAAGACTAAGTCGCCTTCTTTGAACCTGCGATGGCGTACGTTTGAGTTGTAGTACCTTGTGGCAGCGTGCTGGTAATTCTGGATTCGAATGAGTGCCTGGTCGCGGTGCTCATTGACGAGATCGAGATTGTCCAGCATCATAGCGTCGTTTAACTCCTCTCTTTCGGGGAGGAATCTTCTCCGTACTCGGGAATTCTACTTCCGGGATCATACATTCCGTTCCGTAGCGAGGCGAATGGAGTTTCTCCGTAGCCCGTCTTGGGGTTATGCGATGCGACCAAAGAACTCCTTCGAGCTCCTCTGCCCATCGCCCCTTTTGGCGTCTGGCGTTTCTTGAGTCCGTCAAGGACGGTTTTGTTGATAGTTTCTGCCTGTCCGTTGCATTGCGGATATCTGGGAGTTGACTTTAAAAGTCGTATTTTCCATTTTTCGCAGAATGCTTCGAATCGAGTAGAGATAAATTGAGATCCATTATCTGTTACGATTTCGTACGGGACCCCATGTCTAGTTATGATATGTTTCCAGACGAAGTTCTCGACTTGTGTGTCCTTGATACTTGCGTAGGATTCTGCTTCTACCCATTTGGAAAAGAAATCCGTAAGGACTAGGAGGAAGCGCTTTTGTTTTGATGGGTGCATAGGTCCGACGATGTCCATGGACCATCGCATGAAAGGATAGGGGACGAGATTGAGGAGAGGATCTCCGCGGGTTGATGGATTGTTGGAGCATGCCTTTGGCATTTTTCGCACTTCCGGGCGAATTTCTCGCAGTCCTTTACCATGGTTGGCCAATAATAACCGTGGCGTTTGATTTTAACTGCGAGAGATCTTCCGCCTGAATGATTTCCGCATGATCCAGAGTGGACCTCCTTCATGATTCTTCTTGCTCTTTCCCCTTCTGCGCATGCCATGAGAGGACCAGAGAAACACCACTTATAAATTTCTCCCTCTATCGTGACGTACCGTGCAGCAGGTTTTACTTCTGAGCAGCCCATTTTTCGGCGGGTAAGGTTCCATTCACGATATAGGCTCGGATTGGTTCTAACCAAGGGCTGTCGCAGCCATACTCGGTCAGGTTCATATCCGCTTCCGGCTGATCCTCGACTTCTTCCGCATCTTCGATCTCGTCCTGGATTAGATTGACGACCACTGGTGGTCCGATGCTCGATGCTCGATGAATTCGACCGATTACTCTTTGGAGCCCGGATCTGAGCTTGAGGCGAGGGCAGCCAAGCGTCGGCCTGGGCGTTTTCGGCGAGAATTCTGGTCAGGCTTAACTGGTCGAATTTCGAGCCAGTTCTTGGACGAGTTTTAGATATGCGTCCATCCTTTCGTCTCTTGCCTCATATTCTCCGCTGTATTGATTGGCGACTAACTGAGAATCGCAGTAGGCGTGAATATTACGGATTTTTAACCCATGGGCCAGCCGCAAGCCTGCGACGAGTGCCGTATTCTGCCTCATTGTTTGAAGCATGAAAAGCCAATCGAAAGACTGTTCTAGGATTTCCGCTAGGAGAGGTGAGCGTATTCGATTCGGATCCTTGTTTGGACGAGGATCCGTCGGCGTGGAGGACCCAAGTTGAGTTTGGTTCCTCGTTAGTCATGTTTCTAGTGGGTAACTCTACCAAGAAATCAGCCAGTACTTGGGACTTTGCACCGTCCTTGGTGATATTGACGTCGTACTCACTCAGTTCGATTGCCCATTTTGCGAGCCTACCGGATTGACTTGGACTATGCAGGATTATCCGCTGGCGGGAACGTGGTGAGAACCACTATAGCGTGAGACTGGAAGTATGGTCTTAGTTTTCTTGCGAGGTTATGACAGCGAATGCTAATTTTTCCATTAGAGGGTATCGAAGCTCGCGATCCAGTAACGCCTTGCTTACGTAAAAGATTGGTTTTGTTAGCGCGTTCTTCATTATCAAGACACCACTGACCGCCGCTATGAAACTGCGATATAGAAAAAGAGGTTCACCTTCCACCGGTTTTGCGAGGACTGGTGGAGTGGCCAGGTAATGTTTCAATTGCTGGAAAGCTTTTTCACATTGCTCGGACCATTCGAACTTCTTGTTTCCCTTCAATGTCTCGTAAAACGGTAGGCACTTATCCGTGGGCGTGAGATGAAAGCGGTTCAAAGCAGCGACTCTTCGGTTAGCCTCTGGACTTCGCTTGGTTCTCGGGAGGCCATTTCTATCAGTCGTCGATTTGTTTTGGGTTGGCCTCGATTCAGCGATACGCTACGAGGTATCCGAGGAATTCTCCGATGCCACTCGCGAATCTACATTTTGCGGGTTGAGTTTCATGTTATGCTGGTTGAGTCGTGCAAAACATTCCTCTAGGTGGGCTATATGATCGTGTTCGCTAAGAGATTTTACGAGCATATCATCGATGTATACTTCCATAGTTTTGCGAGTTGTTCGGCAAACATTTTGTTGACGAAGTCGCTGATATGTTGCACCTGAGTTTTAAGACCGAAGGCATTACCTTATAGCAATACGTTCAGCGGTCTGTGATGAACGCAGTTTTTCGCGGTCGCCGGATTCATCATGATCTGATTGTATCCGAAAAGCGCCCACGAATGACGAAGCTTGTTTCAGCGGTTGCCGACCAGTCGGTCAATGTGTGGAGCGGAAGCAATCCTTTGGACAGGCTTTATTCAGATCCGTGAAATCGACACAGACCCGCCATTTGCCGTTTTCCTTTTTTACCACGACGGGGTTGGAGAGCCAGTCCGGATACCTGACTTCTGTTATCGACCCTACTTTGAGGAGTCTTTCGACTTCCTCATTGACTGCGGTGGCACGCTCAGGTCCCAACTTTCGTCTCTTTTGTTTTACGGGTTTGTGAGTTGGGTCGATATTAAGTTCGTGACATGTTACGCTAATGTCGATTCCCGGCATATCCTCCGCAGCCCACGCGAACGTACTGAGGTTCTTTTTGAGGCACGCGATGAGCTCTGCTTTCATTGGTTCGCGGAGGTTAGCTCCGATCTCGACACACCGTTCCGGGAAAGAATCGTCGAGACAGATCGAGACCACCGGTTCGCAGGTTGGTTCACGCTTCCCTTCCAGGGCCTCAGCTCTTTGGGACTGCCAGAAGGTTTCCGGCGAGTTGTGAATCGTTTGCTTTTTCCGAGAGGTTTCGATTTCAGAGTTTTTCCGTTTTAGTTCGGTAGCGAGGTAGATCTGCGCTGCTCCGTGACTACCATGTATTGCCTCGACCCCGAAAGGCGTTGGGAACTTGAGGCATAGGTGGAATGTCGATGGGATCGCTCTCATGGAGTTTAGCCAGGGAGTTCCAACTATCGCATTGTAGGATGTTGGACTATCGATCACCAGGAATTCCGTGTTTTTGGCGACGCTCCCGGCTTTGACCAGGAGGTTAGTTGAGCCGAGGGTCATCATTTCTCCCGAGAGTCCGAATACTGGGCTGGGGTCATCCGTAAGGATGTCTAGGTCGACGCCCATCCTCTCGAGGGTGCTTTTGTAGATAATATTGGCCGAGCATCCGGTGTCGAGTAATACCCTTGCTACGTCAATATCCTGGATCGTGAGTTCTATTACGAGGAGATCGTTGTGAGGTTTGACCGTTCGGGCGTCCAGCGTGCCGCCCGGCGCCAGGCCAGCCAGCGTCCAGCGTGCCGCCCGGCGCCAGGCCAGCCAGCGTCCAGCGTGCCGCCCGGCGCCAGGCCAGCCAGCGTCCAGCGTGCCGCCCGGCGCCAGGCCAGCCAGCGTCCAGCGTGCCGCCCGGCGCCAGGCGAGTGCCGCCCGGCGCCAGGCGAGTGCCGCCCGGCGCCAGGCCAGCCAGCGTCCAGCGTGCCGCCCGGCGCCAGGCGAGTGCCGCCCGGCGCCAGGCCAGCCAGCGTCCAGCGTGCCGCCCGGCGCCAGGCGAGTGCCGCCCGGCGCCAGGCCAGCCAGCGTCCAGCGTGCCGCCCGGCGCCAGGCGAGTGCCGCCCGGCGCCAGGCGAGTGCCGCCCGGCGCCAGGCCAGCCAGCGTCCAGCGTGCCGCCCGGCGCCAGGCGAGTGCCGCCCGGCGCCAGGCCAGCCAGCGTCCAGCGTGCCGCCCGGCGCCAGGCGAGTGCCGCCCGGCGCCAGGCCAGCCAGCGTCCAGCGTGCCGCCCGGCGCCAGGCCAGCCAGCGTCCAGCGTGCCGCCCGGCGCCAGGCGAGTGCCGCCCGGCGCCAGGCGAGTGCCGCCCGGCGCCAGGCGAGTGCCGCCCGGCGCCAGGCCAGCCAGCGTCCAGCGTGCCGCCCGGCGCCAGGCCAGCCAGCGTCCAGCGTGCCGCCCGGCGCCAGGCCAGCCAGCGTCCAGCGTGCCGCCCGGCGCCAGGCGAGTGCCGCCCGGCGCCAGGCGAGTGCCGCCCGGCGCCAGGCCAGCCAGCGTCCAGCGTGCCGCCCGGCGCCAGGCGAGTGCCGCCCGGCGCCAGGCCAGCCAGCGTCCAGCGTGCCGCCCGGCGCCAGGCCAGCCAGCGTCCAGCGTGCCGCCCGGCGCCAGGCCAGCCAGCGTCCAGCGTGCCGCCCGGCGCCAGGCGAGTGCCGCCCGGCGCCAGGCGAGTGCCGCCCGGCGCCAGGCCAGCCAGCGTCCAGCGTGCCGCCCGGCGCCAGGCGAGTGCCGCCCGGCGCCAGGCGAGTGCCGCCCGGCGCCAGGCCAGCCAGCGTCCAGCGTGCCGCCCGGCGCCAGGCGAGTGCCGCCCGGCGCCAGGCGAGTGCCGCCCGGCGCCAGGCCAGCCAGCGTCCAGCGTGCCGCCCGGCGCCAGGCGAGTGCCGCCCGGCGCCAGGCCAGCCAGCGTCCAGCGTGCCGCCCGGCGCCAGGCCAGCCAGCGTCCAGCGTGCCGCCCGGCGCCAGGCGAGTGCCGCCCGGCGCCAGGCCAGCCAGCGTCCAGCGTGCCGCCCGGCGCCAGGCCAGCCAGCGTCCAGCGTGCCGCCCGGCGCCAGGCGAGTGCCGCCCGGCGCCAGGCCAGCCAGCGTCCAGCGTGCCGCCCGGCGCCAGGCCAGCCAGCGTCCAGCGTGCCGCCCGGCGCCAGGCCAGCCAGCGTCCAGCGTGCCGCCCGGCGCCAGGCCAGCCAGCGTCCAGCGTGCCGCCCGGCGCCAGGCGAGTGCCGCCCGGCGCCAGGCCAGCCAGCGTCCAGCGTGCCGCCCGGCGCCAGGCCAGCCAGCGTCCAGCGTGCCGCCCGGCGCCAGGCCAGCCAGCGTCCAGCGTGCCGCCCGGCGCCAGGCGAGTGCCGCCCGGCGCCAGGCCAGCCAGCGTCCAGCGTGCCGCCCGGCGCCAGGCCAGCCAGCGTCCAGCGTGCCGCCCGGCGCCAGGCCAGCCAGCGTCCAGCGTGCCGCCCGGCGCCAGGCCAGCCAGCGTCCAGCGTGCCGCCCGGCGCCAGGCGAGTGCCGCCCGGCGCCAGGCCAGCCAGCGTCCAGCGTGCCGCCCGGCGCCAGGCCAGCCAGCGTCCAGCGTGCCGCCCGGCGCCAGGCCAGCCAGCGTCCAGCGTGCCGCCCGGCGCCAGGCCAGCCAGCGTCCAGCGTGCCGCCCGGCGCCAGGCCAGCCAGCGTCCAGCGTGCCGCCCGGCGCCAGGCGAGTGCCGCCCGGCGCCAGGCCAGCCAGCGTCCAGCGTGCCGCCCGGCGCCAGGCGAGTGCCGCCCGGCGCCAGGCGAGTGCCGCCCGGCGCCAGGCGAGTGCCGCCCGGCGCCAGGCCAGCCAGCGTCCAGCGTGCCGCCCGGCGCCAGGCGAGTGCCGCCCGGCGCCAGGCGAGTGCCGCCCGGCGCCAGGCGAGTGCCGCCCGGCGCCAGGCCAGCCAGCGTCCAGCGTGCCGCCCGGCGCCAGGCCAGCCAGCGTCCAGCGTGCCGCCCGGCGCCAGGCGAGTGCCGCCCGGCGCCAGGCGAGTGCCGCCCGGCGCCAGGCGAGTGCCGCCCGGCGCCAGGCGAGTGCCGCCCGGCGCCAGGCGAGTGCCGCCCGGCGCCAGGCGAGTGCCGCCCGGCGCCAGGCGAGTGCCGCCCGGCGCCAGGCCAGCCAGCGTCCAGCGTGCCGCCCGGCGCCAGGCGAGTGCCGCCCGGCGCCAGGCGAGTGCCGCCCGGCGCCAGGCGAGTGCCGCCCGGCGCCAGGCCAGCCAGCGTCCAGCGTGCCGCCCGGCGCCAGGCGAGTGCCGCCCGGCGCCAGGCGAGTGCCGCCCGGCGCCAGGCCAGCCAGCGTCCAGCGTGCCGCCGGCGCCAGGCCAGCCAGCGTCCAGCGTGCCGCCCGGCGCCAGGCCAGCCAGCGTCCAGCGTGCCGCCGGCGCCAGGCGAGTGCCGCCCGGCGCCAGGCGAGTGCCGCCCGGCGCCAGGCCAGCCAGCGTCCAGCGTGCCGCCGGCGCCAGGCCAGCCAGCGTCCAGCGTGCCGCCCGGCGCCAGGCCAGCCAGCGTCCAGCGTGCCGCCCGGCGCCAGGCCAGCCAGCGTCCAGCGTGCCGCCCGGCGCCAGGCCAGCCAGCGTCCAGCGTGCCGCCCGGCGCCAGGCCAGCCAGCGTCCAGCGTGCCGCCCGGCGCCAGGCCAGCCAGCGTCCAGCGTGCCGCCCGGCGCCAGGCCAGCCAGCGTCCAGCGTGCCGCCCGGCGCCAGGCCAGCCAGCGTCCAGCGTGCCGCCGGCGCCAGGCCAGCCAGCGTCCAGCGTGCCGCCGGCGCCAGGCGAGTGCCGCCCGGCGCCAGGCGAGTGCCGCCCGGCGCCAGGCCAGCCAGCGTCCAGCGTGCCGCCGGCGCCAGGCCAGCCAGCGTCCAGCGTGCCGCCGGCGCCAGGCCAGCCAGCGTCCAGCGTGCGCCCGGCGCCAGGCGAGTGCCGCCCGGCGCCAGGCCAGCCAGCGTCCAGCGTGCCGCCCGGCGCCAGGCCAGCCAGCGTCCAGCGTGCCGCTGGCGCCAGGCCAGCCAGCGTCCAGCGTGCCGCCCGGCGCCAGGCCAGCCAGCGTCCAGCGTGCCGCCCGGCGCCAGGCCAGCCAGCGTCCAGCGTGCCGCCGGCGCCAGGCCAGCCAGCGTCCAGCGTGCCGCCCGGCGCCAGGCCAGCCAGCGTCCAGCGTGCCGCCCGGCGCCAGGCGAGTGCCGCCCGGCGCCAGGCCAGCCAGCGTCCAGCGTGCCGCCGGCGCCAGGCGAGTGCCGCCCGGCGCCAGGCCAGCCAGCGTCCAGCGTGCCGCCGGCGCCAGGCCAGCCAGCGTCCAGCGTGCCGCCCGGCGCCAGGCCAGCCAGCGTCCAGCGTGCCGCCGGCGCCAGGCCAGCCAGCGTCCAGCGTGCCGCCGGCGCCAGGCGTCTTGTCGTCCGTGGGTTTTTCGTTGTCCGATCTTTCCCTTGTCAGTCGTTTGCGGGAAATCTTTTGAGTTTCGGGAAGGTCTTTAGCCGTAGATTTCGAGATAACCGTTTTTGACCCCAACAATGCAGTTCAGATCTATCTCTCTATTCCTAAGCTCTCCCTTCAAGGTAGCAAGATGCTTCTCTCCAAATTAGGTCTAAAAGTTCTCTGGGAAAGTCTGCCTCTAAAATAATACAAATCCCTATTAATATAGCCTAACAGTGACGAGAACTTATTTGGTAGAAGTGAAACCCTAATGAGATGATTAGCTCATTTAATTCGTCATTAATTCTCGGAGGCCTTTCATATCGATCGATGTCACTAGCTCCTATCGATCGATGAATGTAGTGTCTCATCGGTCGATGCATCATGGTTAGCATCGGTCGATTAGCTCAAGTTATCATTCCATTACAACCCTCCTTAAAGTATCAATTTCTGCTCCAAAATGGTCACATTTCACCAAAGAGTACCTGAACCTGTAAAAGCTCATAAAAGACACTAGAAGTGTCCTTTTGTTTCCAAAAACATATAAAAATCATGGTTGAAAGTGGGTAAAATCCATGACTTATCAACTCCCCCAGACTTATCCTTTTGCTTGTCCTCAAGCAAATTTAAGGACATAGGTCTAGAAGAGGTTTCCAAATAGTGAGACTTAAACAACTTCTAACTCAAGATCATCACCTCAACTTTGTTGCAAGCCACATCGAAAATCTATTAGCTTCAGAAGTACATTATACCATATCCTAGCTTAGCAACCAAGTTCATCTAGCCAACAACTTAGCAATCCTGTCTGACTAGCCCCTCTACTGATTTCATTTCTGTGCATAAAGATAAAAGTGCGGGCTTTACCTTGGAAGTATCGATCACAGGATGCAAGGTTGCTCAGACAAGTATCTGGATCTGCATGTAAAAGCTAATTCCTATCCTCTCTCTCTACTATTTCTCTCTTAGTCATGTCTGCTTTTTGTTTGCAGAACATTGACTGAGATTGGACAGGCTTCCATGAATCAAGCCTTAATGGTTGTAGCCACAAAGTCCTGTTCACTTCTTTTTGACCTATATCCTAGGATTCATTGCGAAGCAAGTCTTGAAGGGGGTAACCACCAAGCCCTGTTCGAATCCTTTACCTATAGAATTCTTATGAAGCAAGTCTTGAGGGGGGTAACCGCCAAGCCCTGTTCGAATTCCTTCCTAAGTAATAACTAATTAGTCCTAGAACATATATTTAAACAATTTTTTTTTAATAATACTTTTGAGAGCTGAATATTAAATCTAAATTCGAAAATGAGAAAGAGAGGGTGATAAAACTATCTACACAAGGCTTTACCATCCAGACTTGTTCGAAGCATCCGATCCCATGTATACCAAGCCCCAAGACAAGCAGAGAATGTCAGGTTAGGTTGGAAATCAGCTTTGGTTCTTTCAGATGATCATTAAAAGTATTGTCATAGTGACCGGTGATCCACTTTAGCATCTATAGTACATTCTGCAGTTAGCAAATCTAAGAATGGTGCTAAACAGTGGTTAGAAAATAAGTAGAAATTGAAAAACATATCACTGTCTCTATTTGGTGCATGATAAATTCTTTTTTTTTTGAAAAATGAAGAGTGGAGTGCTTTAAAGAAATTTGAAAAAAATGAAGAATGCTTTTAAAGAAATAAACCATAAAAATGTTAGTAACAACCCCCCCCCCCCAGACTTAAACGACACTGTCCCCAGTGTTATTTAGTCTAAGTTTTGGTGAAAAATTGAAAGAAAAATAAAATTGGATAGTTAATGACTAGAGTAACCGTACCTATTATAACTCGTATCGATCGATACCAAGGCATGGTTATCGATCGATAGCTTAGACAGAAGGTCATCAATTCGTCTGTCGGTGTCTAACCCGTCTGATCTATCATTTGTTAGTTCTGTTAGACAATCCAAACACAAGCAAATAGATAATAAGTCATGAAATAAAAATAGATAGTCGAAAGTAATAAATCCTAAAATTCCAAAATAGAAATAAAAAGAAAAATAAAAATAAAAGTGTCTGGGAATAAGGGATAGAAATGTGAGGACTAGTCGAGTCCTTCGCTGCCTCCGCCATCTGATGACGAAGTCACGACGGTACTGATGTGATGGTCCTGGCGCTGCTGGATCATGGGCTCTGACGCTCCTCCTGCTCATGCACCTACAGCGAGACACTCTGGACCAGATGGCCTGAAGAGCGTCTGCGACAAACCTCTGAAAGTCCCCATGGTCGCGCATCGGAATGTCTGGCATGATGGGGAAGTCGGGTAGTGGTGCCTCTGGCTGGCCCTGTGTAGCTGGTGCTCTGCGCTCTCCTGCAACTCTCCGTGGCATGTCCTGGAGGTTGCGGAGGAATGCCTCATCTGGCTGGAATCGGAGCCTGTCAATGCTCCCGTTGAAGTCCGTGATGTGGCGGGATGGCAGCTGCAGAAGACGGAGGCGGTCTCCTCTCCTGAAACTCCAGAGCAAGCCCTCCTTCAACCACTTGGCTGAAGACAGATGCGCCACGTCCAAGTAGACCCGGGAGGTGCATGCTGGCTCTCCAGTCAAGCGGATGCCGAGGTGCTGGAAGATCGGTGTAAGCAGGCTCCCGATCGTCTCCTTCTTCCTGCCAGTGCCCTTGAAGGGCTTCATCTTCAGCGACACCAGGTGCTGAGCAAAGAGAGATCCCAGGTTGGGCATGGGCATGTCGCGGTCTGGGTCCAGGCCCTGCAGGTCTACAACTTCGTCGATCGCAGTGAACAGCAGTGTGAGCTCGTCAATCCTCACCTTGTTGGGCTCCATCTTGCACAGCAAAGTGCTGGCAAGGGCCCTGATGAAGTAGCGCAAGGTGGGATGACGGATATCAGTCTGAGTGACAGCCGTGCTCCAGTGGCCTGTGCCAATGATCCTCCAGAAGTCACCGATCATCGGAAACTCAGGGACACCCATAGCGGTGTTAGAAGGATCGAACCCGTAGATCTCGCAGATCTCAGCAACTGTGATCTGGTATTTGACACCTCTGGCGAAGAACGAGAGAACTCCATTGCTCGCGACGCGCCAGTGCTGGTGGTGTAGGTGAGATCAGCTGTGGCGAGGAACTGTCGGACCAGAGAGGGGTAGAGGTCGTAGGGGTGTGTCGCCATGATGCCGAAACCAAGCTGGTTGATCATGTCCCTCAAGTCGGGCCAGAGACCAAGCTGTCTGACGGTAGGCTCGTCGATGAAGCGGGTGGGAGCGATGTCGACGCGCAGCCATGCGTTGTAGAACAGGCTGTCGTAGTCATCCCAGCTCTCCGTACGCCAACGGTGGGTGCAGGCGGTGGAACGGACCGCTGTCTTCGGGTCGGGGTAAGACTCCACCGTCTGTATGGCCTTGCAAGGGTTCCTAGGCCATGGGTAGCGCTCGTCGGGCTGTCGGGGCGGCGAGTGTGATGATGATGATGGCGTCGAGGAAGATGGTGGTGTGGATGGAGCCCTGGAGGTGCTCGGGATATCGAGCCTCCTCTTAGTCCTCCTCTCGCGTCTGCTATCTCTCCGTGAACTCATCTGCAAACAACGAAACAAAAAAATCATCCATTAGTAGGTGCAATTGATGGTTCCTATATCGATCGATTCTCTCTATGAGAGATCGATTGATTCGGGTAGCTCTGTATCGATCGATAGTCGTATATGACATCGATTCCTGAGCGTCGATATCGATCGATTCGACAACGACCGTGTCGATCGACACGATATCGCGGAACCTGCAACATAAAACTCATCCCAAATCGCAATTCCACAAACAACAAATGCAAAACGAACAATCCTAGAACCTATTTCAGCATACTAGCAACCTAAATCGACCAAATCCAAGCCTAATCGATCGATTTTGTTCATGTCAAAACCTAGTCAAACAAAATCCCAAAAATAGAGAATTCCGGGTTGAATAGATGAACAAATGAGATAGAGAAGTGAAAAATAAGGAGATTGAGGTAAGAAACGGCGAAAATCGACTTGGTTTCTAGAGAGAAAAATCGGTTTTTTGTTTTCGGGAGAGGAATGCGAAATGAGCGGATGAAAAGGCGGAAATCGGGATTAATGACCCGCGGCCTTGATAAACCCGTATCGATCGATATGCCTAAGTGCGTATCGATCGATTTTAAGGCAATTCCTTATCTATAATTTTTTTTTATTATTTTTTGAAAATTAAAATGAAATAAAATAAAAATTTGAAAAATAACAATGGAAACTAAATGCAATAGTGGGTTGCCTCCCACTAAGCGCTTTATTTTTAGTCATTAGCTTGACTTAAAAATCTCTTTAATCAGATTCGGGAATGCCCAACCGTAAAGGTTTGACATTTGGCGGTTTAGCCCCGTAATGCTTCACTCGTTGCCCATTCACCATAAATTCTTCTCTTTTATCGTTCATAAGGGTGATGGCTCCGTTTGGTCTGGCTACTGTAACTGTGAAAGGTCCTGACCAGAGAGAACGGAGTTTTCCGGGAAACAAAGTGAGCCGAGGGTTATATAATAGAACTTGATCGTTGGCAGCAAAATGCCGGGAGACGATCTTCTTGTCATGATAAGCTTTCGTCCGTTCTTTATATAACTTTGAACTCTGATAAGCTAGATGTCTGATTTCATCTAGCTCGTTGAGTTGTATGAGTCTCCTTTCGGCAGCAGTTTTGATGTCAAAATTTAGCAATTTTGTTGCCCATGCTGCTTTATGTTCTAATTCAACGGGTAAGTGACAAGCTTTTCTGTAGAGTAGATGGAAAGGAGTTGTTCCTAGTGGAGTTTTAAATGCAGTTCTGTATGCCCAAAGTGCATTATGTAGCGTTCGTGACCAATCTCTTCTGGTGATCCCAACGGTTTTCTCCAGAATCTCTTTGATTTGTCTGTTACAGACTTCTACCTGCCCACTTGTCTGTGGATGGTAGGGTGTGGCAACTCTGTGGTGAACACCATTCTTCCTGAGTAGATTTTCGAAAACTTTGTTGATGAAATGGGTACCACCATCGCTTATTACTAGTCGAGGAACTCCAAATCTAGGGAAAATAATGGTCTTGAAGAGTTTGACAACAACAGAAGCATCATTTGTAGTTGTGGCTATAGCTTCAACCCATTTGGAAACATAATCAACATCAACTAAAATGTATCTGTTCCCATATGAGGAAGGGAAAGGACCCATAAAATCTATCCCCCAACAATCAAAGACTTCGATTTCCAGAATGAACTTCTGTTCCATTTCATGTCTTTTGCTGATTTTTCCTCTTCGTTGACACCTATCACATTTTACGATATAGCGTGAATATCGCGGAACATGGTAGGCCACCAAAATCCGGCCTGAAGGATTTTAGATACTGTTTTGAAAGTTGCAAAATGTCCGGCATAAGAAGATCCATGGCAGTGGAATATGATGTCCGGCATTTCAGCGTCTGCAACACAGCGTCTGTAAATCCCATCAGCACATTGCTTGTAGAGATATGGTTCATCCCAGTGGTATCGCCTAACTTCTCTGAAGAACTTCTTTCTTTCATAATTTTTCAGTCCTTCTGGTTCGACGTTAGCAGCTAAATAGTTTACTATGTCAGCATGCCAGGGTCTGTCTCTGAATTTTCTTTCAAGAGCGTGCACTTCCTGATCGGGGCTTTTGCATCTATCAGGAGTGTGCGGATCAGTGGTGATATTGTCGGCTACGGTGATAGTCACATTGAAAGATATCTTAAATGAAACTTTACTTAAGTCAAAACCGTTTTCGCAATTTGCTGGTGCGTCTGTCTTATTATCGATCGATTGCGTGGTCGACTCATCGATCGACATGTCATCTGTCGTTTCGATCAATTTATCGTTTGTGTGGTCGATCGACATAGAGTCAGTTATATCGATCAATTCATCACTTGATTCATCGACTGATATGGGTTCAGATGCAAGATTTATCTGACCAATGAATGTCGATTCGGCCAGGTATACACCTTCGGCTGGCAGGAAATCATCGATAGGAATGTTGTCGTCGACTTTTATCCGAGAAAAGTGATCAGCTACGCTGTTATCTACTCCTCTTTTGTCCTTGATTTCCATGTCAACTTCTTGGAGTAGAAGGATCCATCGGATAAGTCGTGGTTTGGCATCTTTCTTCTGCATAAGGTACTTTATTGATGTGTGATCGGTGTGAACAATAACTTTTGAGCCAACAAGGTAGTTTGAATTTCGGCGTACCGACAGCAAGTAATTCCTTTTCGTTGTGCCATAATTTATTTGGCGTCGTCCAGAGTTAAACTGCGTAGTAAATAACATGAAGTTTTTTATCTTTACGCTGCCCTAACACTGCTCCTACTGCGAAATCACTTGCATCGCACATAATTTCGAAAGGAAGACTCCAATTGGGTGCTTGCACGACGAGAGAAGTTATCAACGCCTTTTTGATTTTGTCAAAAGCTTAATGACATACTGGAGTGAATTTGAATTTAACATCCTTGCAGAGGAGTGTTGTTAGAGGTCTGGCAATTTTGCTGAAATCTTCTATAGATCTTCGATAAAATCCAGCATGCCCAAGAAAACTTCTTATGTCTTTTATGTTAGTTGGTGGAGGTAAACCAGTCATTACTTCTATCTTTGCTCGATCTACTTCAATTCCAGCAGCAGATACCTTGTGTCCAAGAACAATTCCATCATTAATCATAAAATGACATTTTTCCCAATTTAGAACAAGGTTCTTCTCTTCGCATCTGGCTAGAAGTTTTCTGTGGTTATCGAGACAACTTTTGAAATTAGATCCATAGACTGAGAAATCATCCATAAAAACTTCCATAAAATCTTCTATCATATCAGTGAAGATAGACATCATGCAGCGTTGGAAGGTAGCGGGGGCGTTACACAGGCCAAATGGCATCCGACAGTAGGTGAATGTTCCATAAGGGCATGTGAAGGTTTTCTTGTCATCCGGATGAATTGGAATTTGCAAAAATCCGGAATATCCGTCAAGAAAACAATAGTATTGATGATTGGCTAATCTTTCCAACATTCGATCGATGAAAGGTAAAGGAAAATGGTCTTTCCGCGTTGCGGAGTTTAGTTTCCTGTAATCGATGCACATACGGTTTCCAGTTTCGGCTGGCAGGAAATCATCGATAGGAATGTTGTCGTCGACTTTTATTCGAGAAAGGTGATCAGCTATGCTGTTATCTACTCCTCTTTTGTCCTTGATTTCCATGTCAAATTCTTGGAGTAGAAGGATCCATCGGATAAATCGTGGTTTGGCATCTTTCTTCTGCATAAGGTACTTTATTGCTGCGTGATCGGTGTGAACAATAACTTTTGAGCCAACAAGGTAGTTTCGGAATTTCTCGAAAGCGTACACGACAGCAAGTAATTCCTTTTCCGTTGTGCCATAACTTATTTGAGCGTCGTCCAGAGTTCGGCTTGCGTAGTAAATAACATGAAGTTTTTTATCTTTACGCTGCCCTAACACTGCTCCTACTGCGAAATCACTTGCATCCCACATAATTTCGAAAGGAAGACTCTAATTGGGTGCTTGCACGACGAGAGAAGTTATCAACACCTTTTTGATTTTGTCAAAAGCTTAATGACATTCTGGAGTTAATTTGAATTTAACATCCTTGCAGAGGAGTGTTGTTAGAGGTCTGGCAATTTTGCTGAAATCTTCTATAAACCTTCGATAAAATCCAGCATGCCCAAGAAAACTTCTTATGTCTTTTATGTTTGTTGGTGGAGGTAAACCAGTCATTACTTCTATCTTTGCTCGATCTACTTCAATTCCAGCAGCAGATACCTTGTGTCCAAGAACAATTCCATCATTAATCATAAAATGACATTTTTCCCAATTTAGAACAAGGTTCTTCTCTTCGCATCTGGCTAGAAGTTTTCTGTGGTTATCGAGACAACTTTTGAAATCAGATCCATAGACTGAGAAATCATCCATAAAACTTCCATAAAATCTTCTATCATATCAGTGAAGATAGACATCATGCAGCTGGAAGGTAGCGGGCGTTACACAGGCCAAATGGCATCCGACAGTAGGTGAATGTTCCATAAGGGCATGTGAAGGTTTTCTTGTCATCGGATGAATTGGAATTTGCAAAAACCGAATATCCGCCAAGAAAACAATAGTATTGATGATTGGCTAATCTTTCCAACATTCGATCGATGAAAGGTAAAGGAAAATGGTCTTTCCGCGTTGTGGAGTTTAGTTTCCTGTAATCGATGCACATACGGTGTCCAGTTTCGGCTGGCAGGAAATCATCGATAGGAATGTTGTCGTCGACTTTTATTCGAGAAAGGTGATCAGCTACGCTGTTATCTACTCCTCTTTTGTCCTTGATTTCCATGTCAAATTCTTGGAGTAGAAGGATCCATCGGATAAGTCGTGGTTTGGCATCTTTCTTCTGCATAAGGTACTTTATTGCTGCGTGATCGGTGTGAACAATAACTTTTGAGCCAACAAGGTAGTTTCGAATTTCTCAAAGCGCATTAACGACAGCAAGTAATTCCTTTTCCGTTGTGCCATAATTTATTTGAGCGTCGTCCAGAGTTCGGCTTGCGTAGTAAATAACATGAAGTTTTTTATCTTTACGCTGCCCTAACACTGCTCCTACTGCGAAATCACTTGCATCGCACATAATTTCGAAAGGAAGACTCCAATTGGGTGCTTGCACGACGAGAGAAGTTATCAACGCCTTTTTGATTTTGTCAAAAGCTTAATGACATACTGGAGTGAATTTGAATTTAACATCCTTGCAGAGGAGTGTTGTTAGAGGTCTGGCAATTTTGCTGAAATCTTCTATAAACCTTCGATAAAATCCAGCATGCCCAAGAAAACTTCTTATGTCTTTTATGTTAGTTGGTGGAGGTAAACCAGTCATTACTTCTATCTTTGCTCGATCTACTTCAATTCCAGCAGCAGATACCTTGTGTCCAAGAACAATTCCATCATTAATCATAAAATGACATTTTTCCCAATTTAGAACAAGGTTCTTCTCTTCGCATCTGGCTAGAAGTTTTCTGTGGTTATCGAGACAACTTTTGAAATCAGATCCATAGACTGAGAAATCATCCATAAAACTTCCATAAAATCTTCTATCATATCAGTGAAGATAGACATCATGCAGCGCTGGAAGGTAGCGGGCGCTACACAGGCCAAATGGCATCCGACAGTAGGTGAATGTTCCATAAGGGCATGTGAAGGTTTTCTTGTCATCCGGATGAATTGAATTTGCAAAAACCGAATATCCGCCAAGAAAACAATAGTATTGATGATTGGCTAATCTTTCCAACATTCGATCGATGAAAGGTAAAGGAAAATGGTCTTTCAGCGTTGTGGAGTTTAGTTTCCTGTAATCGATGCACATACGGTTTCCAGTTTCGCTGGCAGGAAATCATCGATAGGAATGTTGTCGCCGACTTTTATTCGAGAAAGGTGATCAGCTATGCTGTTATCTACTCCTCTTTTGTCCTTGATTTCCATGTCAAATTCTTGGAGTAGAAGGATCCATCGGATAAATCGTGGTTTGGCATCTTTCTTCTGCATAAGGTACTTTATTGCTGCGTGATCGGTGTGAACAATAACTTTTGAGCCAACAAGGTAGTTTCGAATTTCTAAAGCGCATAACGACAGCAAGTAATTCCTTTCCGTTGTGCCATAATTTATTTGGCGTCGTCAGAGTTCGGCTTGCATAGTAAATAACATGAAGTTTTTATCTTTACGCTGTCCTAACACTGCTCCTACTGCGAAATCACTTGCATCCCACATAATTTCGAAAGGAAGACTCTAATTGGGTGCTTGCACGACGAGAGAAGTTATCAACACCTTTTGATTTTGTCAAAAGCTTAATGACATTCTGGAGTTAATTTGAATTTAACATCCTTGCAGAGGAGTGTTGTTAGAGGTCTGGCAATTTTGCTGAAATCTTCTATAAACCTTCGATAAAATCCAGCATGCCCAAGAAAACTTCTTATGTCTTTTATGTTTGTTGGTGGAGGTAAACCAGTCATTACTTCTATCTTTGCTCGATCTACTTCAATTCCAGCAGCAGATACCTTGTGTCCAAGAACAATTCCATCATTAATCATAAAATGACATTTTTCCCAATTTAGAACAAGGTTCTTCTCTTAGCATCTGGCTAGAAGTTTTCTGTGGTTATCGAGACAACTTTTGAAATCAGATCCATAGACTGAGAAATCATCCATAAAAACTTCCATAAAATCTTCTATCATATCAGTGAAGATAGACATCATGCAGCGTTGGAAGGTAGCGGGGGCGTTACACAGGCCAAATGGCATCCGACAGAGGCTTAATGTTCCATAAGTGCATGTGAAGGTTTTCTTGTCATCCGGATGAATTGGAATTTGCAAAAACCGAATATCCGCCAAGAAAACAATAGTATTGATGATTGGCTAATCTTTCCAACATTCGATCGATGAAAGGTAAAGGAAAATGGTCTTTCAGCGTTGTGGAGTTTAGTTTCCTGTAATCGATGCACATACGGTTTCCAGTTTGGCTGGCAGGAAATCATCGATAGGAATGTTGTCGTCGACTTTTATTCGAGAAAGGTGATCAGCTACGCTGTTATCTACTCCTCTTTTGTCCTTGATTTCCATGTCAAATTCTTGGAGTAGAAGGATCCATCGGATAAGTCGTGGTTTGGCATCTTTCTTCTGCATAAGGTACTTTATTGCTGCGTGATCGGTGTGAACAATAACTTTTGAGCCAACAAGGTAGTTTCAGAATTTCTAAAGCGCATAACGACAGCAAGTAATTCCTTTCCGTTGTGCCATAATTTATTTGAGCGTCGTCCAGAGTTCGGCTTGCATAGTAAATAACATGAAGTTTTTATCTTTACGCTGCCCTAACACTGCTCCTACTGCGAAATCACTTGCATCGCACATAATTTCAAAGGAAGACTCTAATTGGGTGCTTGCACGACGAGAAGTTATCAACACCTTTTGATTTTGTCAAAAGCTTAATGACATACTGGAGTGAATTTGAATTTAACATCCTTGCAGAGGAGTGTTGTTAGAGGTCTGGCAATTTTGCTGAAATCTTCTATAAACCTTCGATAAAATCCAGCATGCCCAAGAAAACTTCTTATGTCTTTTATGTTTGTTGGTGGAGGTAAACCAGTCATTACTTCTATCTTTGCTCGATCTACTTCAATTCCAGCAGCAGATACCTTGTGTCCAAGAACAATTCCATCATTAATCATAAAATGACATTTTTCCCAATTTAGAACAAGGTTCTTCTCTTCGCATCTGGCTAGAAGTTTTCTGTGGTTATCGAGACAACTTTTGAAATCAGATCCATAGACTGAGAAATCATCCATAAAACTTCCATAAAATCTTCTATCATATCAGTGAAGATAGACATCATGCAGCTGGAAGGTAGCGGGCGCTACACAGGCCAAATGGCATCCGACAGTTGGCGAATGTTCCATAAGTGCATGTGAAGGTTTTCTTGTCATCCGGATGAATTGGAATTTGCAAAAACCGAATATCCGCCAAGAAAACAATAGTATTGATGATTGGCTAATCTTTCCAACATTCGATCGATGAAAGGTAAAGGAAAATGGTCTTTCCGTTGTGGAGTTTAGTTTCCTGTAATCGATGCACATACGGTTTCCAGTTTCGCTGGCAGGAAATCATCGATAGGAATGTTGTCGTCGACTTTTATTCGAGAAAGGTGATCAGCTACGCTGTTATCTACTCCTCTTTTGTCCTTGATTTCCATGTCAAATTCTTGGAGTAGAAGGATCCATCGGATAAATCGTGGTTTGGCATCTTTCTTCTGCATAAGGTACTTTATTGCTGCGTGATCGGTGTGAACAATAACTTTTGAGCCAACAAGGTAGTTTCAGAATTTCTAAAGCGCATAACGACAGCAAGTAATTCCTTTCCGTTGTGCCATAATTTATTTGAGCGTCGTCCAGAGTTCGGCTTGCATAGTAAATAACATGAAGTTTTTATCTTTACGCTGCCCTAACACTGCTCCTACTGCGAAATCACTTGCATCGCACATAATTTCGAAGGAAGACTCCAATTGGGTGCTTGCACGACGAGAGAAGTTATCAACGCTTTTGATTTTGTCAAAAGCTTAATGACATACTGGAGTGAATTTGAATTTAACATCCTTGCAGAGGAGTGTTGTTAGAGGTCTGGCAATTTTGCTGAAATCTTCTATAGACCTTCGATAAAATCCAGCATGCCCAAGAAAACTTCTTATGTCTTTTATGTTAGTTGGTGGAGGTAAACCAGTCATTACTTCTATCTTTGCTCGATCTACTTCAATTCCAGCAGCAGATACCTTGTGTCCAAGAACAATTCCATCATTAATCATAAAATGACATTTTTCCCAATTTAGAACAAGGTTCTTCTCTTAGCATCTGGCTAGAAGTTTTCTGTGGTTATCGAGACAACTTTTGAAATCAGATCCATAGACTGAGAAATCATCCATAAAACTTCCATAAAATCTTCTATCATATCAGTGAAGATAGACATCATGCAGCGTTGGAAGGTAGCGTTACACAGGCCAAATGGCATCCGACAGTTGGCGAATGTTCCATAAGGGCATGTGAAGGTTTTCTTGTCATCCGGATGAATTGGAATTTGCAAAAATCCGGAATATCCGTCAAGAAAACAATAGTATTGATGATTGGCTAATCTTTCCAACATTCGATCGATGAAAGGTAAAGGAAAATGGTCTTTCCGTTGTGGAGTTTAGTTTCTGTAATCGATGCACATACGGTTTCCAGTTTCGCTGGCAGGAAATCATCGATAGGAATGTTGTCGCCGACTTTTATTCGAGAAAGGTGATCAGCTATGCTGTTATCTACTCCTCTTTTGTCCTTGATTTCCATGTCAAATTCTTGGAGTAGAAGGATCCATCGGATAAATCGTGGTTTGGCATCTTTCTTCTGCATAAGGTACTTTATTGCTGCGTGATCGGTGTGAACAATAACTTTTGAGCCAACAAGGTAGTTTCGAATTTCAAAGCCGCATAACGACAGCAAGTAATTCCTTTTCCGTTGTGCCATAATTTATTTGAGCGTCGTCCAGAGTTCGGCTTGCATAGTAAATAACATGAAGTTTTTTATCTTTACGCTGCCCTAACACTGCTCCTACTGCGAAATCACTTGCATCGCACATAATTTCGAAAGGAAGACTCCAATTGGGTGCTTGCACGACGAGAGAAGTTATCAACGCCTTTTTGATTTTGTCAAAAGCTTAATGACATTCTGGAGTGAATTTGAATTTAACATCCTTGCAGAGGAGTGTTGTTAAAGGTCTGGCAATTTTGCTGAAATCTTCTATAAACCTTCGATAAAATCCAGCATGCCCAAGAAAACTTCTTATGTCTTTTATGTTTGTTGGTGGAGGTAAACCAGTCATTACTTCTATCTTTGCTCGATCTACTTCAATTCCAGCAGCAGATACCTTGTGTCCAAGAACAATTCCATCATTAATCATAAAATGACATTTTTCCCAATTTAGAACAAGGTTCTTCTCTTAGCATCTGGCTAGAAGTTTTCTGAGGTTATCGAGACAACTTTTGAAATTAGATCCATAGACTGAGAAATCATCCATAAAACTTCCATAAAATCTTCTATCATATCAGTGAAGATAGACATCATGCAGCGTTGGAAGGTAGCGTTACACAGGCCAAATGGCATCCGACAGTTGGCTTAATGTTCCATAAGGGCATGTGAAGGTTTTCTTGTCATCCGGATGAATTGGAATTTGCAAAAATCCGGAATATCCGTCAAGAAAACAATAGTATTGATGATTGGCTAATCTTTCCAACATTCGATCGATGAAAGGTAAAGGAAAATGGTCTTTCCGCGTTGTGGAGTTTAGTTTCCTGTAATCGATGCACATACGGTTTCCAGTTTCGGCTGGCAGGAAATCATCGATAGGAATGTTGTCGTCGACTTTTATTCGAGAAAGGTGATCAGCTACGCTGTTATCTACTCCTCTTTTGTCCTTGATTTCCATGTCAAATTCTTGGAGTAGAAGGATCCATCGGATAAGTCGTGGTTTGGCATCTTTCTTCTGCATAAGGTACTTTATTGCTGCGTGATCGGTGTGAACAATAACTTTTGAGCCAACAAGGTAGTTTCGGAATTTCTCGAAAGCGTACACGACAGCAAGTAATTCCTTTTCCGTTGTGCCATAATTTATTTGAGCGTCGTCCAGAGTTCGGCTTGCATAGTAAATAACATGAAGTTTTTTATCTTTACGCTGCCCTAACACTGCTCCTACTGCGAAATCACTTGCATCGCACATAATTTCGAAAGGAAGACTCCAATTGGGTGCTTGCACGACGAGAGAAGTTATCAACGCCTTTTTGATTTTGTCAAAAGCTTAATGACATTCTGGAGTGAATTTGAATTTAACATCCTTGCAGAGGAGTGTTGTTAGAGGTCTGGCAATTTTGCTGAAATCTTCTATAAACCTTCGATAAAATCCAGCATGCCCAAGAAAACTTCTTATGTCTTTTATGTTTGTTGGTGGAGGTAAACCAGTCATTACTTCTATCTTTGCTCGATCTACTTCAATTCCAGCAGCAGATACCTTGTGTCCAAGAACAATTCCATCATTAATCATAAAATGACATTTTTCCCAATTTAGAACAAGGTTCTTCTCTTCGCATCTGGCTAGAAGTTTTCTGAGGTTATCGAGACAACTTTTGAAATTAGATCCATAGACTGAGAAATCATCCATAAAACTTCCATAAAATCTTCTATCATATCAGTGAAGATAGACATCATGCAGCGTTGGAAGGTAGCGGGCGCTACACAGGCCAAATGGCATCCGGCGGTGGCGAATGTTCCATAAGGGCATGTGAAGGTTTTCTTGTCATCCGGATGAATTGAATTTGCAAAAATCCGAATATCCGCCAAGAAAACAATAGTATTGATGATTGGCTAATCTTTCCAACATTCGATCGATGAAAGGTAAAGGAAAATGGTCTTTCCGCGTTGCGGAGTTTAGTTTCCTGTAATCGATGCACATACGGTGTCTAGTTTCGGCTGGCAGGAAATAATCGATAGGAATGTTGTCGCCTGCTTTTATCCAAGAAAGGTGATCAGCTACGCTGTTATCTACTCCTCTTTTGTCCTTGATTTCCATGTCAAATTCTTGGAGTAGAAGGATCCATCGGATAAGTCGTGGTTTGGCATCTTTCTTCTGCATAAGGTACTTTATTGCTGCGTGATCGGTGTGAACAATAACTTTTGAGCCAACAAGGTAGTTTCAGAATTTCTCAAAGCGCATAACGACAGCAAGTAATTCCTTTTCCGTTGTGCCATAATTTATTTGGCGTCGTCCAGAGTTAACTGCGTAGTAAATAACATGAAGTTTTTATCTTTACGCTGTCCTAACACTGCTCCTACTCGCGAAATCACTTGCATCGCACATAATTTCGAAGGAAGACTCCAATTGGGTGCTTGCACGACGAGAAGTTATCAACGCTTTTGATTTTGTCAAAAGCTTAATGACATACTGGAGTGAATTTGAATTTAACATCCTTGCAGAGGAGTGTTGTTAGAGGTCTGGCAATTTTGCTGAAATCTTCTATAGATCTTCGATAAAATCCAGCATGCCCAAGAAAACTTCTTATGTCTTTTATGTTAGTTGGTGGAGGTAAACCAGTCATTACTTCTATCTTTGCTCGATCTACTTCAATTCCAGCAGCAGATACCTTGTGTCCAAGAACAATTCCATCATTAATCATAAAATGACATTTTTCCCAATTTAGAACAAGGTTCTTCTCTTCGCATCTGGCTAGAAGTTTTCTGTGGTTATCGAGACAACTTTTGAAATTAGATCCATAGACTGAGAAATCATCCATAAAAACTTCCATAAAATCTTCTATCATATCAGTGAAGATAGACATCATGCAGCGTTGGAAGGTAGCGGGCGCTACACAGGCCAAATGGCATCCGACAGTTGGCGAATGTTCCATAAGGGCATGTGAAGGTTTTCTTGTCATCCGGATGAATTGAATTTGCAAAAATCCGAATATCCGCCAAGAAAACAATAGTATTGATGATTGGCTAATCTTTCCAACATTCGATCGATGAAAGGTAAAGGAAAATGGTCTTTCCGCGTTGCGGAGTTTAGTTTCCTGTAATCGATGCACATACGGTTTCCAGTTTCGGCTGGCAGGAAATCATCGATAGGAATGTTGTCGTCGACTTTTATTCGAGAAAGGTGATCAGCTATGCTGTTATCTACTCCTCTTTTGTCCTTGATTTCCATGTCAAATTCTTGGAGTAGAAGGATCCATCGGATAAATCGTGGTTTGGCATCTTTCTTCTGCATAAGGTACTTTATTGCTGCGTGATCGGTGTGAACAATAACTTTTGAGCCAACAAGGTAGTTTCGAATTTCTAAAGCCGCATACCGACAGCAAGTAATTCCTTTTCCGTTGTGCCATAATTTATTTGAGCGTCGTCCAGAGTTCGGCTTGCATAGTAAATAACATGAAGTTTTTATCTTTACGCTGTCCTAACACTGCTCCTACTGCGAAATCACTTGCATCGCATAATTTCAAAGGAAGACTCCAATTGGGTGCTTGCACGACGAGAGAAGTTATCAACGCCTTTTTGATTTTGTCAAAAGCTTAATGACATACTGGAGTGAATTTGAATTTAACATCCTTGCAGAGGAGTGTTGTTAGAGGTCTGGCAATTTTGCTGAAATCTTCTATAAACCTTCGATAAAATCCAGCATGCCCAAGAAAACTTCTTATGTCTTTTATGTTAGTTGGTGGAGGTAAACCAGTCATTACTTCTATCTTTGCTCGATCTACTTCAATTCCAGCAGCAGATACCTTGTGTCCAAGAACAATTCCATCATTAATCATAAAATGACATTTTTCCCAATTTAGAACAAGGTTCTTCTCTTCGCATCTGGCTAGAAGTTTTCTGTGGTTATCGAGACAACTTTTGAAATCAGATCCATAGACTGAGAAATCATCCATAAAAACTTCCATAAAATCTTCTATCATATCAGTGAAGATAGACATCATGCAGCGTTGGAAGGTAGCGGGGGCGTTACACAGGCCAAATGGCATCCGACAGTAGGCGAATGTTCCATAAGGGCATGTGAAGGTTTTCTTGTCATCCGGATGAATTGGAATTTGCAAAAATCCGGAATATCCGTCAAGAAAACAATAGTATTGATGATTGGCTAATCTTTCCAACATTCGATCGATGAAAGGTAAAGGAAAATGGTCTTTCCGCGTTGCGGAGTTTAGTTTCCTGTAATCGATGCACATACGGTTTCCAGTTTCGGCTGGCAGGAAATCATCGATAGGAATGTTGTCGTCGACTTTTATTCGAGAAAGGTGATCAGCTATGCTGTTATCTACTCCTCTTTTGTCCTTGATTTCCATGTCAAATTCTTGGAGTAGAAGGATCCATCGGATAAATCGTGGTTTGGCATCTTTCTTCTGCATAAGGTACTTTATTGCTGCGTGATCGGTGTGAACAATAACTTTTGAGCCAACAAGGTAGTTTCGGAATTTCAAAGCCGCATACCGACAGCAAGTAATTCCTTTTCCGTTGTGCCATAATTTATTTGGCGTCGTCCAGAGTTCGGCTTGCATAGTAAATAACATGAAGTTTTTATCTTTACGCTGCCCTAACACTGCTCCTACTGCGAAATCACTTGCATCGCACATAATTTCGAAAGGAAGACTCCAATTGGGTGCTTGCACGACGAGAAGTTATCAACGCCTTTTGATTTTGTCAAAAGCTTAATGACATACTGGAGTGAATTTGAATTTAACATCCTTGCAGAGGAGTGTTGTTAGAGGTCTGGCAATTTTGCTGAAATCTTCTATAAACCTTCGATAAAATCCAGCATGCCCAAGAAAACTTCTTATGTCTTTTATGTTAGTTGGTGGAGGTAAACCAGTCATTACTTCTATCTTTGCTCGATCTACTTCAATTCCAGCAGCAGATACCTTGTGTCCAAGAACAATTCCATCATTAATCATAAAATGACATTTTTCCCAATTTAGAACAAGGTTCTTCTCTTCGCATCTGGCTAGAAGTTTTCTGTGGTTATCGAGACAACTTTTGAAATCAGATCCATAGACTGAGAAATCATCCATAAAACTTCCATAAAATCTTCTATCATATCAGTGAAGATAGACATCATGCAGCGTTGGAAGGTAGCGGGCGTTACACAGGCCAAATGGCATCCGACAAGAGGCTTAATGTTCCATAAGGGCATGTGAAGGTTTTCTTGTCATCCGGATGAATTGAATTTGCAAAAATCCGAATATCCGCCAAGAAAACAATAGTATTGATGATTGGCTAATCTTTCCAACATTCGATCGATGAAAGGTAAAGGAAAATGGTCTTTCCGTTGTGGAGTTTAGTTTCCTGTAATCGATGCACATACGGTTTCCAGTTTCGCTGGCAGGAAATCATCGATAGGAATGTTGTCGCCGACTTTTATTCGAAAGGTGATCAGCTATGCTGTTATCTACTCCTCTTTTGTCCTTGATTTCCATGTCAAATTCTTGGAGTAGAAGGATCCATCGGATAAATCGTGGTTTGGCATCTTTCTTCTGCATAAGGTACTTTATTGCTGCGTGATCGGTGTGAACAATAACTTTTGAGCCAACAAGGTAGTTTCGAATTTCAAAGCCGCATACCGACAGCAAGTAATTCCTTCCGTTGTGCCATAATTTATTTGAGCGTCGTCCAGAGTTCGGCTTGCATAGTAAATAACATGAAGTTTTTATCTTTACGCTGCCCTAACACTGCTCCTACTGCGAAATCACTTGCATTGCACATAATTTCGAAAGGAAGACTCCAATTGGGTGCTTGCACGACGAGAAGTTATCAACGCCTTTTGATTTTGTCAAAAGCTTAATGACATACTGGAGTGAATTTGAATTTAACATCCTTGCAGAGGAGTGTTGTTAGAGGTCTGGCAATTTTGCTGAAATCTTCTATAAACCTTCGATAAAATCCAGCATGCCCAAGAAAACTTCTTATGTCTTTTATGTTAGTTGGTGGAGGTAAACCAGTCATTACTTCTATCTTTGCTCGATCTACTTCAATTCCAGCAGCAGATACCTTGTGTCCAAGAACAATTCCATCATTAATCATAAAATGACATTTTTCCCAATTTAGAACAAGGTTCTTCTCTTCGCATCTGGCTAGAAGTTTTCTGTGGTTATCGAGACAACTTTTGAAATCAGATCCATAGACTGAGAAATCATCCATAAAACTTCCATAAAATCTTCTATCATATCAGTGAAGATAGACATCATGCAGCTGGAAGGTAGCGGGCGTTACACAGGCCAAATGGCATCCGACAGTTGGCGAATGTTCCATAAGGGCATGTGAAGGTTTTCTTGTCATCCGGATGAATTGGAATTTGCAAAAATCCGAATATCCGCCAAGAAAACAATAGTATTGATGATTGGCTAATCTTTCCAACATTCGATCGATGAAAGGTAAAGGAAAATGGTCTTTCCGTTGTGGAGTTTAGTTTCCTGTAATCGATGCACATACGGTTTCCAGTTTCGCTGGCAGGAAATCATCGATAGGAATGTTGTCGCCGACTTTTATTCGAGAAAGGTGATCAGCTATGCTGTTATCTACTCCTCTTTTGTCCTTGATTTCCATGTCAAATTCTTGGAGTAGAAGGATCCATCGGATAAATCGTGGTTTGGCATCTTTCTTCTGCATAAGGTACTTTATTGCTGCGTGATCGGTGTGAACAATAACTTTTGAGCCAACAAGGTAGTTTCAGAATTTCTCGAAAGCGTACACGACAGCAAGTAATTCCTTTTCCGTTGTGCCATAATTTATTTGAGCGTCGTCCAGAGTTCGGCTTGCGTAGTAAATAACATGAAGTTTTTTATCTTTACGCTGTCCTAACACTGCTCCTACTGCGAAATCACTTGCATTGCACATAATTTCGAAAGGAAGACTCCAATTGGGTGCTTGCACGACGAGAGAAGTTATCAACGCCTTTTTGATTTTGTCAAAAGCTTAATGACATACTGGAGTGAATTTGAATTTAACATCCTTGCAGAGGAGTGTTGTTAGAGGTCTGGCAATTTTGCTGAAATCTTCTATAGACCTTCGATAAAATCCAGCATGCCCAAGAAAACTTCTTATGTCTTTTATGTTAGTTGGTGGAGGTAAACCAGTCATTACTTCTATCTTTGCTCGATCTACTTCAATTCCAGCATCAGATACCTTGTGTCCAAGAACAATTCCATCATTAATCATAAAATGACATTTTTCCCAATTTAGAACAAGGTTCTTCTCTTCGCATCTGGCTAGAAGTTTTATGTGGTTATCGAGACAACTTTTGAAATCAGATCCATAGACTGAGAAATCATCCATAAAAACTTCCATAAAATCTTCTATCATATCAGTGAAGATAGACATCATGCAGCGCTGGAAGGTAGCGGGCGCTATACAGGCCAAATGGCATCCGACAGTAGCTTAATGTTCCATAAGGGCATGTGAAGGTTTTCTTGTCATCCGGATGAATTGAATTTGCAAAATCCGAATATCCGCCAAGAAAACAATAGTATTGATGATTGGCTAATCTTTCCAACATTCGATCGATGAAAGGTAAAGGAAAATGGTCTTTCGCGTTGTGGAGTTTAGTTTCCTGTAATCGATGCACATACGGTTTCCAGTTTCGCTGGCAGGAAATCATCGATAGGAATGTTGTCGCCGACTTTTATTCGAAAGGTGATCAGCTATGCTGTTATCTACTCCTCTTTTGTCCTTGATTTCCATGTCAAATTCTTGGAGTAGAAGGATCCATCGGATAAATCGTGGTTTGGCATCTTTCTTCTGCATAAGGTACTTTATTGCTGCGTGATCGGTGTGAACAATAACTTTTGAGCCAACAAGGTAGTTTCGAATTTCAAAGCGCATAACGACAGCAAGTAATTCCTTCCGTTGTGCCATAATTTATTTGAGCTGCCGCCCAGAGTTCGGCTTGCATAGTAAATAACATGAAGTTTTTATCTTTACGCTGCCCTAACACTGCTCCTACTGCGAAATCACTTGCATCGCACATAATTTCGAAAGGAAGACTCCAATTGGGTGCTTGCACGACGAGAGAAGTTATCAACGCCTTTTTGATTTTGTCAAAAGCTTAATGACATTCTGGAGTGAATTTGAATTTAACATCCTTGCAGAGGAGTGTTGTTAAAGGTCTGGCAATTTTGCTGAAATCTTCTATAAACCTTCGATAAAATCCAGCATGCCCAAGAAAACTTCTTATGTCTTTTATGTTTGTTGGTGGAGGTAAACCAGTCATTACTTCTATCTTTGCTCGATCTACTTCAATTCCAGCAGCAGATACCTTGTGTCCAAGAACAATTCCATCATTAATCATAAAATGACATTTTTCCCAATTTAGAACAAGGTTCTTCTCTTCGCATCTGGCTAGAAGTTTTCTGAGGTTATCGAGACAACTTTTGAAATTAGATCCATAGACTGAGAAATCATCCATAAAAACTTCCATAAAATCTTCTATCATATCAGTGAAGATAGACATCATGCAGCTGGAAGGTAGCGGGCGCTACACAGGCCAAATGGCATCCGACAGAGGCTTAATGTTCCATAAGGGCATGTGAAGGTTTTCTTGTCATCCGGATGAATTGGAATTTGCAAAAATCCGGAATATCCGTCAAGAAAACAATAGTATTGATGATTGGCTAATCTTTCCAACATTCGATCGATGAAAGGTAAAGGAAAATGGTCTTTCCGCGTTGTGGAGTTTAGTTTCTGTAATCGATGCACATACGGTTTCCAGTTTCGCTGGCAGGAAATCATCGATAGGAATGTTGTCGTCGACTTTTATTCGAGAAAGGTGATCAGCTACGCTGTTATCTACTCCTCTTTTGTCCTTGATTTCCATGTCAAATTCTTGGAGTAGAAGGATCCATCGGATAAGTCGTGGTTTGGCATCTTTCTTCTGCATAAGGTACTTTATTGCTGCGTGATCGGTGTGAACAATAACTTTGAGCCAACAAGGTAGTTTCAGAATTTCTAAAGCGCATAACGACAGCAAGTAATTCCTTTTCCGTTGTGCCATAATTTATTTGAGCGTCGTCCAGAGTTCGGCTTGCGTAGTAAATAACATGAAGTTTTTTATCTTTACGCTGCCCTAACACTGCTCCTACTGCGAAATCACTTGCATCGCACATAATTTCAAAAGGAAGACTCCAATTGGGTGCTTGCACGACGAGAAGTTATCAACGCCTTTTGATTTTGTCAAAAGCTTAATGACATTCTGGAGTGAATTTGAATTTAACATCCTTGCAGAGGAGTGTTGTTAGAGGTCTGGCAATTTTGCTGAAATCTTCTATAAACCTTCGATAAAATCCAGCATGCCCAAGAAAACTTCTTATGTCTTTTATGTTAGTTGGTGGAGGTAAACCAGTCATTACTTCTATCTTTGCTCGATCTACTTCAATTCCAGCAGCAGATACCTTGTGTCCAAGAACAATTCCATCATTAATCATAAAATGACATTTTTCCCAATTTAGAACAAGGTTCTTCTTCAAGATCTGGCTAGAAGTTTTCTGAGGTTATCGAGACAACTTTTGAAATCAGATCCATAGACTGAGAAATCATCCATAAAACTTCCATAAATTCTTCTATCATATCAGTGAAGATAGACATCATGCAGCGTTGGAAGGTAGCGTTACACAGGCCAAATGGCATCCGACAAGAGGCTTAATGTTCCATAAGGGCATGTGAAGGTTTTCTTGTCATCCGGATGAATTGGAATTTGCAAAAATCCGAATATCCGTCAAGAAAACAATAGTATTGATGATTGGCTAATCTTTCCAACATTCGATCGATGAAAGATAAAGGAAAATGGTCTTTCCGCGTTGCGGAGTTTAGTTTCCTGTAATCGATGCACATACGGTGTCTAGTTTCGGCTGGCAGGAAATAATCGATAGGAATGTTGTCGTCTGCTTTTATCCAAGAAAGGTGATCAGCTACGCTGTTATCTACTCCTCTTTTGTCCTTGATTTCCATGTCAAATTCTTGGAGTAGAAGGATCCATCGGATAAGTCGGTTTGGCATCTTTCTTCTGCATAAGGTACTTTATTGCTGCGTGATCGGTGTGAACAATAACTTTTGAGCCAACAAGGTAGTTTCAGAATTTCTAAAGCCGCATAACGACAGCAAGTAATTCCTTTTCCGTTGTGCCATAATTTATTTGAGCGTCGCCCAGAGTTCGGCTTGCATAGTAAATAACATGAAGTTTTTATCTTTACGCTGTCCTAACACTGCTCCTACTGCGAAATCACTTGCATCGCACATAATTTCGAAGGAAGACTCCAATTGGGTGCTTGCACGAGAGAGAAGTTATCAACGCCTTTTGATTTTGTCAAAAGCTTAATGACATACTGGAGTGAATTTGAATTTAACATCCTTGCAGAGGAGTGTTGTTAGAGGTCTGGCAATTTTGCTGAAATCTTCTATAGACCTTCGATAAAATCCAGCATGCCCAAGAAAACTTCTTATGTCTTTTATGTTAGTTGGTGGAGGTAAACCAGTCATTACTTCTATCTTTGCTCGATCTACTTCAATTCCAGCAGCAGATACCTTGTGTCCAAGAACAATTCCCTCATTAATCATAAAATGACATTTTTCCCAATTTAGAACAAGGTTCTTCTTCGCATCTGGCTAGAAGTTTTCTGTGGTTATCGAGACAAATTTTGAAATCAGATCCATAGACTGAGAAATCATCCATAAAACTTCCATAAAATCTTCTATCATATCAGTGAAGATAGACATCATGCAGCGTTGGAAGGTAGCGTTACACAGGCCAAATGGCATCCGACAGTTGGCGAATGTTCCATAAGGGCATGTGAAGGTTTTCTTGTCATCGGATGAATTGGAATTTGCAAAAATCCGAATATCCGTCAAGAAAACAATAGTATTGATGATTGGCTAATCTTTCCAACATTCGATCGATGAAAGGTAAAGGAAAATGGTCTTTCCGTTGTGGAGTTTAGTTTCCTGTAATCGATGCACATACGGTTTCCAGTTTGGCTGGCAGGAAATCATCGATAGGAATGTTGTCGTCGACTTTTATTCGAGAAAGGTGATCAGCTATGCTGTTATCTACCTCTTTTGTCCTTGATTTCCATGTCAAATTCTTGGAGTAGAAGGATCCATCGGATAAATCGTGGTTTGGCATCTTTCTTCTGCATAAGGTACTTTATTGCTGCGTGATCGGTGTGAACAATAACTTTTGAGCCAACAAGGTAGTTTCAGAATTTCTAAAGCCGCATTACCGACAGCAAGTAATTCCTTTTCCGTTGTGCCATAATTTATTTGAGCGTCGTCCAGAGTTCGGCTTGCATAGTAAATAACATGAAGTTTTTTATCTTTACGCTGCCCTAACACTGCTCCTACTGCGAAATCACTTGCATCGCACATAATTTCGAAAGGAAGACTCAATTGGGTGCTTGCACGAGAGAGAAGTTATCAACGCCTTTTGATTTTGTCAAAAGCTTAATGACATTCTGGAGTGAATTTGAATTTAACATCCTTGCAGAGGAGTGTTGTTAGAGGTCTGGCAATTTTGCTGAAATCTTCTATAAACCTTCGATAAAATCGAGCATGCCCAAGAAAACTTCTTATGTCTTTTATGTTTGTTGGTGGAGGTAAACCAGTCATTACTTCTATCTTTGCTCGATCTACTTCAATTCCAGCAGCAGATACCTTGTGTCCAAGAACAATTCCATCATTAATCATAAAATGACATTTTTCCCAATTTAGAACAAGGTTCTTCTCTTCGCATCTGGCTAGAAGTTTTCTGAGGTTATCGAGACAACTTTTGAAATTAGATCCATAGACTGAGAAATCATCCATAAAAACTTCCATAAAATCTTCTATCATATCAGTGAAGATAGACATCATGCAGCGTTGGAAGGTAGGAAGTTACACAGGCCAAATGGCATCCGACAGTTGGCGAATGTTCCATAAGTGCATGTGAAGGTTTTCTTGTCATCGGATGAATGGAATTTGCAAAAATCCGGAATATCCGTCAAGAAAACAATAGTATTGATGATTGGCTAATCTTTCCAACATTCGATCGATGAAAGGTAAAGGAAAATGGTCTTTCCGCGTTGTGGAGTTTAGTTTCCTGTAATCGATGCACATACGGTGTCCAGTTTCGGCTGGCAGGAAATCATCGATAGGAATGTTGTCGCCGACTTTTATTCGAGAAAGGTGATCAGCTACGCTGTTATCTACTCCTCTTTTGTCCTTGATTTCCATGTCAAATTCTTGGAGTAGAAGGATCCATCGGATAAGTCGTGGTTTGGCATCTTTCTTCTGCATAAGGTACTTTATTGCTGCGTGATCGGTGTGAACAATAACTTTTGAGCCAACAAGGTAGTTTCAGAATTTCTAAAGCCGCATTACCGACAGCAAGTAATTCCTTCCGTTGTGCCATAATTTATTTGGCGTCGTCCAGAGTTCGGCTTGCATAGTAAATAACATGAAGTTTTTATCTTTACGCTGTCCTAACACTGCTCCTACTGCGAAATCACTTGCATCGCATATAATTTCGAAGGAAGACTCCAATTGGGTGCTTGCACGACGAGAGAAGTTATCAACGCCTTTTTGATTTTGTCAAAAGCTTAATGACATACTGGAGTGAATTTGAATTTAACATCCTTGCAGAGGAGTGTTGTTAGAGGTCTGGCAATTTTGCTGAAATCTTCTATAGACCTTCGATAAAATCCAGCATGCCCAAGAAAACTTCTTATGTCTTTTATGTTAGTTGGTGGAGGTAAACCAGTCATTACTTCTATCTTTGCTCGATCTACTTCAATTCCAGCAGCAGATACCTTGTGTCCAAGAACAATTCCCTCATTAATCATAAAATGACATTTTTCCCAATTTAGAACAAGGTTCTTCTCTTATCTGGCTAGAAGTTTTCTGTGGTTATCGAGACAAATTTTGAAATCAGATCCATAGACTGAGAAATCATCCATAAAAACTTCCATAAAATCTTCTATCATATCAGTGAAGATAGACATCATGCAGCGTTGGAAGGTAGCGGGGGCGTTACACAGGCCAAATGGCATCCGACAGTTGGCGAATGTTCCATAAGTGCATGTGAAGGTTTTCTTGTCATCCGGATGAATTGGAATTTGCAAAAATCCGGAATATCCGTCAAGAAAACAATAGTATTGATGATTGGCTAATCTTTCCAACATTCGATCGATGAAAGGTAAAGGAAAATGGTCTTTCCGCGTTGTGGAGTTTAGTTTCCTGTAATCGATGCACATACGGTGTCCAGTTTCGGCTGGCAGGAAATCATCGATAGGAATGTTGTCGTCGACTTTTATTCGAGAAAGGTGATCAGCTACGCTGTTATCTACTCCTCTTTTGTCCTTGATTTCCATGTCAAATTCTTGGAGTAGAAGGATCCATCGGATAAGTCGTGGTTTGGCATCTTTCTTCTGCATAAGGTACTTTATTGCTGCGTGATCGGTGTGAACAATAACTTTTGAGCCAACAAGGTAGTTTCAGAATTTCTCGAAAGCGTACACGACAGCAAGTAATTCCTTTTCCGTTGTGCCATAATTTATTTGAGCGTCGTCCAGAGTTCGGCTTGCGTAGTAAATAACATGAAGTTTTTTATCTTTACGCTGCCCTAACACTGCTCCTACTGCGAAATCACTTGCATCGCATTATAATTTCAAAGGAAGACTCCAATTGGGTGCTTGCACGACGAGAGAAGTTATCAACGCTTTTGATTTTGTCAAAAGCTTAATGACATTCTGGAGTGAATTTGAATTTAACATCCTTGCAGAGGAGTGTTGTTAGAGGTCTGGCAATTTTGCTGAAATCTTCTATAAACCTTCGATAAAATCCAGCATGCCCAAGAAAACTTCTTATGTCTTTTATGTTAGTTGGTGGAGGTAAACCAGTCATTACTTCTATCTTTGCTCGATCTACTTCAATTCCAGCAGCAGATACCTTGTGTCCAAGAACAATTCCATCATTAATCATAAAATGACATTTTTCCCAATTTAGAACAAGGTTCTTCTCTTCGCATCTGGCTAGAAGTTTTCTGAGGTTATCGAGACAACTTTTGAAATCAGATCCATAGACTGAGAAATCATCCATAAAAACTTCCATAAATTCTTCTATCATATCAGTGAAGATAGACATCATGCAGCGTTGGAAGGTAGCGGGGGCGTTACACAGGCCAAATGGCATCCGACAGTAGGCGAATGTTCCATAAGGGCATGTGAAGGTTTTCTTGTCATCCGGATGAATTGGAATTTGCAAAAATCCGGAATATCCGTCAAGAAAACAATAGTATTGATGATTGGCTAATCTTTCCAACATTCGATCGATGAAAGGTAAAGGAAAATGGTCTTTCCGCGTTGCGGAGTTTAGTTTCCTGTAATCGATGCACATACGGTGTCCAGTTTCGGTGGCAGGAAATAATCGATAGGAATGTTGTCGTCGGCTTTTATCCGAAAGGTGATCAGCTACGCTGTTATCTACTCCTCTTTTGTCCTTGATTTCCATGTCAAATTCTTGGAGTAGAAGGATCCATCGGATAAGTCGTGGTTTGGCATCTTTCTTCTGCATAAGGTACTTTATTGCTGCGTGATCGGTGTGAACAATAACTTTTGAGCCAAGCGTACACGACAGCAAGTAATTCCTTTTCCGTTGTGCCATAATTTATTTGGCGTCGTCCAGAGTTAAACTGCGTAGTAAATAACATGAAGTTTTTATCTTTACGCTGCCCTAACACTGCTCCTACTGCGAAATCACTTGCATCGCACATAATTTCGAAGGAAGACTCCAATTGGGTGCTTGCACGACGAGAGAAGTTATCAACGCCTTTTGATTTTGTCAAAGCTTAATGACATTCTGGAGTGAATTTGAATTTAACATCCTTGCAGAGGAGTGTTGTTAGAGGTCTGGCAATTTTGCTGAAATCTTCTATAAACCTTCGATAAAATCCAGCATGCCCAAGAAAACTTCTTATGTCTTTTATGTTAGTTGGTGGAGGTAAACCAGTCATTACTTCTATCTTTGCTCGATCTACTTCAATTCCAGCAGCAGATACCTTGTGTCCAAGAACAATTCCATCATTAATCATAAAATGACATTTTTCCCAATTTAGAACAAGGTTCTTCTCTTAGCATCTGGCTAGAAGTTTTCTGAGGTTATCGAGACAACTTTTGAAATCAGATCCATAGACTGAGAAATCATCCATAAAACTTCCATAAATTCTTCTATCATATCAGTGAAGATAGACATCATGCAGCGTTGGAAGGTAGCGGGCGTTACAGGCCAAATGGCATCCGACAAGAGGCGAATGTTCCATAAGTGCATGTGAAGGTTTTCTTGTCATCCGGATGAATTGAATTTGCAAAAATCCGAATATCCGTCAAGAAAACAATAGTATTGATGATTGGCTAATCTTTCCAACATTCGATCGATGAAAGGTAAAGGAAAATGGTCTTTCGCGTTGCGGAGTTTAGTTTCCTGTAATCGATGCACATACGGTGTCCAGTTTGGCTGGCAGGAAATCATCGATAGGAATGTTGTCGTCGGCTTTTATCCGAGAAAGGTGATCAGCTACGCTGTTATCTACTCCTCTTTTGTCCTTGATTTCCATGTCAAATTCTTGGAGTAGAAGGATCCATCGGATAAGTCGTGGTTTGGCATCTTTCTTCGCATAAGGTACTTTATTGCTGCGTGATCGGTGTGAACAATAACTTTTGAGCCAACAAGGTAGTTTCAGAATTTCGAAAGCCGCATACCCACAGCAAGTAATTCCTTTCCGTTGTGCCATAATTTATTTGGCGTCGTCCAGAGTTCGGCTTGCGTAGTAAATAACATGAAGTTTTTATCTTTACGCTGCCCTAACACTGCTCCTACTGCGAAATCACTTGCATCGCATAATTTCGAAGGAAGACTCCAATTGGGTGCTTGCACGACGAGAGAAGTTATCAACGCCTTTTTGATTTTGTCAAAAGCTTAATGACATTCTGGAGTGAATTTGAATTTAACATCCTTGCAGAGGAGTGTTGTTAGAGGTCTGGCAATTTTGCTGAATTCTTCTATAAACCTTCGATAAAATCCAGCATGCCCAAGAAAACTTCTTATGTCTTTTATGTTAGTTGGTGGAGGTAAACCAGTCATTACTTCTATCTTTGCTCGATCTACTTCAATTCCAGCAGCAGATACCTTGTGTCCAAGAACAATTCCATCATTAATCATAAAATGACATTTTTCCCAATTTAGAACAAGGTTCTTCTCTTCGCATCTGGCTAGAAGTTTTCTGAGGTTATCGAGACAACTTTTGAAATCAGATCCATAGACTGAGAAATCATCCATAAAAACTTCCATAAATTCTTCTATCATATCAGTGAAGATAGACATCATGCAGCGTTGGAAGGTAGCGGGCGCACAGGCCAAATGGCATCCGACAAGAGGCGAATGTTCCATAAGGGCATGTGAAGGTTTTCTTGTCATCCGGATGAATTGAATTTGCAAAAATCCGAATATCCGTCAAGAAAACAATAGTATTGATGATTGGCTAATCTTTCCAACATTCGATCGATGAAAGGTAAAGGAAAATGGTCTTTCCGCGTTGCGGAGTTTAGTTTCCTGTAATCGATGCACATACGGTGTCCAGTTTCGGTGGCAGGAAATAATCGATAGGAATGTTGTCGTCGGCTTTTATCCGAGAAAGGTGATCAGCTACGCTGTTATCTACTCCTCTTTTGTCCTTGATTTCCATGTCAAATTCTTGGAGTAGAAGGATCCATCGGATAAGTCGTGGTTTGGCATCTTTCTTCTGCATAAGGTACTTTATTGCTGCGTGATCGGTGTGAACAATAACTTTTGAGCCAACAAGGTAGTTTCAGAATTTCTCGAAAGCGTACACGACAGCAAGTAATTCCTTTTCCGTTGTGCCATAATTTATTTGGCGTCGTCCAGAGTTCGAAACTGCGTAGTAAATAACATGAAGTTTTTTATCTTTACGCTGCCCTAACACTGCTCCTACTGCGAAATCACTTGCATCGCACATAATTTCGAAAGGAAGACTCCAATTGGGTGCTTGCACGACGAGAGAAGTTATCAACGCCTTTTTGATTTTGTCAAAAGCTTAATGACATTCTGGAGTGAATTTGAATTTAACATCCTTGCAGAGGAGTGTTGTTAGAGGTCTGGCAATTTTGCTGAAATCTTCTATAAACCTTCGATAAAATCCAGCATGCCCAAGAAAACTTCTTATGTCTTTTATGTTAGTTGGTGGAGGTAAACCAGTCATTACTTCTATCTTTGCTCGATCTACTTCAATTCCAGCAGCAGATACCTTGTGTCCAAGAACAATTCCATCATTAATCATAAAATGACATTTTTCCCAATTTAGAACAAGGTTCTTCTCTTCGCATCTGGCTAGAAGTTTTCTGAGGTTATCGAGACAACTTTTGAAATCAGATCCATAGACTGAGAAATCATCCATAAAAACTTCCATAAATTCTTCTATCATATCAGTGAAGATAGACATCATGCAGCGTTGGAAGGTAGCGGCGTTACACAGGCCAAATGGCATCCGGCGATGGCGAATGTTCCATAAGGGCATGTGAAGGTTTTCTTGTCATCCGGATGAATTGAATTTGCAAAAATCCGAATATCCGTCAAGAAAACAATAGTATTGATGATTGGCTAATCTTTCCAACATTCGATCGATGAAAGGTAAAGGAAAATGGTCTTTCCGCGTTGCGGAGTTTAGTTTCCTGTAATCGATGCACATACGGTGTCCAGTTTGGTGGCAGGAAATAATCGATAGGAATGTTGTCGCCGCTTTTATCCGAGAAAGGTGATCAGCTACGCTGTTATCTACTCCTCTTTTGTCCTTGATTTCCATGTCAAATTCTTGGAGTAGAAGGATCCATCGGATAAGTCGTGGTTTGGCATCTTTCTTCTGCATAAGGTACTTTATTGCTGCGTGATCGGTGTGAACAATAACTTTTGAGCCAAGCGTACACGACAGCAAGTAATTCCTTTTCCGTTGTGCCATAATTTATTTGAGCGTCGTCCAGAGTTCGGCTTGCGTAGTAAATAACATGAAGTTTTTTATCTTTCGCTGCCCTAACACTGCTCCTACTGCGAAATCACTTGCATCGCACATAATTTCGAAAGGAAGACTCCAATTGGGTGCTTGCACGACGAGAGAAGTTATCAACGCCTTTTTGATTTTGTCAAAAGCTTAATGACATTCTGGAGTGAATTTGAATTTAACATCCTTGCAGAGGAGTGTTGTTAGAGGTCTGGCAATTTTGCTTGTGGGAACCTTCAATTCCTTTTCTGAATACACGAGACTGAACTTTTTATCACGTAATGGAGGTGGTTTAAGAGGAAATGGTTTGTTTTCACACACTGTTACGTTGAGCAAAGACACCTAGACGTTCAAGTGAACCGGTGAGTATTTTGGCACCAGGCGAATGTACACACCTCGATCCACCCATGTTTCCACTTTGAATGGTGCATGTAACATGTATGAAGGCTTCAGCGATGTGCAATGACCATACTCTACGCAATGATCTTCTTGCGTACCTTGGTGGACAAGAAACTGTTGAGAGTTACTTGACCAGATTGTTGAATCTATCTTGGAGGGCTGGTTTGTGTTTGTTGTATGGTTTGTGTTGCCACCATCATTCCTTCTCCCTTGGGATTCAATGAAACCTTCATGATCGATGCTTAAGACATCAACTTCATACTTGTCATATATGGGGTCACCATACATCTCGATCTTATGGTTCTCATTTCTTTCAACGAACAGACTCTTGAGTTGGTTCCCCTCCGGTGCTTTGTTTCCTCCTGAGATGTTGGACGCACCCACATGACCATTAGTCACCGTCTCCATCATACACTTCATGGTTGCCTCGAGACTCCTAAAATGTTCCCTCATACAAATCTTCGTCTTTTGGAACTCGTCATGAACTTTACGGAGCATCTCAGATTGCACTTCATGAAAGCCCACCACATCTTGTTGTATTCGTCATACACATGCTCATGAAATGAGGCATGATCATAATAACAATCACAATCATGAACTTGCTGAAACATTTTTTTTTTGATGAAAATGATTTGATACCACAACTAAGTGGTCCGGATCAAATCGATGAAAACAAATCGCAGGATAGAATGCTCTGATACCAATTGTTAGGGGTGAACTTAATCACCCTTTTGATACTTTAGAACACAAGTTGATTTGATGCTAATGAAGACCCCTCCTCAAAGCTAAAGAGGGCTTGTTAGAAAACAAACTAAATAAAACAAAACACAAGTTACTTCAATTTTCTCTCTTTTTCCCATTTAACTCCAACTCACTGTTTAAATACAAAGCTAAAAGAAATAAACTAACTACTACTACTTGAGATGTGGGTGAGCAATACACATCCTCAAATCATGGAAACATAACTCCACTAAATAAAAAGCAAGATAAAAAATAAATAAAACATTTGAAGAATTAAGATGGCTTCATGGAGGGGGCCACGTCATTTACTTCTTCATGTTGTATCTCATCAGTTTATAATATTACACTTTTAAGTATAAATGGAAGACAGAGTGCTTCAGTTTTTCCAAGTTGTTCCATGTTTGCTCTAGATTTCTTCTGATTAAGTAGTGACGAGTCATGTAGTTGTGGAACAACTTAGAAAATTCCATGTACTAACTCGGGGCGTGAAAAAAAGAGAAACACACGACTTTTCCACCAAGGAAATGAGGTGAGGAACAACAACAACAACAAATTGGAGATGAGCCACGTTTGGGCTATTTTTGTGATCGAACTATTTCACAAAAAACATTATCAAAACCCATTTAACAAGATTTGTAACAAAACACGTACATACATACTGTACTATCTTTGCCAACATGTGATGTAAGAGTTGACTAGAAGTGGATAGATCATGGACGGACCGAACTTGATGGCGGGTAAGAACGGAGACAGCTCAATTTATGTCTTATTACCACTCTAGAGACATGTTTCTTGTGTGGATGAATTGAATCAAATCGAAAAACAAAGATTAGAGAAAGTTCTCTGATTTTTATTAATCATTTTTTTTTGTCTCTAAAGGCCAAAGCCACAGCTCTATATATAATGATTCATTCTCAAAGTCAAAACCGGCTTAGGATGATCATTCCAAATCTAGAAAAGAAAACGAAAATCAATAAGCAAATTAAAAGAAATAACAAGAAACAAAGAAAAAAAAACTTTGGTAAGTTGTCACGGTTGAGGTGGTGTAGATGCTGATGCATCAGAACTGAACCCTTTGGACAAAAATAATAATGTGAGAATCGTTACTAACTACATCTTTTTGGTCTAATAGCCTATGTAGATATATGTATATAGATTTACCAGTGTCATGGAGATTCTACGTACCAAACGGTCGAGCAAGTGAATGCTCCAGCGTCCATTTTGGTTCTATAACACTATATCCTATGGTTCTAAGCTTTTTTTTAACAGAAGTTATCCTTTGAAAAAAAAAAAATAAATCCTTTGTATTAGTTATGGGCTAGGTATAATCAACTAATTAAAACAAACATATTTTGTTTGAACTATTTGATCTAGATGGTTTACTGAGTGATATATGTTTGTTTCCATTAATTGTCGCTTTGAAAGTATCATCTAAAACGTACAAATAAAACCTCTCTTTTGTGGAGACAACGACTTGGAGATATAGAGAGACTCAGATCTGTTGTAATTTGAGTGTTCTTCTTGAGGTTTATGTCGAGATCAAGAGAGAACAAAGTGAGAGAGAGAGAGGTCGGCCATTGGCCTTTAGGTTTTGTGTAAACTTCAATCTTATTATCAATGAGATGAAAGATACAAGTATATATATATCGGACCAAGACATGATATGGTCGATATTATGTGAAACAATAAAGGGAGAGAATCTAGGAGATAATAATAAATCATAACAGAAATGGCGGCCACAATGAGAAGCTTGGACCGTCCGGTTTGCGCCTTGGTCCGTCTGGTTTGGCTAAACCAGATGTGGCCGGTTATGAGCATTCCTAAACCAACAGGTTTACAACACTCCCCCTGAATGCCATAACCATCTAGAGTTTGTAATGCGTTTGGTATACTGCCTCGTTAAAACCTCTCCATGGTAAACCCAAAACCCAATGTGGTAAAAAAGGGAAGCCATGGACAGGGAAAAGAGTACAGCCGCATTACTCCCCCTGAAGTGAACCTCCGTATATGCTCTTGAGGTTGGCGCATGAGTAGACTGATGGGAACTTCATGGAAGCCATGTAATGTGCACGTCCTGAACTGATAGGCTGATCTTCATGGACGTGGAACTGATGTGGAAATGGTGAAGAGGCCGGTTGACATGTCTTTGGTTGGGCTTGCACTTCTTGAACTCGTCCATCTCATGGACTGTACCATCACGTGTAGAAGCTGCTAATGATGAATCTCCATCCAGCTTCCATGGTGAAACAAGGACTCGGACTTCTTCATCACTTTTCCAATGTGAGCATATAACTTGTTTGAGATTCATCCATGTATGGATCCTGTGTCATAATCAAAAACAAAAGCAAATACCAAGCAAACATCTCTATGGGTTTGGTTAGTATAAAATAATTTCAAACATGACATTTGAAAAGATATTTCAATCCTGTCCCATTGCTTTGTCAATGGACGAGTATGGATTTATTTCCAATGCCTCATGGTCTGATCATTTAACATATATGATCATATTGCATTTTGCAGTCGTTTAGTCGTATAGACTTAACTATGGTTTCACTTGTGAGTATTTACATCCGGATGTGTCCAGAGACATATGTCTTTGTCCAACCTAGGATCAAAGGATCCGTGACCTATCTCAGATGGTCTTATGACCGTGTCCTTCCTTTGGGCTAAAGGGGTCGGTACTTGGACTGAGTGAAAACCATTCGACCATGGGTCTTACATTGGCTTGTATCCGGACTAAGGTACAACTTCTTTGTCCTTCATGTGACTTAATGAGTCTATGTCCGGATCTAGGGACTATGGGACTATGTTACCATACAATGGGGCGAGCCATATTAATATAGTCCCAAACAAACTTTGTTTGTCCCAAACTTATTCTTTCCCAAAACATTCATTTTTAATGCTTTCTTTGGTAGTCTTTTGGGAAGTGTCTCCAGAGGTTCCCAGGATATTTTCTTTAGATCAAAATATTCTTGTATACTCTAGTTCTCGAGAACTTTTGTTGTATTTAGACAACTCTATACCCTCTGAGACTTCTATATTATCCAGTGGACTTGTATAATCAGGCGGTTTACATCCTTGAACCGCAAGTATAAGTTTCTTTCTTATGTGCCAGACTGATCTAGGAATCTCAATGTGTGTTGCATCCACCATAAGGAGCTTATCTCCTTATATTTGATTCCTGGTCTTTATGAGTATCCTTGTGCACATGACCATGCTTAATATCACTCATATGGTCGTGCCATTCATTAGGTATCTCGCCATAGAAATTTCTTTCACAAAGACTCTTTTCTGTCCAACTGGTTTAGCATCTAGAGGTGTCCGTACTTATGGGACCTATCCTCTCTTAACTCCACGTCTACTTTCTTATTTGATCTTAATCACATATGTTTGAATGCATTCATATGGACGTGGGTTTGTGATCCTCATTGATCTTATGACCTCAAGTGCTACATTGCGCATAGTGTATTGCTTATCTCGAGTACTCGTTTGTTCCTTCTTGAGTCCTAGACATGACATAACTTTATTGAGGTTTCATTGTGACCTTCAATACCCTGAAGCTTGGCGTCCCAAGCATCATTAGGTACCTTAGGTACAACCATATCTTATGGTTCCTCATCCATGGCCATGGCTTTTAAGTTTTGTACATCTTGTGATTGATGATGTCTAGGAGTCCCTCATCCACGGATTTGCACCTTACTTTAATATCCGAGGGATCTTATCTTTAGGACTTATAGGTCTAACATGTTTTAGACACAGTAGCAACTTGATTGTGTTCTATTGAACATCAATTCGAATTTGGTGCATTTATAGCTGGTATAGATGACTTAGTCATTCTATTCGGGTCAGGAATCTGGCAATTGTATTAAGCTAGCTTTTGCATAAACTTTATGGACTTCTAGAATTCATTCTAGAGTCTGAGGATCTTGCCAATATAAGGATGTTTTGATTCCATATAATTTTCTATTATCCAGCTTCCCCGTAATGTTGGATGTTCGGATTCACTGAGGTGACTATCCGTGTACCTGGCCTTTAAACAACTTGTCCGTGGACGGCTCAAGGTACTTAGAAACGTGGGGAACTTATATCATATCCAACATCTATTCCCATCCTCTCATCTTATATTTCTGTGGTGGGGCGATAGAAATTATAAGTGGCACTTCTTTATGTGCTAAGATGAGGTGTGTCTGGCCTTTGACCCGATTCAGTCAATGGGATGGGTATCAATGTTCACTTCTGTGTGTATGTCCATGTAGAATAAAAGGTTATTCTGATTCTTCCCCATGGACATATCATACTCTTTGAGTGATTAGGGTGTGAACATATCAAGACATATAGTCTTAGGCATTGGTGAGGGAATTCTTTTCCTTCTTTCGTTTACTTCTTTTCTATTCTCGTCCTTTCATTGTGAATGGCCACGTCCACATTGAATCATGAGATGTTTTATACATTCTCCATGATCATATAATGTTTATCAAACCCTTTGGGACGTGAGCACTTTGATCTATATTCAATTGGACGTAAAGAAGTAACACGTTTTCCTTTATCCTTGGTTTAATCCGAATGGGATAAGTCTATCTTTGTTCTTGTGAACTCTCTGATTTTTCAATATTGTGTATGTCCATGTTTCATGGAGTGATTAACACTTACCCCCATGGACATATCGTGAGTTCACTTAGCTTTTACCAAGACTTGAAGTCTTTGTCCTCATACAATCTTCTTTGGACGGTTTTCTTTAGGGAAAACACTTTGTTTCTTTTCATGAAACTATCCATTCATCAATTCTTAAGTTTTCACTTATAAGAATGAGTATTGTACACGTCCTCTCTTTGTGTACATAGCCTCAAATGTGGATATCATGCACACGACCTCTATGTTGTACACGTCCTCTCTTTGTGTACCTTTTGAGGCAATAGGGTATATGGTCGTGGCTTTAGATTGTATGGCTTGATCTTATAAGATCATATTCTGTTCTTGAGGAACAAGAATGGACATTTTTATTTTAGAAATAAAAGCTTTCATTACTTCAAAGATAGTAAAACAAGGAAGTGAATGATGTTAAGGGAAAACAGGAAGGAATGAAATAACTAAGAACATTAAGGACTTGATGTCGAGTCATCATGGTTTATTCCATGTGATAATCTATTCTCTTATGATTTGCTGGATCATCCTTTCTTGTGATCCATCCGACCACACTTGTCATGATCCATGAGAATATCTTTTTCAATTTTCCTTCATCTTTCCGAACCATCTTAGCCTTTCTTTCAAAGCTTTGCTAATAAATAGCAGTTAGATGCTTAGGAGTTCTGCATCTCTAAGTCATATGGTTGTCCATTCCACAATTATTGCACGTCTTAGACCATCCCCCACGTCCATATCCTCTCTTGACACGGTTGGTTTCTAAGTCAGGCCTTTCGGCTGGTAGTGCATTGGCTGGTGGTAATGGAGTTTGACTCGTAAACTCTCTTTCACTACTGTCCATTAGCAATTCATGATTTTGCTCAGCTTGCAACAATCTTGCTATTGGAACCATACAGGTAGTGAAGCCCATTACTCTTTATTGTTGTTGTAACAACAAGTTTCATTTCGAAAACTATTTTGAGTAGGGCAAAGTCATATTCTTCCATAGACTTATAGTCTCGGAATCTGAGTTTTATCCATCCTGTAGAGCTTTGGTATGTATCTCCTCTTGGAGACAATTTCTATTTACTAGATCTGTCCAAAGCTCTGAGGGATTATTGGTCGGATATAGACTTTTGAGTTTCACAAGGGTGATGGCGGATTTTCAGGAGTTCCATGCTATCATCTCTGATGCATTCGTTGAGTTTATCAGACTCAAGTATGGTCTTAAGACCTTGTGCCCATTGGACACATTGATGGTAGTTTTCTCCTGAGAATATGATGGAGGAATTCGACATCTGGAAGTTTTAGTATTTCTAAAGTTAGATCTTAGTGATATGTTCTGAGGAACAGATTTTAGAAATCCAGTTATGAATCTGGACGACATAGGGGTTTGATTCATTCGGATTTAATAGCCGGATAAGGCTAGACCGCAAGACAAAAGGTGGATAAGGTCCATGCCCCAAAACATGGCCGGATCAAAGGGTCATCCGCAAATGTTTTCATATCTTGTCCGTCTCAAAATAATGAGAATAAAAATCGGTTTAAGACAAGTCTTTAAAACCAATCGGATGGACAATCGCATGGTCCGGCTGTACCTTGCGGTACGCGTCATGGACTTATGCGGAACATGGCCTGGCTGTACCATGCGGTACGCTCTATCGGCCTGTTCGGGAGATTGCCTAGCCGTACCTTGCGGTACGCATCATCGGCTAGTGCGGACGATCGGGTGATCGGGTGATCGGGTGATCGGCTAATCGGGTAGCGGAACGCGGTACGCGGCTTTGCCGATCGGATGATCGGGTAGCGGTACATGCGGTACGCATTATTGGCTGATCGAACGATGGTCTTAGCCGCACGTTAGGTGGGCTTTATTGACCGAGATGGACATGGCTTAAGCGCGCCTATAGGGCGAGCATTATTAGCCTATAGGGGAATGACCTAGCTGCACCATTATGGTGAGCGTCCACGGTCTATACGGGTGATGGCCTAGATGCACTTATTATGTGCTCATCATTGGCCGAGCTGAGAGGTGACCTAGCCGCATACATGTGCGCGCATCATCGGTCTATCCGAATGATGGGTTAGCCGCACCTTTATGTGCGGGTCATTACCCGGAACCGGACATAGCCTAGCCGCACGTCATATGTGCGCATCATCGGCTGTCCGAACAAGGACCTAGCCGTACTCATCTAGTAGGCATCATTGGTCCATCCGCGGATCATAGTCTAGCCGCACTAAGGGCGCGCATCATCGACTACCGCGGGTCATGTATGAGAGGGCATTGTCCTTAAGGTTGTGCGGACATCACTTGTCCCTTACCAACCAAGGTCATGCGGTTCTCATACAAGACATATAAAAACTTTTGAAATCGGTTTTGATCAAATTCGGTTTTAATCTTATAAACTTTTATAGATTTAATAAAATATAAACCGGTTCAAAATAAATCTAGCAACCTAGTGCTTTTGATTTTAAATCTTAAATAAAAACAAGTTTTAATCTAAAAAATCAAACCGCAAACCTCAAGACAAACTTTATAAAATCGGATTTAGCATTTAAAAACTTTGAGACTAAGATTCATTAATCCGCAAATAAAAGATTAAGTCTTGATGATTTACCTTCACCTTTGGCTGATTTGATCCTTGGCTTCTTCTCTTTTAGAAACCTTAAACAATTAACCAAAAGAAGAAACAAATTTTGGTTAGACCTAAGAATTAAAAACAAATCAAACTTAAAAAATAAAAATAGGCGGCTTAGGGTTTGTTTATGTTCTTGACGGCGCGGCTTGTATCAAGCAGTGAGAGCGCGTCTGATCCCGGATCGAGGTGCTGTCTGCGTCTCTGGATTCTACTCGTCAAGAGCTTCAGATTGATAGGTTATTCGTCGCCTAGTTCCTTACGGTTGGAGAGAAACTCGTCGTTGAAGTTGCGCCCGGGATTAGGGTTTTCCAAAGTAAGATCGACGGCGGCGGGTATTGATGCTGCGCTTGACGGCGCGTCTGTGCTCCGATCGGTGATCTGTTGGTGACAACTTGTTCTTCTCGTCCAGGGCTTCACGTGGATAGCTTGATCGCCTTCTGGCTCCACACGGATTGAAAGATACGGCCGGTTGAAGTTGCGGACAAAATTAGGGTTTTGTTGCAAGTCGACGGCGCGTATTGAAACTGAGATTGTGGACGCGTCTGAGATCGGATGAAGGCGAGGCCGGCGGCGTTGGATTCGTCTCGTCGAGAGCTTCAATTTGGTATGTGGCTCGTCGTCTGAATCTACACGGTTCGAGAGATAGAGCCGTCTGAAGGTGGCGCCGAATTAGGGTTCTAGGGTAGCTCGGGTGTAGATCTATCGTGCTGATAACGTGTTGTAATTTGAGTGTTCTTCTTGAGGTTTATGTCGAGATCAAGAGAGAACAAAGTGAGAGAGAGAGAGGTCGGCCATTGGCCTTTAGGTTTTGTGTAAACTTCAATCTTATTATCAATGAGATGAAAGATACAAGTATATATATATCGGACCAAGACATGATATGGTCGATATTATGTGAAACAATAAAGGGAGAGAATCTAGGAGATAATAATAAATCATAACAGAAATGGCGGCCACAATGAGAAGCTTGGACCGTCCGGTTTGCGCCTTGGTCCGTCCGGTTTGGCTAAACCAGATGTGGCCGGTTATGAGCATTCCTAAACCAACAGGTTTACAACAAGATCTAGGTTTTCAGAGTGGTCGACTCAGGTGGCTCACATAGCACCGGAGTCGGGTTTCGTGGCTCTAGCTCATGGTTGTTTCGTTCCTGTTGTTGTTTTGTGAAGGTGTGGTATGGATCTGATTTGCTTGAGAGGTGTGAAGATTCCGGCGTGAAGGAGCGTGGCAGCGCGTGGAGAGCATTTTCAGCATCCGGTGGTTAGGAAGTGGTTTCGTCTAGAAAATGAAGTCGTGTGTGCGTTGTTTTCGCCGTTATCAGAGTTTGGTACTCTTTGAACCCCTAGATCTACTCTTTCTTCCTCCGGTCTGGTGGTTAGTTAGTTTGTGTTCATGGTTCCTTCTAGTCTGGGCATTATCCTTCTTCTAGTGGGTTTCAGATCATCTATCACCTTCATATGTGTCTCGTCCTTAGGTTGTGTTCAGTTTCTGTTTTGGTCCTCTCGTCTGCGGTAGAATCTGATTAATCTTGCTTGGAGTGTAGAGTTTATCTTAGTTGGTCATTGATTCAGCTACGGTGTAGCAGCGTCACAGTGGTGTGGGATGAGCAGTTGTTAGGTATTGTTGTCAAGAAGAAGCTGGTTTCAGGTCACCTCTCCATCTCCCTGCTGCTAAGGGTCCTTCTCTCTTCCCTTGAATAAGTTTGGTTTCCTGGTCTGTCTTTGGTCTTTGTTTATCCTCGGTGGCTTCTATGGATTGAAGCAGTATAAAGAGGTTGAGGCTTTGAAGCGTCCAGATGAAGGGTTTGTTGAGTAAGGGGTTTATTTCGGGTGTTGTTTCTTTATGGGTGTTGTTTTGGTTTCTCAAGGTAGTTTGTGTGTGATCATCGTGAACGAGTGGTTCAGATGAGGGTGCTGCTATTCTTCATGAAGTCCTCTGCGGTGCGTGCTGTCTTGCTCAGTTCGTAGCAAGGAATCCGGCTAATCGTAGTCAGTTAAGCTATAATTCTATTACTTCTTGTTAGGTTGTTGTCTGTATTCTCTTAGTTTCGTGCAAGGTGTCTTAGTTTATTTAATCTGTTTAGTTGCTCATGTCCTATCCTTTGAGCTTAAGTCTCCCAATGTTGGGATTTGGTTTCCGGAGATCGTTATGTGTTATGCCGGCCTAAGTGTTTCACCGTGTATTCTTCAATGTTATCAATGAAAATCTTCAGATGGAAAAAAAAACACGTACAAATAAAAATATCAAAAATTATGTAAATTTAATTAAATATACCAGAAAAGATGACCAACTTTCAACACATTAATCCATGATATCTTGACACATATCACTATTCTATACTTTAATGAATATAATGAACCTGACTTTAACTTTGAAAAGTTACCCACATAGACTGTGGTTTCCGTAAACTTTAATATCCATCCGTATTTCCTTAAATTGCACCAATCGTGTTATTGTTATCACTTCTCGATTCCACTTTTTGTTAGGAATAGATTGCAAACGTTGGACACACATATATACGCATATAAAATATCTCTATATATGCACATGTATAGTTATCAGTTTCTTCATGGTTCATTTGACAGAATCTGAACTTTATGCAACAATTTAGCTCACACACAATGGAGAGACAACAAGAAGGTACAAAACCTTGATCTGGTGAGGAGATAAGAGACATAGGACAATTAGAACCATGACTCTGTTTCTTATAGAACACCCATATCGATAAGAATATCTCAAAGACTTTTAACAGTGATTATAATAAAAAATATTAATTAAATATGTTTTGAGTATCTTAACTTTTAAAAAGTTACCTATTGTTTTTTTTTCATTTAGCCAATTTGTGAGATGTTGTCAATAAAAATGTTCTTAGGTTTACACTTTTTGCTTGTTATAAAAAGAAGCTTAGTGATATGGTTTTATATATTATATTTTATATCTATGCATGTTTGACGTGGACAGACATCATATGTTATCTGAATCTTTTTGATTCAAATAAGAAATTGATAGAAGTAAGATATGTATAAGATATATTCTAGCTAGAGTCAATATTAGACCGTCGTATAGTCATAAGCTATCCAATTTTGTGGTCACATGAGGTAACCCACATTTATTTTGTCACCTAATTGAGTTCCATTTTATCTGAATATCTTTTCTAAGTTTTGGCAAATATTATTTTCGACATTTAAGTTTTATCGTCGTTTTGTTTGTGTTTGTATATGATGTGCGTAGGCCTGGGTATTTTAACCTGGACCTGAAAATCTGAACCGGAACCGACCCGAAAATACCCGATCCAAAACCGAACCGAAAGTATACAAATATCTATTGGGTCCAAAAAAAATTTATCCGAAAGAGCCGGAACCGAAAAGAACCGATCCGAATAGACCCGGACCCGAAAAGAACCAAACCCGAATAGACTCGACCTAATAAGATCCGATCTATATCCAACTTATAAACATTATATCCAAAGCTATGATTGTTTATATTCTGTTTTATATATTTTATTTTATGATTTAGTTAAAATATCTTTTTATTAACAATCTTTATTATTATTTTGTAACATCTTAAGTAATATAAAGTTTTAAATGTAAAATCTAGAGTTAAAAAAGTTTTATTTTAATTATTAATAGTTTATTTTAAGTTATTTTGTAAAATTCTAGATATATATGACAAATGTTGACTAAATTTGATGGAATTTGAGTATTTCATTTCCTTTTTAGATTCTAAATACCCAAATCCGACCCGGACCCGCTATGGACCCGAAAATTATGGGTATTTTAGTTATAGATCCAAACCGACCCGAACCAAAAATTTTTACAAATACCTATTGGGTCCAAATGTCTAGGAACCGAAGGACCCGGACTAAAAAAAAACGACCCGAACCCGACTCGAAGACCCGAACGTGCAAATGCGATACCTTAGCCGTTAGTTTTCAAAGTCATGCCACTAACTGTGGTAGATGATGATTAAAAAGTTCTTAACGAAACCCCATCATTTTTACAAGTTCTGTTATATTATTTGGTTGTATTATTATTGTTGTTATTTTAAAGGGTTTTCTTTTGAAAATTAAGAATTTATTTTTATAAATATATATATCAATACTATTAAAACATAAGCATTTTTATCTACTTACAAATACTCTAGGTTAGACCATTATATTTATCTAACTTCTTATTATTTCTCCAACATTTAGCTTAGTTATTATTAAATACATATCATATCTAACCAATTATTTTAATATTTCAAATTACGGTATCTAAAAAGATATGCTTAAGTATTTTTTTTTAAATTAAATTTTTAATAATATCCTTTAATACCTTTTATTTAAATTGTAAATATACATTTCTTTTTAATATTTAATTTTAAATAATAAAAATCATAATTAATATTAACAATAATTAAAAACAAATATTAATTCATTTTCATTTATATAATAAGAAATAATATTTCTATAATATTTATATATACATAATTTATTTAAAAAATATTAAAGTAAGATATATAAACTAATAATAATTTCATATCTTAATATATATATATATAAATTAGAATATTAAATAATAATTTAATATATTTATCAAGTATGAGACGGGTTGAATGACAATAGTTAATCTATTTAATAATGCTGACAAAAATATAATAGTAAAATAAAATTTTACCAATATAAAAATTTAAAAATAAATTTGTACTAGAATTTAAAGTTTTAAAATATAATTAAAATTAATATGAGGCGGTTATATAAATGAATTGTCTTATTTTCATATAAATATATTCATGTTAATTTTAGTTTAATTATATATACCTTACAAAAATTGTTTTATAAAAAATACATATGTATAAAATTTATAATTTCAATAAATAAGTTTTTGAAGAAAATTAATACCGGCTTTTACCCGCGGGTCAAAATCCAATAATACAAACTATTGTTAGATATAAAATAAAAATATATAATAAAATTAAAATTTTAAAGATGTTAAAGTGTAATATGACACTTAAATAATATTTATATTTAAGTGTCTAATATGAATAATGAAACTAAATTTAAATAAACTAAAGACAAAAACATCGAAAAAATTTCTAATAACATGTAAACATTAAAAGTAAACTAAATAAATAAATAAACAAACGATTATATTTATTTTGAACTTAAATCACTATTTCTACTTTGTATGTATCCCCTCAAATATTGATCAATTACGCTTACAATAAAATGAAAGGGCCTTAAGCCCAAACATACAAAAAATTCAAACCCATCCCATATACCCTTTCACCCCAGAATTTGCCCACATTCAGAAGATAAGATTACAAGAGAAACACGTTGTTAACTAGAGATGAAAGTCTGAAAGCATGATCACCACGTGTCCTATGATGTGGCAAAGACTTGTCGGGATTCGAAGGAGGATGCCACCGGTGGTATCGCCGGAGAGTCTGCCGGACCGATAACCCTCAAAAACTTTCTTCGAGGAGGTTGAATCGCTTGACCACTCTTCCTTTCCGAGTTCAACGTCGATCTTTTAGGGTTCATCATCTACTCGCAAGAGTTAGACTGTATAACGCTGGTGACATTGTTGTTTATGTGTGGGGGAGATTCTACTAATATTGTTTTTTAGTTAGCTAAAAAAAAGATCCGAATAGACGATTGCTCAGCATATCGACCGATGAGACCAGCTCGATATCGATCGACAACACTTCATCAACAACGATCGATTGTCGCTTCATTGTGTCACACGATTGTTCTAGCCATCAACCGATGAAACCATGTTGATATGTTTCAACAACACTTCAGCAACAACGATCGATTGTCACTTCATTGTGTCGATCAACAGCGAGCAGGTTATCGTTCTAACTTGTTACATTGAGTACTTATGATTTATGTTTTCACCATAACTTTGACTGGATATACACTGGGGACAGTGTAATTTAAGTATGGGAGAATGTTTACTGATATCTAGTTTATTGTGAGTCTTATAAAATGTTTTTCAAAAAGTTTTTATTGAGTCTAGAAGGGGATGATGAACTTTTTCAATCTTTACTTAGTATCTAACAAATATCTAGCACCATTCTTAGATTTGTTGACTGCAGAATGTACTAGAGATACTAAAGCGGATCACCTGTCAACTATGACCACACTTGCTGAGAATGTTTGGAGGAACCAAAGCTGACCTCCAACCTAATTTGAGTTTACTGTTTATCTTGGGGCTTGGTATACAAGGGATCGGATTCCTCCTACAAGTTTGGAAGGTAAAAGTGTTGATAGTTTCCCCTCTCTCTCTCCTTCAGATTTTTAAAGAATTCAAACAGATTCTGGTGGCTACAACCATTAAAGTTTGATTCAATAAAAAATTCTAGAGAGATCAAAAAGGTATTTGAACACGCTTTGGTGGCTACAACCATTAAAGTTTGATTCATAAAGAATCCTAGAGAATTCAAACAGGATTTGATGACTACAACCATTAAAGTTTTATTCATAAGGAATTCTAAAAAGAGATAAAGGTCAGAAAGAAGTGAACAGGACCTGGTGGCGGAAACCATCAGAGCTTGATTCATGGAAGCCTGTCTTTTACCTCAGTCAATGTAAAGTATAAATGATACCCTGCAAAGGAAGCGGACATTGACTGAGAGAAGTAAGAGAGTGAGGGAGAAAAGGAACTTTTGTTGAGAGGAGACTACCTACTGGTCCAGATACTTGTTTGAGTAAGAACCCATGTGTCCCTCGATCGATACTCCCAAGGTAAAGGGTACACATTTATTTTATGCAAAAAATGAGGTTAGTAGAGGGGTTAGTCAGACATAATTTGCTAAGTTGATGGCTAGATGAATTTGATTGCTAAGCTAGAATATGGTATATAAAGTACTTCTAAAGTTAGTAGATATTTGATGTGGCTTGCAACATTGTAGAGGTGATGATTCTAGGTTTAAATATTGTGTGAGTCTCTGTTGTTTTCAAACCTCTTTCAGAGAGACTGCCCGTTTGTTTTGCTGATATACCATGGATTTGACCCATTTTAACCCATGGTATATAGGTGTTTTAAGATATGTTTATTATGTTTTGGAGTTTTTTTTAGAGTATTTATAGGTTCATGTACGTTTTGGAGGAAAGTGGTGATTTTGGTGCCTTTTGGAGCATTTGAGTGTAGAACTGCACAGACGCATCAGATTTTTAGATATAGATGGAGACCTTTACGTGAGGCGATTGAGATGATTTTATTTACACAAGATATATATTTTAGTTAGCTTTCCAATGCCGCCAGTTACAGGTCAATCCAACGGTTAGATCAGAAGTTATGCCCGTTTTATTGAAGAGTGGTCCGTCTGCCTCGCGAGAGGAAGCTGTCGAGAAGAGGAACGTATGTCGATCGATGCAGCACTCTTGACATCGATCGACAGGGATTCCAGAATGCCGGCCGAGTATATTTTATGACCGACTGAAGTCCAGAAGCAACCACAAATTATCAGAATACCCTTGGACGACCTAAAATCCTATTTATTTTATTTCCAAGCCATTGTTGACGGCTACGTTATCTAAGTTTTATTCTACTGTTCTTTCTTAGTTTTAGGGTTGGAGAGAAGAGAGGCACTACAAGAAATCTGAGTATTAATAGCAGAACATTATAACGTTTTTTCGATTGTGATATGTTAAGTTGGTCCGAATTTAATTCTGCAAACACCTTTTCAAAACATAGTATACATTGCACTTTTAGTTTTGAAACGCTATGCATAACTAAAACGGGAAAATAATTGATTTTTCTTCTCACCCTTATTTCATTTTCCCCCTCACCCTTATTTCATTTTCCCTCTTACTCTACTTTATTTGCCTCCAAAAATCTTAAACCCAATACCCTAAACCCTAAACTCTATAACCAAAATTTTAAACACAACCTCTAAACTCAAAATAAAAAATTTTAACTTGATATTTTAACATCAAATCTTATATTTAACTTCAAATCTTAAATATATATGCAAAATTAATATTTTCAAAAATTAATCTCAAATCTTAAATCAACACCCCTAATTCTAAATTCAAACTTCAAAAATCTAATATTTTAACAACAAATCTAAAAATTAACCTAAAATATTAAAAATCAACTCAAAATTTATTTCTTTTTCAAAAATTAATCTCAAATATCAATACCTTAAACCTTTAGCTAGGGGTGTCAAAATTGGTAAACCAACCCTAACCAATCCATACCCAAATGGGTTGAGCAGTTTATGGATCATGAGTTAACCAAACTTATTAACTAAATGGATTGGGTTAAACCATTACCCATATAAATTAATGAGTTGATGGTTTTAATGGGTTGACCCATTAATAATGCTATTAATAGACATAATTTAAGAATATTTACCATATAACAATAAGATTAACATCAAATTATTATCATTTAATAACAAAAATGCTAATTAGAAATTAGCAAATTATATACTGTTTTTTTCAAATTATATAATGTTTTTTTTTAAATTCACAATCTAAGACAATCTGTTATAGATGTCAATCACTTGTACTATGCCCGTTTCCACTTCTCCAAATTTTTCTGGAACATGGAAATGAATGCAGTGAATTGAAGGGGAATGAAGCATGTATGCCAGTTATGGTGCATGATTGCAACTAGAAAGCTGATTGAAATAATGTACGTGCTACGGTGCTACCCTATTGGACTTTGACAAAGCCTAGTTGAAATCCATTAATGGGCAGAGTTTAAGTTGTCGGTAAACAGAAGAAATCAGTGATTCGAAAGGGATGATGGATGCCGTGATCGATGATAAGATCTTGTGAGATCGAGAAAGAGATATAAGATCTTATGAGATCGAGAAAGAGAAATAAGTCTCGTGAGAAAAAAAAATGAGAGAGACAAGATAAGATAAGAGTAGTGCGACAGAAAAAAAAAATTGGGTTGGATTGGGTAATCCATAGACCCATTTTGATCCAAACCAATATTGATCCAACTCACTAAACCCACTAACCCATAAAAACCATTTATCCATTAACATCCAAATTGTTAAACCATTAGGATTATGGATTGGTTTGGTTTGGGTCAATCCAAAAATATCTAACCATTTTGACACTCCTACCTTTAACCCTATACTCTAACCTCTATTCTAAACTCATAACTTTGAATTTAAACTCTAAATTAAAAAATTTCAAACTTAAATCTAATTCTTAAAATAAATTCAAACTTACTTTCAAACTTTAACTTAAAATCTTAAATCAATATTCTCAAACCTTTAATCCTCAAACCCTATATATATATACATCATACCCTATATTAATCACATACCTTAAACTCTAACTAGAAGTCTTAAAACTTTAAAACTTTTATTATTTAGCTTTAAAGCTTAAATTGCTTATAAAAGTGAAATCTTAAATCTTAATTTTACCCTAAACACCAAACCACACTTGAAAGTCTTATACTTTGTATGATAAATCTTAATTTCAAATTTTATAAAAAAAATTTCATCAACTCTAAACTATATTTCTTCATCCAAATATCAATTACAAAATTTAATTTTTAAAATTATAAACTTAAGTCGAAATTTTTAAATTGTGAATTCTTAAATTTAAATGTTTTCTCAAAATAAGTTTACTTACAAAAATATATCATAACTATTTTATATATTAAACTAAAAAAATAGAAAACAATATTGTTTAAAAAAGAATAAGAAAAAAAATCGGATTGGTCAACATAAAGTAGCCAATCAGATACAAAGGCGAGGATCATGCTTTATGAAATTACAGCCATTGATTAAAAATTTTGAAGGATCCAGATTCATCTTGCTTCTTCCTCTCTCTCTCTCGTGTCTTTTGTTCGAGATTCATCCAATTTTTGCAAGGGTTACAGACTCACCACCTAACCTTGTCCATTGTCTCTATCTCTCATTCCATCTCTACACAACACTACAGATCCATGTATATTATGGTCACCTTTCTCAACCTCTGCTCAAGCTTGCCACACGTCTTCTCGTCACGCGAATCTCGACCTACCGCCGAGCTCTCCATCTTCGCCGTCGCCATTCTATCTCCATTAGTCGAAGAAATCAGAGCAATCGCCGAGCTGCCATGGCGTAACCTTAAAACGGAAATCGTTTCTTGTACGAGTAACACCTCGTCATCTCATTCAAACTATTGCAGTCTATTTTGAGTGGACACAAATTGCTAAGTAAGGTCTTGTTTTGATGTGAACGTTATGCATACGAGATTTTATTCTTACCAGATTTTGAATCTGTTTGTGTTTCAGAGATTTGATAAATTTCGTTATTTGCTTGTTTTGTTTTCTAGTTCAAAGCTGCTATGTAAGCACATCAATGGACGACTTCCTCAATAAACTCGGTCTGTGATTTTAGAAGCATATCAGTAGAGAAACTCTGGCTAAGGAGAATGGCGTAGAGGAAGCAATGAAGAAGAATAAAAAGAAAAAGAAGAATAAGAAGGAGCTTGAGTGCGGCTGAGATCAAAGAAGAACGTGGTGTCGTGGGCCTGGTGGCTGTATTAGGTTTAGATGGGTTTAGTTTTAGTAAAACGGTTTAGTTAGGTTAGTTAATAAACTAATTTGTAATTGTAAACCATGTAAACCAAATTTCAATTTGTAAAAATATCCATTTATAAACTGATTTAATTATAAATTAATTTCTAATTTATGTTTCTAATTTTAAACAATTAAATTTAAAAATATATATGACATGGGATCTATATCGGAAGTCGAATGCTATATTAAAATATTTATATAACAAAACGGAAATCGCTATCTAAGTAAAATATGCTGTAGCAGAAGCACAAAACGCTATCATAAGTGGCAGACATATTATCGCGGCCGATGATACATCGTACCTAATATCGCTATGGTAGCGTTAGATAGCGTTTTTCCAGTGCAATAAATACTCGATTTTCTTGTAGTGAGGAACTCTTTCAGAGTCCTCTTGGAACTCCATTGGTTTTGGTTTTATTTATATTTATATTGTTCATCTATTCATCTATGATTTCTCTGACAACTATAGTTGCTTGAATAGATCCACCTGTTAGGTTTAGGGTTAAGATAGGTTATGTGGGATTAGCCCCAAATATAGAATTTCTAAATTGTTAGATATTCATCAATAGAATGTTCTTATTCCTTGTGTTCTAAAGTCATGAACTAGAACCCTGATCTTAGAATCATTAGGTACAATTGCTAACGCTTGGTCTTTTCTCTGAACTGAATTCTATTGAGCTAGGATTGCTAGAAACATATGAAAGTTGATTTAGGAACCCTAGTGAACATATATTCAACCCGATTGTAAAGCTTGCTAGAAGTGATATCGATCGATAGATTGGATTATCGATCGATATTGTGAAAGGTGTATCGATCGATATTCTTATAGATAATCGATCGACACTTTCTTGTGATCAATAAACGAATGTTGAGATCCAAGATCTAGATATTAGACTGTCTATACAACGGAAGTTGTTAGATTTGTACTCCCAGTTGAGTTTTGTAATATCTTGGAAGTAACAATTAGCCTCTATATCATTATAATCCTAATAACCTGAATAGAAACCCTAGATCTAGCAACCCATCATTCCACCAAACAACTCTCTGCCAAGCTGAACAATTGTCTTGTTCAACTTGTTTACTGCTTTATTTTTTGCTTGCTATATTTACTACTTTATAACCTATTAGCCTAGCTTAATCATATAATTATTAGATCTATTGTGTGCCCTAGCTCTCTGTGGATTCGATCCCTAAGTACTACAACCGAACCTCTTATTTGAGAGAGTAAAGTCACTCCTTAGGGTAATTTGAGTGATATCAATCCCGCATCTATAACCCTAGACTTTACAGACTCAAGGGCCTAAACCCACGATCAGATGTAACATCCATAATAACTTGATGCAACGCTTTTGATGCAACCGAGATGGTATGATGTACATGATGTAACATCCAGATTCAAGGCAAATCATCACCAACAAAAGGACCACACCGAGAGAAATCAAGGAAGCAAGTAACCAAAGAAATGGAGAAACCGACGGTCTGGCCGGCACCTGAGCACCAATCTTCTCCATGCGCTAAACCAGAGACGTCAAGCTTAACGCGCTGCCGGAGACCTCCTCTTGACACCGTCAGAAGCTTTGAAACTGTCCACGTCATGGTAGAAAGAAACCACCAAGGCCTGACTTGTGAAAAGACGCTATTATCTCTGACACCAAGACACCAAAGCAAAGGGAGGCCGCCAACGTCCACCGCACTACACCGACAAGATCTGAAGAGCAGAGACACATCAGAGAGGCCAAGAAACTTCCACATGCCACCAGTTCTAGATCGAAGCAAGTCAACAAAGAAGATCTGAAAATCTTGACACACTTCTCTCAACGCAAAAAGCCAACCTCCGTCCACATTCCCTTATCCACTGTTATGGTATTTTGTGTGGGGTTGTTTTAGTACTACGGAACACTAGAAGAATGATATGAAAACAAGAGAATCAAGACTGAAAGAGGTTTTATTAATGTTTTAAGCAGGGACTACAAAGATTTGGTGTATAAACCCTAGCTCTAGCCGCCTAAACCCTAATCTCTTTGTCTCTGAATGTCGATCCCTTGTTTTAGGGTTTGGTCTCCCCTTTTATAGATGTAGATGTCGGCTGTAGCAGGTTAAACTCTTCCATATTTGTAATTATGGAAGAAGCCCCTTAGATAGAAAACTTCCATTTTAGCCAGGGGTCGGTTCGGAAGAAGGGGTAGGAACCAGGGTTCTTCGATGCAGGGGTCTGGAAGCCGGTGTCCTGCCCGGAAGCTGGAGAAATCTGATGCCTGGATAATTTTCCCAACAGTTTGCCCCTTATTCCTTGATTTTGTCGTCGAAATCAAGGGAAAACATGTATGCTCGAGTCAACCGGAGTCGCCCTATCTTAGCAGATTTCCTTTGGGCAGAACGTCGCTCTAGACGTCCTATCTTCCAGGTTCGCATTAGGCCGGGACCATGCTCAGAACCTGAAATGAGACCATTTTCCTCTGGATATGCCGGAGCTTAGTAGGTGTCTTCAGGTCCTGGACCTGGTTGGAGTCGATCGTGAAGGGCTTGGACCCTGGTCTTGTTGTATTCGTGGCTGGAAGTGATGGTGGGCACGGTATGTGAGACTTGGATAAGGGTGAGACCCGGATGTGGCGGAATTTTAAACCATTGGATTTTAATGAGATTGATCGACCGATTTACTTTCCCTTTTTAATCCCTCTCAACGGCATCAGCCGGTTTTACCGGTTGCCCAGAGAGCGGGATTTTTGAATTTGAATTCTGAAACTCGATCTCCCTTAGGGTCCGCGACTCGTGATTGGCGAATTTCCCGAGAAGATAACGCATCGGCTTTTAAATATCTCCTTCCTCCATTATCATATCACAGCTCATCGTTTTCCATCTGTTCGAATTTGCTGATCAAGAAATAACTTCAGCATGTCGAAACGCTCTGGTTCTTCAATTCCTTTAATGGCTGAGAAGTCTGGATTGAGGAGAAAGACAGATTCTCCCGTATCCAAATCTGGCAGTTCGTCGGACCCTCACAACGAATCCGGGCACCATCTTCTGGCTCCGACCCCCTTGTCCTATGCCTCGCCGATTTCTCCATCGGTGGGCCCCGCGTCTTCGGTGGGGGAGGACGATTTGAACGAGTGGCGGAAGGACTACTCGCTCTCATCGGCCGTTGCTCTTCGTATTCCCGGTCCGTCGAAGCATGCTTCCAATGGCATGCCTGAGGAGATTGTCATTTAAGAGGACTTCTTCGAATCTGGCTTCAGGGGAGATGTTCCATCGTTGATCGCGGATCTCTGTAGCTTTTTCCAGATCTCTCCTTCTCAACTCAGTCCTCCTACTTGGTGGATTCTCATAGCTATCCAGAATCTGAGCGACGAGGAACGCATTCCCCTAGGCGTTGATGAAGTGCTTTTCGCCTATCATCTGGCTCCTATCAATGGAGACGAAGACCGTTTCCATCTCCGTCCATGCAATGGTCTTCCTATCGTGGAGGAGCTTCCCAAGAATGACCGTAAAGGACTGTCTTTTGGGAAAAATGACAGGAGAGATACGTTTTCATGACTCTTCCGGGATCTCATTCCCGGTGGAATTTCGTAGGTAAGAAAAGACAGATGACTTATTTCAAACATCAACAGCGAGTCTATCTGATCTTTTTTTTTGTATAGGTGGGACTCATCCTGCCCGCGCTGGAGGTGAAAGCAACGTCATCCGAGCTCGAGCGCTTCCTCATGAACGGCGTCAGGTGACCCGTCTCATCAGCCCCGAGGTGTTGCGCCGTAGAAGATAGTGTTGTTAAATTTCTTTCTTTCCCGCGACTTCAGCAAATTTTTTGGTATTGACTATCTATTTTCGGTCTTCCTGATCAGATGGCACGGCAGGAGGAGGCCGGAGGACCCAATGACCGCCTTCAAGAGGGCTGCGGATGCGATCTTGGCGAAGAGGGGGGCTATCGATATGATTGCCTCAGATGATGAGGTCATGATCACCGGGAGAAGACGCAGGGTAGTGGTGAAGGCTGGAGCCACCTCCTCGTCTCAGGAGAGGAAGTCGAGGGGTGGAGTGACCACGAGACCAGCTCAACAATCTTCCGGTGCTGAGCGCACGTATGATGGATTTTCTGGCGTTCTTGCTGATCTAAACGCTAAAGTGTTCCCACAGGATCAGACCCTTCTTCCGGATGAGGATCCTTCGGAGGTGATTCGGATGATTCAGGGCAGACTTCTTCGGGTAAGAGCAGGATTCTAATTCCGATCTCCAATCCCTTATCATGATTCTCATTTAGCGATTTCAATGCAGACTCTTTTCCAATTACACCACTTGGGGGATCGACTACTGGAAGGAAATCCATCCTCGGACCGGGAGGAAAAAGAGGTGTTGTCTCGGCAACTATCCGAGGAGAAGAGCAAGCGGGTGGCTAAGGAGTTGGAGCTTCGTGATCTACAGGCCAAAGTCAAGGCGATTGAAGGCTCGGTGGAGATTTCTTTGGCAGAGGCACTGAAGCTGAGCCGGGAGAAGCAAGAGTTGGGGGAGGCTCTTGTGAAACTCAAAGCGGAGGTAGAGGCCTCAGAGGATATGAGGGTAATGGCCGTGAATGGAACGAAGATTGCCACTCGATGGGAGGTAATGAGGGAGTGGCTTTATGGACAGGCTCGTAAATGGGATTTGGCCAAGGAGTTCGATCAGTTCAAAACCGTAGTCCTGGCTGAAGCGAACTTTAAAGTTGTTGATCCTCCTTCTTTCAAAGACAAGCCGGTCATCCCTCCATTTTTGGATATGGACGTTGATCCTCATACTTAAGAACCTGGCTCCTTGTTTTGAATTTTTAATTGCTTGTTGTTGGAATAATGGCCTTTCGTGGTCTTCCTTTCAAATGTATTTAGAATGCTTTATCGCCGTTGTCATGCACTCGATCCTATGAAATATAAGTTTTTCTTTTTGCGTGTTTGGCTCCTTTGTCGTTTTTTGGGAGATCCTTGCCCTCTTGGACCCTGGGTCCTTATACTCTTAGGTAGGCTCACCGTGATGAAAATCCTTGGCGCCAGGGGATGCCTTGGATTTGCTTCGAACTTAATTTGAGCTTGGAGGTCAACCCTTAGGACCTGGAAGCAACTAATCACAAAGTGTAAGACTCTGAGTTTTAACACTTAGGATCTGGAGGTTTATCCTTGGGATTCAAGGACTTCGCTTAGAACCCTGAGGTTCCTGCTTTGAGCAAACCCGGAGGTTTCTTAATAAACCCGTAGGTTTATTATTTATACCCGAAGGTTCAAGTCAAACCCAGAGGTTTTCTCATTTAAACCCGAAGGTTCAAGTTAAACCCGGAGGTTTTTTATTTGAACCCGGAGGTTCGAATTAAACCCGGAGGTTCAAGTTAAACCCGGAGGTTTTTCATTTGAACCCGGAGGTTCAAGTTTAAACCCGGAGGTTGTTTTCGTCAAGATCGTATTCTGCCTCCCTTAGGTAGGCCACTACCGATCTCGGGTCAAGGATTCGCATTATGCCACTCGGAAGTAGGCCACTATCAAGATTCTATCGTGCTGCACTCTGCTTTCTGCAGAAAGCCACTCTCAGTCTTTTATTTGGTGCTGGTGTGGGTCTACTTGGGAGTAGTTGTCCACATGCCAGACTTGCTACTTTCCACGTCTGGAGAAGTAGGAAATAGGAAGTGCTCCTGGGGTTTTTTGCACCGTTTTTCTCCCTGCATCAGTACCCTAGGATCTGATCACAGTACTCTGCAATTATACGTCATGCCCCCTGCATTGTGTGTAGCTCTTAGCGTTTTAATGCAGGATTTTGTGCACTAGTACGTGTGGTCCCTACATATATTTTTAGCTCGAAGCCCCTACGCAGGGACTGAGGTGTTTTTGACAGTGTACTACGGTTGTGCATGCCCGTTCCTGTATGTCATACACCTAGTGTTTTGAGTCTTGTCACGGAGACATAGGGTTGCCAGGATCGGGATGTCCCTTAGGACCTGATCCAGCTAGTCTGCCCCTTTAAGTACATTGGAGTTCCTAAGACTCCTTTAGTTCAAACTATATTCATTATATAAGCTTAGTCCGGAGACGTTTTCAGCATACATAGGAGTAGGAAACCAGTGTACTTAAATAGATATAGATAGTAATATAGCTATAGAAAGCCTGATCCGGAGATCGTATTTAAAAGTGAGAATTTGAGATGTAGGGCATTCCAGCAGTTAAGTTGGACCTTGCCGTTACTGTCTTGCAGTTTGTAGGCTCCTGCCCCCTGCACCTCGATTACCTTAATGGGACCTTCCCATCCAGGGACGAGCTTTCCTGCTGATGTGTCTCTTGTATGATCGCACACTCATCTAAGAACCCAGTCCCCTTGCTGGAAGGTTCTGGTTCTGACCTTTTATTGTAGCTCCTGGCTACCTTCTGTTGATAGGATGAATTCTTTAAGCGCACCGTCTCCCTTTTTTCGTCGAGCAGGTCTAGGCTCAAGGCCATTAGCTCGTCATTCTCTTCTTGTGATATGGGTTCGGATACTGTCGTTCGGAAGTGTACCTCGGTGGGTACCACAGATTCCATACCGTAGACCAGGGAGAAGGGAGTCTCATGCGTAGCTGTTTTTGGGGTAGTCTAATAAGCCCAGAGTACTCCGTCCAGCTCTTCTGTCCATCGCCCATGGGCGTTCTCTAGGCGTTTTTTGATCATGTTCACCACTGTTTTGTTGGTGGATTCCGCCTGTCCATTGGACTGGGGATGCCGTGGTGCGGAGAAAGAGAGCTTTATGTTCCAGTCCTTGCAGAATTCTCCGAAGTTGTGACTCGTGAACTGGGGTCCGTTGTCTGTGACAATTTCATGAGGGACTCCGAAGCGCATGATCACATTTGTCCATAGGAATCTTCTGATTTGGACATCTTTTATCTTGACTAGGGCCTCAGCCTCCACTCACTTGGTGAAGTAATCTGTTACCACTAGGAGGAAAACCTTTTGCTCCGGTGCCATCGGGAACTTCCCTACGATATCAATGCCCCACTTTCAGAATGGCCAGGGGGAGCTCAGGGATTTGAGATTCTCTGGAGGGAGGTTGGAGACTGGTGCGTGCCTTTGGCATTGATCACAAGACTTGGCCTGCTTGAGGGCGTCGTTTGCCATCGTGGGCCAGTAATAACCGACTCTCGTGGCCCTGAGTACCAGACTTCGACCGCTAGAGTGAGAGCCACATTCTCCTTTGTGAAGTTCCACAAGGATTCTGGCAGCCTCCCTGGGGGTGAGACATCGTAGGTAGGGTCCCGAGAAGGACCTCCTATATAATTTTCCTTCTGAGATGCAGTACCTGGCCGTTTGCCTTCTTATCTTTCAACTCTCGTCTCGGTCCTCAGGGAGGAGGTCGTGTGCCAGGTAATTGGTGATGGATGTCATCCAGGTTTCTCCTTCATCTATGGTGGAGACTTCCTCGATATCTGCCCCTTTGACTCGTGGTCTCTAGGGAGGATCCTAGGTTAGTCAGAGCGCCGGCCTGAGAGTTTTGCTCTCTAGGGATCTGGGTGAGCTTGTAGCTCTCGAACCTCTCGATCAGACGCTTGGAAACAACCAGATATCTGATCATGCTTGCATCCTTGGCTTGGTAATCGTCTTGGACCTGGCTGATGATCAGCTGTGAATCGCTGAAGACCTGAATATCGTCTGCTCCCATCTGTGTCGCGAGTGTCAAGCCCGCGATCAAGGATTCATACTCGGCTTCATTGTTAGTTTCCTTGAAGTTGTACCTTACGGCCCTTGGTGTCGATTCCTCGGTAGCGGAGATTAGGACTAAACCCACGCCTGCGCTTCTGACATTACTGGAGCTGTCGACGTGCAGGGTCCACTCTCCCTTTTCTCCTCCTTTGCCTTGAAGGCTTACTTCCTGCTTCAGGGCTGGAAGCATGGCAGGAGAGAATGCAGCGATGAAATTGGCCAGGATCTATGATTTGATAGCATGGTAGGCCGGAAGAGAACGTCGTATTCCCCCAGCTCTACTGCCCACTTGGCGAGTTGTCCTAATACTTCGGGCTTATGGAAAACTGCTTTGATAGGAAATGAAGTCACCACCACAACTTGATGGGCCTTGAAGTAGGGGCATAGCTTTCGGGCTGCTGTAACCACTGCCAGTGCCAGCTTCTCTAGGTGGCTGTAGCGAGTCTCCGCATCCAATATTGATTTGCTCATGTAATAGATAGGATACTGCTTTCTACCTTCTTCTCTCACAAGGACTCCACTTACCGCATGTTCTGAAACTGCCAGGTAGAGGAGCAGGGTTTCTCCGTCTAGGGGTTTTGACAGGAGAGGCGGTGTGGTCACGTAGACCTTTAGGTCGGCCAGGGCGAGTTCACACTTATCACTCCATTGGAAGTCCTTAGGATCTTTCAGGACCTCGAAGAAGGCGTGAGATTTGTCGGATAACCTGGAAATAAATCTGCTAAATGCGGCCATCCTGCCTGTCAGCCTCTGCACTTCCTTCATGTTTTGGGGAGAAGGTATTGCCTGGATGGCCCTTATTTGTTGTGGATTGGCCTCGATGCACCGTTGAGTGACTATGTACCCCAGGAATTTTCCCGAGCTGACTCCAAACAAGTACTTCGTGGGGTTGAGCTTCATGTTATACTTCCTAAGGGTGGTGAAAGCTTGCTGCAGGTGAGAGATGTGGTCTTCTGCTTCGAGGGATTTGACCGACATATCGTCGATATAGACCTCCATGGTCTGTCCGATCTGATCAGCGAACATCATGTTTACAAGCCTTTGGTAGGTCGATCCTGCGTACTTCAGACATAAAGGCATAACCTTGTAACAGTAGATGCCCCTGGAGGTCATGAATGACATCATCCATGAAGCTCATAATCTGGTGGCCCGCGGTGGCGTCGACTAGCTTGTCGATATGAGGTAGGGGAAAAGGATCCTTGGGACACGATTTGTTGAGATCCCTAAAGTCGATGCAGACCCTCCATTTCCCATTCTTATTTTTCACCACTACCACATTGGCCAGCCATTCGGGATATTGTACTTCACGTATGAACCCGGCGTTGAGCAGGTTCTTTACTTCTTTGTTGATGATTTCGTCCCTTTCCGGGGCAAATTTCCTTCTTTTTTGTCAAACAGGTGGGTGATGTGGATTTACTTGCAGCTTGTGCATGATAATCTCAGGATCAATCCCTGGCATATCCTCATGGGACCAGGCGAAGCAATCGGAGTTAGTTCGCAAGAAATCAATTAACCTTCGCCTCAATCCCTCAGAGAGTTTGGTCCCTATCTGTAGGTTCCGCGTTGGGTCGCCTTCTATCAGGGGTACCTCGTCCATTTCTTCCACTTCCGGCTCCTCTGTATGAGGGGCCGAAATCTTCTTATGTAGTTGCTATAATACCGGGGTCTTTCCCTTCAGGGTGTTCTGATAGCAGACTCTGGCATTTTCTTGAGCACCTTTGATCATTCTGATTCCCAGGGGGTCGGAAACTTGATCAGCTGGTGGAGAGTCGAGGGGACGGCTCCCATGTCGTGGATCCAGGGCCGTCCGAGTATCATGTTGTAGGAGGAAGAACAGTCGATGACAAGGAATTTGGTCGCCTGGTTTACGCCCTCATTATATACCGGGAGGATGACTTGGTCTGTTTCACTTCTTCGCTGAAGCCTATGAGCGGGGTGACTTTCCTCTTCAATGCCCTTTCCTCCAGCCCCAGGTTGACGTAGGTAGGCTGGAAAATAATGTTGCTAGAATTCCCATTGTCTATCATTATTCGCTTTACCAGGCAGTTTGCTACGGTGAGCTATACAACCAGAGCATCGTGATGAGGGGTCAGAACCTTCTCCTACTCCTTGGCAGTGAAACTGATCTCATCTGTACCCAGGAGCATGCGCTTTGGGTTTCCCCGTCTCTTGGCCGTTCTTGGCGTTTCTGGTGCTTCTCTTCGCGGCTGCGCGACTGATCCCACTTATTTCTGAACCACCCGAGATAATGTGGATCACTCTATCTTGGCGAGATGGTGAGACAGGGGCCACTTCGACAGGGCGGTTAGCGTTACCTTTGCTTAGGAGGTTCTTGGCCTTGTCAGAGAAAAATTCCCTCAAATTCCCCTTCTTGAGGAGCTTGTTAACCTCTATCCTTAGGGCGACACAGTCCTCCGTTTTATGATCGTGATCGTTGTGGAAGTCACACCATTTGTTGGGATTTCGATTAGAATAAGAGGCCTTCATTTTCGGAGGCCATTTGACCTGCTGACCCATCTGCCTTAGGACATTGACAAGATCAGGCTTCGAGTTCGAAAGATGAGAGATATCAGGCCAAGTTGATACAGCCATTCCTTCGGCTCGGGCCAAGGGACGATTCTGGTACCTGCCCCTGCTATGGTTGTTTGCTTCTCTTGAAGATCTGGAATGCGACCCCTCGTCACGATCGTTTCTTGCCAGCTTAGTTAGCTTTTGATCCTGCTTCTGCTGGGCTTTGGCTCGACTAGTGACGTCCTCTTCCCATCTCACCTGCGCCCAGGCTTGAGATAAGACATCTTCCATAGTCTTGCATTGATAATTGGTCAGCTCCTTGTATAGATCTCCGTCGGGGAGCAGGCCTCTATTAAAGGCAGAGATAGCTGTCCCCGCATTACACTCCGGGATGGCAACCTTCTCCTGAGTGAAGCGCGCAATGTAGGACCGGAGTGGTTTGTCTATGTTCTGGAGAACCTCGTAGAGGTCATTGGAGCTCTTCTCTAGGTTCCTGCTGCTGGCAAATTGCTTCACGAACTTGCCACTGAGTGCCACAAAAGACCTTATGGACTTCGTAGGGAGGTTGATATACCACTGAAGAGCAGGACCCATCAAAGTCGAGCCAAAGCCTCTACACATGGTAGGCTCTCTCAACTCCTTAGGGATTGCTACGGTTAGCATCCGCTGCTTGTATTGGGCAACATGGTGATATACCATGGATTTCAACCACTTTCACCCATGATATATTGATATTTTACTTTATAATTATTATGTTTTCTAGCCTATTAGGTATGTTTTCAGGTTCAGGAGTGTTTTGGAGTAAAGTAATGATTTTGGAGACTTTTAGAGTACAAAAAAGATTTCATCCGAGCTGACCATCAAACCAGACCAGAGGTCGACATTCAAAGACAATAATCGATCGATGCACATCCTGTGCTGTGGGAACCAAAGTTCACACTGTCGATTTTAATGAATAAATACGAAGGAAAACCAAGTAAACCCGATTTTCCCTAAAGGTCCGAATTCTCCGCGTAATCACTTTAGAACGTAAAAAGATAGACAGCAAGATAAAAATAAATGGTTGCTCGAAGGCGTTTTATTAATGGAATAGTACAAATACAGGATTTCTCCGAGAGGAGTAGAGATATGCTAACTAGATAAAAGCAGAACAGAAAGGCGGCAAAACGCCCTAAGTCTTACCTTGCTAGTCTAACCACCTAAGTTCTAAGTTCTCTAAGCTAGCAGGAGTTCTCTAAGTCTAAATTCTCAGATCCCTTTTTCTTCTGCTCCAGCTCTCCTTATATAGTTATTTTAGGTCGGTGGCCCTTTTACTCCTTTGCCTTTGGGCCCAAGTTTATCTCTTTTGGGAATATTCCATTTTTTTCGTCGATCTTCGTAGTTATCCTCAAATCTTGACATTTATCTTTGGAAACTTAACATTTATCCTACTTCTGCGAGTTAGGATAAACCGTCATAACTTCCATTGGGCTTGGATCCCTAAAATCGTAGATTGGCCTCTAGACATGTTTAGATCCTTGCAGGCCGTTTTTAGGCCTTCAGGCTTTTCTACGATTTTCCCGGTCTTAATCGTAAAACTTCGAGAATAACTTCGAAAAAGACGAAGCGAGATGTATAGGGTCCAAAGGTCGGATAACGAAACTATACGGAGGACGCGTGAGTTGAATTAAGTTGGACTGGCCAGGATTGGATTGTCCTCGCCCTAGGACGAAGTGAACCGGGCACGGGTCGTCCTCCCCCATGGGCGAGGTGACCTCGGCACGGGTTGTCCTCGACCATGGGCGAGGTGACCTTGGTACGGGTCGTCCTCGCCCATGGGCGATGTGACCTCGGTACGGGTCGTCCTCCTCCCATGGGCGAGGTGACCTTGGCACGGATCATCCTCGCCCATGGGCGAGGTGACCTTGGCACGGATCGTCCTCGCTCATGGGCGAGGTGACCTTGGTACGGGTCATCCTCGCCCTAGGACGAGGTGAATGGGTCAGAACGGTCCGGTTCTCGGGTCTTGATCCGACTCTTTTCGTACCAATCTTCCCGAAGCCCCCGTCCATGGATATTTGTATTCCTCCGATCCTTCTTTCGAGAAACCTTTCGTGAAGAATTCGTAAAAATGATAATCTTAGCCGTTGATTTCGAGATAACCGTTTTCGACCCCAACAGTTAGCCTCAAGCATGCAAGACTCGGAGACGATTTTGAGGGAGAGTGAAGTGTTTTTAGTCGGAATCTTCGGTTAAGAGTATGTTTTCTCGTAGATTGTCTTTTGAGATTATTTTATTGTGGAAATCCACGTCACCCTCACATCCTTATAAGTAGTAACTCATCATTCCTCATTCTCCACACATCTCATTCCCTCAAACTTTTCACTCTTCATTCTCCTAAGCAAGAATTTCTTCCTCCAAAAACGAAAAGCAAAACTCCGACGTCGAGATGGGTGAGCCCAGACCGGTTCAGCCGAAACGTCGGCTATCCCTTCCTCGTCTGTGCTGTCGTCCTCGGCCGAAGGAAACAAGTCTCCGGGGGATGCTGCGTCCCTCGTAGGAATGGATATGGAACCTGTGCAAGTGACAGAGGTCTCGGCTCGGCCTTCGGGTTCTTCCACTACACCAATCCCAATTACTGAGAAAGAACAAGTGACAGAGTCGATGCCTCCGCCTTTGGACTGGAAAGAGATCGTCCTAGGGCTTCATGCGCCTAGTACCGCTCCTCTGCCCAAAGGTCGCAAGAGGAATGGTGCCGCAACCGAGACCGCCAAGAAGAGAAGATGTACAAAGGTGCGGAAGGAGAGCCATCAGGACCTTTAACGCAACATCGTGCCAAGGTTCGTTTCGACAATTATATTTTTTTTTGACGTAGGACACTTTGTTCTATGATTATTCTGACTCTTATTTCGCGTGCAGTTTGTGTTGCTGATTGGCGGGATGATTAGCGACTGCGGTCGGAGATAGAGCGTCTGACAAAGAGCCTAGCGGAATCGCGGGAGGCGTTGAAACGAGTTGAGGCCACACTGAAATCTACTGAGGGCGCTCACGCTGCTGAGACTTCGCAGCTGGAGGCTCGGGTCAGTGATCTCAAGCGAGATTTCGTAAAGTCGGCAAGTGCATTGTTTAAGATGAAGAAAGAGAAGAAAGCCAAGGCTATCGAAGTCTGTCGTCTCCAGCGTGAAATATAAAGTCAAGAGGAACTGAGGACTCGTGAGTTAGCAGGGACCGTTGTCCTGCAAGACAAATTTTATGCCCGCTTGACAAGGATGGCCGTTCTGTTTGATTCACTCATGACAATCCGTAAGAAGGATCCGGCCCTGGCGGGCATCAAGGGAAGTTTAAGCGAGATCCAGCTACTCACGGGCGAAGTGGTTCCGACTTTGGATTCCGAAGAGGCTAGGCTGCTGTCTTGCAAGGAGGAACTGATGGCTTCCGAGGGAGACTTCGATTCGATCCTCTCTCTGCTGAAAACCGAGTGCACCCTTACGCCGTGTTTGGGAGGGCCCGAGGGGCGAGACCGTGCGGTCTAAGAAGGTAAAGATGATGCGGTCGAGAGAGGTGATGCTGAAGCGGCCGAGGAAGGCGATGGCGATACGGTCCCGAGTTCTGATGAGGTTGAGGATGAAGGGGGTGCTTCGAGGAGTGCCTAGGGTAACAATCCTTTCGGGGATTTTCTTTTTGTTTTGGCCTGTTTATGAGGTCGTAATTTTTATGTTCTGGGACTGGCTATTGATGCCTTTGAATCCCTGCCCTTTTTAGGGCTTTTGTAAGATGCTTGCCTCAATCTATAAAACTTTTCGTTTGTTATATATAGAGAGAACTTCTTTTTCGAAGGTAGAGGGCGAGGACGTGAGTTGTCGTCTCATTCCTTCCCCTCCGATGATCAATGTATGTTGAGTACGCGAGTTTTTACGTGGTTTTCAGTTTTATACGAAAGTCGTGAAAACGTACAGACCTTAGTGAAGAGACAAGTTTTGGGATCTCGTATCAGGGTGCTGATACTATGCCTTTGAGATGTCAAGATCCAGCGTGGCTGGGTTTAGGGCAAGACCTAGGTTTAGTCTCGGACTAAGGCTATGCGATGACAAGTCAAATTTCGTTTTGCATGTTTGCGATTTCAACATGACTCGTACCGATATAAAGTCCGCAAATTGTTATCGGCTTATATGACTTGTCTTGGCACGAATCGAGCTACTTCCAAAGGCCGTTTGGAGGTACTGACCAAAATTTCGGATTTCTTGTATAACGTGCTATGGTATCCTTGTCGGATGTAAGAGAGTCTATCCTTTCGAGGGCGGCTGATGTCTGTTTAGGACGTTAGGGTTCGTTTGTTGTAATCAGCAACAACGAAAAGATGCCATTTTAAAGGCATTTTACCGTTAGAGGTGTACTAGGTTTGTTTTGGAAACGAGAACGCCGTTTCTGTAAATAAATAAAAAAACCATAACTTCAAGCGTGTAGCGACGTCTCGCAGTGCCGAAAGTTGATTTTTTATTTTGTGCCGCATTTGTTCTTGGGCTTTTTCCGAAGGATGCCTCTTTTACGAGAATTCGGGGGTTCGTTGAATTCAGTGTGATCACCAATTGCTTTTGCTTACGTGTTCTGGGCGAGTTCTGGATTGCCCCTTTGGCCGTTTGATGGATAGCGGGATGGGCGATCGTAAGGTCACGTTTTTCCGTGAAAAGTTTCAAAAAAGTCGAGTCTTTGAAAGTTGTGGGAGTATGCGAGTATATGTACCCACTCCCCCCTCTTTTTAAGATGGGGGGATAGCTGAACTCGCTTGGCGAGCTGTCTATGTACCCTTTTTTTGGGGATCAAGCCATCTCGTAGTTCTTAGTTCCTCCGTTGCGATCAGTGGTAGTATTTCTTATGATGCATCGCGTTCCAGGTTCTTTGGATCTTGACGTCTTGCATGTTCGCGATTTGGTATGATCCTGGTAGGACCACCTTTATGACCTTGTATGGTCCTTCCCAGTTTGCTCCTAGTTTTCCTTCGTTACGTTCGGCAGTGTTTTGGAAGAATTTGTGCATAACCAGATCGCCTTCCTTGAACCTGCGGTGGCGAACGTTTGAGTTGTAGTATTTTGCTGCAGCGTGCTGGTAATTTTGGATTCGTTTGAGCGCTTGGTCTCGTCGTTCGTTAATGAGATCGAGTTCGTCCAGCAGCATCGCGTTGTTGAGATCTTCTCGCCCGGGGAGGAATCTTCTCCACACTCCGGGAAATTCTACTTCTGCTGGGATCATGCGTTCCGTCCCGTAAATGAGAGCGAGGGGGTTTCTCCCGTAGCCCGTCTTGGGGTTGTACGATGTGACCAAAGAACTCCTTCAAGCTCTTCCGCCCATCGTCCCTTTTTGGCTTCTAAGTGCTTTTTAACCCACCGAGGACGGTTTTGTTAATGGTCTCTGCCTGGCCGTTACATTGTGGATATCTAGGAGTTGATTTGGTCAGTCGTATTTTCTACTTCTCGCAGAATGCCTCGAATCGGGTAGAGATGAATTGAGATCCGTTGTCTGTTACGATTTCGTAAGGGACCCCGTGTCTACTGATGATGTTTTTCCATACGAAGTTCTCGACTTGTACGTCTTTGATACTTGCGTAGGATTCTGCCTCTACCCACTTTGAGAAGAAATCCGTGAGGACCAAGAGGAAGCGTTTATGCTTTGAGTTATGCAAGGGTCCGACGATATCCATGGACCCCCGCATAAAGGGATATGGAGACAAGATGGATGAGATGACTTCTGCAGGTTGATGGATCATTAGCGCGTGCCTTTGGCATTTTTCGCATATCCGTGTGAATTTCTTGCAGTCTTTGATCATAGTTGGCCAGAAATAACCGTGGCATTTTATTTTGACGGCGAGTGATCTTCCACCGGAGTGGTTTCCGCACGATCCAGAGTGGACCTCCTCCATTACTTTTCTCGCTTTTTCTCCCTCGGTGCAGGTCATGAGTGGGCCGGAGAATCTCCATTTTTCGGCGGGTCGTGTTCCATCGACTATATAGGCTCGGATCGGCTCCAGCCATGGGCTGTCGCAGCCATATTGCGACTGATCCACGTTCTCTTCTGGTGGATCTTCAATTTCCTCTGCATCTTTGATTTGTGGTCTAATCAGATTGGCGATCACCGGTGGTCCGATGTTCGGATTTTCGATGAACTCGACGGGGATTACCCGTTTTAGTCCTGGATCCGAGCTTGACGTGAGTGCGGCCAAGGCATCTGCCAGGGTATTTTCCGAGCGAGGAACTCTAGTGAGGGCGAAGTGGTCGAAGTGGTCGAAGTCTTGGGACAGGTGGACGAGATTTAGATATGCGTCCATTCTTTCGTCCCTTGCCTCGTATTACCCGCTGCATTGATTTGCGACTAACTGAGAATCGCAGTAAGCGTGGATGTTGCGAATCTTCAGTCCATGGGCTAGTCGTAAGCAGTGTTCTAAAATACGGTCTAGGCGCCCGCTTAGGCGGCGTCTAGGCGCTATACGGTAACCGACCGTACGGTTTTCACGTTATATAGTATTTTATGCGGATTTATATAATTCGGGCGTATAATAGCGTTTAAACGGACATTATACGGTCTACGCGGACGCCTAGGCGGATTTTGAACATTAATATTCAAAAAAATTATTAATATTATTATTATATTACATTAATGTTATTATTTATATTAAATTTACTTATTTTAGGTGTTTATATGATTGCAGATATTAGCTTAATTACTGCAAAATCATTTTAAATTTGTCATCTTTATATATTTAAAATGATTTTAATTTTTATAATTTAAGACTATTTATATATGTCAAACTATATACTTATACAAAAAAATTATTTTAAATATATTATAATGTATGTATATTAATTTTCTATTTATATTTTGTATAAAATTATATATCCGTATATACCCCGTTTAGGCGTCCTTTATCTGACTAAATATTATCTGATCATCTACGTAATGAGCGGCTAGCGCATTTTATAACACTGGTCGTAAGTAATCCTGCAATGAGTGTTTCATATGAGCGGGTCCGATGATTTAGGAGTTTATAGTGGAGGTTATGTAATGTAAATTCAGCGTATAAAGTAGTTATTGTTATTCAATTAAATTAATACATTTAAAAAGTAAGTCCAATGGTACAAAAGTAATATTCCAGAATTGATCATGTTTTAATAATATTGATTACGTAATAGGTAATGGCAGTTAGTTAGTAAAACATGAGAATATATAATTGGATAGAACATTTATCTATTGGTCATGATTCTATTTTAATAAAATAGATAACTAAATAAGTAAACAGTAAATATAATTATAAGAAAATCTTTTTTACAAAGCCGATAGAAATAGGAAATGAAAGTATGAAATATTAGAATTCTCTAGATATTATTTGAGAAGTAATTTTTGTAATTTTGCTTATGTATCATCAGCATATTAATTTTCTTTAAAAATAAGAAAATGTAAATATTTATGTATGCAAAAGTAATATTATTCTTCAATACATTAATTGGTATAAAAAACTAATAAAATTACAAATTAGTAAAATTATTAGTAAATGATCACCATAGAATATGTTTGTTGAACGATTGTTAGTCGACTTATTGAGTCAATTAACAAATTATTTTATATCACTTAAAGATAAATATAATTATATTTTATTAAGTTAATTTCATTATTTTATTATGTTGTAACTAAAATAATTAAAACTTATACATTCAAATATATATACATATTAAAATAAACATAATCATAAATACAATATAAATAACTAACATTTATTATTATAATTTAAGTTCAACTAAATCTAAAATTAAAAATAAAATTGATAATCCTAAAGAAATATAACTTATGAAAAATTATTTACATTTATACTGAAAAAAACTAATGAAGTTTTTAAAAAATTAAATTAAAAATTTCACTTTAAAAATAATATATTTAGTTGGAGGAACACTTGCAAGACAAGATGTCTCATATATTTCCAAACTCAGTCAGAGTAATTGCGCACAATTCAGCGTTTTTTTTTTTTTTTTTTTTGAGAAAAACTTAGAAAAGCAGCGTTTTCATGGGAGTTATATTCTCCATTATTCTTCTAAAGTTAATTCCACAATCCACCAGCAGTTAATACATTTTCATGATCACTCTTTTTCTAATCTCACCATAACTTGGTGTGGACCAGCCTTTTTATTTTTTGTCACTGTGTGGACCAGCCTTTAACTTTCCAATAATGGCTGATACTATGATCTACGCATTTGATCGTGCCCTCGAGGGTTCTTTGTCGTTATTTGGTGCTCCCCTGGTTGGGATTATGTCGGAGAAAATGTTTGCGTTTGACTCAAATGGAACTGATCATATTAAAGATTCTGGTCGTGCGGCCGAGGCTTTGTCCAAGGGGATCTTGTCCATGGTAAAATCTCATTTGGATTATGTTGTCTTTGTTACACACCGTTACATTTTATTTTCAAGAGAGATCGAAAATTCGCTAGAAATCTAAGTTCAAGAGAAATGGAGCTGATATATGAGAATTATTATGCTTCCTATTTTATTATTGTATTTAACTATATTGAAAACATATTCCTTCGAGGTTAGCACACCTCATTTCTAATAAATTTAGACGTTCAAAAAAAGAGAGCTTATGATACTTTTTAAAATGGTATGATTTTATTTCCATACACAGAGGATTGCTTTTGACCAAGCGGTCTAATTTCCAATGACAAAGTCAGAACTTGATGAGGACAATTTTACTACTGAGTGATTTTTGCGGTTGGTACATTAAAACTATTTTTGTTCTGAAGAAATAAACTCCAAATCTATCGAGAATCTTCTTCCTTTCTACTCATAGGTCGCCTTCATACAAAAATATGAACATCAAGTTAGCAACTCTCACTTTTCTTACAGAAATCTACTTGGTGATTGTTGGGTTAGTAATTTTGTGTATGCTTCACACAGTGTTTATCGAACAGGAAAGCTTTATGGAATATCTCTCTCTCTCATTCTCATCAACTTAGCCACATTAATGCAACGAGCAGACGAAAAACTCATTCCCTCGATTGCTAAAGATATGAAAGACGAATTCAACGCAACACTCTATGATATTGGATACCTCTCATTTTTAAGAAACATTGTTCAAGGACTTGCCTCACCCTTAGCTGGTTTTTTGGTCATTAGTTATGACCGTCCGGCAGTTTTCGCAGTCGGTTGTTTATGTTGGGTCTTATCAACTGTTGCAGTTGGAGCGAGCCACTTCTTCACCCAGGTTTTATTCGATTTACATATGGTTCGGAGATCAGATATTGGTTTTTAAAAAAATTCTTTTTGTTACATTATGAGCTTTTGCACAGAAGTTCATATTAACCTTTCAATGCAAAAATATATTATGCAATAGTTAAGACATATGGTTGACACATCGACTATATTAATATTCGATGTGTTAACACGTCGGTACCTTATTGGATCGACACTCGCAACTCGTCCTTCGCGGATTTATACTAAGATTCGTCTTTGTATTTTATTGTGAAAAAAAAAAAAAACATAACAGATATATATATGTCGTCTCATTGGGGATAATATAATTTCTTGGACTAGGTTACCGTTGGTGTAGCAGTCAATGGGTTTGGACATGCAATTGTTTATCCAGTGCTTCAATCGATAATAGCGGATAGTTTTAAGGATAGTGCAAGAGGTTTTGGTTTTGGTTTATGGAATCTCATTGGTACGGCTGGAGCTATATGGGGAACCGTCCTAGCAACGGTCATGGCGGGTCATGATTTCTTAGGAATCCCAGGATGGCGATGCGCCTTTATGTTGCTAGCAACAATGAGCGCGATGATTGGGGTTCTTGTTTTTCTATTTGCCACTGATCCAAGGAAAATGAAAAATAGCAGCTTTGTTTCTCATGACAATGGACGGTAATATACATCTCTTTACATTAATATAGCACCAACACGACAAAAGCTTCTTTTTTTTTTGTCTTTTTAATCTTCAGTTTTGATGTTGCCATTTGTAGAGATGAACTTATGGTTCTTAAAGGGAAAAACTATGATGCTGCAAAATTGGAGGTTGTGAGATCGGTTTGGAAGGAATCATGGGTGGCCATAAAAGATGTAACCAAGTTACAAACATTTCAGGTCATCGTCTTGCAAGGAATCGTCGGTTTGGTGCCATGGAATGCAATGGTTTTCTGGACCATGTGGTTCGAACTCATTGGTATACATCCTTTTTTATACTACTTCATTTGATTTGGAATAACTATGATATTCTAGACAAGAAATCCCGTATATCTCCTAAAACGAAGCATGTGAACTTCTGTGCAAAAGCTCCAATTGGTACCAGAGCATTATTGAAAACTTAAACGAAATTTCCAAGAGAAGAGAACACCAGTGTCGTGAGACGACAAAACATGGGAGACAAGGATCTAGCGATGACGATAAACAAACCGAAGGAGAGTGGTTCTTTGGCAATACAATGTCTGATGCTCGATACCACAAAATATACGGTATGGAGCAAGCAGATGAAGGTGGCGCTAAAGGTGCATAAAGTCTGGGAGACAATAGAACCAGGAACGGACGATTGAGACAAGAACGACATGGCTCGGGCACTTCTTTTTCAGTCTTACCGGAAACCCTAATTCTACAAGTTGGTAATCTTGATACATCAAAGGAAATATGGGTAGCGATAAGAGCAAGGCATGTGGGAGCTGATAGGGTTCGTGAAGCCAGATTGCAGACATTAATGGATGACTTTAATAGGCTAAAGATGAAAGACACAGATACCATAGATGATTTCTCATGGAAGCTTGCGGAGATGTCATCAAAATCTTCAGCCTTAGGAGAATATAGAGGAACCTAAACTGGTAAAGAAGTTTTTGCATAGCCTCCCAAAGAAGAAGTATATAGATATTATAGCCGCTCTTGAACAAGTTCTCAACCTCAACACCACGAGCTTTGAGGATATCGTGGGAAGATTGAAAGCCTATGAAGAGAGGATCCAAGATAATGATCAACGGGAGGATCAAGGAAAGCTTTTGTGTGCCAACATGGATTTTTCTCAAAATCTTCAAGATGGCTACGGTAGAGGTAGAGGACAAGGTGGACGCTTATCAAACAACAGGGGAAGGCGACGAGGAAGGTACAACAATCAGAGACACTGGAAGTAAGACTGGAAGCAAGGACGAGATACATCGAGAGTGGTATGCTTTCGTTGTGACAAGACTGGTCATTATGCTTATAATTTTCCGGACCGTCTACTTAAGCTCCAGGAAACAAAAGAGAATGATGATGAGAGTACACGAGAAGATGAGGAGCTGATGATGAACGAAGTAGTGTATCTTAATGAAGAGATTGTGACACCAAGCAAGTTTGAATCACACACCGACCAAGACAATATTTGGTACCTAGACAACGGAGCGAGTAACCATATGTCTGGAAACCGAGAATATTTTCAGTGATTGATGAAAAGGTCACAGGAAAGGTGAGGTTCCGGGATGATTCGCGCATAGAAATAAAGGGAAAAGGGTCTTTTCTCTTCATAAGCAAAGATGGAAAACGGAAGGTCTTGGCCGATGTCTAATATATACCAGATTTAAAGAGTAATATTATCAGTCCTGGACAAGCTACAGAGACCGGATGCGATGTACTAATGAAAGAAAACTATCTCACATTATATGACCGAGAAGGAAATCTGTTGGTGAGAGCGATCAGGTTCAAGAACCAGCTGTATAAAGTTGTCATGGAAGTCGATAATACTAAGTGTCTACAACTTAACAAGCTCGGTGACTCTGCTGTTTGGCATGCGAGACTTGGACATGTGGGTCTAGAAACCATGAAGTCTATGATTAGCAGAAGGATAGTTATTGGTATACCTATCGTGACAGTTGAGAAGGAAACATGTGCATCATGTCTTTTAGGAAAACAAACGAGAGCAACCTTTCCCAAGGCAACTTCATATCGTGCAACACATGCTTGAGCTTGTACATGGTGACCTCTATGGACCAATATCATCTTCGACGGCAGCAAGAAACAGGTATATATTTGTGTTGATTGATGATCATACACGGTATATGTGGACGATTCTATTATGAGAGAAAGGTGAAGCGTTTGATAAATTTCAGAAGTTTAAGAAGCTTGTTGAGCAAGAGACTGAAACGCCATCAAGACTTTCCGGACAGATAGAGGTGGAAAATTAACATCTCAAGAGTTTCAAACTTTCTGTGATAATCAAGGAATAAATCGTTATCTAACTGCACCGTACTCGCCACAGAAAAACGGAGTCGTTGAGAGACAAAATCGAACACTGACGGAGATCACTAGAAGCATTGTGAAACATATGGATGTACCAAACTATTTGTGGGTATAAACAGTGAGACACACAACCTATATCATCAATAGGGTGGGAACCCGTACGTTGAAGACAATGACTCCATACAAGTGTCTTAAGAAGAAGAAGCCTACCGTTGAACACTTACGTATTTTGGTTGTGTCTACTATGAAAAAGTGAGGCACCACATCTTAGAAAGCTGGACGACAGATCTCGAGTTTTTGTACATCTAGGTGACGATCAAGGATCAAAAGTGTATCGGTTATATGATCCAACAAGTCGCAAGGTGGTGGTGAGCAGGGATGTGGTTTTTGATGAGAACAAAGGATGGAAGTGGAATACAAGTGGGAAGGAGACACACCAACCCGCCATGATCATGTTTCCATTGGTACAAACTCAAGATAATGATACTGATGTTGCTAACCAGGAAGATGATATCAACAATGATGGTCGTGATGAAAGAGATGAAGTGGCTCCAAGAAATACAGAGATACAAGGAGAAATAGAGGAGCATACGGTCTTGAGATGATCAACTAGACAGAGCACGGAACCAAGGTACTTAGACGACTATGTTTTACTATCAGAAGCACTAGAGGAAACAGAGCGGATTCTTCTTTTGATTAATGAGGAACCGTGGGACTGGAATGAGGCAAGAACTGAGAAGGTGTGGAGGGATGCTTGTGAAGAAGAAATAGCATCAATAAAGAAAAACAATACCTAGACTTTCGTCTACCTACCTGACGGATGCAAAGCAATCGGGTTGAAGTGGGTCTTCAAGGTAAAACACAACGCAGACCGGAGCATAAACAAGTACAAAGCTATGCTCGTTGCAAAGGGATACGTTCAACGTCATGGTGTCGACTTCGAGGAAGTATTTGCTCTAATAGCAAGAATAGAGATTGTACGAGTGATCATTGCTCTAGCTGCGTCCAATGGTTGGGAAATACATCATCTCGATGTAAAAGTTGCATTCCTCCATGGCGAGCTGCAAGGAGAAGTGTTTGTGTCTCAACCTTAAGGTTTCAAAATCAAAGGAAGTGAGAGTAAGTTCTACAAGTTACACAAGGATCTTTATGGGTTGAAGCAAGCTCAATCAGATTCTTAAAGAGGTTAACTTCGTAAAGTCGTCCAAGGATCCATCACTATTTCGACGACGAAGACGAGTTCACTTCTTCTTGTAGCAGTGTATGTTGACGATCTACTTGTTACAGGCTCAAGTCTAGAAGATATATGTGAGTTCAAACATGAGATGGCGTTGAAATTTGAGATGAGTGATTTCAGGAAAATTAACTACTATCTTGGGATTGAAGTTATTCAGGTTCAAGGAGGAGTAGTTCTAAAAAAAGAATGATATGCGACTAAAATATTGGAAGAAGCAGGCATGGCTGAGTGTAATGCAGTTCATATTCCGATGGAGGCTGGCCTCAAACTTTCAAGAGCCTCATCCGAAGAAGCAATCAACGAGAGATCTTTCAGGAGGAACATATGATGTCTTTGGTACTTGACTCACACAAGGCCTGATCTAGCGCAAAGTGTTGGGGTTCTAAGCCGCTATATGCATGATCCTAAAGCCTCGCATGGAGCTGCTCTAAAGCAAGTACTAAGGTATCTAAAAAGAACATGTTCACTTTGTCTCTTCTAAGTACTAAGGTATCTAAAAAGAACATGTTCACTTGGTGTCTTCTATAGGAGCGGTGGAACGAAGGAACTCGTGGGGAACAGTGACTCAAGCTATATTGTGGATCTAGATGATGGGAAGAGTACGGGAGGGCATATTTTCTATCTCAACAACTCTCCATTAACATGGTGCTCATAGAAGCAAGAAATTGTTGCAGCCACAGAGACAGCAAAACAAGCACTTTGGTTACAAGAGCTTATTGAAGAGATTACAGACGATGAGGTGAAGAAGGTAGTCATTCAAATTGACAACAAATCAACGATTAAGAATCCTGTATTTCACGGATGAAATAAACATATTTATAGAAGATTTCACTTCGTAAGGGAGTGTGTTGAAGATGGGTGATCGTGGAGCATGTGGCTGGGAAAGAGCAAAAGGCTGGCATCCTAAATAAGGCACTTAGAAGAATCAGTTTCAAGGAGATGAGAAGTATGATAGGAGTTCAAAATGTGTCAAAAGATGATCTCAAGCTTAAGGGGGAGACCACCAACTCGCAAGTTGGATTTTTTTTTCTTTTCAAAAATCCAACCCGCAACCTGCAAAGAAAAAATAACATACCTAAGGGTTGGCATTCGGGTACCCATTCGGGTTTGGTTCGGATTTATTCGGCTTTCAGGTTTTCGGGATCAAAGATTTCAGTCCCATTTGAGTATTTCTAAATTTCGGTTCCGGTTCGATTAGGATATTTGCGGGTTTTGTTCGGATTTGGATAACCCATTTAAATTATTTTTAAAATTCATTATATTCTTTAAATTTCTCAAAGTCTATACAAAAATAATATATTACAAATAAATTTGAATAATATATGTTAAAATACATAAACTTATCATATAAATTAGTTTGTTTAAACATTTGGAAAGAGAAGAAATAGTTTGTTCAAGTATTTTGGAAAATTTAAAAGTATCTTATATATTTTAGATATTTGTAATATACATTAAAATCTAAAAATAATTAATATATTTAGGTACATAAATCTATTTCAGATACATTCGAGTACCCGAAATACTTCGGTTCGGTTCTATAAATACCAAAATTTTGAACTTATTCGGATATTTAATGAATTTTTAGATTAGGATTCGGTACTACTTTTTCGGATTGGATCGGTTCGGTTTAAATATAAATGTATTTGTCCTGCCAAAAAATTGGATAATATATGGAATCCGCAGGTAGTATTTATAATAAAAATAATTATTTTAATTATAAATTAATAATTTTCTTAAAAATAACATAAACAGCATAATTATAATTAAAATAATATTAATATTTATAATATTTTATATTTTTACCAAAATATATTTTTTGTCAAAAATAACTTTTAAAAAAAGATTCGGACTAACAGATACACGCAATTCAAATTCGACCGACACACATCCACCCCAGTTAAAATAAACTCGATCCGACACACGCATCAGCAATTCACATTTTTCAAATCGGTCGATCACACTTTTTCTCCAGCAGGTCAAATCGTGCGGGACTCGCAAGTAGTGACTTAAATTCCAGTAGTGATATATATATGACCCCTAGAGGGAATAAACACCCAAACTCACATATATTATATCGAAACTAAATGGTTCATTAAATCATTAACTCCTTGAACTCTACTCACACCACATCTTTATAACTACTAACCCAAGGGATATGAGAGATTTCTTTTATAATCAAGTTATTTAATAGCAATAGTGTCATTTTCTAAAACAATTTTCTATAATTTAGTTAAGCCTTACGGCTGTTCAATCTGGATATCGGTTTAGTTTTTTTTTTTGGTATTTTGAAATATATCTACCATTCTAAATCCATATTTACTTCGGTTCGGTTTGGTTTGTATACCGTCAGTTTTCGGTTTATTCGGTTTTATACCAAAAAAAATTATTTAGTTTGAGATCATATTATATGAATTTCGGAATCATGTTGTCAACAAAGTCATTTATTAAAAAAATATCATATGTTCAAATAAATGAACAAAAAAGTAAACGTTTCTAACATCAAATAAAATAATCAAATCTAGAATTAAAATCAAAGCTCGGAATTTTGAAAATAAAAATACGAAACAAAACAGAAGCATCAAAGAAAAGTTTTCCAGTCTTCCATATTTAGTATTCATCAAAGTCGTGCTTCTTTGACTGAACATGAAACTTTATTCGTTTATAGATAAGAAAAAAAGTTGTGAAGAATTTTCTCTAATTGTTGTCCATCAAATTTATAACCTTCACTTCAATTTAGTCAATGCTAAAATAAAGCAAAAAGATTTTAAAAGAAGACTAAGAAAATAAGAAGCCTCAGTTGCGATGTATTATTATTTAATTATAGTTAAATATTTTACAAATTAGGACTTCTTTATTACTAAAAATATGGTAATAGTTATTAACAGAAAATTAACTTAAACAACAAATAGATTTTCATGTGTCGTTATAAAATAAATACATATTTATATGTTTCTACTTTTGATCGGTTTTGTTCGGTTTATTCGGTTTAATTTGTTATAAACCAAACTATATCCAAATCCTATGGTTTTATAAAATCATATTCATTCGGTTTATATGGTATATATCAAAACTAAACCATATTGTCTATTTTGGTTCGGTTCGATTTTACCATATTGAACGGCTCTAAGTTAAGCCAATAGTTCTACAAGACAATATATTGATTCAATTTTCTCAACTAACGAAAGCCAATGCAAACTAAAGAAATCAAGTATAATAAAACCTAAAACGTTCTGACTTTCATCATTATTCGACAATATTCTTATGAAACATGAACTCCAACTACATGTTCTTAATTCTCAAAATATTTTCATTTTTCAGGTTTTGATCATAATGAGACAGCATCTCTGAGCGGGATGTTCACCACCGGACAAGCAATAGGCTCTTTGGTTGGAGGAATAGTTGCAGACAAAATGTCTCGTATATTTCCAAACTCAGGGAGAGTAATGTGTGCACAATTTAGCGTTTTCATGGGAGCTATATTCTCCATTATTCTCTTACGAATAATCCCACAGTCCACTAACAGTTACTACATCTACTTGGTCACTCTTTTTCTAATGGGTCTCACCATAACTTGGTGTGGACCAGCTATCAACTCTCCAATTTTAGCTGAGATTGTTCCTCCTACGCATCGAACCATGATCTATGCCTTTGATCGTGCACTCGAAGTGTCATTTTCATCGTTTGGTGCACCTTTGGTTGGGATTATGTCGGAGAAAGTTTTCGGATTTGATGCAGAAGGAATTGATAATATCAAAGACTCTGGCCGTGAGGCAGAGGCGTTGTCAAAGGGGATCATGTGGATGATGGCTGTTCCGTTTGTATTGTGTGGTCTTTGCTACACACCACTACATTTTCTTTTCCGGAAAGATCGGAAAATTGATAGAACTCCGAGTTCAAGGGAAGCAGAGATGATATGATCAAATAGTATGCTCGTCATCAGCAGCTTTTAGCTATAAATCAGTGAAACAATCAGGTTTGTATTTACTTGGTTTTGACTTCTGATGTTTCTTATATTTTATTCAGAAAAATATTAATAATACTATCGGGGATTAGCGTTTGTGAATGGTGTTTAAATTTAGCCGACTGGCGTTTGTGTTTGAAATTAGTGATACACTTGTTTTAATTCTCCAAAACGTAAAATTTGACATTACTTGCGTTTTAATGATAGTCTATACTACTATACATCAACTTATATATAGCATAATTGTGGAACTGTTACCAAGCAGTGTTTAATACCTCCTGTGTTTACATTAGAAGTTAGTTATATATATCAAGCAGTTACAGACACGTCTACCCCTATTGGTATAAACATTAGAGGGTGTTATTGAGAGTTACATTTATACAGAACTCATTGATTTTAAAAGTTTAGAGATTTGTTAAATTTGGAAAGAGTGGGAGAAATTTTGTATGTTATGAAAATCTATGGAAATAAATTGATATAATGATTCTAAGAATCTAAAGGAGATATGTAGTATTCTCAAAATCTTTTGTTATCAGCTAAATAGTGAAGAATACAACTCCAATTAACACCAACATTAATAAATTTATAGAATCATTAAAAATTTAAAATATAATCACAAAAGATTATGTATAGTATTACAAAATCATCATACCAATAACACTAGAGTTGAATCCGTGCGCATACGTGGATATGAATTTTATTATACTTATAATTATATAGTTTTCAGTGTTTTTTATCTCAACAAATTTTATATTACTTTGCACTTGTTTACATAGTATTTGTTGTGTATATTTTTAAAATCTGTTACAATATTATCCATTAATTAAAGGTAAATATATATATATATATATTAATATTTGTCTATGCATTATGAAAATATAGAAAACAAAACAATTTCATGTGTGAGTTTTAGTGGCATAATATATATTATAGAACAATGTATATTTGTATATGTTTTAAAATGTTAGATCATTAAAATATTATTGTTTTCTTTTATTGTGAACTGCAATGAACCCATGCGAGATCGCACGGGAACTCATTATATAAGAATAAATATAAGTTATTTTTAATATAAAACTATTTACAATTACTTTTGAAAAAGTACTCATATTACAAACATATATTTAATGTAATTAACACTAACATATACATTTAGTAAGATGATAAAACACATTCTTACACACTTTTACAACCTCTTATAAACCATTGTATTTTAAAATAAAAAGTACATCATTACAAAAAGATACATCTTTAAACATTTAGATAATATTTTAAAGTGATGTAATTTTTAAATTGAAAAAAACACATTGCTTCACATTTTTGGATTGAAAATTCATTCTTAAATATTCTGATTACTTATTTTATACTAACAAAATTATGAGGATGAAAAGATATACCTTTTGGCAAATTTTAGATTCCTTTTTATAATAAAAAGATACATTCTTAGGTGATATGACACATCCTTATTCATTTTCACAATGTCTTTAAAAATGCACATTTTGTAAGATTATAATGCACATTTTTACACCCTTTTATAAACCATTATATTTTTAGGATTAAAAGACTCATCTTTGGATATTTTGACCCAAAAAAAATTGATATATTTTTTAGAATGAAAACACATTCTCAAATACTTTGATAAATTTAAAAAAAACTAATGCAATTTTTAGGATAATAGATTATTATGAAAAGAAAAATTTTATAAGTAGAGTAGTTTTAGACTCACAAACCCAAATAGTTTCAGTTCATTTTGAGTAGGTTTCATTTTTACGTATGTACTACTCGATTTTGATTTGGTTATGTTTTAGGGAGGGAGGTTATTTGTAAGGGAATTCTCGTAAACTTTGAAAATTTTGAGATTCCATTATTATTGGTTCTTGGATTTCTAAAATCTTAATAGAATCCATTTTTATCGGTTTAAGAATTTTCAAACTCCATTCAAATCCCTTGTTATTCAAAAAGTCTTGTTATTATTGATTATCTAATTCTAACTAATTCTAGTGTTATTGAGAGATGAATTCTATTCATTTTTACTCATAAGACTCAACTTTCAAAATATAATATGTATCCATGTGATTTTCAAAATCCATGTTATAATTCTTAGCAAATATCCATTGCACCTTGAATCCAAATTATATGTCCAAAACTATAATTCATTACATTTTATATACTTTTACATTTTTGAATATATAATTATATTTATATTGTTTTATCATTTTGAATATATAATTGTATTTATATTGTTTTATCATTTTGAATATATTATTATATTTATAAATATTAAAATTTTGAAAATAATGTTTTTAAAAAATTGCTTGAAAAGTCATTTTCAAATTTCAGAAAGAAAACTTTATAAAATAAAGTTGAAAAAATCATTTTTTATAAATCATTCGAATTTAAAACATATAATTCAAAATTATTTTTTTAAAATATTATTTTTATTATTTCTTTATTACTCTTTATATATTTATAAAGCAATTTTGCCTCTTTAATGAAAACTCTTTTGGTAAGCCAAATTGATGAAAATCAATACAAATCTAAAGAAGTTATAATGATCAAATTTTATACATCAATTTATATACATTTTCAAAATCCACATAATTTTTAAAATCTATCAACTCTTAAAAATTACAAACTCTATACAAATTCATCTCCCAATAACCCTCTCCCCCTCCCTCTTAATGTTTTAATCTCTAAAGTACTGGAAAACTCTTCAGTATGAATCAGTTATTTTTTTGGATACCCAAAACCCATCAAATTTTTTAATAAATATTGTTCAATTGGAAAAATACAAAGAACATGATGTAGTTTTTAGAAAGCATTTTGTCAAAAATAGTCATTATGTAGTTAATGTTGTAAAACTTAAGAGAATGGAATATTATTCTTATTATTAATCAATCATAAAGAGTCCTTTATATAGGGAATTACACCGTCATAGATAAATGGAAAGATACCAAATCCTAATCCAACTAGGAAAAGGAAAACAAGACCAGAACATAAAAAGGAAAAGCTGGCCGCCTATGATCTCTGAAAAGGAAAGTATGGATTAGGACATCCATCTAAACCATTCGGTTTATAACACTCCCCCTTGGATGTCATAACCATAAATGAGTTTGTAATATGTTTCGGATGTTGTCTCATTAAAACCTTATCAAGAAAACCCAATAGGACAAACATGGTGAAGGAAAAAGAGTACAACACATATTACTCCCCCTGATTTGTACCTCCGTATATGTCCTTCAAGTTGGCGCATCTCAACCTGATGGTTGAGCTTCTGGACGCCAAGTCTGAACTACTCCTTGCAAAGGAAGGTACACAAGCTTTTTTCTTAAACCAATGACCAATGGTCTCAACACCGAGATAAAGTAGTGCTACCGTGTTGCAAAGACATAACCTGTCTGGGATCTATCATTGTGGATCCGAGAGATAACCTGTATCAATCAAAACATATTAACCCTTCTTTTGGGTTTTGGTTAGTATTATGTAATCTCAAATCTTTAGTTCCTTGTAGGTAACATAGGATGTATTTTATCCAGTCCCAGTCCCTTATGTTCAGACATGATCTAAACCTAGACAATAGGTTTACATCAACACTTATGTCCAGATGTGGATTACATGACAAATACATCAAAGCAAGCCGCCAATAGTACTTAAGATAAGGGACGTGTATGTCTTTAGTTCCAGTGCCTCATGGTCGGACATGAGCTAAACATATACAATAGATTTACGAAAGAACACATGTCCGGCCTAGTATGGCTTGCCTATTACATTAAGGCGCCAATGGCACTTGGGTAAGGGACTTTTCCGGACCAAGGACATATTCCTTGTCCTTCTTGGGGCCAAAGGATCCGTGTCTAAGTCAAAGGTCCTCACGACCATGTCCTTCTTGGGACTTACAATGGGTTTGTGTCCGGACCAAGGGACCTTATGGGACAACTCAATGGGTGAACTTTGGTCCATGTTAAAACCGTTTGAATACCTTTCTATAAGTCCTTTGATGCACAAGGATTCCATCTTTTAAGATGTTCAATTTGTAATCCCAAACAAAATTTTGTTTGTCCCAAATTTTCATTTCAATCTCTTTCTTTAGATAATCGTTTGGGAAGTTTCTCCATAGGTTCCTAGGATATTTTAGATCATTAACATACACTTGTATACTTTAGTTCTCGAGAACCTGTTGCATTTGACAACTCAATACCCTCTGGAACTTTCATGTATATCTCATTACCCAGTGGACCATACAAGTAGGCAGTTTCTACATCCTTTAACCGCAAGTCTATTTTCTTCTCTTATGGCCAGACTTGTTAGGAATCTAAATGTTTGTTGCATCCACCACAAGGGAGTATGTCTCCTCATAATTGATTTCCGGTCTTTGTGAGAATCCTTGTGCATATGGCCGTGCCTTATATCTTGCTATCTCGCCATGTTTCATTTCTTTCACAAAGACTCATTTTTCCAACTGGTTTCACATCTAGAGGTGTCCGAACTATGGGAACAAAACCTCTCCTTTCTAAATGAACTTAACTCCACGTCCCCTTTCCATTTGATCTAATCTGATTTGTTGAGTGCACTCATGTATGGACGTGGGTTCATGATCCTCATTCATTTCATAATCTCAAGTGCTACATTGCATGCAAATATATCATCAATGTCGACATTCTTTCTCTTGGTCCATTGTGTCCCGGACATGACATAACTTATTGAGGTTTCATTATGACCTTCAGTACCCTGAGGCTTGGCGTCCCAAACCTCATTGTTAGGCACCTTAGGTACAACCATGTTTATGGTTTCCTCATCCACGGCCGTGGCTTTTAAGTTTGTCCATCTTAGGATCGACCATGTCTAGGATTCCGTCGTCCATGGATTTATTAGCACCTTTCTTTAATATCCGAGGGATCTTATCTTTGGAACTTATTGATCTACCAAGTTTCAAATGTGCCTTAGACTCAGTAGCAACTTGATTGTGTCCTTCGTGAACATCAATTCGAATTTGGTGCATTTATAGCTGGTATATATGACTTAGTCATTCTATTCGAGTCAGCAAAGGAATCTGGCAATTTTTTTAAGCTAGCTTTTGTATAATCTTTTGAACTTCTAAATCTCATTCTTGAGTCCGAGGATCTTGCCAATATAAGGATGTATGATTCCATGTAATTTCCTTTTTTTTACCAGCTTATTATCATCCCCCTTAATGTTGGATGCTCGGATTCACCAAAGTGACTATCCGTGTACCTGGCCTTTAAACAAGTCACCCGTGGTTGGCTCAAGGTACTTAATCAACTTGGAAGATTCATATCTAACATATATTCCCATCTTCCATCTTAATTCTCTGTAGTGGAGCAATTGGAAGGTTAACGGCACATCCAAATATCTTAAGATGGGATATATCTGGCTCTTGACCCGTTAGTAATTGGGATGGATAATATTTTATGTTCACTCATGTGTATTTGTTAATGTCCATGCGTCATCGAATGCCACGGAATGTTCCCCCCATGGACATACAATACTTACTAAACGCCTTGGGACGTGAACTTATCAAGACATATAGTCTTTAGGCGATTTGAAAGAACTCTTTTCCTTTGCCCTTAGTTTCATCCGGATGGGGAACATCTATGTTTACTCCTTGTCCACGTCCATAAGATGTGTATGTCCATGTGCCACAGAGTGTTCTATACTTACCCTCATAGACATACAATAGCTATTAAAAAAATTTTGGGACGTGAACTCATTAGCATTATCAAGACATTTCTTATCTCTCTGGGCGATTTCAATTAAGGGAACTCTTTGTTCCCTTTGCCCATGGTTTCAATATGAAATCATTCATTCATTTAAATTAAGTTTTCATTAGGCAAAGAAGCAAACAAATTCAAAGAAACAAAGAAAGCATAAAAAAAAAACAAAATGTTTGATGCCGAAGTCAACTTGACTATTTTTAGACAATCGGAAGTTTCGTACTTCATAAGATCATCTTTCTCATGATCAAAATCATCTTCATCATCTTTATAGACCATGTGGGCTTCTAGATTCTTCCCTTTCAAACTCTCTTGGTAGAGATCAATAAGATGTTTGGGAGTCCTACATGTCTGAGCCCAATGGTTACTCACTCTACACCTATTGCTCACTGATTTGGTCGAGTGTTATGGTTTAAAAAAGATACCACGGCCTTTGCCTCTTTCACGGCCATATTTAGATTGATGGTCACGTCCATAATGGTTCCCATGCCATATCCCACGGCCATATGAGTTTCCTCGGCCTTGTCCACGTCCTTGCCATTTTCCACGGCCTTGTCCGTGTTGGCTATCATGTTGGACGTTGTTGGTTTCTTTTGTTTGCCATTTCGGCTACATGTGCATCAGGTAGTAGAGTTGATCCAGGAGGTCTCAATTCACTATTTCTCATTAGTAACTCATTATTTTGCTCAGCAAACAATAGACATGAAATTAGATATGCATATGTCTTAAACCCTTTTCACGGTATTGTTGTTGCAACAATACATTGCTGGTGTGGAAGGTGGAAAATGTCTTTTTTAACATATCCTTATAAGTCACTTCCTCACCACATAATTTCAACTTAGAAACTATCTTAAGGCTGAGTTATACTCATCCATGGACTTATAGTCCTGGATCCTGAGATTCCTCCAATCATACATGGCCTTTGGTAAATCACCGTTCTTTGGTGATCATATCTCAATTTCAACTCTGCCCAAAGGTCTAATGGATTCTCAATAGTTAGATATTGATCTTTGAAACTCTCAACAAGATGATGGCGAATAATCATTATTAGATCTTTTCAACATGTTCATTTAGAACAAGTCAAGGAAGTCCAGACATTTCATCCGGACGGTTCAAGTTGAAGAGTACATCCGGACGTTCATCCAGATGGTTTGAGTTTAAGGGGTGTGTCTAGACGGTTTAGGACGTGTCCGGACCGATAAGAGTATGTCCGGACGTGCTTATAACTGTAGGGTGCATCCGGACGTTGTGTTCGAATTGCTTAGGGTGTGTCTGGACGCTTGTAAGTGTCCGGTCAGTTCATTAAGCAAGTTAAGAACATCCGGACGGTTTCATGTGTCCGGATGGTTTATGCATCCAAACAAAGTTTATTTTATCAAGCAATTTATCATATGTTCATGATGCAAGGCTAGCATATGTAATTGCAATCATTCAATCAAGTAATATCATGTGGTACGTACTTTTGACTTACACGGACGTGCGGACGTACCGCGAACGTACCGAACGTACCATACGATCAAATACGGTTCATGTTATGTACTAGCACTCTAAAACGACCAATTCATGATTTATGATATGAACTAGCAACCTAAACAATCAATGAATGGTTCATGGTACGTTCTATCGACCTAACAGACTTACGAACGTAATGAGGACGTCCTAACATACTGACGGACATACCGTGTACGTACCAACCGTACCAAACAATCAAGCAAGTACAAATGGTTTCATTTTATCTCATGACCTATGTTTAACAACAGGTTTGGTCGATTTTCATAACTTAAACCGTTTAGGTTTGATCTTCAAAACCATTTATATGTTTTATAATTTAGACTTTAAAAGTGTTCATGTTAATGCATACAAGACAATCAGATATGCAAATTGGTCACACGACGAAACGGATATGATGCATTCAGTTCATACGATTATGCATGCATGATATGTTAACAAGCCGCACGACCAGACAATCCGGACATGCATGATGCAAGACAAGCCGCACGGCCAAGGGTATGAAAAATCTTTATCAAAACGATTTCTATATGTTCATAATGCAATCGTTTATATATCTTAGCAAAAACAGTTTCTAAGTGATCATGAAAGCATGAAAGTTCAAACAAACAATCAAGAAATGCGTAATGGATAATGTTCAAGATTAATCAGTCAATGCAATTAGGATTTCAATATGAACAAGTTGATCAGGTTAAGACTTTAAACAAGATGAGAACAACTTAAACTTAGGCGATTTCTCTAACCTTAATTCATTCAATTGGATCATCAATTCAAATAACCAAATTCAAGTATGAGATTAATCAATCCTAGCAATCGGTTCTATGTGATCAAATTCAGATTCAAAACATTCAATCAATCAAGCAATAAATCGAATTACCACATTAGGATTTTTAGATAGAAAACGATTATGCATTAGTTTTAGGGTTTGAATTGATTTCATGCATGACATGCATTATGCATGTATGCAGCTATGGTTTGATTTATTTAGGGTTTCGATTTGATAAATAGATCATTGGGGTTTCGATTCAAAACAATTAAGGTTTCGAATTAGGGTTTATGGTTTCGATTAATCATGTAGGAACATGATTAGGGTTTATCGATTTTAATGGTTTTAATTCATATCAAGCAATCAATATTCGATTATGGTTCAGTGATTGATCATTAGGTTTTCGAGTTACCTTTAACCTCATATGTGTTGAATGGACCACCAAAGAGAGGGGATCGCGAGCTGATCGTTGCTGAGATCGTCGTGTCGCGAACGGGTTAAAGCTGAGACGGGAACAAGCTGCTGTCGCGAACGAGCTGAAGCTGATGTTGGGTCGCGAACGAGCTGGAACGGACTGAGGTCGGATCGTCGGTACTCGATCAAGTAAGAAGGTTTCACGCCAGGATTAGATCTCACGCCAGATTGGGGTTTATCGCCGATTAGGGTTAGGTTTATGGTGATCAGATTTTAGCTTAGGGTTTAGGGACTATCGTGCTGATAACGTGTTGTAAAACTTAAGAGAATGGAATATTATTCATATTATTAATCAATAATAAGGAGTCCTTTATATAGGGAATTACACCGTCATAGATAAATGGAAAGATAACAAATCATAATCCAACTAGGAAAAGGAAAACAAGACCAGAACATAAAAAGAAAAAGCTGGCCGCCTATGATCTCTGAAAAGGAAAGTATGGATTAGGACATCCATCTAAACCATTCGGTTTATAACACTCCCCCTTGGATGTCATAACCATAAATGAGTTTGTAATATGTTTTGGATGTTGCCTCATTAAAACCTTATCAAGAAAACCCAATGGGACAAAACATGGTGAAGGAAAAAGATTACAACACATATTACTCCCCCTGATTTGTACCTCCGTATATGTCCTTCGAGTTGGCGCATCTCAACCTGATGGTTGAGCTTCTGGACGCCAAGTATGAACTACTCCTTGCAAAGGAAGGTACACAAGCCTTCTTCTTAAACCAATGACCAATGGTCTCAACACCGAGATAAAGTAGTGCTACTGTGTTGCAAAGACATAACCTGCCTGGGATCTATCGTTGTGGATCCGAGAGATAACCTGTATCAATCAAAACATATTAACCCTTCTTTTGGGTTTTGGTTAGTATAATGTAATCTCAAATCTTTAGTTCCTTGTAGGTAACATAGGATGTATTTTATCCAGTCCCAGTCCCTTATGTTCGGACATGATCTAAACCTAGACAATAGGTTTACATCAATACTTATGTCTGGATGTGTAAATCATGACAAATACATCAAAGCAAGACGCCAATAGTAATTAAGGTAAGGGACGTGTATGTCTTTAGTTCCAGTGGCTCATGGTCGGACATAAGCTAAACATATACAAGAGATTTACGAACGAACACATGTCCGGCCTAGAATGGCTTGCCTATTACATTAAGGCGCCAATGGTACTTGGGTAAGGGACTTTTCCGGACCAAGGACATATTCCTTGTCCTTCTTGGGGCCAAAGGATCCGTGTCTAAAGTCAAAGGTCCTCACGACCATGTCCTTCTTGGGACTTACAATGGGTTTGTGTTCGGACCAAGGGACCTTATGGGAAAACTCAATGGGCGAGCTTTGGTCCATGTTAAAACCGTTTGAATACCTTTATATAAGTCCTTTGATGCACAAGTATTCCATCTTTTAAGATGTTCAATTTGTAATCCCAAACAAAATTTTGTTTGTCCCAAATTTTCATTTCAATCTCTTTCTTTAGATAATCGTTTGGGAAGTTTCTCCAGAGGTTCCTAGGATATTTTAGATCATTAACATACACTTGTATACTTTAGTTCTCGAGAACCTGTTGAATTTGACAACTCAATACCCTCTGGGACTTTCATGTATATCTCATTACCCAGTGGACCATACAAGTAGGCAGTTTCTACATCCTTTAAACGCAAGTCTATTTTCTTCTCTTATGGCCAGACTTGTTAGGAATCTAAATGTTTGTTGCATCACCCACAAGGGAGTATGTCTCCTCATAATTGATTTCCGGTCTTTGTGAGAATCCTTGTGCATATGGCCATGCCTTATATCTTGCTATCTCGCCATGTTTCATTTCTTTCACAAAGACTCATTTTTCCAACTGGTTTCACATCTAGAGGTGTCCGAACTATGGGACCAAAACCTCTCCTTTCTTAATGAACTTAACTCCACGTCCCCTTTCCATTTGATCTAATCTGATTTGTTGAGTTCACTCATGTATGGACGTGGGTTCATGATCCTCATTAATTTCATAATCTCAAGTGCTACATTGAATGTAAATATATCATCAATGTCGACATTCTTTCTCTTGTTCCATTGTGTCCCGGACATGACATAACTTATTGAGGTTTCATTATGACCTTCAGTACCCTAAGGCTTGGCGTCCCAAACCTCATTGTTAGGCACCTTAGGTACAACCATGTTTATGGTTTCCTCATCCACGGCTGTGGCTTTTAAGTTTGTCCATCTTAGGATCGACCATGTCTAGGATTCCCTCGTCCATGGATTTATTAGCACCTTTCTTTAATATCCGAGGGATCTTATCTTTGGAACTTATTGGTCTACCACGTTTCAAACGTGCCTTAGACTCAGTAGCAACTTGATTGTGTCCTTCTTGAACATCAATTCGGATTTGGTGCATTTATAGCTGGTATATATGACTTAATCATTCTATTCGGGTCAGCAAAGGAATCTGGAAATTTTTTTTTTAAGCTAGCTTTTGTATAATCTTTTGGACTTCTAAATCTCATTCTTGAGTCCGAGGATCTTGCCAATATAAGGATGTATGATTCCATGTAATTTTTTTTTACCAGCTTATTATCATCTCCCTTTAATGTTGGATGCTCGGATTCACCAAAATGACTATCCGTGTACCTGGCCTTTAAACAAGTCACTCGTGGTTGGCTCAAGGTACTTAATGAACTTTGAAGATGCATATCTAACATATATTCCCATCTTCCATCTTAATTCTCTGTAGTGGAGCAATTGTCTGGCTCTTGACCCGTTAGTAATTGGGATGGATAATATTTTATGTTCACTCATGCGTATTTGTTAATGTCCATGTGTCATCGAATGCCACGGAATGTTCCCCCCATGGACATACAATACTTACTAAACGCCTTGGGACATGAACTTTGTTGGGGTCAAAATCGGTCACGACGGAATCAATGACTGAGAAAGTCTCCGAAAAGTATTTCTTGAAACAAAAAGTCTCGGATAATTTGAAAAGAAGTTATACGATATTTTCTCAAAATTAGAATATCCACTCTCTGGTGAGGTCGGAAACGGTTATCTCGAAATCTACGGCTAAAGATCCTTCCAAACTCAAAGATTTCCCGCACGAACGGCCAACGGGGGAAAGATCGGGCGACGGAGAACCCACGGGCGGCAGAGAACCCTGGCGGCGGCAAAGCGTCCGCAAGCCGGCCTGGCGCCCGGCGGCAAGCCCCTGGCGCCGGCGGCAAAGCGTCCGCAAGCCGGCCTGGCGCCCGGCGGCAAGCCCCTGGCGCCCGGCGGCAAGCCCCTGGCGCCGGCGGCAAGCCCCTGGCGCCGGCGGCAAGCCCCTGGCGCCCGGCGGCAAGCATCACGCATGCGGCCTGGCGCCCGGCGGCAAGCCCCTGGCGCCCGGCGGCAAGCCCCTGGCGCCGGCGGCAAAGCGTCCATAAGCCGGCCTGGCGCCCGGCGGCAAGCCCCTGGCGCCCGGCGGCAAGTGTCACAAAGCCGGCCTGGCGCCGGCGGCAAGCCCCCTGGCGCCGGTCGACGGTCCTCGTCCTGGTCTCGGTCCTCGTCCTGGTCTCGGTCCCATCATGCTCGGTCTGATCCCATCTTGGCTTGCTTGGATCAATCCTCGTGGGTTTGATACGATCACGGCTACAGAATTAACATCTCTCGATTGGAATCATCCTCGATGTTTTACGACAAAAATTAGAAAGGTTGGATTTCTTGTAGATGATATCGTGTAAAACAAGATCGATTAACTCGAACATCGATGCTTTAGGCTATACGGTTTATTTTACGAGAAAGATAGTCTTTCCGAGAAATCGTATAAAACGTTCAACGACTTAAGACAAGTCCACGGACTTACTTACGATTTTAAGAATTCAGGCCCAATCAGACTATGACGGTTTATCCAATTTCCCGAACATCGGATAAACATCAAGTCACCGGAAAATAGGGGAAAACTCGAGGATAATTAAGAAGATCGACGAAAATGGAATATTTCCTGAAGAGATAAACTTGGGCCCAAAGGCGAGGTCCATCATCCTAAGGCAAACCGACCTAGGAAGGAGTATATAAGGAGAGCAAGAGCAGAGGAGAAGGGGATCCGAAAATCCTAGAATCTCGACTTAGAGAGCTCCTGTTAGCTGATAGAACTTTGAATTTAGGTGGTTAGACTAGCAAGGCAGCCCCTAGAACGTCTGGCCGCCTCCTGCTCGCAAATATCCGCTCCTCTCGGAAGGATCGGACAATTCTTTTACTTCAGAGCTCCGCACATAGAAACCCTAGGCGTTATCTTGACATGCCTGTTTCTATGACAAACGCTCATACTAGACGAACCCGCCCAGACGGTTCGATCTCTTGTTCAATTCTTTCTAAACTGAAATACGTCCGACTTGATCCTCGAAAGGGGTACGTAGGCAGCCTTTCTTAAGGTCCAGCCGCAAATCTTAACAAAACCTTTTCCGCATTTATTCAGTCACTTGTCGTTGGCTGTCGCAGAGAATTCGGACCTTCGTGGAAAGTCGGGTTAACTTGGCTTTCCTCCGTTTTATTCATTAAAATCGGCGGTGTGAATTTCGGTTCCCACAGTTTGGCTAGAAGGAGGGTGGGACGGATTACTCTTACTCATACGGCCGCAGCGCAGTCGAACCGATGTCCGGAAATATGAAAGAAAAAGTTGCAGTTTGCGTCAGCGATGGTAAAACAACTCCAGCAGCGACTGTTCCCTCGGGCAGCTTACATAGCGCCACGGTGCTCGAACATATCAAAACCTAGCCGCTTTCCGCCACAGGAAGAGCACGAAAACAAGCTCGCAATTTCTCTATCTAAACAGAAAGGGCAACGATAAAATCTATCAAACCCCAAAAATTCGTCTTGTTACCGAGTTAGAGAAATCGCAACGAGCAAGGTTTGTACAAAAATGTTTCTTCGAGAACCTCTCGGAAAAATAAAACTTATTCTCCTCGAAACCTTGGGAAACCCTAGATTACTCGCGGAATAGAAGCACGGCAAATAGGGTCACCAATTCCCACTGCCGTACTTCTTCGACTTTGGGCGTCAAAATCGGTCAACGACGAAATCATCACCCGAAAGTCCTCGGAAGAAAACTAAGTGGCGATCGAAACCGGCGGGTCATCACTCGAAGAAATTACGGAAGATCTGAGCGGACCATGAGCCGGGGATCGACGGCGACAACAGCAGCATCGGCCGGACGGGACCGCGACGCGGGCGGTAGAGGCCTGGCGCCGGCGGCAAACCGACCACGCTGTGGGAACCGAAATTCGCACCGTCAAATTAAGTTGATTTGAAGAAAAGCCAAGTGAACCAAGCCTTCCCTGAAGGTCCGGATATCTGCTGGGCGCTACGACACAATCGATGCGACAAAGAAGTGCCGCCCGGCGCCAGGCGGCCAGCGTGGCAGCGTGCCGCCGGCGCCAGGCGGCCAGCGTGGCAGCGTGCCGCCGGCGCCAGGCGGCCAGCGTGGCAGCGTGCCGCCGGCGCCAGGCGGCCAGCGTGGCAGCGTGCCGCCGGCGCCAGGCCAGCCAGCGTCCAGCGTGCCGCCGGCGCCAGGCGGCCAGCGTGGCAGCGTGCCGCCGGCGCCAGGCGGCCAGCGTGGCAGCGTGCCGCCGGCGCCAGGCGGCCAGCGTGGCAGCGTGCCGCCGGCGCCAGGCGGCCAGCGTGGCAGCGTGCCGCCGGCGCCAGGCCAGCCAGCGTCCAGCGTGCCGCCGGCGCCAGGCCAGCCAGCGTCCAGCGTGCCGCCGGCGCCAGGCGGCCAGCGTGGCAGCGTGCCGCCGGCGCCAGGCCAGCCAGCGTCCAGCGTGCCGCCGGCGCCAGGCGGCCAGCGTGGCAGCGTGCCGCCGGCGCCAGGCCAGCCAGCGTCCAGCGTGCCGCCGGCGCCAGGCGGCCAGCGTGGCAGCGTGCCGCCGGCGCCAGGCCAGCCAGCGTCCAGCGTGCCGCCGGCGCCAGGCGGCCAGCGTGGCAGCGTGCCGCCGGCGCCAGGCGGCCAGCGTGGCAGCGTGCCGCCGGCGCCAGGCGGCCAGCGTGGCAGCGTGCGCATCGCCAGGCGGTTTGCCGCCTGCGCCAGGTCGACCAGCGTGCGCTGGCGCCAGAGGTTCTCTGCCGCCCGGGTTTTCCGTTGCCCGATCTTTCCCCGTTAGCCGTTCGATGCGGGAAATCTTTGAGTTTGGAAGGATCTTTAGCCGTAGATTTTGAGATAACCGTTTTGACCCAACAAGATCTTCGAGATTCCTTGAGTATCGGGATGGACTTGGATTCTGTGATTTTCCGTCTTCAAGGGTTTGAGTAATGAGGCTTGAACTTTAGGCGTTTAAAATATTGTGGGAACCGAAATTCGCACCGTCAAATTAAGTTGATTTGAAGAAAAGCCAAGTGAACCAAGCCTTCCCTGAAGGTCCCGGATATCTGCTGGGCCGCACACGACACAATCAGTACGACAAAGAAAATATGAAAACGAAATAAAATTGTAAGAACAAAGAATAGAGCAAAAGATTTTATTTCCGAATCCGCGTTTGAGCGTGAACAACAGGTAAGACCCTTGGCTACAAGAGAGGTCGGCAAGTTTGCTAGTCTAGCAACCTAAGTTCTAACCTAGTTGAGTCGCAGCTCGCTAGTAAAAACGGAAAATAATGCCTAAGTTTGCTCTAAGTGCTAAGTGCTCTGGAAGTTTTTTTTATATATATATTTGCTCCTCGCCCAAAGCTCTCCTTATATACTCCTCTTAAGACGGTCTATCTTCTTTCGGGCCGAATCGGGCTTTTTCAATTTTCGTCAATCTTCGTGTTTATCGGGAAACTTGACATTTATCTTCGGAAAACTTCACATTTATCTTCTGGAAACTTGACATTTATCTCTTATGTGAGGATAAGGATAAACCGTCATAGTTATCCTTCCTTTTCGGAAAATCGTAAGTGGGCCGTTTTGGCAATGTCGGGCCATTTAGACGTTTTTACGGTTTTTCGAAAGAATAGTCTTTGAAGGTTTCGGCATCTCCGAAGGAACCCCAATTCCTCGTATAGTCGAGATGTTTGGTGTTTAGAATAACCGTGATCGTACCAAACTCACGAAGATTGATCAAACAAGCGAGATAGGATCAGACCGAAGGCGATGGGACGAGACTAGGGCGAGGGCGTCGCCCGGCGCCAGGCGGCCAGCGTGGCAGCGTGCCGCCGGCGCCAGGCCAGCCAGCGTCCAGCGTGCCGCCGGCGCCAGGCCAGCCAGCGTCCAGCGTGCCGCCGGCGCCAGGCGGCCAGCGTGGCAGCGTGCCGCCGGCGCCAGGCGGCCAGCGTGGCAGCGTGCCGCCGGCGCCAGGCGGCCAGCGTGGCAGCGTGCGCATCGCCAGGCGGTTTGCCGCCTGCGCCAGGTCGACCAGCGTGCGCTGGCGCCAGAGGTTCTCTGCCGCCCGGGTTTTCCGTTGCCCGATCTTTCCCCGTTAGCCGTTCGATGCGGGAAATCTTTGAGTTTGGAAGGATCTTTAGCCGTAGATTTTGAGATAACCGTTTTGACCCAACAAGATCTTCGAGATTCCTTGAGTATCGGGATGGACTTGGATTCTGTGATTTTCCGTCTTCAAGGGTTTGAGTAATGAGGCTTGAACTTTAGGCGTTTAAAATATTGTGGGAACCGAAATTCGCACCGTCAATTTCCGATAAAGATTTGTGGAGGAAAACCGAGTTAACCCGATCTTCCTTGAAGGTCCCGGATATCTGCTGGGCGCTACGACACAATCGATGCGACAAAGAAAATATGAAAGCGAAATAAAATTGTAAGAACAAAGAATAGAGCAAAAGATTTTATTTCGAATCCGCGTTTGGCGTGAACAACAGGTAAGACCCTTGGCTACAAGAGAGGTCGGCAAGTTTGCTAGTCTAGCAACCTAAGTTCTAACCTAGTTGAGTCGCAGCTCGCTAGTAAAAGCGGAAAATAATGCCTAAGTTTGCTCTAAGTGCTAAGTGCTCTGGAAGTTTTTATATATATATTTGCTCCTCGCCCAAAGCTCTCCTTATATACTCCTCTTAAGGCGGTCTATCTTCTTCGGGCGAATCGGGCTTTTCAATTTTCGTCAATCTTCGTGTTTATCGGAAACTTGACATTTATCTTCGGAAAACTTCACATTTATCTTCTGGAAACTTGACATTTATCTCTTATGTGAGGATAAGGATAAACCGTCATAGTTATCCTTCCTTTTCGGAAAATCGTAAGTGGGCGTTTGGCAATGTCGGGCCATTTAGGCGTTTTCACGGTTTTGAAAGGACAGTCTTTGAAGGTTTGGCATCTCGAAGGAACCCCAATTCCTCGTATAGTCGAGATGTTTGGTGTTTAGAATAACCGTGATCGTACCAAACTCACGAAGATTGATCAAACAAGCCGAGATAGGATCAGACCGAAGGCGATGGGACGAGACTAGGGCGAGGGCGTCGCCCGGCGCCAGGCCAGCCAGCGTCCAGCGTGCCGCCGGCGCCAGGCCAGCCAGCGTCCAGCGTGCCGCCGGCGCCAGGCGAGTGCCGCCGGCGCCAGGCCAGCCAGCGTCCAGCGTGCCGCCGGCGCCAGGCCAGCCAGCGTCCAGCGTGCCGCCGGCGCCAGGCCAGCCAGCGTCCAGCGTGCCGCCGGCGCCAGGCCAGCCAGCGTCCAGCGTGCCGCCGGCGCCAGGCCAGCCAGCGTCCAGCGTGCCGCCGGCGCCAGGCCAGCCAGCGTCCAGCGTGCCGCCGGCGCCAGGCCAGCCAGCGTCCAGCGTGCCGCCGGCGCCAGGCCAGCCAGCGTCCAGCGTGCCGCCGGCGCCAGGCCAGCCAGCGTCCAGCGTGCCGCCGGCGCCAGGCCAGCCAGCGTCCAGCGTGCCGCCGGCGCCAGGCCAGCCAGCGTCCAGCGTGCCGCCGGCGCCAGGCCAGCCAGCGTCCAGCGTGCCGCCGGCGCCAGGCCAGCCAGCGTCCAGCGTGCCGCCGGCGCCAGGCCAGCCAGCGTCCAGCGTGCCGCCGGCGCCAGGCCAGCCAGCGTCCAGCGTGCCGCCGGCGCCAGGCCAGCCAGCGTCCAGCGTGCCGCCGGCGCCAGGCCAGCCAGCGTCCAGCGTGCCGCCGGCGCCAGGCCAGCCAGCGTCCAGCGTGCCGCCGGCGCCAGGCCAGCCAGCGTCCAGCGTGCCGCCGGCGCCAGGCCAGCCAGCGTCCAGCGTGCCGCCGGCGCCAGGCCAGCCAGCGTCCAGCGTGCCGCCGGCGCCAGGCCAGCCAGCGTCCAGCGTGCCGCCGGCGCCAGGCCAGCCAGCGTCCAGCGTGCCGCCGGCGCCAGGCCAGCCAGCGTCCAGCGTGCCGCCGGCGCCAGGCCAGCCAGCGTCCAGCGTGCCGCCGGCGCCAGGCCAGCCAGCGTCCAGCGTGCCGCCGGCGCCAGGCCAGCCAGCGTCCAGCGTGCCGCCGGCGCCAGGCCAGCCAGCGTCCAGCGTGCCGCCGGCGCCAGGCCAGCCAGCGTCCAGCGTGCCGCCGGCGCCAGGCCAGCCAGCGTCCAGCGTGCCGCCGGCGCCAGGCCAGCCAGCGTCCAGCGTGCCGCCGGCGCCAGGCCAGCCAGCGTCCAGCGTGCCGCCGGCGCCAGGCGAGTGCCGCCGGCGCCAGGCCAGCCAGCGTCCAGCGTGCCGCCCGGCGCCAGGCCAGCCAGCGTCCAGCGTGCCGCCCGGCGCCAGGCGAGTGCCGCCGGCGCCAGGCCAGCCAGCGTCCAGCGTGCCGCCCGGCGCCAGGCCAGCCAGCGTCCAGCGTGCCGCCCGGCGCCAGGCGAGTGCCGCCCGGCGCCAGGCGAGTGCCGCCGGCGCCAGGCCAGCCAGCGTCCAGCGTGCCGCCCGGCGCCAGGCGAGTGCCGCCCGGCGCCAGGCGAGTGCCGCCCGGCGCCAGGCGAGTGCCGCCCGGCGCCAGGCGAGTGCCGCCGGCGCCAGGCCAGCCAGCGTCCAGCGTGCCGCCCGGCGCCAGGCCAGCCAGCGTCCAGCGTGCCGCCCGGCGCCAGGCGAGTGCCGCCCGGCGCCAGGCGAGTGCCGCCCGGCGCCAGGCGAGTGCCGCCCGGCGCCAGGCCAGCCAGCGTCCAGCGTGCCGCCCGGCGCCAGGCCAGCCAGCGTCCAGCGTGCCGCCCGGCGCCAGGCCAGCCAGCGTCCAGCGTGCCGCCCGGCGCCAGGCCAGCCAGCGTCCAGCGTGCCGCCCGGCGCCAGGCCAGCCAGCGTCCAGCGTGCCGCCCGGCGCCAGGCCAGCCAGCGTCCAGCGTGCCGCCCGGCGCCAGGCGAGTGCCGCCGGCGCCAGGCCAGCCAGCGTCCAGCGTGCCGCCCGGCGCCAGGCCAGCCAGCGTCCAGCGTGCCGCCCGGCGCCAGGCGAGTGCCGCCCGGCGCCAGGCGAGTGCCGCCCGGCGCCAGGCGAGTGCCGCCGGCGCCAGGCCAGCCAGCGTCCAGCGTGCCGCCCGGCGCCAGGCCAGCCAGCGTCCAGCGTGCCGCCCGGCGCCAGGCCAGCCAGCGTCCAGCGTGCCGCCCGGCGCCAGGCGAGTGCCGCCGGCGCCAGGCCAGCCAGCGTCCAGCGTGCCGCCCGGCGCCAGGCGAGTGCCGCCCGGCGCCAGGCGAGTGCCGCCGGCGCCAGGCCAGCCAGCGTCCAGCGTGCCGCCCGGCGCCAGGCGAGTGCCGCCCGGCGCCAGGCGAGTGCCGCCGGCGCCAGGCCAGCCAGCGTCCAGCGTGCCGCCCGGCGCCAGGCGAGTGCCGCCGGCGCCAGGCCAGCCAGCGTCCAGCGTGCCGCCCGGCGCCAGGCGAGTGCCGCCGGCGCCAGGCCAGCCAGCGTCCAGCGTGCCGCCCGGCGCCAGGCCAGCCAGCGTCCAGCGTGCCGCCCGGCGCCAGGCGAGTGCCGCCCGGCGCCAGGCCAGCCAGCGTCCAGCGTGCCGCCCGGCGCCAGGCCAGCCAGCGTCCAGCGTGCCGCCCGGCGCCAGGCCAGCCAGCGTCCAGCGTGCCGCCCGGCGCCAGGCCAGCCAGCGTCCAGCGTGCCGCCCGGCGCCAGGCCAGCCAGCGTCCAGCGTGCCGCCCGGCGCCAGGCGAGTGCCGCCCGGCGCCAGGCGAGTGCCGCCCGGCGCCAGGCCAGCCAGCGTCCAGCGTGCCGCCCGGCGCCAGCCAGCGTCCAGCGTGCCGCCCGGCGCCAGGCCAGCCAGCGTCCAGCGTGCCGCCCGGCGCCAGGCGAGTGCCGCCCGGCGCCAGGCCAGCCAGCGTCCAGCGTGCCGCCCGGCGCCAGGCGAGTGCCGCCCGGCGCCAGGCCAGCCAGCGTCCAGCGTGCCGCCCGGTGCCAGGCGTCTTGCCGTCTGTGGGTTTTCGTTGTTCGATCTTTCCCTCGTCGGTCGTTTGCGGAAATCTTTTGAGTTTGGAAGGATCTTTAGCCGTAGATTTTGAGATAACCGTTTTGACCCAACAAGATCTTCGAGATTCCTTGAGTATCGGGATTTGAGATGGACTTGGATCTGCAGATTTTCCGTCGTCGAGGATCACGAGCAATGTGGCTCGAGTTTTAGATGTGTTAAAAGATGAATCTTTTAAACAATCGGAAGGCTTTACGGAAGACTCATTGTAGATCTCGGACAATCCAGACATGGGTTTCAAGGGACCAAGATGCTGTCATTGCCGAGATCATGAGATGATCGCACACATAGGCGCCAGGACCCTCGCCGTTGGCGCCAGATGGGAGTGGGCGGGCCTTAGTGAATTTTATCGGCGGCGACCCGTTTCTTGGATTTGATCGCCGCTGGCTTTTCTTCGAGGATTTTGGTGGCGATTTCGTCATTGACCGATTTTGACCCCAACAGTTAGCCCCAGCTAGCTAGGAACCGTAGAGCCTGTCGGATCCTAGCTTGCGGTATAACCGATGTGTGAAGGTGTTGAGGCGTGTCGTTTTCGAAAATCGGGTAAATAGTGATTTTACCTCCTTTATATGGAGTAAGAAATCTCATTCTTACTTCATCACAAGGTTTTACTCTCTCTCTCAAGAATCCTTTCTCTCTCTTTAAGAACAATGTCTTCAAGATCCTCAAAGAGAAACTCTTCTTCCCATTCATCCTCGGATGACTCTCCTGCCCATGTGGCGGTGAAGCAGGAGGAGTTGGTCGAGGAGGAAAAGAATGCATATTACCGAGCCCTTGTAGGTTAGCCCCAACACTGCCAGAGATCCCTGTTCGAGGAGGCCTGCGAGGCAGCCGGTGCTCCTTTGCGCCGAGCTCCGGTTTCTCGTAAATATCTCAAGGTTCTTGAGATTTTTACCAGGTTCTGAAGAGTCAAATTCAGTTCCGTTGGTAGCGAGTGCAAGGAACCCTCCATGAATTTCTTTACATGTTCTGAAGCTTTCTTTCACGTACTGCCGTATGTGGTTCCCAATCCCTGGTGCCATTGTTGATGCGCTTCACGCTTGAACTTCGATCAACCAACTCAGCGTTCCTGCCTTGGAAGTTGGCTTGGCGTACTGATCGCTAGCTTCTGAACTTCGGGATTGATCTTGGTCCCGATGATTTGAAGGTCTTTGGGGCACTCGGCGGAGTGGCGGTTACTACTCCATGCTGCCTAAGAAGGATATGGCCGTGATTCAGGGGACTACCGAATCCCAAATCGTGGCAGGAGTGTTTCTTCTTCGTCCAAATAGATGGCGAGTCTGTCGAGGAGAGCTGCCTCCATCTATTTCGCGAGCATGGAACTTCAACCGAGGTATCTGACGAAAACCCTGTTGTCTATCTCACCTTTTAAAAGTCGCGAGTTTTAGTGAAAATTTTCGTTTTGTAGGGAACAACCCTACGGCGCATTTGCCTGGTGGCGTCTTTGTCAAGAGAGATCTTCTTCGTCAAAGGCCGTTTTCTGGAAATCCTTCACCCTTGAGCGGATCGAGGCGGTTAGGCTTTATCGGTCGAGGTCCTGTCCCGTCAGATGACGCCGAACCTGTCACCGCGGCTCCTACCGGAGGCGCAGACAGAGGTCTCGTAAGGGAAGGAAATCGATGATGGGAAGGCTCGGAAAATCCTTCACCGTTGGGAGAAAAACCTAGTTTTGCTCCAGCGGAAAAAGCGAGCCAGCGGTTTTCCACCTAACAACTTCTTTGATGGCCTTTCTCCGGCGTTTACTACTGGCGAGTCGCTGGAGGATGAGGAGAAACAACGGGTTTTGCGAGGGCTCCCAGCGTGTCAGCGAGGTTTGGCCGCCGAACTTCTTAACCTTGCGTTGAATCTGTATATAAGCATGCTTGCTGATCTTGAGTTTTATGCAGGGACTAAGAGTGTTTAGCGAGCTTGACTCGAGTTTCCGCAAATCCAGGATTGCTAACTTCAAGACCACAGAAGCGGGCGAGAGCTTTCGGTTCGACAAGAGGTGAAGGCACAGAGCGAAGCAAGCTGAGCTTCAGCTTCGGGCTCTCGTGCGGGAGGAAAGGAGAGGAAGAAGGATGGTCGCAGCGGAGGTGGCAAGGCGTCGGAATAGTTTGCTGCTGAGTTTCAATGTTTTAAAGAAGCTCAGGAGTTTGTTGGTGATTTCGCGAGTGCGGGGTTGGTCGTAAACCTTTACAAGTCTCGAACCGGTTTCTCTTCGATTCTGAGATTTCTGAAATGAAGGATTTCATGGCGAGTATGCTCATGCTGAGTCCTTGGTTCCTCCGGTAGAAGAAAGAGTCCGGAGACTATGGGAACCTATCGAGGTTTCGAGGATCTGATGGAGGCGAGCCGATGAAACGCCGAGGATGGTGGGAATGCTCGGCGTGAATGAGGAAGTGGACCAGCCTGCTAGTTCATTTGGGATTTCCGCATCCGGTTTCTCAATGTTGACTTCCTTTGTGAATTGAATTTTTGGCGTTTGTGGGAGTATAGGAGTATCGCACCCAGTCCCCCTTTTGGTGAGGGGATAGCTGAACTTCGCCGGGTTTCGACGAGCTGCCTCGATACCTCTTCGAGGATCAAGCCATCTCGTAGTTCTGATAGTTGCAGCGGGCGTTTTACTCCCGTCGTCGCCCGTTCGATCGTGCTGGTCGGATCAGTGGTTTGTCACGAAGTCGAGCTGTCGCTCTTCACGGCGGTGGATTCGAGGCTTTGTCGCCGTCTTGAATCGTTGCCTGTTGGATGATTCTGGATCATCTTTCTTGAGTCTTCGGGAATGTTGTGTGATTCCTTTGCTCGTTTGGGTTGGCGCAGGGGTGTTCCGATCTTTCGCAGCTTGAACTTCGGCTAGGTAACAGAGTCTTGATTGTTTCTGACTACCCGGATGGCTGCGGTTCGGTCAGTCGGAAACTTGATACCGAGGTGATATGTGGATGGTACTGCCTTCATGGAGTTGATCAAGGGGTTCCCATGATGGCGTTGTAGATGGCGGGTTGTCGACTACTGCAAATTCGGCGATCTTTGTAACTTCCTTTGCCATGACTGGGAGTTTAATTCTCGAGGTCATGGTAGTGACGCCGAAACCCGTCAAAGGTTTTGGCTCAGGGGCGACTTCCCAAGTGGGATCTTCATCCTGTAGAGGTGTCGCGGAAGATGATGTTGACCGTGCTTCCTGTATCGATGAGAATCGGCCGACTTGAGATCCTGGATGACCAGGTCGATTACCAAAGGATCGCAGTGAGGTTTGTCGATTCCGGCGGTCTCGTGTTCCTCAGCGATTGTGTGGTTAGGAACATCGCTGTCCGGGAACCAGTTGGAACTGGTCTCGGCTTTTAGCCCGTAGGCTTTTATCGATGAGACAGAGTCTTGGTAGAACTGTGATCCTCCGATGATCATGTTTACCCTCTGGCGACTGCTGTTGTTCCCTTAGATCTGTCTTCTTCCGCTTTTCCCGATTGGTTTTGATTAGCGGTCCTCGGAGACAGTTTTGTTAGTCTTTGGCGGTCGAGTCAGGAGCAAGTCCTTTATACTCTTGACCTTTGATAGTTAGCGGTGAGGAGTTTTGCGGCGAGCGAGCGCCGAGAACCTTGCAGTTAGCGGTGGAGTGACCTCTGGTCGTGGAACTTCGCAATAGGAGTTATCCTTGTACTGGTTCCTGGTCCAGGTGTTTCCGGAGGTTTTGCCTTGCTCGAGTTGATGGCGTAGTTATGCTGCGCCTTCCCGCCGTGATGGGCGTATTTGTCGTTACGAGAGGGTTTCTTCTTGGGCCAGCGGTTTTCTGCGGTCCGTGCTTCTGCGATAGAAGCTTCATCTCTTCTTCCATGATGATGAAGTCCGTTGCCTTGTGGAAGTATCCTGGATTGTCGCGGCTTTTCCAGTAGTATCCACTTCGGAACTTCGACTTGTACCAGAGAGTTTTCCTCGAGTCGATTGCGGCGTTGTCGCTGATGCCGTTACTCAACCATCACCAGTTTGAACCTTCTCATGAAGTCGCGGCGGCTTCGTCTTCCTTCTGAGCTAGACTCCATAGATCCCGCGTCGGGCGTTTCTCTGTCCATGAACATGGAGTACTGTTTGAAAGCGCCGAGGCCAGTTGGCGGAAGCTTCGATGGAGTTCCTTTTGAGCGGAGAACCACTTTCGGCGCAGCACCTTTGAGGTGCTTTCGGCGAAGAAGACAATGACCTGCGTCCGTTCGCTCAGGGAGTTTGCACCTACCCATTGCGATCTGGAAGGACTGCAGGTGCGACTTAGGATCCGTCGTACCGTCATAGACCGGGATTTTGATCTTCCCTGGGTCTGAGATCGTGTTTCCGTGATCCAGTGGTGAAACGGCGTTTTCGTGCTTCCTCGAGAAGTCTATCGATCTCGAGGCGGAACTGGTCGCCTGATGGATTTGTGATTTTACGCTTTCCGCCGGCCCGCGGTCTTTTGAGAGATTCGCGGAGATCATGGATCTCGCTATTGCTGCCGGCGTTCCTCGAACCTGTCGGCTGGTATGATAGATCGAGTTTGATCTTCAGCGAGTTCTTCCTGCTCCATCCAGTAGAGTTCTTCTTTATCTTCTGGAAACTTGACATTTATCTTGAATCTTGACATTTATCTTCTGGAAACTTGACATTTATCTTGAATCTTGACATTTATCTTCTGGAAACTTGATATTTATCTTCTGGAAACTTGACATTTATCTTCTGGAAACTTGATATTTATCTTCTGGAAACTTGATATTTATCTTCTGGAAACTTGACATTTATCTTCTGGAAACTTGACATTTATCTTGAATCTTGACATTTATCTTCTGGAAACTTGACATTTATCTTCTGGAAACTTGACATTTATCTTCTGGAAACTTGATATTTATCTTCTGGAAACTTGATATTTATCTTCTGGAAACTTGACATTTATCTTGAATCTTGACATTTATCTTCTGGAAACTTGATATTTATCTTCTGGAAACTTGACATTTATCTTCTGGAAACTTGACATTTATCTTGAATCTTGACATTTATCTTGAATCTTGACATTTATCTTGAATCTTGACATTTATCTTGAATCTTGACATTTATCTTGAATCTTGACATTTATCTTCTGGAAACTTGACATTTATCTTGAATCTTGACATTTATCTTGAATCTTGACATTTATCTTGAATCTTGACATTTATCTTGAATCTTGACATTTATCTTCTGGAAACTTGACATTTATCTTGAATCTTGACATTTATCTTGAATCTTGACATTTATCTTGAATCTTGACATTTATCTTGAATCTTGACATTTATCTTGAATCTTGACATTTATCTTCTGGAAACTTGACATTTATCTTCTGGAAACTTGACATTTATCTTCTGGAAACTTGACATTTATCTTCTGGAAACTTGACATTTATCTTCTGGAAACTTGACATTTATCTTCTGGAAACTTGATATTTATCTTCTGGAAACTTGACATTTATCTTCTGGAAACTTGACATTTATCTTCTGGAAACTTGACATTTATCTTCTGGAAACTTGACATTTATCTTCTGGAAACTTGACATTTATCTTCTGGAAACTTGACATTTATCTTGAATCTTGACATTTATCTTCTGGAAACTTGATATTTATCTTCTGGAAACTTGATATTTATCTTCTGGAAACTTGACATTTATCTTGAATCTTGACATTTATCTTGAATCTTGACATTTATCTTCTGGAAACTTGACATTTATCTTGAATCTTGACATTTATCTTGAATCTTGACATTTATCTTGAATCTTGACATTTATCTTCTGGAAACTTGACATTTATCTTGAATCTTGACATTTATCTTGAATCTTGACATTTATCTTCTGGAAACTTGACATTTATCTTGAATCTTGACATTTATCTTCTGGAAACTTGACATTTATCTTGAATCTTGACATTTATCTTCTGGAAACTTGACATTTATCTTCTGGAAACTTGATATTTATCTTCTGGAAACTTGATATTTATCTTCTGGAAACTTGATATTTATCTTCTGGAAACTTGATATTTATCTTCTGGAAACTTGACATTTATCTTCTGGAAACTTGATATTTATCTTCTGGAAACTTGACATTTATCTTCTGGAAACTTGATATTTATCTTCTGGAAACTTGACATTTATCTTCTGGAAACTTGATATTTATCTTCTGGAAACTTGATATTTATCTTCTGGAAACTTGATATTTATCTTCTGGAAACTTGATATTTATCTTCTGGAAACTTGACATTTATCTTGAATCTTGACATTTATCTTCTGGAAACTTGACATTTATCTTGAATCTTGACATTTATCTTCTGGAAACTTGACATTTATCTTCTGGAAACTTGACATTTATCTTGAATCTTGACATTTATCTTCTGGAAACTTGACATTTATCTTCTGGAAACTTGACATTTATCTTCTGGAAACTTGACATTTATCTTGAATCTTGACATTTATCTTGAATCTTGACATTTATCTTCTGGAAACTTGACATTTATCTTGAATCTTGACATTTATCTTCTGGAAACTTGACATTTATCTTCTGGAAACTTGACATTTATCTTGAATCTTGACATTTATCTTCTGGAAACTTGACATTTATCTTGAATCTTGACATTTATCTTCTGGAAACTTGATATTTATCTTCTGGAAACTTGACATTTATCTTGAATCTTGACATTTATCTTCTGGAAACTTGACATTTATCTTGAATCTTGACATTTATCTTCTGGAAACTTGACATTTATCTTGAATCTTGACATTTATCTTCTGGAAACTTGACATTTATCTTCTGGAAACTTGATATTTATCTTCTGGAAACTTGACATTTATCTTGAATCTTGACATTTATCTTCTGGAAACTTGACATTTATCTTCTGGAAACTTGACATTTATCTTCTGGAAACTTGATATTTATCTTCTGGAAACTTGACATTTATCTTCTGGAAACTTGACATTTATCTTCTGGAAACTTGACATTTATCTTGAATCTTGACATTTATCTTCTGGAAACTTGATATTTATCTTCTGGAAACTTGACATTTATCTTCTGGAAACTTGACATTTATCTTGAATCTTGACATTTATCTTCTGGAAACTTGATATTTATCTTCTGGAAACTTGACATTTATCTTGAATCTTGACATTTATCTTGAATCTTGACATTTATCTTCTGGAAACTTGATATTTATCTTCTGGAAACTTGACATTTATCTTCTGGAAACTTGATATTTATCTTCTGGAAACTTGACATTTATCTTCTGGAAACTTGACATTTATCTTCTGGAAACTTGACATTTATCTTGAATCTTGACATTTATCTTCTGGAAACTTGACATTTATCTTCTGGAAACTTGACATTTATCTTGAATCTTGACATTTATCTTGAATCTTGACATTTATCTTCTGGAAACTTGACATTTATCTTCTGGAAACTTGACATTTATCTTGAATCTTGACATTTATCTTCTGGAAACTTGATATTTATCTTCTGGAAACTTGACATTTATCTTGAATCTTGACATTTATCTTCTGGAAACTTGACATTTATCTTCTGGAAACTTGATATTTATCTTCTGGAAACTTGATATTTATCTTCTGGAAACTTGACATTTATCTTGAATCTTGACATTTATCTTGAATCTTGACATTTATCTTCTGGAAACTTGATATTTATCTTCTGGAAACTTGACATTTATCTTGAATCTTGACATTTATCTTCTGGAAACTTGAGCGCCAGGCCAGCCAGCGTCCAGCGTGCCGCCCGGCGCCAGGCGAGTGCCGCCCGGCGCCAGGCCAGCCAGCGTCCAGCGTGCCGCCCGGCGCCAGGCCAGCCAGCGTCCAGCGTGCCGCCCGGCGCCAGGCGAGTGCCGCCCGGCGCCAGGCGAGTGCCGCCCGGCGCCAGGCGAGTGCCGCCCGGCGCCAGGCGAGTGCCGCCCGGCGCCAGGCGAGTGCCGCCCGGCGCCAGGCCAGCCAGCGTCCAGCGTGCCGCCCGGCGCCAGGCGAGTGCCGCCCGGCGCCAGGCGAGTGCCGCCCGGCGCCAGGCCAGCCAGCGTCCAGCGTGCCGCCCGGCGCCAGGCCAGCCAGCGTCCAGCGTGCCGCCCGGCGCCAGGCCAGCCAGCGTCCAGCGTGCCGCCCGGCGCCAGGCCAGCCAGCGTCCAGCGTGCCGCCCGGCGCCAGGCCAGCCAGCGTCCAGCGTGCCGCCCGGCGCCAGGCGAGTGCCGCCCGGCGCCAGGCCAGCCAGCGTCCAGCGTGCCGCCCGGCGCCAGGCCAGCCAGCGTCCAGCGTGCCGCCCGGCGCCAGGCGAGTGCCGCCCGGCGCCAGGCCAGCCAGCGTCCAGCGTGCCGCCCGGCGCCAGGCCAGCCAGCGTCCAGCGTGCCGCCCGGCGCCAGGCCAGCCAGCGTCCAGCGTGCCGCCCGGCGCCAGGCGAGTGCCGCCCGGCGCCAGGCGAGTGCCGCCCGGCGCCAGGCGAGTGCCGCCCGGCGCCAGGCGAGTGCCGCCCGGCGCCAGGCGAGTGCCGCCCGGCGCCAGGCCAGCCAGCGTCCAGCGTGCCGCCCGGCGCCAGGCCAGCCAGCGTCCAGCGTGCCGCCCGGCGCCAGGCCAGCCAGCGTCCAGCGTGCCGCCCGGCGCCAGGCCAGCCAGCGTCCAGCGTGCCGCCCGGCGCCAGGCGAGTGCCGCCCGGCGCCAGGCGAGTGCCGCCCGGCGCCAGGCCAGCCAGCGTCCAGCGTGCCGCCCGGCGCCAGGCGAGTGCCGCCCGGCGCCAGGCCAGCCAGCGTCCAGCGTGCCGCCCGGCGCCAGGCGAGTGCCGCCCGGCGCCAGGCCAGCCAGCGTCCAGCGTGCCGCCCGGCGCCAGGCGAGTGCCGCCCGGCGCCAGGCCAGCCAGCGTCCAGCGTGCCGCCCGGCGCCAGGCCAGCCAGCGTCCAGCGTGCCGCCCGGCGCCAGGCCAGCCAGCGTCCAGCGTGCCGCCCGGCGCCAGGCGAGTGCCGCCCGGCGCCAGGCCAGCCAGCGTCCAGCGTGCCGCCCGGCGCCAGGCGAGTGCCGCCCGGCGCCAGGCCAGCCAGCGTCCAGCGTGCCGCCCGGCGCCAGGCCAGCCAGCGTCCAGCGTGCCGCCCGGCGCCAGGCCAGCCAGCGTCCAGCGTGCCGCCCGGCGCCAGGCCAGCCAGCGTCCAGCGTGCCGCCCGGCGCCAGGCCAGCCAGCGTCCAGCGTGCCGCCCGGCGCCAGGCGAGTGCCGCCCGGCGCCAGGCCAGCCAGCGTCCAGCGTGCCGCCCGGCGCCAGGCGAGTGCCGCCCGGCGCCAGGCCAGCCAGCGTCCAGCGTGCCGCCCGGCGCCAGGCCAGCCAGCGTCCAGCGTGCCGCCCGGCGCCAGGCGAGTGCCGCCCGGCGCCAGGCCAGCCAGCGTCCAGCGTGCCGCCCGGCGCCAGGCCAGCCAGCGTCCAGCGTGCCGCCCGGCGCCAGGCCAGCCAGCGTCCAGCGTGCCGCCCGGCGCCAGGCGAGTGCCGCCCGGCGCCAGGCGAGTGCCGCCCGGCGCCAGGCCAGCCAGCGTCCAGCGTGCCGCCCGGCGCCAGGCGAGTGCCGCCCGGCGCCAGGCCAGCCAGCGTCCAGCGTGCCGCCCGGCGCCAGGCCAGCCAGCGTCCAGCGTGCCGCCCGGCGCCAGGCGAGTGCCGCCCGGCGCCAGGCCAGCCAGCGTCCAGCGTGCCGCCCGGCGCCAGGCCAGCCAGCGTCCAGCGTGCCGCCCGGCGCCAGGCCAGCCAGCGTCCAGCGTGCCGCCCGGCGCCAGGCGAGTGCCGCCCGGCGCCAGGCGAGTGCCGCCGGCGCCAGGCCAGCCAGCGTCCAGCGTGCCGCCCGGCGCCAGGCGAGTGCCGCCCGGCGCCAGGCGAGTGCCGCCCGGCGCCAGGCGAGTGCCGCCGGCGCCAGGCGAGTGCCGCCCGGCGCCAGGCCAGCCAGCGTCCAGCGTGCCGCCCGGCGCCAGGCGAGTGCCGCCCGGCGCCAGGCGAGTGCCGCCCGGCGCCAGGCGAGTGCCGCCGGCGCCAGGCCAGCCAGCGTCCAGCGTGCCGCCCGGCGCCAGGCCAGCCAGCGTCCAGCGTGCCGCCCGGCGCCAGGCGAGTGCCGCCCGGCGCCAGGCCAGCCAGCGTCCAGCGTGCCGCCCGGCGCCAGGCGAGTGCCGCCCGGCGCCAGGCGAGTGCCGCCCGGCGCCAGGCCAGCCAGCGTCCAGCGTGCCGCCCGGCGCCAGGCGAGTGCCGCCCGGCGCCAGGCGAGTGCCGCCCGGCGCCAGGCGAGTGCCGCCCGGCGCCAGGCGAGTGCCGCCCGGCGCCAGGCCAGCCAGCGTCCAGCGTGCCGCCCGGCGCCAGGCGAGTGCCGCCCGGCGCCAGGCCAGCCAGCGTCCAGCGTGCCGCCCGGCGCCAGGCCAGCCAGCGTCCAGCGTGCCGCCCGGCGCCAGGCCAGCCAGCGTCCAGCGTGCCGCCCGGCGCCAGGCCAGCCAGCGTCCAGCGTGCCGCCCGGCGCCAGGCCAGCCAGCGTCCAGCGTGCCGCCCGGTGCCAGGCGAGTGCCGCCGGCGCCAGGCCAGCCAGCGTCCAGCGTGCCGCCCGGCGCCAGGCGAGTGCCGCCGGCGCCAGGCGAGTGCCGCCCGGCGCCAGGCCAGCCAGCGTCCAGCGTGCCGCCCGGCGCCAGGCGAGTGCCGCCGGCGCCAGGCCAGCCAGCGTCCAGCGTGCCGCCCGGCGCCAGGCGAGTGCCGCCGGCGCCAGGCCAGCCAGCGTCCAGCGTGCCGCCCGGCGCCAGGCCAGCCAGCGTCCAGCGTGCCGCCCGGCGCCAGGCCAGCCAGCGTCCAGCGTGCCGCCCGGCGCCAGGCGAGTGCCGCCGGCGCCAGGCCAGCCAGCGTCCAGCGTGCCGCCCGGCGCCAGGCGAGTGCCGCCGGCGCCAGGCGAGTGCCGCCGGCGCCAGGCCAGCCAGCGTCCAGCGTGCCGCCCGGTGCCAAGCCGTCTTGCCGTCTGTGGGTTTTTCGTTGTTCGATCTTTCCCTCGTCAGTCGTTTGCGGGAAATCTTTTGAGTTTGGGAGGGTCTCTAGCCGTAGATTTCGAGATAATCGTTTCTAATCCAACGAGATTCCGCGAGTATCGGGATTTGAGATGGACTTGGATCTGCAGATTTTTCGTCGTCGAGGATGCGAGCAATGTGGCTCCGAGTTTTAGATGTGTTAAAAGATGAATCTTTTAAACAATCGGGAAGGCTTTACGGAAGACTCATTGTAGATCTCGGACAATCCATACATGGGTTTCAAGGGACCAAGATGCTGTCATTGCCTGAGATCATGAGATGATCGCACGGATGGGCGCCAGGACCCTCGCCGTTGGCGCCAGATGGGAGTGGACGGGCCTTCCGTGAATTTTATCGAGCGACGACCCGTTTCTTGGATTCGATCGTCGCATGGCTTTTCTTTCGAGGATTTTCGGGTGACGATTTCGTCATTGACCGATTTTGACCCCAAAAAATATGAACTTTTAAACAATCGAGAAGGCTTTGCAGAAGAATCATTGTAGTTCTCGGACAATCCGGACATGGGTTTAAGGGACCAAGATGCTGCCGTTTCCCGAGATCACGAGACGATTGTGTGGGAACCGAAATTCACACCGTCAATTTCTGATAAGTAAAATTGCGGAGGAAAGCCAAGTAAACCCGACTTTCCTTGAAGGTCCGGATTCTCTGCGTTGCCACACGAAATCGACAAAGTAAACAGAAGACAAAAAATAGAAATTGAATTATTTGCCCGAAGGCGTTTTATTAGATAAGAGAAACGAGTACAAGGATTCTCCGAAAGACAAAGAGAGTTGCGATTTAAAGAAAAAGATAGAGTCGCAGGCAGCCAAACGTCCTAAGCCTTGCTCCGCTAGTCTAACTACCTAAACCCTAGTTTTTCTAAGCTAGCAGGATGCTCTAAGTCTAATTCTCGGATTTTCGGGATGCCTTTCTCTTCTGCTCTTGCTCTCCTTATATACCCACTTCTAGGTCGGTTTACCTTAGGGTGATGGCCCGGCGCCAGGCCAGCCAGCGTCCAGCGTGCGCCCGGCGCCAGGCCAGCCAGCGTCCAGCGTGCCGCCCGGCATAGGCCAGCCAGCGTCCAGCGTGCCGCCCGGCATAGGCCAGCCAGCGTCCAGCGTGCGCCCGGCGCCAGGCGAGTGCCGCCCGGCATAGGCCAGCCAGCGTCCAGCGTGCGCCCGGCGCCAGGCCAGCCAGCGTCCAGCGTGCGCCCGGCGCCAGGCCAGCCAGCGTCCAGCGTGCGCCCGGTGCCAGGCCAGGCAGCGTCCAGCGTGCGCCCGGCGCCAGGCGAGTGCCGCCCGGCGCCAGGCCAGCCAGCGTCCAGCGTGCGCCCGGCGCCAGGCCAGCCAGCGTCCAGCGTGCGCCCGGTGCCAGGCCAGGCAGCGTCCAGCGTGCGCCCGGTGCCAGGCCAGGCAGCGTCCAGCGTGCGCCCGGCGCCAGGCGAGTGCCGCCCGGCGCCAGGCCAGCCAGCGTCCAGCGTGCCGCCCGGCGCCAGGCGAGTGCCGCCCGGCGCCAGGCGAGTGCCGCCCGGCGCCAGGCCAGCCAGCGTCCAGCGTGCGCCCGGCGCCAGGCGAGTGCCGCCCGGCGCCAGGCCAGCCAGCGTCCAGCGTGCCGCCCGGCGCCAGGCGAGTGCCGCCCGGCGCCAGGCGAGTGCCGCCCGGCATAGGCCAGCCAGCGTCCAGCGTGCCGCCCGGCATAGGCCAGCCAGCGTCCAGCGTGCGCCCGGCGCCAGGCGAGTGCCGCCCGGCATAGGCCAGCCAGCGTCCAGCGTGCGCCCGGCGCCAGGCGAGTGCCGCCCGGCATAGGCCAGCCAGCGTCCAGCGTGCCGCCCGGCGCCAGGCGAGTGCCGCCCGGCGCCAGGCGAGTGCCGCCCGGCGCCAGGCGAGTGCCGCCCGGCATAGGCCAGCCAGCGTCCAGCGTGCCGCCCGGCATAGGCCAGCCAGCGTCCAGCGTGCGCCCGGCGCCAGGCCAGCCAGCGTCCAGCGTGCCGCCCGGCGCCAGGCGAGTGCCGCCCGGCGCCAGGCCAGCCAGCGTCCAGCGTGCGCCCGGCGCCAGGCCAGCCAGCGTCCAGCGTGCGCCCGGTGCCAGGCCAGGCAGCGTCCAGCGTGCGCCCGGCGCCAGGCGAGTGCCGCCCGGCGCCAGGCGAGTGCCGCCCGGCGCCAGGCCAGCCAGCGTCCAGCGTGCGCCCGGTGCCAGGCCAGGCAGCGTCCAGCGTGCGCCCGGCGCCAGGCCAGCCAGCGTCCAGCGTGCGCCCGGTGCCAGGCCAGGCAGCGTCCAGCGTGCGCCCGGCGCCAGGCGAGTGCCGCCCGGCATAGGCCAGCCAGCGTCCAGCGTGCGCCCGGCGCCAGGCGAGTGCCGCCCGGCGCCAGGCGAGTGCCGCCCGGCGCCAGGCGAGTGCCGCCCGGCATAGGCCAGCCAGCGTCCAGCGTGCCGCCCGGCATAGGCCAGCCAGCGTCCAGCGTGCGCCCGGCGCCAGGCGAGTGCCGCCCGGCGCCAGGCGAGTGCCGCCCGGCGCCAGGCCAGCCAGCGTCCAGCGTGCCGCCCGGCATAGGCCAGCCAGCGTCCAGCGTGCGCCCGGCGCCAGGCCAGCCAGCGTCCAGCGTGCCGCCCGGCGCCAGGCGAGTGCCGCCCGGCGCCAGGCCAGCCAGCGTCCAGCGTGCCGCCCGGCATAGGCCAGCCAGCGTCCAGCGTGCGCCCGGCGCCAGGCCAGCCAGCGTCCAGCGTGCCGCCCGGCGCCAGGCGAGTGCCGCCCGGCGCCAGGCGAGTGCCGCCCGGCGCCAGGCGAGTGCCGCCCGGCGCCAGGCGAGTGCCGCCCGGCGCCAGGCGAGTGCCGCCCGGCATAGGCCAGCCAGCGTCCAGCGTGCGCCCGGCGCCAGGCGAGTGCCGCCCGGCGCCAGGCGAGTGCCGCCCGGCGCCAGGCCAGCCAGCGTCCAGCGTGCCGCGGCGCCAGGCCAGCCAGCGTCCAGCGTGCCGCCCGGCGCCAGGCCAGCCAGCGTCCAGCGTGCCGCCCGGTGCCAGGCCAGGCAGCGTCCAGCGTGCCGCCCGGCATAGGCCAGCCAGCGTCCAGCGTGCGCCCGGTGCCAGGCCAGGCAGCGTCCAGCGTGCGCCCGGCGCCAGGCCAGCCAGCGTCCAGCGTGCGCCCGGCGCCAGGCGAGTGCCGCCCGGCGCCAGGCCAGCCAGCGTCCAGCGTGCGCCCGGTGCCAGGCCAGGCAGCGTCCAGCGTGCCACGGCGCCAGGCCAGCCAGCGTCCAGCGTGCCGCCGGTGCCAGGCGAGTGCGCCCGGCGTAGGCGGCCAGCGTGGCCAGTGCCGCCCGGCATGAGCCAGCCAGCGTCCAGCGTGCCGGCGCCAGGCGGCCAGCGTCCAGCGTGCGCGGCGCCAGGCGGCCAGCGTGGCCAGTGCCGCCCGGCATAGGCCAGCCAGCGTCCAGCGTGCGCGGCGCCAGGCGAGGTGCCGCCCGGCATGAGCCAGCCAGCGTCCAGCGTGCCGCCGGCGCCAGGCGGCCAGCGTGGCCAGTGCCGCCCGGCATAGGCCAGCCAGCGTCCAGCGTGCGCGGCGCCAGGCCAACCAGCGTCCAGCGTGCGCCCGGCGCCAGGCAGTGCCGCCCGGCGTAGGCGGCCAGCGTCCAGCGTGCCGCCCGGCGCCAGGCGATCTTACCGTCCATGGGTTTTTCGTTGTCGATCTTTCCCTTGTCAGTTGTTTGCGGAAATCTTTTGAGTTTCGGGAAGGTCTTTAGCGTAGATTTCGAGATAACGTTTTGACCCCAACAGATTGCATAGATGGGCACTAGGACCCTTGCGCCCGGCGTAGGCGGCCAGCGTGGCAGGTGCCGCCCGGCGCCAGGCGAGTGCCGCCGGCGCCAGGCCAGCCAGCGTCCAGCGTGCCGGCGCCAGGCGGCCAGCGTCCAGCGTGCCGCGGCGCCAGGCCAGCCAGCGTCCAGCGTGCCGCGGTGCCAGGCCAGGCAGCGTCCAGCGTGCGCCCGGCATAGGCCAGCCAGCGTCCAGCGTGCGCCCGGCGCCAGGCGGGCTGCGTCCAGCGTGCGCGGCGCCAGGCCAGCCAGCGTCCAGCGTGCGCCCGGCGCCAGGCCGGTGCCGCCGGCGCCAGGACAGCCAGCGTCCAGCGTGCGCCCGGTGCCAGGCCAGGCAGCGTCCAGCGTGCGCCCGGCATAGGCCAGCCAGCGTCCAGCGTGCCGCGGTGCCAGGCGAGTGCCGCCCGGCGCCAGGCGGCCAGCGTGGCCAGTGCCGCCCGGCATAGGCCAGCCAGCGTCCGCGTGCCGCCGGCACCAGGCGAGTGCCGCCGGCGCCAGGCGGCCAGCGTGGCAGGTGCCGCCCGGCATAGGCCAGCCAGCGTCCAGCGTGCCGGCGCCAGGCGGCCAGCGTCCAGCGTGCCGCCCGGCGCCAGGCCAACCAGCGTCCAGCGTGCCGCCCGGCATGAGCCAGCCAGCGTCCAGCGTGCCGCCGGCACCAGGCGAGTGCCGCCGGCGCCAGGCCAACCAGCGTCCAGCGTGCGCCCGGTGCCAGGCGAGTGCCGCCCGGCGTAGGCGGCCAGCGTCCAGCGTGCGCCCGGCGCCAGGCGATCTTGCCGTCCATGGGTTTTAGTTGTCCGATCTTTCCCTTGTCAGTTGTTTCGCGGAAATCTTTTGAGTTTCGGAAGGTCTTTAGCGTAGATTTCGAGATAACGTTTTGACCCCAACAGATTGCATAGATGGGCACTAGGACCCTTGCGCCCGGCATGAGGCGGAGCGACAGGCCTGCGCCCGGTGCCAGGCGGGACAGGACAAGCCTGCCACCGGCCCCAGTGGCGTGTGCGGCCTGCCGCCCGGCGCCGGGCGTCTACCGCCCGGCGCCGGGCGTCTACCGCCCGGCGCCGGGCGTCTACCGCCCGGCGCCGGCGTCTGCCGTCCGTGCCGTGTCCTGCGTCCGCGGTGCCTGCTGTTGCTTGCCTTCGTTGATCCCGGGGCTCCGGTCCATTCATGCCTTCTTGTGAGTTCATCGAGTGATGACCCGTTTCTCGGTTTTGATCGTCACTTGGTTTTCTTTCGAGGACTTTCGGGTGACTATTTCGTCGTTGACCGATTTTGACCCCAACAGTTAGCCCCGGCTTAGGAACCGTAATGTCTTTGGGTCCTGGCTGCTGATATAGCCGTATGGGAAGGTGTAGAGGCGTGTCGTTTGCGAAAGTCGAGGTAAATAGTGATTTTACCTCCTTTATAAGGAGGGAGTAAGAAATCTCATTCATTCTTACTTCATCATAAAAAAAATTCATCTCTCTCAAGAATCCTTTCTCTCTCTTTAAGAACAATGTCTTCAAGATATTCCAAGAGAAATTCTTCTTCCCATTCATCCTCGGATGACTCTCCTGCCGCGTGGCCGGTGAAGCAAGAGGAGTTAGTGGGAGGAAGCGAATCGTATTACGAGACCTTGTGGGTTCACCCCCATCACTGCCAGATGTCCCTGTTCCGAAGAGACCTTTGAGGCAGCCTGGTGCTCCCTTTACGCCGAGCCTGGTTTCGACCGATACAACTCTAGCTACGTCGATCGATTACTCTATAGGAGTATCGATCGATACAGCTCTAAGCAGAACTTATGCGCGAGTTGATAAAGTGCTCACCATGATCTTAGATCAACTTTCGCTCGCTCAAGAGAGTCATAGCATGTTTAGGCTGTTATCAGAAATTATATTAAATGAATAATGCAATCCAAGTTCATGTTCTAGTTAGCTAATCTAGAAAAAGCATTAGTGAACAATCCTAACAATAAATATCACAACTATAGCAGATATAGGTTGGGGCTAATCTCTCATATCCTATTTAAACCCTAAATCTAACAAGTGAATCTACTCAGACATGGCTAAGTGATTCATAGTAACAAGGTAATAATAGAAGTTCATAGATTTATTAGAAGAATGAACACTTAAGTTCAAATCACAAATCTTTTTGGATCTTTCCTCTAGATCTAGAATCCTATAACCTTTGTTAAGAAGAACAAGTAAAGAAATGTGTAGAAAAGATGGTGGTAAAAAGGCTCTCATTTGCCAAAAACACTTAGGCAAATATAAATATGAGTTCATTAGGTTAAAAACTCGTCAGGGGCAATCTTGTAAAAATGTGATGTCGTGGGCTTCAAGTTCGGCCAAGTCCAACATGTCTTCTTTCGCCGCTCGATATCGATCGATAATACTGGATGTACATTGTGGGAACCGAAATTCACACCGTCAATTTCCGATAAATAAGATTGCGGAGGAAAGCCAAGTAAACCCGACTTTCCTTGAAGGTCCGGATTCTCTGCGACAGCCAACGACAAGTGACCGAATAATGCGGAAAAGGTTTTGTTAAGATTTGGGACTGGACCTTAAGAAAGGCTGCCTACGTACCCCTTTCGAGGATCAAGTCGGACGTAGTTCAGTTAAAAAGAGTTGAACAAGAGATCGAACCGTCTGGGCGGGTTCGTCTAGTATGAGCATTTTTCATAGAAACATGCATGTCGAAGATAACGCCTAGGGTTTCTATGTGCAGAGCTCTTAAATAAAACAATTGTCCGATCCTTCCGAGAGGAGCGGAGATTTGCGAGTAGGAGGCGGCCAGACGTTCTAGGGCCTGGTTAGTCTCATTATGGCGTTAGTCATAGAAGCGGGCATGTCGAAGATAATGCCTAGGGTTTCTATGTGCGGAGCTCTGAGTAAAAGTATAGTTGATCCTTCGAGAGGAACAGGGTCTGCGGAGAAGATAAAACTAGAACAAGAGTGACCAGGCGTTCTAAGTCCTGCCTCGCTGGCCTAACCGCCTAAGTTCTAAGTTCTCTAAGCTAGCAGGAGTTCTCTAAGTCTAGATTCTAGGATTTTCGGATCCTCCTCTCCTCTGCTCTTGCTCTCCTTATATACTCACTCCTAGGTCGGTTTGCCTTAGGGCGATGGACCTGCCTTTGGGCCCAAGCTTATCTCTTCAGGAAACGTTCCATTTTAAATTGGTCTTACGTAATTATCCTCGAGTTTTCCGCTATCTTCAGGTGACTTGATGTTTATCCGACATTTCGGGAAATCGGATAAACCGTCGTAGCCTGATTGGGCCTGAATTCTGAAAAATCGTAAGTAAGTCTGTGGACTTGTATTAAGTCGTTAAGCGTATTATCACGATTTCTGGAAGAGCGATCTTTCTCGAAGAATAAACCGTATAGCTTAAAGGATCGATGTTCAAGTTAATCGATCTTTGTTTTATCGATGTCTTCTGAGAAATCAATCCCTCTAGTTTATATCGTAAAACATCGAGGATGATTCCAACGAATCGAAAGATGTTTATTCCGTAGCCTCGATTGTACCAAACTTACGAGGATTGATCCGAACATGCGGGATGGGATCAGACCGAACATGATGGGACGAGACCAGGGCGAGGGCCGTCGACCAGTGCCAGGTCGGTGCCGCTGGCGCCAGGTCGGTGCCGCCGGCGCCAGGTCGGTGCCGCCGGCGCCAGGTCGGTGCCGCTGGCGCCAGGTCGGTGCCGCCGGTGCCATGCCAGCCCGTGCGATGGGTGCGCCCGGCATGGGCAGTGCCGCCCGGCGCCAGGCGGCCAGCGTCCGCAGTGCCGCCCGGCGCCAGGTCGGTGCCGGGCGCCAGGCCAGCCAGCGTGGCGGGTGCCGCCGGCGCCAGGTCGGTGCCGCCGGCGCCAGGTCGAGTGCCGCCCGGCGCCAGGCCAGCCAGCGTGGCGGGTGCCGCCGGCGCCAGGTCGAGTGCCGCCCGGCGCCAGGCCAGCCAGCGGCGAGTGCCGCCCGGCGCCAGGTCGGTGCCGCCGGCGCCAGGCCAGCCAGCGGCGAGTGCCGCCCGGCGCCAGGTCGGTGCCGGGCGCCAGGTCGGTGCCGCTGGCGCCAGGTCGGTGCCGCTGGCGCCAGGTCGGTGCCGCCCGATCGCCAGGCCATCTCGCCCGTCCGTGGGTTTTCTGTTGTCGATCTCTTTCCCGTTAATTAAGCTCGTCGCGGGAATTCTTCGAGTTTGGAAGGATCTTTTGGCGTAGATTTCGAGATAACCGTTTTTGACCCCAACAGTTAGCCCCCCTGTTCGTAAGATCGGAGACGATTTTGCGGGGAGTGTTTTGAATTTTTTGAAAATCGAAATTTTCGGCTAAGGATTTTTCCGCAGGAAACCTGTGTCTTCACCTCCCTTTTTCTTATAAATAGCCAGCCTTCCCTTATCATTTTTCACATCTTTTCAAATTCTCTCTTCTTCTCTCTTAAGAAAGAAAATGTCTTCTTCCCAAGTTGAAAAGAATGATTCTGATGTTGAGATGGGTGAGGCCGGCCAAGCTCCGTCGGTTCCGGTCAGCCAAGCTTCGGCCGTTCAGGCTGTTCAGGAGGCTACTCCGTCCCTCATTGATGGGTTTGATTCTTTCAAGGCTAAGCTGTCCCGGCGTAGTGCTGCGAAAGGCTCAAAGCGGGCGAGGACTGAGACGCACGATGTTCCTTCCGTGGCTCCAACTTCTTTGCCTGCTCCTTCGGTTCCCAGCCCCGAAGTTCCATCCGATGCCCTACTGTCTACAGAAGGGGTTATTGTTCCTGAACAGACTCTTGATGTTCAGATCCATCCATCGGGTTCTTCGACTGCTCCGATCGTGATCTCCGGAAGAGAGGACGCGATAGAATCTGCACCTCTTCCCCCGGCGAAGAGGGAACTCGTCTTGGGACTGCCAGCGGCTGGTGCCTCGTCGTTGCCCAAGGGAAGGGCAAGGGCTGGCGCGGCGTCCGGAGCGAAAAAGAAGCGGGATGCGAAGAGCGAGGAAAGCGAACTTTCAGAGCCGTTGGCGCGTCATCGTTCCAAGGTTCGATTTTAATTTGTCTGCAATTCTTGCACCGTTTTTTACGATGATACTTACTCCTTCCTTTTTGCGGGCAGTTTGTGTCGCTGATTGACGGAATGCTTGGCGAGTGCGGGTCGGAAGTCATTCGTCTATCGAAGGAACTGGAGTCGTCGCAGGAAGCGCTGAAGCGTACTAAGGCTGCATTGCAGACTGTCGAGGACACCCATGCTACCCAGACGTCCCAGCTTGAGGTTCGTATCAGTGATCTTGAGCGCGACCTTGGGAAGACCGCGAGTTCGTTACTCAAGGTGAAGAAAGAGAAGAGGAGTAAATCCTCGGAAGTCCGCCGTCTTCAGGAGAAGGTTCAGGCTCACGAGGAGATGAACGCCCGTAGATCCTCGGAGGTTGCCGATGCCAGCGACGACTTCTTTGGTCGTCTGACGAGGATGGCCATCCTGTTTGAGTCCTTGATAGCCATCCGCAAGAGGGACTTGGCTTTAGCGGGGATCGAGGGGAGTTTGAATGAGCTCGAGTTGCTTCGAGGTAACGAGGCCCCGTCTTTGGATTTGGAGGAAGCCAGATTATCGTCCTGTAAAGGAGAGTGGGCGGCCACCGAGGGAGATTTTGATTCAATCCTTGCCGGCCTGCAAGCCGAATGCACCCTTGCTCCGACCTCCGAAGACTCAGAAGATCAGGAGCGCACGGGAGAAGATCGCGAGGTTGGCGCGGACGAGGCGGGTAATGGCGATGCGACTGAGGGAGGCGACGGCGAGGCTATCCCTGTCGCGAGTGAGGATGAAGATGACGCTCCTGGGAGCGTCTAGGTTTATCAATCCCTTCTGGGATTTCGTTTTTATGTGTTTCGGCCGTTAAGAGGCCATGATGTATTTACCGGGACTGGCCGTTGGTGGCTTCGAATCCCTGCCCCTCTTTTGGGGTTTTGTTTGAATTTCGGCAGTCTCAATCTATGAAACGTTTTCGATTATTTATGAACTTCAGTTTTTTCGAAGTATGAGAAAGAGGGTGTGAGTTGTCGTCTCATTCCTAGTTCCCCGATGATCACCGTACCTATTGTCTGCGTAAAGCGAGATTTTCCGCGGTTTACCGATTTACGCGAAAAACTCGTGAAACGAATAGGCTTAAGTGAAGAGACAAATTTTTGGATCTCGTATACCATACTATGTCTGTGAGATGTCAAGATCCAGCGTGGCTGGGTTTAGGGCAAGACCTAGGTTTACTCTCGGACTGAGGCTTTGCGATGACAAATCGGCTTTCGTTTTGCCTGTTTGCGATTTTAACCTGACTCGTACCGTTTAAAATCCGCGAATTGTTGTCGGCTTATATGATTTGTTTGAAGTGAGTCGAGCTACTTCCTTCTGAAGAGCTAGACCAAAATTTTGGATTTCTTGTATAGCGGCTATGTTTATCCTTGTCGGATGTAAAGAGCCTACCCTTGAAGGCGGCTATTTGTCTGTTTAGGGCGTTAGAGTTAGTTTGTTGTGATCAGCAACAACGAAATGATACCGTTTGAGGTGCGTTTGTATGTTCAGAGGCGAAGATTTGCGTCTGCAATGTTTTCGCGGAAAAGAATGTCCTTGGCGTTAGCGGCGTCTACGCAGTGCTGAAGGTTGATTTTTCCTTATGCGCATCTCGTGTTGAGATGCTTGCGGGCTTTGGGGATGTCTTTGCGAATGTTAGCAGCCAGAAAACTGTCGTTTGCGTTCTGGCAGCGGGACCAAGGGGTCGCGTAAGTTTGACCGAGGAGAAGCGTCATTCCATTAGCCGTGAAGTGTTGGCCATCCGGGATTTGTTTTGGATGTGATAATCGGCTTAATGGATACTAGATCCGTTGTTGTGGCGTTTTGGCTGATTTTGAAAAGTCGTGAAAAAGTTTGAAAATTTTAGAGTCTTGAAATTTGTGGGAGTATCACAGTATCGTACCCACTCCCCTTTTTAAATTGGGGATAGCTGAATCCGCCGGTTGGCGAGTTGCCTCACGATACCCTTGTCTAGGGATCAAGCCATCTCGTAGTTCTTCGTACCACGTTTTATCGTTTAGTGGTAGTATTTTTTGAGGTGCATCGCATTCAAGTTCTCGGATTTTGGCGTCTTGCATGTTGGCGATTTGGTATGAACCTGGTCGGACTACTTTTATGACTTTGTACGGTCCTTCCCGGTTTGCTCCCAATTTTCCTGCGTTTGGATTCGGCAGTGTTTTGGAAGACTTTGCGTAAGACTAAATCGCCTTCTTTGAACCTCGCGATGGCGTGCGTTTGAGTTGTAGTACCTTCGCGACGGCGTGCTGGTAATTCTGGATTCGAATGAGTGCCTGGTGGCGTTCATTGATGAGATCGAGATTGTCCAGCATCATAGCGTCGTTTAAATCCTCTCTTTCGGGGAGGAATCTTCTCCGTACTCCGGGGAATTCTACTTCCGCGGGAATCATACATTCCGTTCCGTAGCGAGGCGAATGGAGTTTCACCGTAGCCGTCTTGGGGTTGTGCGATGCGACCAAGAACTCCTTCGAGCTCCTCTGCCCATCGCCCTTCTTGGCGTCTGGCGTTTCTTGAGTCCGTCAAGGACGGTTTTGTTGATGGTTTCTGCCTGTCCGTTGCATTGCGGATATCTGGGAGTTGACTTTGTAAGTCGTATTTTCCATTTTTCGCAGAATGCTTCGAATCGAGCAGAGATAAATTGAGATCCATTGTCTGTTACGATTTCGTACGGGACCCCATGTCTAGTTATGATATGTTTCCAGACGAAGTTCTCGACTTGTGTGTCTTTGATACTTGCGTAGGATTCTGCTTCTACCCATTTGGAAAAGAAATCCGTAAGGACTAGGAGGAAGCGCTTTTGTTTTGATGGGTGCATAGGTCGGCGATGTCCATGGACCATCGCATGAAAGGATAGGGGGACGAGATTGAGGAGAAGATCTCCGCGGGTTGATGGATCGTTGGAGCATGCCTTTGGCATTTCTCGCACTTCCGGGCGAACTTCTCGCAGTCTTTTACCATGGTCGGCCAATAATAACCGTGGCGTTTGATTTTGACCGCGAGAGATCTTCCGCCAGAATGATTTCCGCATGATCCAGAATGGACCTCCTCCATGATTCTTCTCGCCCTTTCCCCTTCTGCGCATGTCATGAGAGGACCAGAGAAACACCACTTATAAATTTCTCCCTCTATCGTGACGTACCGTGCGGCAGGTTTTCACTTTCTGAGCAGCCCATTTTTGGGTAAGGTTCCATTCACGATATAGGCTCGGATTGGTTCTATCCAAGGGCTGTCGCAGCCATACTTTCGGTTGGGTTCACATGCGCTTCCGGTTGATCCTCGACTTCTTCCGCATCTTTAATCTCGTCCCGGATTAGATTGACGACCACTGGTGGTCCGATGCTTGGATGCTCGATGAATTCGACCGGGATTACTCTTTGGAGCCCTGGATCTGAGCTTGAGGCGAGGGCAGCCAAGGCGTCGGCCTGGACGTTTTCCGAGCGAGGAATTCTGGTCAGGGCGAACTGGTCGAAATTTCGAGCCAGTTCTTGGACGAGTTTTAGATATGCGTCCATCCTTTCGTCTCTTGCCTCATATTCTCCCCTGTATTGATTGGCGACTAACTGAGAATCACAGTAAGCGTGAATATTACGGATTTTTAACCCATGGGCCAGCCGCAAGCCTGCGACGAGTGCTTCGTATTCTGCCTCATTGTTTGAAGCATGAAAAGCCAATCGGAAAGACTGTTCTAGGATTTCCCCGTTAGGAGAGGTGAGTCGTATTCCGATTCCGGATCCTTGTTTGGATGAAGATCCGTCGACGTGGAGAACCCAAGTTGAGTTTGCTTCCTCGTTAGTCATGCTTCTAGTGGGTAACTCTACCAAGAAATCCGCAAGTACCTGGGACTTTGCACATGTCCTTGGGCGATATTCGACGTCGTATTCACTCAGTTCGATTTCCCATTTTGCGAGCCTACCGGATTGACTCGGACTATGCAGGATTATCCGCTTGGCGGGAGCGTGGTGAGAACCACTATAGTATGAGACTGGAAATATGGTCTTAGTTTTCTTGCGAGGTTATGGCGGTGAATGCTAATTTTTCCATTAGCGGTATCGAGTTTCGCATCCAGTAGCGTCTTGCTTACGTAAAAGATTGGCTTTTGTTAGCGCGTTCTTCTCGTATCAAGGCGCCACTGACTGCCGTTCGCGGAAACTGCGATATAGAGGAAAAGAGTTCACCTTCCACCGGTTTCGCGAGGACTGGTGGAGTGGCCAGGTAATGTTTCAACTGTTGGAAAGCTTTTCACATTGCTCGGACCATTCGAACTTCTTGTTTCCCTTCAATGTTTCAGAAAACGGTAGGCACTTATCCGTGGAGCGAGATGAAGCGGTTCAAAGCAGCGACCCTTCGGTTAGCCTCTGGACTTCGCTTGGTTCGGGGAGGCCATCTCTATCAGTCGTCGATTTGTTTGGGGTTGGCCTCGATTCAGCGATACGTTACAAGGTATCGAGGAATTCTCCCGATGCCACCGCGAATCTACATTTCGCCGGGTTGAGTTTCATGTTATGCTGGTTGAGCCGTGCAAAACATTCCTCTAGGTGGGCTATATGATCGTGTTCGTCAAGAGATTTTACGAGCATATCATCGATGTATACTTCCATAGTTTTTCCGAGTTGCTCGGCAAACATTTTGTTGACGAGTCGCTGATATGTTGCACCCGCGTTTTTAAGACCGAAAGGCATTACCTTGTAGCAATACGTTCCGCGGTCTGTGATGAATGCAGTTTTTTCGCGGTCATCGGGATTCATCATGATCTGATTGTATCCGGAAAAAGCGTCCATGAATGACAGAAGCTTGTTTCCCGCGGTTGCTTCGACCAGTCGGTCGATGTGTGGGAGCGGGAAGCCATCCTTTGGACAGGCTTTATTCAGATCCGTGAAATCGACACAGACTCGCCACTTGCCGTTCTTCTTTTTTACCACGACAGGGTTGGCAAGCCAGTCGGATACCTGACTTCTGTTATCGACCCTACTTTGAGGAGTCTTCGACTTCCTCGTTGACTCTTGATGGCACGCTCAGGTCCCAACTTTCATCTCTTTTGCTTTACGGGTTTGTGAGTGGTCGATGTTAAGTTAAGTGACATGTTACGCTAATGTCAATTCCGGGCATGTCCTCCGCAGCCCAAGCGAACGTACTGAGGTTCTTTTTGAGGCATGCGATGAGCACTGCTTTTATCGGTTCGCGGAGGTTGGCTCCGATTTCGACGCACCGTTCCGGGAAGGAATCGTCGACGCAGATTGAGACCACCGGTTCGCAGGTTGGTTCACGCTTCCCTTCCAGGGCCTCAGCTCTTTGGGACTGCCTGGAAGTTTCCGGCGAATCGTGAATCGTTTGCTTTTTCCGAGAGGTCTCGATTTCGGAATTTTTCCGTTCTAGTTCTGTAGCGAGGTAGATTTGTGCTGCTCCGTGACTACCATGTATTGTTTCGACCCCGAAAGGTGTCGGGAACTTGAGGCATAGGTTGAATGTCGATGGGATCGCTCTCATGGAGTTTAGCCAGGGTGTTCCAACTATTGCGTTGTATGATGTTGGACCATCGATCACCAGGAATTCCACGTTTTTGGCGACGCTCCTGGCTCTGACTGAGAGGTCAGTCGAACCGAGGGTCATAACTTGCCCTGAGAGTCCGAATACTGGGCTGGGGTCATCTGTAAGGATGCTTAGATCGACGCCCATCCTCTCGAGGGTGCTTTTATAGATAATATTAGCCGAGCACCCGGTGTCGACTAATATCCTTGCTACGTCAATACCCTGGATCGTAAGTTCTATTACGAGGAGATTGTTGTGAGGTTTGGCTATACTAGCCGTTGCTCGATCCTCGAAAGATACGATGTTGCGGACTGACTGATGATAGAACTTTTCAGATTCAAATCAAATGATGTAGTATATAAGATTGTCGAACCAGTCCTAAGTGACAATGAAACAGAGGGAATGCAAGCCTATGCTCAATCTAAATGCAACCATTAGAGAGAATGATAATTAAACTAGAACAATAAGTAAAACACAACAAAAAGTAAACTTTCTTTCTTATGAGGAGAGTGAGACCCATGGGTGTAGGGACTTGATATCAAATGATTAAGCTTCAATCCAATATGCTAACTTTTCAATCAATCTAATCCTTATGCCTAGACAACTAAACTAAGCAAGCTCTATCCCTAGATGAATGCTCTTTTGCTATGATCACCCAAGTACACCAAATCCCTTTGGCTGTAATGATCAAAGCAAACAATGAGAATGAGTCTAATAGCAATCCTAGCCTCTAAGACAACTAATCTCTTAGGCAAAGAAAGCTAAAAGCATAGATGAGTTGGTTCAGGCATTTCATAGAACACCTTCCGGGCATGAAATGCCTATAGCTCTATGTTTGAGAGGCCAACTCAAATATAGCTTTAAAACACCAAATCTATGCAAGGAAATGATAGATCTAATACTAGACACCTTGGATCTAACTTAATCACTCTCTATCACCTAACCCATGAATCTTAGAAGAATCTACTCACTAATCCACATGCTTATTCTTAAACCCATGAGAGATTCAAGCATAAACATATAGAAAAGAAAGGAGATGAGATAAACAATCAAGAACACAAGATGAGATGAGATTAATAAATCAAAGATGAAGCTTTACTCAAAGGTTTTGTTCTTAGATCATAAATAACATAAGTCTCAAACTTGAGTTTATGAGAGTATTTATAGTGGGCTTAAAACCCTAAACACATAGAATAATAATGACTAAAAGCCCTTAGAAGATTAAAGGTCTAAACCAATCAGAATGCTCCAAAGGAAGAAGCTCGGATACCCTGGTCGGATGACCTTCTTCTAGGCGGGTATGGCTGGCGGGTATGAGCATTCGTCCGACGCTCAACAGGCCATCAGGTGCGTGCGGGTCTTCTTGGCGGGTGAGGGAGGTCGGCGTCCTGAGCTCATCTCTTCAGTCCAACCCGATGCGGGTAGAAGTGGCGGGTGAGGGAGGTCGGGTGTCTTCTGGTGCAGCGGGTTGGAATGGCGGATGGGGCGTCCGAGTGATCTGAACAGCGTGTGTCTTGGCGTCAGCACCATCAGGGCGTCGCGGGTCCTTCAGGCCGTGTGTGCCTGCCGGGTGACTCCATGCGGCGGGTGTGTGTGACGGGTGGAGCGTCCAGCGTCCGTCCACATCGCGGCCTCATCCTCGGTGGTACTGGCGGCGTCGGGCTTCGTCTCTTCAGCAGGGCGTCGCGGGTCGTCCAGGTCGGGTTGAACTGTCGCGTCCGTCCTAAGCTTCCAGCACAATCAGGGCGTCGCGGTGCTTGTCCCGGGTCGTCCTGGCGGCGTCATGAGCTCGTCCAAGCAAGGTTTGATGGTTGGCCTCGGGTGTCTTCACCCGGGTGGCTTGACATGCTTCAACTCAATGGATCATAACTCCTTCAATATTGCTCCAAATGTCTTGAAACCACTTTCATTGGAAAGCTAACTCAGAAAGCCATGTCTCCACCAAATATAAACATCAGAAGATACTTCTAAGGCCTTTGTCCATGTTTATCTTTAAACCTCTCTTTTTCATCACCAAACTCCCAAACATCTTCAATATCTCCAAAGTGTGCTCCAACACCTAATAGGGACTTATGAATGCAAAATGAGCCTAAAGATGCCTAAAGCCTAATCTAAATGAGCAAAAAATGCATAAGATATGATAACTAAAAACATGTAAATATGCAAGACATCAACTCCCCCGCACTAGTCCTTTACTTGTCCACAAGTAAACTTGCAAGGACTAAGGAGGAGAGGTTTGAAGGAGGGGACTCATAGCCAAAAGAATGCTCTTCTTAGTTCTCAACTTGATAACCTTGCACAAACATACCAAGTAGCAGGAGCAAAAACTCAATCCAACTCTAACTTATCAAGGCCTATCTTAACTCCTTTGACCCCTACACTTACTCATCATGAATCCACAACCCACAATTCCATTTGCCCTCTAACAATCATTAAGCAAACTCAAAAGACTTCTTGAAAATGGTCAAATGGTCCAAGTCATTTGGTTTGGTGGTAGAAGGTTTTATTCAAGTGAAACAAGGGGTTCAAAGGGATCTTTCAAGGGGTGGTTCACTCTCAAAACAAGTAGCCTTGACATTGCACATAATATATCTAACAAAGGGATCAACTCATGCATACAATGCTCAATCTCCATTGTTCTACCCTTTCCCAAAATACATAGATCACATCTTTATTCCCAATGCCAAAATGCCACTCACATCTCTCACCCAAAGATTTCCCCCAAATGTTCAAGATATTTTCTCATTTGAAACTCCTTCTTAATGAAGTCTACAAGGGAATTTACACATTTCAAACTCTTTTCAGCTCTTTCTAGATATTGCTAGCCCCTTTCATTATTATTTTTTCTTTTTCTTCTTTTTTTTTATGGGGCCAAGACTTTTTAAACTACTTGGAGCTTACAATCTTTCGTTCCTCTTATCCCTTCTAGACTTAATCACTTATAACAATAGAGTCTCATGAGTCAACCTTTTCTTTCATAAACCTTTCATTTCCCCAAGATCATACCGTACAACACTCACCCCCATCCTAGAAGCTAGACATTAATGAGTGTCTAATCTAGCTAAAATGGAGATCAAGCATTGTCGTTCCCAATACTCTCAACATTATGCACATGTAAAGCTTTCCAAAGAAGGCCTCACTCAACAAATAATGAAAGCTTGAAAGGAGGTAAGGGTTTTAGGGCGTGGAGTGCCACTTGAGCTTGTCCAAAAAGATAGACAAAGAATGGGAGGGACAACTCAAGTGTTCTATCCATGACTTAGTACACAAGAGACCATGAGCAAGAGACTAGAGTCTAAATATGACAGGAGCAAACTTCAAAGAGATGGCATCAATCAATCAAATAAGCTTTAGGAAGAGATTTCAAGGCAAAAAGTTTACAAGCCATCCTAAGATTGCTCAAGCTACTTACTATGCTTATGAAGGGTATCACTTTAAGAAATTAGCATGAGCATCTTTTCAAGGCAACTATCATCCTTGTCCCCTTATGCATGATGCAACCTATATGATTTTTTTTTTTTTTTTTTATGCAATTGAATGATCTAGACTCAATCCTAATGCAACTACATGATTGTTGTTTTTTTTTTTTATGCAATAACTATCTACAAATGCATGCTCATGACATAAAACACAAGATGATCAGCAACTTGGCACCTCCCCCACACTTAATTCACACAGTCTCGTGTTTGTTAAATGTTGAGAAGGGCCCAAAGGAAGAAAAATAAAGCTAAATGAAATGATGAATGGTATATACAATGATAGGGTGTTGGAGTACCTCTATGGAGCATGGGAAGAGGCTGATGCCTCACCCTCAGACTCATCTTCATCAGCAGTGGTACTTAGGCTTGGTGACTTGTTTCGGACGGATGGGGCGATGTAGGGTTCCTCAAGCTGCGGAGGGCTTGCTTCTCGGTTTGTGGTGCGTTTGGGTCGAGAAGGGGTAGAGGAAGTGGTGCAAGGAAAGTCTCAAGATCGAAGTCCTCAGCCTTGCAGCCTGCTACAGCTCCCTTAGTCAGAACATCAGCAACCTTTCTCATGAACTTAGCTGAAGCTTCAGCTTGTCTCTTCACAGTTTTCCTCAATTCCTTGCACTTCTTGGTGAGCTTGAAGATGGTCTATCTTGAGCTCTGTTCCACCTTGCAGTGTGCTAATCTGGTCATGAGCTTGGCGAATGGGACCAAAAGGCAAAGCACATGTGCATTGCTCAAACATATAGCGAGGAGGACCAAAGAGATGAGTTGTGGCTCTGCTTGAGTATCCTGATCAAACTTAGCTGCCTTTGCTGCTGCTTTCTCATTCATCTTCAATGTCATAGGGCCAAGAGCTCCATGACTGCCCAGGAGATGCTGCTCACTGATATCAAAACTCATAGTACCTGGTGTGCTCAAAGTAGTGAGCTCATAGTTAGGGAGAAGCAGCTCAACTGTGGTGGGGCCTCTCAGAATGCAGTAAACACACTTCCCATCGTATCTTCCAGAGAAGTAATGAGCTGACTTTAAGTAGGTGAGATCAATGAAAGAGGGACCGGATGCATCATCTCCCAAATCAATACCCTGGTGCTCAAGCAAAGGTGTGATCAAGCGCCTATTCCAATCTGAGCCTCGGATCCTTGTTTGTCCAAGCATACTCCTTGTAGTACATAAAGCCTCACAAAGTATCCAACCATACCAAATTCAGCGTAGAAATCAGTGGGAACTTCAGGTAGGTGAGGAGGTAAGGCAAAGTGTTGGATGGCCTGGTGCATGAGGTTCAAGTCTTCTCCATTCCGTTGCTTGGCTCCTTCCTTGGGTAGATGGTGTGGACAATCAGCCTATGGAGGTAGCGGACTGATGGATGTCTGATAGATGCATTCTTGTCTCTGCTGGACACCCTATACTTGCCTGATAAGAACTTGTAAGTGAAGTGGGCAAGTGTCTTTCCTTTAGGAAGCCCTTTCAGCTTAGGCAAAGATGACTCCTTCAAATCCTTGAGGCTAGCACCTCTCCAATCTCAGTGAAGGTCATGAAATAAGGCTTCCCATCTATCTTGAAGCTGATTCTTCCCCACCCTTGTTCCTCATGTTGAGAAGAGTGGAATGTGACCTCCAAGGATGCCAAGAATTGGCAAGAGACTTCTTTATATGTTGGGTGAGCCATGGAATAGAAGCTGTCCATGTTCATGAGAGCAAGCAAATCCTTTATGTCTTGGTCAATTTCTAGCTCCCTCATTAGCCTCACATCAGCAAATCTGGTTGGAGGCCAAGATACTCCTTGCCTCATCTGCTCCAATAGTTCAACTTCAGTCGGCTTCCTTTGTCGATCTCTACGAGGGTTGAAACCTAACTTTTCGAAAGTTTCTTGCTCAGCCTCACTTTCAATTGGAGAGGATGCTTCTTCAACAGTTGTATCTACTGGCTCCAAGGGTGGAGGTGCCAATTTCTTTGGGTTTGGTGCTTTGATTCTGATCTTGGTGGGAGGTTTGGGTTTCTCAGCATCTTTCTTTGTGTTCTTCTCCAAAACAAGAGGTCCCACACTGTGAGATCTTGGAGCTCTAGCTTTCTTTGAAGGAGTGCTCTTATCATCACCAACAGCCACCCTCTTGCCATCTTTCTTGGCTTTCTTGTAAGCATCATCAAGCACTCTCTCATCACTAGCCAACCTCTTGCCATCCTCCTTGCTAGTCTTATTACCAACATCAGCCACTCTTTTTCCTTCATCCTTGTGTTGCTTTGCTGCCCCATCAACCAAACTGTGTCTAGCCTTCTTGGCTTGTGCCTTCTCTCTCAACATTGCCAGAGCTTGTTGCCTACGTTCTTCCTCGGATTCAGGCATAGAGCCTAGCGTTTTCGAACTTAGCAGTGTGTTTCTTAGCAGCCTCGGCCTTCTCTTGTGCAATCAGTTTCTCATCTTTCCTTCCCATTGGAACCTGAAAAATATCAAGACTTGGACAAGATAGAGCACAAGGAAGAGAGAATATGCTGGAAAAGAGAAAAGATGGAATGAACACTTGCAAACCTAGTCTAGAACCAGCAACCTAGCAAGACTTATCAAAGTAATCAAGCTCCCAAGTTCTCATGAACCCTAATTTTTTTTTTTTTTATGAACAAGGGAACTTACTCAAGTTGAAATCCAAGTAAAAACATCAAGCCAGCTGAAATTGAATGCTAAACAAGCTCTAGAACATCAATTCCAATCAACCTAGACCATAATCAACCAAAAGTAAGAGCCTTTTCAAAAACCCCCAAATCTCATGAACCCTAATTTGTCAAAGTTCAAATTAATCTCAATTCCACCATGAAATCAACTACCCAGCATGATATACAAGCATTCCCTAGTCTAATTTACAAGAAATTAGCAAGAAAAAGCTCAAATTTCAAGTTCAAATTTTTAGGGTTCATGAGGGTTACGAATTTGAACTTAGAGATACCATACCTTGCTTTGGATGAAGGATAAAGATGAAAGGGTTCAAGGAATTAGGTCTAGGGGAGGAAGGTCTTGATGTGGGAAGAAAAAACTTGTGATTTGGTTGAGATTTGGCAAAGTTATGGGAATTTTTTGTTCTTGGAGGCTAGAGAGGATTTTGATGTGAGGAAGAAGATGGAATGAGGAAAGAGGGGGTGGCTTAGGGTTTTAAAATGTTTCTGGGTCGGGTGGGGATGGTTCTGGGCGGGCTTAGGTGGGTTTGGGTCGGAAAAAGGAGAAGAAACACTTACCTGGGCCGGGCGGGTCGCGTTCGGGTCGTCACGCGGGTGCTGCATCGTTCGGACGACTCGGGTATGGATACCCGCGTGTGCTCGATCGTCCCGTGCGGGTGGCGCGTCCCGCGTAGGTCCACCCGGGTGCTCGCCTGTCCCGTGCGGGCGTTGCGTCCCGCGTAGGTCCACCCGGGTGCGTCCGTCCGCCCCGCATCGACCGTCCGTGCGGGTGCTGCGTCCCGCGTAGGTCTACTCGGGTATGTCCGTCCTGCTCGTCCGTCCGTCTTTCTTGATTCACCCGTGCGGGTGCCGTGTCCCGGGTAGCACCACACGGGTACATCCGTCCACACCTTTAAGTCTGAATTTCACCTCCTTTTTTCTTGATCTCTGAACCAACCCACTTCCTTTCATGTCTCTTCCGTCTCATAACCGCAGTGAACTCATTTTCAACCTCCCAACCTAGCCCCATCATCATTCAAAGGACTTTTTGATGAAAAAATAAAAAGAAACCCAATGCAATATGTACAAGGATAACCATGGGACTTCCTCCCAAGTGAGCTTGTTTAAAGTCACTAGCTTGACTTTGCCTCCTTTGAGGTTAGGCAAGGGGAGCATCAGAGAGTGGGGTTGATGTCCCATCCTCCTTTGGTACTCTTGACCATGTATTCCTTGAGTCTTTGGCCATTCACTGTGAAGTCTCCACCATCCTTGTTCCAAAGCACAATGGCTCCATAGGGTCTCACTTCTTTGATCACAAATGGACCAGACCACCTTGACTTTAGCTTTCCTGGAAATAGCTTCAGTCTAGAGTTGTAAAGAAGCACTTGATCTCCTACCTTGAACTCTCTCTTGAGGATGTGCCTGTGATGGAAGGCCTTTGTCTTTTCCTTGTAGATCATTGAGTTCTCAAAAGCATCCATCCTTATCTCATCTAGCTCGTTGAGTTGAAGAAGTCTTTTCTCCTTTGCACACTTGATGTCAAAGTTTAGAAGCTTCACAGCCCACAATGCCTTGTATTCAAGCTCAACTGGCAGGTGGCAAGACTTTCCATAGACAATGTTGAAGGGAGTGGTGCCTAGAGGAGTCTTGAATGCTGTTCTATATGCCCAAAGAGCATCATCAAGCTTGGCTGACCAATCCTTCCTCTTGGTTCCTACAACCTTTTCCAAGATCCCCTTGATTTGCTTGTTGGAGACTTCCACTTGGCCACTAGTTTGAGGGTGATAAGGAGCTGACAACCTTAGACCACAGCGCCAGCAACAAGAACACCCACAGCGGCCAGCTAGAGCCATTGGCACATATGACTGTCCTCACATTCATGGCAACAGGACGGGCATCCGTGCACCAGCTGTGGAAGCTAATAACTTTGAGATCAAGTCAGGCTTGTTGAATGTGATTGAGAACAACAAGTACCATGGCTTGGCTGTAGAAGACCCATTTGATCACTTGGACAAGTTTGATAGCTATTGTGGCTTGTCCAAGACCAATGGTGTGTCAGAAGATGCCTTCAAGCTCAAGTTGTTTCCATTCTCTCTAGGAGACAAGGCACGCCAATGGGAAAAATCTCTACCTAGTGACTCCATCACTACTTGGGATGATTGTAAGAAAGCCTTCTTGGAGAAATTTTTCTCCACATCAAGGACAGCCAAGCTGAGGAATGAGATCTCTAGTTTCCAGCAGAAGAACTTGGAAAGCTTTAGTGAAGCATGGGAAAGGTTCAAGGGATATCAAGCTAAGTGCCCACACCATGGCTTCTCAAAGGAGAGTTTACTGAGCACATTCTATAGAGATGCCCTTCCTGAGTTTAGAGCAAGATTGGATACGGCAAGCAATGGTTTCTTCCTGGGCAGGTCTGAAGAAGATGCTGAGGAGCTGGTGGACAACATGGTCAAGAGTGATTCAGTCTACAGTGGAGAACATGACAGGGCTGATAGAACAACCAGAGCTGATGACAACCAGACCAAGAAGGAAATAAAATCCTTGCAAGAGAAGATAGACTTGCTGATTGCTAACCAAGCCAAGCAGGAGCAGATTCACTTTGTGGGTGGTCCAAATCAAGAAACTCCTCCTAAGGTTAATGAAGTTGAAGGGTTAGAAGGGCAAGAAGAGCTTTGCTTCATCAACAACAATGGTTCTTGGTACAGGAAGGAGCCTAACTTTCAGTACAACAATTACCAGCAAAGGTCTTACCCCAACAACCAGCAAGGAGGTTACCCCAACAACCAGCAAGGAGGTTATCAACCAAAGCAAAACACTCAACAAGGGAGCTACCAGCCTAGGCAGAATCCTCCTCCTGGTTTTGCAAACCATGGCAATCAATCTACTCAAGCTCAAGGTAGCTCCTCCCAAGCTAAAGCTCCAGATTCATCTATGGAAGCTATGTTCAAACAATTGTTGGAAGGTCAAGCTAGAGCAGCCAAAGACATTGGCCATGAGTTAAAGACTGTTCACTCCAAGATAGACAGCAGCTACACTGAGCTAAACAACAAGATTAGAGCTTTGGAGAATCAGTTTGCTTCTATGAACTCTCAGCCAAGTAAGCCAACAAGGAACATTACCAGGAAAGCCAGAGCAAAACCCCAAAGAACCAATGAAGGCAATCACTTTGAGAAGTGGTCGAGAGCTACCTCAAGAACTCTCCCCAGGATGGTGAGAAACTAAGTGGGGTGGCTATCAACATTGATGATGATGTTGTGATTGTGGATGAGAAAGTTGATGAGGAGATTTTAGAAAAGATTGTTGAAGCTAAGGGTAAAGGAAAGGTTGGAGAAGAGAAGCAAACACCAAAGCATGGTGAAGTTACTACTCCAACAAAGGAGTCTTCTTTGTTCCTCCTCCTATGAACCTAAGCTGCCATTTCCTGGAAGATTCAAGAGGCAACTTTTGGAGAAGTACAAAGCACTCTTTGAGAAGCAATTGAGTGAAGTTCAAGTTACAATGCCAATCATTGATGCCTTCATGCTTGTTCCTCAATACATCAAGTTCTTGAAGGATGCTGTGGCTGCCAAGAAGAAGGAAATGGAAGGCATGATGGTTCTTACTCATGAGTGCAGTGCCATCATCCAGAGATTGACAATCCCTAAGAAGCTAGAGGATCCAGGCTGGTTTACTCTACCTTGTGCCATTGGTCCTTTAATGTTTGAGAGATGTCTATGTGATTTGGGAGCTCGTGTCAGTCTCATGCCTCTATCTGTTGCCAAGAAGCTTGGGATTAGCCAATACAAGAAGTGCAAACTCTCTTTGGTGCTTGCTGACCGCTCAGTCAAATTCCCCATTGGTATCCTTGAAGACCTCCCTGTAATGGTGGGAAATTGTGAAATCCCCACTGATTATGTTGTTCTTGAGATGGATGAAGAAGCTAGAGACCCCTTGATCCTTGGAAGACCATTCGTAGCCACAGCAGGAGCCCTTATCAATGTGAAGGAAGGCAAGATTGATCTTCATTTGGGGAAAGAGCACACTCTCCATTTTGATGTCAACGAGGTAATGAAGAGGTCAACTGTGCAAGGCCAAGTGTTCTACATAGAGGAGATGGAAGCTCTTGCTGATGAGCTCCTTGAGGAATTGGCACGTGGAGAGTTGACAATAGAGGACCCTTTGCAGCATGCTTTGACAGTGGATAAAGAGGTCCAAGTGGTTGAGAACAAGGAGAGCGAGGCTATTGCAGCCATGCTGGATTCTCGAAAGAAGATTGCTGATAGAGGCCAGTATGAGGAGCTTAAACAAGAGGCATGTCAAGCTGTTTCAGCCACTCAACAAGAGAACACCAAACAAGATGATTGGAGTGAGCTCAAGGCACCAAAAGTGGAGCTAAAACCTCTTCCCCATGGTGTAAGGTACGCATTTCTAGGCCCTAATGAGACATATCCTGTCATTGTGAGTAGTGAACTTACTGAACTTGAGCTTTCTCAACTTTTAAATGCACTTAAAAGGTTTAGAAAAGCCATTGGATACTCACTAGATGATAGTATAGAAAGGTTGTCGAACCCACAGAGAACTAGTGATCTATAGCACCAAGAATACACAAGCTTCCTTAATCTAAGCAAACAAGAAGATGGATGAAGGTGACAAGCTAAGATCCTAGAAATATAAACAAGGTGATCTCAAATCCTATCAAGAAACAAGTGCAAGAACTCAATCAAATGCTAAGGTGGAATCCATGGGACTAGGAATTTAACTTTAGGTGATGTAGATCCAATCTAGAGGTGGCAAGCCATCAATCAAACACTCTCCTTATGCCTAAACAACAAAACTAAGCAAGCTCTATCCCTAGATGAATGCTCCTTTGCAATGATCACCCAAGTACACCAAATCCCTTTGGCTGTAGTGACTAAAGCAAGCATGGAGAACAAGTCTAATAGCAATCTTAGCTCCTTTAACAACTAATCCCTTAGGTAAAGCAAGCTAAAAGCATTGAAGAGATGGTTCAGGCATTTCATCGAACACCTTCCCAAGGAAATGCCTATAGATCTATTTTGATATGATCAAGACCAAAATAACATTAAGAACCCTCAACAAGCAAGGAAACAAGTAGATCCGATCTAAAGGCGGCAGCTTTCAATCAATCTAACAACCTTAGGCCTAGGCACAAGTCTAAACAAAGTCTATGGTCAAGAAGAATGTTCATTTGCTAACACATCTCAAACACCAAATGGTCAATGGCTGAACAACATGAAAGTAATCATTAAGAACAAGCCTACTAGCCATCTTAACACCTTTACAACAAATGGTCTTTGGTAAAGAATGTTAAAAGCTTAGTAGAGTTGGTTCAGACATTTCATAGAACACCTTGTGGGTGAGAAATGTCTAGAACTCAACCTTTGAGAGGCCAACTCAAAAGAAGCATTAAAAGCACTCTACCAGCAAGGAACAAGATAAATCTACACTAAACACCCTAGATCTTCACTTAATCACCCTAATCACCCTAGCCCATGGATCCAAAGTGTGTCTACTCACTAATCTCCATGAAAAACCTTAAATCTATGTGAGATTCAAGGCTAATCATGTTTGTGAGAAGGAGAAACAAGATATAAGATGAAGAGCTTCCTTAGATTGATAAAAAGATTCAAGCTTTTACAATATGAGGAAAAGTCTTGAGAGAAAATGAGATAAGTCCCTCAAAGGGGATACAAGAGTATTTATATGGGGCTTGGAAACCCTTAAAAACATAAAGGAGAAAGTCTAAAAAGTCCTTGAGGTCATTAAGTCTTCATCCAATCAGAATCCAGCAAGAAGGAAGAAACTGGCCGATACCCGGGTAAGGTGGTCGAGTCCCGACCCGCGTATGCTGACCCGCGTACCAGACTCTCGTCCAGCCTTCCAGCCGTGCGGGTGCTTCAGGCCGCGTATGTGAGCCGTGCGGGTCCTTCAAGCCGCGTATGCCAGGCCGGGTGTGTGGAGCCATGCGGGGTTCTCATCCCGGGTGTGTGAGGCCGGGTACACTCCCTGGCGTCCATCATCTCTCGCCCAACCCGTGCGGGTAGGTTAGGTCGGGTGTCCAGGTCGGGTGTCTTGACATGCTTCTAATGAATCGATCATAACTTCTCCAATATGGCTCCAAATGACTTGAAACCACTTCCATTGGAAAGCTAACTCAAAATTCTGTATCTCCACCAAATCTTAGCATTAGAAGATATGTCTAAGGCCTCCGTCAATGCTCATCTTTGTCTTGACCAGATCATGGATTGACTTCTCTTTTCATGGCCAAACTTGATTCTTCACTTCTTTTTGGGCCATAAGGCTTCCAAACACCTCAAATCACACCAAAGCATACTCCAACACCTGATAAGGAAAAATGAATGCAAAATGGACCTAAAGATGCCTAATGCCTAACTTATATGATCAAAATGCATAAGATATGGATGCTAAAAACATGTAAATATGCAAGATATCAACTCCCCCACACTAGACATTTACTTGTCCTCAAGTAATCTTTTCAAAACACAAGGGGGAGAGACATAAAGATGGAAGCAAAGCCAAAAGAAACACTCATAGCACTCAACTTGACATCCTAAAGAAACATAGCAAATAGCATGAGCAAAACTTCCTATTATGCTCTAGCTTCACAAGGCCTATCAATGATTCCTATGCCTCTACACAAGATGCAATGCTTATCAACCAACAAGTTCTCTTAACCAGCCCTCACATTGATTCACACACACACACACACAAGGTGAAGTCTCACATATGGGCACATGATCTCAATCATTTGGCTAGGTGATCAAATGGTCTAATATGGATGATAATGGGGGTTCAATGCATCATTTCAAGGTGGCAATCACTCAAAATCAAGGAGCTTGATCATTATGCAAAATTTATCTAAGACTAGGAGCAATTCATGCATACATGGATCTATCCTCATCATTCTACCCAATTCCTAAGTGATTACAAGAACTACTCCCCTTTATTCATCCCATAACCCAAAATGAAAATTCTCACATCACTCACCCAATGAACAACTTTCTTTCTTTTAGATTCAACCACTAAGGACCTCTAATCACTTTCCTAAGCTCTAACTCTTTTGGTTTTCCCTTCCCCACTATCTTATTGAATCTTTCTTTCTTTTTTTTTTTTTTTTTTTTTTTTTTTTTCTTTTTCTTTTTCTTATCTTTTTCTTTTTTTTTTAACATGAAGGGGGAAGGTCGAAACATCAACCAAGAGCTTCTTATCTTTCTATTCTAGGTCCCTATGGTTCTTCTTTCTTATGATACTCATTTGTTCATCAATCTCAACTTTGTCATATCCCCAAACCCAAAATGTAAACCATTAGGTAACAAACACTTCACTCACCATCCTAGAAGCTAGCTCAAATGATGACCCTATGCTAGCAAGAGATGAGAACAAATCCATGTCGCTCCCAATACTCTCAAGATTTTGCACATGACAAGCTATCAAAAGAGGCCTCACTCAAGCAAATCAATGTAGGCTTCAAAGAATGGATAGGGTTCAAGGGTAAGGGAGTGCCATTTGGGTTAACAAAGGGTGGTACAATGGAAAAAGATAACCCAAATGTGTATGAGATCCATGAGCAAGTATGCAAATGCCCATAAGCAAGAGAGATTAAGTTCATTCAAGTCTAAGTTCAGGATGGAGCTGGTCTTAAGAACAATGCCAATATCAAGCAAGCAAGCAAGTTTCAAGAAGAGTTTTCAAGGCTTAAAGCATGCAAGCTTTTCAAAAGATGCTTAAGCTACTTGATATGTTTAACTAGGGTGCCAAATTCAGTGCAAACAAGTGTTCTTTACAAGGCAATGCTCCATATGCAAATGAATGCAACCTATATGCTCTAGACTCAATCTTAAGGATGCAAGTGATGCAATCTACATGATTCAAAAATTTAAATTTTTTTGGATTTTCTATGCAAATATGAATGTACAATGCAATGCATGAGACTCAAAATCACAAACAAACATGATCAAATACTTGGTACCTCCCCCACACTTAAATCACACAGTCTCTGTGTGAGTAAGAGAGAAGGAGATACCCCAACAAGACAAAAACAAATGTATATACAAGAAGGGTTGGAGTGATACATACTTGGAGTTATTGGCTGAATTGGGTGGTAGAGGACCCTTGGCCTCGGATTTGTGCCACCGGGAGAGATAGACTGAAACGGATAAGTGAAGGCGGGTGTCTAGAGTTGCAATGCTTGGCCGCCTTTCACCTTTTGTCTAGCCTTAGACCCAACCTGAAAAACCTCAACTATCCTTATTAAAAAGCTTAAAAGAAAGAAAGATAAAGAAATATATAAAATGGATAAACCTGGGAATGCCTCCCAAGCGCGCTTGTTTTAAGTCTCTAGCTTGACTTTGTGTGCTTGCTAATCATAAGTATCAAAAGGTTGAGCCAATGCACCTTTGGTCATTCTCCTATGAGAACAGGGAACCAAGTATGCAAAGGAGCACACTACTGTCCATAGAAAATAGACAGATTTTTCATCAAAGAGCTTCACTAAAGATGCATCATGAATCATGAGATGCTCTTTGAGGTTAAAATGGTCATGAGAATCAAAAGCATTTGGTGGAAACACAAAGTCAACTACAGGCTCAAACGAAGTTTTAACAAAGTAGTCAACTCTATCTCCATCAACCAAATAAAACACAATGTTCACATTCTCATGATAATTTTCAGCATGGGGGTTTTCTATCTCAAGCAAGAGCTTATCCACATCAAGTTCATCCCCTACATCAGCAAGTGCAAGAAGAGGTCTAGGTTCATTAAGAATGAAAAACTCAGATTCAAGATCAAATGAAGCACATAGATAACTCTTGTCAAAACAAACTTCCATATGATCTCTAACAAGCTTTTCTATTCTCAACTCATCTAGTTTCCTAGTTTCACATATCAGATCAAGACATTCATTTATGAGCACATGAGAATCAAGATCATGGGCAATATTCTCACCACAAGGCAAGCAAATTTCCTCAAGTTGAAGTTCTAAAGTGGAAATGCTTGTACCTTCCAGCTGGAGTGGTGGAACCCAATACATTACCTCTTTAAGGTCATAAGCAACATCAAACTCATGTTGTGTAACCTCCCTTTCTTCAAACTCTGCTCGATCCCTAATGAGGTGTACCCGGATCATTCGTGCCAGGGATCTCATTGGCTTGCCCCTATTCCCTTTCATTCTCTGAAGCCGATGCAACTCCACCCTTTGGTCTGGTGTGAGTATGCGTATATCAAAGGGTGGTGGCTCCACATACACATATGGCTCATCTTCAATGTGATCTTCCTCTTCTTGTGGCTTTTCAAGGCAGTTTGAAGCCATCACTGCAAGAAAAAAAACTAGAAGTAAAGGTTAGTAACTATACAAAATCAAAAGAAAGCATAAGAAAATAAAGCTTAGTCTCAAGAAAGATTGAAATCCTAATGATAAATGTACTAGATCCCTGGCAACGGCGCCAATTTGATGATAGAACTTTTCAGATTCAAATCAAATGATGTAGTATATAAGATTGTCAAACCAGTCCTAAGTGACAATGAAACAGAGGGAATGCAAGCCTATGCTCAATCTAAATGCAACCATTAGAGAGAATGATAATTAAACTAGAACAATAAGTAAAACACAACAAAAAGTAAACTTTCTTTCTTATGAGGAGAGTGAGACCCATGGGTGTAGGGACTTGATATCAAATGATTAAGCTTCAATCCAAGATGCTAACTTTTCAATCAATCTAATCCTTATGCCTAGACAACTAAACTAAGCAAGCTCTATCCCTAGATGAATGCTCTTTTGCTATGATCACCCAAGTACACCAAATCCCTTTGGCTGTAATGATCAAAGCAAACAATGAGAATGAGTCTAATAGCAATCCTAGCCTCTAAGACAACTAATCCCTTAGGCAAAGAAAGCTAAAAGCATAGATGAGTTGGTTCAGGCATTTCATAGAACACCTTCCGGGCATGAAATGCCTATAGCTCTATGTTTGAGAGGCCAACTCAAATATAGCTTTAAAAACACCAAATCTATGCAAGGAAATGATAGATCTAATACTAGACACCTTGGATCTAACTTAATCACTCTCTATCACCCTAACCCATGAATCTTAGAAGAATCTACTCACTAATCCACATGCTTATTCTTAAACCCATGAGAGATTCAAGCATAAACATATAGAGAAAGAAAGGAGATGAGATAAACAATCAAGAACACAAGATGAGATGAGATTAATAAATCAAAGATGAAGCTTTACTCAAAGGTTTTTGTTCTTAGATCATAAATAACATAAGTCTCAAACTTGAGTTTATGAGAGTATTTATAGTGGGCTTAAAAACCCTAAACACATAGAATAATAATGACTAAAAAGCCCTTAGAAGATTAAAGGTCTAAACCAATCAGAATGCTCCAAAAGGAAGAAGCTCGGATACCCTGGTCGGATGACCTTCTTCTAGGCCGGGTATGGCTGGCCGGGTATGAGCATTCGTCCGACGTTCAACAGGCCATCAGGTCGTGCGGGTCTTCTTGGCCGGGTGAGGGAGGTCGCGTCCTGAGCTCATCTCTTCAGTCCAACCCGTGCGGGTAGAAGTGGCCGGGTGAGGGAGGTCGGGTGTCTTCTGGTACGCGGGTTGGAATGGCCGGATGGGCGCCCGAGTGATCTGAACAGCGTGTGTCTTGGCGTCAGCACCATCAGGACGTGCGGGTCCTTCAGGCCGTGTGTGCCTGCCCGGGTGACTCCATGCGCGGGTGTGTGTGACCGGGTGGAACGTCCAGCGTCCGTCCTCATACGCGGCCTGATCCTCAGGTGGTACTGGCCGCGTCCGGAGCTCGTCTCTTCAGCAGGACGTGCGGGTCGTCCAGGTCGGGTTGAACTGTCCGCGTCCGTCCTAAGCTTCCAGCACAATCAGGACGTGCGGGTGCTTGTCCCCGGGTCGTCCTGGCCGCGTCCTGAGCTCGTCCAAGCAAGGTTTGATGGTTGGCCTCGGGTGTCTTCACCCGGGTGGCTTGACATGCTTCAACTCAATGGATCATAACTCCTTCAATATTGCTCCAAATGTCTTGAAACCACTTTCATTGGAAAGCTAACTTAGAAAGCCATATCTCCACCAAATATAAACATCAGAAGATACTTCTAAGGCCTTTGTCCATGTTTATCTTTAAACCTCTCTTTTTCATCACCAAACTCCCAAACATCTTCAATATCTCCAAAGTGTGCTCCAACACCTAATAGGGACTTATGAATGCAAAATGAGCCTAAAGATGCCTAAAGCCTAATCTAAATGAGCAAAAAATGCATAAGATATGATAACTAAAAACATGTAAATATGCAAGACATCACTGACGAAGTAGCCATACTGAACTTCGATAGATTGGTGGTTTTTCGAGTTAGAGAATCCGTCCCCCCCTCCTTCTAGCCCCAAACTGTGGGAACCGAAATTCACACCGTCAATTTCCGATAAATAAGATTGCGGAGGAAAGCCAAGTAAACCCGACTTTCCTTGAAGGTCCGGATTCTCTGCGACAGCCAACGACAAGTGACCGAATAATGCGGAAAAGGTTTTGTTAAGATTTGGGACTGGACCTTAAGAAAGGCTGCCTACGTACCCCTTTCGAGGATCAAGTCGGACGTAGTTCAGTTAAAAAGAGTTGAACAAGAGATCGAACCGTCTGGGCGGGTTCGTCTAGTATGAGCGTTTGTCATAGAAACAGGCATGTCGAAGATAACGCCTAGGGTTTCTATGTGCGGAGCTCTTAAATAAAAGAATTGTCCGATCCTTCCGAGAGGAGCGGAGATTTGCCTGGTTCGTCTCGTATGAGCGTTAGTCATAGAAACAGGCATGTCGAAGATAATGCCTAGGGTTTCTATGTGCGGAGCTCTGAATAAAAGTATAGTTGATCCTTCCGAGAGGAACAGGGGTCTGCGGAGAAGATAAAACTAGAACAAGAGGCAGCCAGACGTTCTAAGTCCTGCCTCGCTGGCCTAACCGCCTAAGTTCTAAGTTCTCTAAGCTAGCAGGAGTTCTCTAAGTCTAGATTCTAGGATTTTCGGATCCTCCTCTCCTCTGCTCTTGCTCTCCTTATATACTCACTCCTAGGTCGGTTTCCCTTAGGATGATGGACCTCGCCTTTGGGCCCAAGCTTATCTCTTCAGGAAATGTTCCATTTTCGTCGGTCTTCGTAATTATCCTCGAGTTTTCCGCTATCTTCCGGTGACTTGATGTTTATCCGACGTTTCGGGAAATCGGATAAAACGTCGTAGCCTGATTGGGCCTGAATTCTGAAAAATCGTAACTAAGTCTGTGGACTTGTCTTAAGTCGTTAAACATTTTATACGATTTCTCGGAAAGACGATCTTTCTCGAAGAATAAACCGTATGGCTTAAAGGATCGATGTTCAAGTTAATCGATCTTTGTTTTATACGATGTCTTTTACGAGAAATCCAATCCCTCTAGTTTCTATCGTAAAACATCGAGGATGATTCCAACCGAATCGAAAGATGTTTATTCCGTAGCCTCGATTGTACCAAACTTACGAGGATTGATCCGAACATGCCGGGATGGGATCAGACCGAACATGATGGGACCAAGATCAGGGCGAGGGCGTCGACGGCGCCAGGCGAGTGCCGCCGGCGCCAGGCGGCCAGCGTGGCGAGTGCCGCCGGCGCCAGGCCAGCCCGCGGCGATGGTGCCGCCGGCGCCAGGTCGGTGCCGCCGGCGCCAGGCGAGTGCCGCCGGCGCCAGGCGAGTGCCGCCGGCGCCAGGCGAGTGCCGCCGGCGCCAGGCGAGTGCCGCCGGCGCCAGGTCGGTGCCGCCGGCGCCAGGCCAGCCAGCGTGATGGGTGCCGCCGGCGCCAGGCGAGTGCCGCCGGCGCCAGGCCGCCCGCCACGGTGCCGCCGGCGCCAGGCGAGTGCCGCCGGCGCCAGGCCAGCCAGCGTGGCGAGTGCCGCCGGCGCCAGGCGAGTGCCGCCGGCGCCAGGCGAGTGCCGCCGGCGCCAGGCGAGTGCCGCCGGCGCCAGGTCGGTGCCGCCGGCGCCAGGCGAGTGCCGCCGGCGCCAGGCGAGTGCCGCCGGCGCCAGGTCGGTGCCGCCGGCGCCAGGTCGGTGCCGCCGGCGCCAGGCGAGTGCCGCCGGCGCCAGGCGAGTGCCGCCGGCGCCAGGCGAGTGCCGCCGGTCGCCTGGCCATCTCGCCGTCCGTGGGTTTTTTTGTTGTTCGATCTCTTTCCCCGTTAGTCGCTCGTGCGGAAATTCTTCGAGTTTGGAAGGATCTTTAGCCGTAGATTTCGAGATAACCGTTTTTAACCCCAACATACATCGATCTATTATGATCTCGATGTATCGTCCTTCGGCAAATGTGTGTCGATCGATAGCACGGAATGTGCATCGATCGATGTGTAGCTCCATATGTCGACCTCTGGTCTGATCTCGGGTGAACTCTTCTTTAAGCTCCAAAAAGGCACCTAAAACATCACTTTTCTCCAAAATGCTCCTGAGCCTGAAAACATACCTAATAGACTCCAAAACATTGACAATAGTAATAAAAATACTCATATACCATGGGTACAAAATGGGTAAAATCCATGGTATATCAGTACATATGGACCTCATGGGTCCGATGCAGGCTGAAGGCATTGGAGGCAAGAGATATGTATTTGTGCTTGTAGATGACTTCACCAGATTCACTTGGGTATGTTTCATTAGAGAGAAGTCTGAAACCACTGTGAGCTTCAAAATCTGGGCACTTCAACTTATAAATGAAAAAGGAGGAATCAAAAAGATACGTAGTGATCATGGGGGTTAGTTCGAGAATGAAGTCATGACTCAGTTCTGTGAATCAAAAGGGATAACTCATCAGTTTACAGTACCAAGAACACCTCAGCTGAATTTTGTTGTTGAAAGGAAGAATCGGACTCGGCAGGAAATGGGTAGGGTGATGCTGCATGGAAATAAGATAACCAACATATTCTGGGCTAAGGCACTTAATATGGCATGTTACACTATCCATCGGGTGTATGTCAGAAAAGGGACCACAACAACTTCTTGTGAAATGTGGACTGGAAAAAATCCTAATCTTGGGTATTTTCATGTTTTTGGATGCAGGTGCTATATACTGAATGACAAGGACTATCTTAGAAAGTTTGATTCAAGGAGTGATGAAGGATTGTTTCTGGGTTACGCACACTCTAGCACAGCTTACATAGTCTCCAACAAGAGGTACAAAACGATTTTGGAATCAGTGAACGTGGTTTTCGACGACCTTTCCATGGCCCCAGTGGAGGAGTCGGAATCAGATGAAGAAGGTGAGGGTACACCGGTCAGAGTGAACCAAGAGACTCTTGAGGAAAGTACATCGGAAGAACCATCACCTCAACAAGCAATTCAGCAAGTTCATCGAAATCACTCAGTATAAGATGTGATTGGAGGTATTGAGGAGGGTTGAAACACACGTGGAAACGTGATCAACTTCAGGGGAAATGGTACAGTTCGCATGTTTTGTGTATGTGATAGAGCCTAAGACACATTCTGAGGCTCTTCGTGATGAATACTGGATTATATCTATGGAAGAGGAACTTGAGAAATTCCCCAGAAACGATGTATGGGAACTGGTTGCTCGCCCTGAAGGAATAAATGTGGTTGGAAAAAAAATGGGTTATCAAGAACAAGACGGATGAACATGGAGAAGTAGTTCATAAAAAGGCAAGACTTGTAGCTCAGGGGTACTCACAGATTGAAGGAGTTGACTATGAAGAAACCTTCGCCTCAGTCGCAAGACTAGAGTCCTTATGATTGTTCATGGGAATAGCATGTGTTATGACCTTCAAGGTCTATCAGATGGATGTGAAGAGTGCGTTTCTGAATGGCGTACTACAAGAAGAAGTCTATGTTGAACAACCGAAGGGATTTGAAGATTTAAGTCATCCTGAGTATGTCTACCGTCTGAAGAAAGCTCTGTATGGATTGAAACAGGCACCTCGTGCATGGTACGAGAGGCATACTGGGTTTCTATTGAATGCTTGATACATTAGAGGGAGTGTAGACAAGACTCTGTTCTTCATGGAAGTAGAGGGGAACATCATTGTTATCCAAATCTATATGGATGATATTATTTTTGGAGGAACGTTGCAGAAGCTGGTTGATAAGTTCGTTCAGAGTGTGACTCAAGAGTTTGAGATGAGCATGTGTGGTGAATTGAAGTACTTCTTTGGACTTCAGATTACTCAGTATTATCAGGGAGTGTTTATATCTCAGAGCTCCTACACAAACAGTCTAGTGAAACGGTTTGGTTTAGAGAACTGCAAAGTGTCCAGAACTCCAATGAGTACTTCACTGAAACTTGCACGAGATGAAGCTGGAGAAGATATTGACACTAAGCTATATCGTGGAATGATTGGAAGTCTACTTTATCTGACGGTCAGTAGACCAGATCTCTCATTCAGTGTGGGTGTGTGTGCTAGATATCAAGCCAAACCCAAGGTGTCTCACTTGAATGCAGTTAAGAGAATCATCAAGTATGTCAAAGGAACCGAAAGTCTGGGAGTATACTATTCAAGGAACTCTAACGAAAACCTGATGGGAAATTGCGATGCTGACTGGACACTACAAGAAAACACAAGATTAACGACGGCGGTATTCCTGGTGAATTCGTCGTAACAGAGGCTTTACGAGGAATTAGCGAGGAAACACGTTTGCTCGTTACTCGTTCGTCGTAACGCATATTTACTCGCCAATTCGTCGTCAAGTAGCGAGGAAATGGTTTCGTCGTAAAAACCAGGTACAGAATTTCGTCGAAAAGACCACATAAGCTTTCCACGTAAGGAGGTCCCTAAGTATCCTCGTAAATACCACGAAAACATTTCCTCGTCAATTACACGTAAATGATTAACCGTAAAGTACACATAAGTACCACGAAAGATTTTCCTCGTAAGTTTCACGTTACGTATGCCTCGTCACTTCCACGTAAAACTTGCACGTGCAAAACACGTAAAGTGCTCGAAAGTGTTTCCTCGTAAACACCACGTAAGGCTTTCCTAGTTATTTTCTCGTAAGGTTAGCGAGGAATTTACTTCGTTTTATATACATAATTTTTTTAAAAATATATAATTAGAAAAATAATTATAATTACAATTATATTTATAAATTATGAATAAAAATATAATTTAAAATAAAAATCAATACGAAAATATTTTTATACATAAATAAGTTTAGAATTTATAAAATACAACGAACAAAAAGAAAAAAAAACTAAGACTCGTTCATCGCCCGGTAGAACTCGTCACTCCTCCTCTCTACATCCGCCTCGTCATAGGTCTCGGATGTCGACTCACCTGGAATGGGATGTTGTCGTCGCATGTTCATCAACAAGGACTCCCATTCCGGATTTGTGGACGCTATGACGTCCAAGAAGCCCTTGACTCCACCCATACGAGATGTGAACGCAGTTTTTGTCGAGGCCAACTCGTTACGCAGATCAGTGACCTCGTCATTCCGTCTCTGAGCATAAGACGATGTCGCTCTCGGAACATCGTTAACGGAACAAATCCCCAACGTACGTCCCTTTTTCTTAGGGACAACCTTAAAAATCAAAAGTAAATATTGTTAGTAAAAATTTAAAGTTAAATTAAATGAATAATTAAAAATGATAATTTTTAAAAATTTACCTCCTCGTAAATCATATCCACTTCAACTGTGGATAAGGTGACGGGTAATCCGTCGGTAGACTGCTGTGTCAACTGGGTCTGACGCTCTTGAACCCGGTCAGCAACGTCATTTAAGATTTGCTCGGACCTAGGATCTATAAATCGGCCCGCCTTGTTCTTGTGGGTCTTCTCGTAAAGTTACATAAGAGTCGGGAGCTGTCCCGTCTCTTTGGCCTACAAATTAAACATTTAAGAAAGTTAGTATATATAAATTAATTATATAAAAGACATTAATTAAATTCTATATTTAATTACGTACCATCTCGATACGGACAGCGGCGTGGGGTTTTTGGCCCGTAGAGTGAAGCATCGGCCCGTGGCCGTGCTCATCTACTGTGTTACGGAAGGCAGAGCTAGCCTGGGCGATATTCATGGCATCAGGATCGCGCCAATAACGGATGAGGCCAACCCAAACCTCCGTGGTGAGCTCAGCGGGTTTACCTCTCTTATACCCCTTCACGATCCACTCACCCTTCCAGTTGGAGACCGTGTCCAACAAGCGAACTTTCGCCTTCGCGTAAAACGCTTTCCTCACCCTCTCAGTGACCCCCATGGACCAACTATATTTTTGCTGTAACAGAAAAAAAAAATTATTAGTTTTAAAAAATATAAATAAAAAAATTATAGTATATAAATTAATAATTTACAGTGTAAATTTTGAACCACGTCTTTCTGACGTAGACGTGCATCTTCTTCAAGTTCGGATGTGGCATGGAGAAGTAACCCTTCATCGTGTTGGTTACGTCCGATGCGAAACATAATTCAACCCCAAACCTGAAAAAACAAATTTAAAGTATAAATATTTATTTATTAATGTTATAAAAGAATTTTAAAAGAATATTTAAAAAAAAATGTAACATACAAAAAGTGCCGTCCGGTCAGTCGGGGTCTATGACCGGTAAACCTTCTCTGCCCGGCTGAGCGAGAATATCCTCGACAGTGTACTGCGGGTAAGGAGCACTCGGCGGCACCATCAAATCAGGGTGAATCTGGGCCGGCATCTCCGGAGCCATTGGAGGAGGCACAGGAGGAGGCACCTCTGGGACATGATGATCATGAGGAGCAGCTGGTGGTGCAACAAATCGAAGAACCGATGGTGCACCAGAAGGAGAGACTCTCTGAGAAGACTGAGTCTCGGGGACGCTCTCCGGACCCGAAGAACCGGGAGCTGAAGAAGAAGAACCTCCGGGATCTAAACGACTACCCGGCTCACCGAACATCGCTCTGTAGTGGGCGGTAAGCTTGTTCTTTCAGACCTATTGAAAAAAAATTAAAATTAGAAAAAACAGTAATTAAAAAATTCTATAAATCTAGCTAAATTTCCTACATTAATCACCTAATGAACACTAATTAACCTAAAATAAATAAACCTATCTAAATTCCCTACACTAACCACCTAAACTACCCTAAACTAATCAAAGTAGAGAGGAAAGAGAGAGAAAACTTACCATGACTACAATTGAGAGAGGAAGAAGAGAGGAAATGGGAAAGTGAGAGCTCGCGTGTATATATATAGGATAGTCTTCCTCGTAAAAAACTCGTAACTTAACGAGGAAATCGCGAGGCCCGTGTTATTTTTACGAGGAAATCGCGAGGCCCGTGTTTTTCTTTACGAGGAAATCGCAAGGCCAGTTTTTTTTATTTCGTCAGAATTACTCGTTAGTTTACGAGGAAATCGCGAGGCCCGTGTTATTTTTACGAGGAAATCGCGAGGCCCGTGTTATTTTACGAGGAAATCGCGAGGCCCGTGTTATTTTACGAGGAAATCGCGAGGCCCGTGTTATTTTACGAGGAAATCGCGAGGCCCGTGTTATTTTACGAGGAAATCGCGAGGCCCGTGTTATTTTTACGAGGAAATCGCGAGGCCCGTGTTATTTTACGAGGAAATCGCGAGGCCCGTGTTATTTTACGAGGAAATCGCGAGGCCCGTGTTATTTTACGAGGAAATCGCGAGGCCCGTGTTATTTTACGAGGAAATCGCGAGGCCCGTGTTATTTTACGAGGAAATCGCGAGGCCCGTGTTATTTTACGAGGAAATCGCGAGGCCCGTGTTATTTTACGAGGAAATAACGAGGATTCTGTTTAAATCCCTAAAGTCCTAAACCCTAAACCCCAAATTCTAATTTTAGGATTTTAGGGATTTTAGGGTTTATGTAATTTCTGAAAATAAAGAGAAGAAAAATACTAGAATCACAAGTGGAAGAGACAAGTCGAGACCCACGACGCTTAAACGATTTAGGTTTCGCCGTGTCTTCCCACTCGTGATTCCAGATCTTTCTTCTCTTTTAAGAATTCAAATGGGAAGAAATGATGCTTTGGTATATATAGATTTGGTTTCCTCGTGAATTCCTCGTAAGCTAACGTGGTCCTTACGACGATTTGTGCTTACGTGGAATTAACGTGGCCCGTGTTTTTAATTTTCAGTTTCGTCGTAAACACCTCGTTAACGTACGAGGAAATACCGAGGTTTATGTTTAAATCCCTAAAATCCAAAACCCCAAATCCCATCTTCCTTACCTTCCACTTCATATATTCCTTATCTCAATCTCTTCTTTCTTATACAAAATCAAATCCATCAAATGCATTAAGTCTGAAAATCAATCATATTTAAAACAAATATATCAATACAAATACATCAATCGGATACATCGACATTCTCGTCATCACTAGAAACCTCATCATTTTCATTAAACTCGTCTTCAACAGCTTCGTCCGTCGCATCGTCGGTAAGATCTTCGTACTCATGATTATGCGGATCAATGAGAAGGATGTCATCTGTGGCAGCTTCAGGTTCCTCGACTTCATTTATCTGTTCTTCTTGCAATTGTGGTACTTCTCCACTGATGATTCGTCCTCGAGGTGTAACTTTGATCACGGATAACCAATTTATTCCCGATTCTCTCATCCGAGGGTATGGAAGAAAGCTAACTTGGTCTGCTTGTGAAGCGAAGATGAAAGGCTCGAATTTGTTGTACCTGCAAAAAAAAAAACCTTGAAATTAATCATACACATCATGTATGCTAAGATGAAAGGCTACAATTTGTTGTACCTTCGTCCACCATTGACATCAACTACACCGAATTTGTTAAACCGAACACTTCTGTTGACGACAAGGTCGAACCATTCACATTTGAAGAGTACGCATTTCAGCTTCAATATCCCTGGGAATTCGACTTCAATAATCTCCGTCAAGATCCCATTGAAATCTGTTTCCCTTTTCACACATATTCCATAGTTACTGGTCGCCCGCTGTCTACCATAGTCATATGTGTGAAAAGTATAGCCTCGTGTGAAATACATTTGTGATGTGGTGACCTGTAGATGCGGAGATTGATTTACTTTGTGTAACCACTTAGGATAATCTGCATCGTCGTCATAATCAACCTACAAAAATAAAGAGAAAGTTGAAATTAATAAAGATCATGTATGAAAAAAGAATTTGATCGAGCTGCAAAAATTAATACCTGATTCTTCAACCACTTAATAAAGTGTTGATCTTTCCTTTTGTCAACGTCACTTGTGGATATACCTGGGAATGTTTCTTCGACTTGAGAAACAAATAAGCTATAAAATCACATTTTATATCAATTAATCTTAATTTGGCAATTATATAATTTATATTTATATGTGTTTAGAAGTATCTATATATGTTACCTTTCAAAATAACGCATCAATGGATCCTCGCAATTGAGTAGAATATAGGTGTGTGCACTATGGGCGTCTTCTTCACTCGACCACCAAACCTCTTTTGATTTCCCACCGAGTCGCCCAATCTGGCTAAAGATGTCTGGAACACCAGGAACTGCATATGTTGGCACGACACCACCATCATCATATCTTCTTGGAACTCTTTTCCGGATACGTACTTTTGACCCAAAGTAGTACGATTTGAAGTGAGAAGTTTCTTCCGTCAAACTTCCAGCAATTATAGAACCTTCAACTTTTGCGAGGTTTTTGGCTTTTTCCTTCAAATATTTCATGGTTCGCTCATACTGATACATCCATGCGTAATGTACAGGTCCACGAAGCAATGCCTCATATGGGAGGTGGATTGCAAAATGCTCCATGACATAAAAAAAAATCTCGGAGGAAATATCTTTTCCAGGTTGCACAATAAGATGGGAATGTTCTCCTGAAGCTGTTCCACGACTTCTTCTTTAAGAGTGTGTGTGCTCAGATCCCTGAAAAATGCTCCGATGCCTAGTATATTATTCCAAAAAAAAATTAAACACATTAGTCATATATTATTGCAAACTAAACCATTATAAAATTACTGGGTTATAATTTACTACATGCAACTGCTTCATGTACGTTTGTTGGAAGTAGCTCCGCAAATGCAAACGGAAGTAGTCGTTGCATAAATACATGACAATCATGACTCTTCATCCCAGAGAACTTTTGACCCTTTTCAACACATCTAGAGAGATTTGAAACATACCCATCGGGGAACTTCATTTTTGATGCCACCCAGTTGAACAACACCGACTTTTTTTCTGAAGACAATCTGAATATCGGAACGGGAACTTGTCCATTGCTTTTTATATGTAACTCACTTCTTGAGCAAATATCCGGCAAGTCTAACCTCGATTTTATGTTGTCTTTTGTCTTTCCTGGGACATTCAATATTGTATTCATGATGTTCTCAAAGAAATTCTTCTCTATATGCATCACATCGAGGTTGTGGCGCATAAGAAAATCCTTCCAATATGGCAACTTCCAAAGTATACTCTTCTTGTGCCAGTTGTGATGAACACCGTAAAAATTAGGCATATTACCGGGGACATGCCAATTACCACCACGAGGAACTGTTTTCAAAGCTCCATAGTAATCGAGTTGCGCTTCAATTTGTTGTCCAGTTAAATATGGAGGAGGAGTGTCTCTCACAACTCTTTTGTGCCTAAACAATTTCTTGTTTCTTCGGTACGGATGGCCAATGGGAAGAAATCGACGGTGACAATGGAACCAACTTGTCTTCCTACCATTCTTCAGTTGAAACGCATCTGTCATTCCTTTACAATATGGACAAGCTAATCTCTCATGTGAAGTACATCCAGACAACATCCCGTAGGCAGGAAAGTCACTTATGGTCCACAGAAGAATCGCTCGCATCATAAAATTCGTCTTCGTTGAGCAGTCATACGTCCTCTCCCCTGTTGATCACAAATCCTTCAACTCTTTTATCAATGGTTGTAGGAAAATATCAAGAGACCTTTTTGGATGGCTAGGACCAGGTATTAATATGGTCAAGAATAGCAACTCCCGTTGCATGCACATCTCCGGTGGCAGGTTGTATGGCGTAAGAAAAACTGGCCACAATGAATATTGTCTCCCTGACATTCTAAATGGACTAAATCTATCTGTGCATAATCCGAGATACATATTCCGGCTATTGCTAGTGAATTTCGGATGTACTTTGTTGAAATGTTTCCAGGCTCTTGCATCTGATGGATGAGTCATCTCACCATCCGTCTGAGTATGCTCGGCATGCCATCTCATCTTTCCAGCAGTCTGCTCTGATTGGTACAATCTTTTCAATCTGTCAGAATTGGTAGGTACCACATCCTTTGGTACGGTACCCTATTACGTCCCCGTCCTTGCGGCTTGAATCGTGGCTTCTTGCAGAATCGACATTCTTCTAACTTCTCATCATCTCCCCAGTAGATCATGCAATTATCAATACAAACATCTATCATCTCCGAAGGCAACCCAAGACTATAAAACTGTTTCTGAATATCATAATAAGAATCAGCAGACACATTGTCTTCCAGCAAATACTCTTTAAACAAGTCTGCCCATTCATTCATGTAACTTTCAGGTAGATTGTGATCAGTTTTAATATTCATCATTCTAGCAGCCAACGACAATTTAGAGAGACATTCTCTACGACCACTGTAAAGTGGCTGATTCACAGCATCTAACATTTCATAAAACTTTTTTGCATCTATATTAGGTTCTTCATCTTCATCATGAGCTATGAATGCATCAGCTACCATATCATGAACACTATCAATATCTACCATCATCTGCTCTTCTTGATGGTAACTATGTTCATTATGAAAATGATGATCAACCGGTTCTTCTTGAAAATTGCTATTACTACTACTAGCTTCATGATTCTCATCATAATTATAATTTTCTCCATGTTGAAACCAGATATAGTAATTTGGCATGAAACCTCTATTCATTAAATGCTTCCAAACATTTTCACGATTTGCCAATTTCGAATTGTTGCATTTCCGACAAGGACAGAACATCTTACCGCTTTCTTGGGCCAGCGGTGTGGAATCTGCCTGATGCATAAATGATGTTGAAACGTCCAAATTTATAGGAAATTTTTGATCTCGTAGTTGAGATTTTACTAGGAATTTACAAATATTTAGTTAGATAGCCGAAAAAACATGCTACAACTAAAAAGCCGGTGTGGACTTGAAATTTCGTTGTTAATTACACGTAAAATGTTTCCACGTAAGGTACACGCTAATGTTACGTCGACTTTACGAGGAAATTATATTTCTTCGTAAAAACCTCGTTAAGTTACGTCTTTTTTACGAGGAAATACTTCCGTCGTTATTTACGACGAACTCACGTTGATTTTATATTTCCTCGTAAGGTACTCGTAAGGTCGACGTAATTTTACGATGATTAATATTCGTCGCTATATTTGTGTTTTTTTTTGTGGTGGGACAGGTTGCGCTAATGACAAGAAGAGCACAAGTGGAGGATGTTTCTTTCTTGGAAACAATCTCATTTCATGGCTGTGCAAGAAACAAAACTCTGTATTACTGTCTACGGCAGAAGCAGAATACATTTCCATGGGTAGCTGTTGCTCACAACTTCTCTGGATGAAACAAATCTCGGCTGATTATGGAATGCACTTAAGCCCCCTTTTGGTGTACTGTGACAACATAAGTTCTATTGAAATCTCAAAGAATCCGGTCCAACATTCAAGGACGAAGCATATTGACACCAGACATCACTTCATCAGAGAATTAGTTGAAGATAATCAGGTAGTAATCGTACACATAGTTACTGACTTGCAGTTGGCTGATATATTTTCTAAATCTCTTGAATATAATCGCTTTATCACACTAAAAAAATGCAATTGGAGTGTGTAATCTTGACTGTTGAGTCAAGTTGTGCAGAGATTAGTGCAGGTAAAGGTTCGGGTGTGCATATAATTCAGATTATGTCTGGAATCTGAGAACGATGTGGAAAATAGCTGCTTGGTGTGCCATCAATTCTGTGAGGTACAGGTTTCGCGTCAATCTGTGTCCCCCCCCCCTCTCAAAAGATCCAGCAAATTTTTAGAAAGATGCTCAAACCAAAAAAAAAGAAGAAAAATAAAAAAAAATATATAAGGGAAACAACATGGGTTTCATAGCGCGCGAATAAAGGTTGAAAACCCGCAGAACTGATAAAGGCATAACAATGCGAAAGCTAGCCATAAAAAGACAATCGGGTGTACCAGATCGTGAAATCTACAAGAGTTATATGTGCAACCTGAATCAAGTGCTTAATCACATTACATCACGAAATTGGTAAATGAACTAAACTAAAAATTTAATTTGATTTTAAGTCGACCAATTGTGAGTTGTGATTCGTGTTATATTACTAATTTAAAAGTCTGATGATACGTTATTAATTCACGAATGTGCTTGATGTTGATGTGTTTGGATGAGAGAAATCAATTGTTGTAGGTGTACAAATGAGAGGATTAAAAGATAGGGACCTGAAGTGCAATTTCGAAATAGTTGATAAAGGTTCCTTCAGATAAGAAAAGTTGTGGGTCACAACCCTAAAAAAGCTCCAGTCGTGCTATCAAGGGTTCAAAACCGCAGTCTCTCCTTGCATCCTCTCTCAATCAAGCAAGAAATTGTCTCTAACAATGAAAACGAAGCACATCACGCAACGAGGCAAATCCTCCAAGAACAAAGGGACATGCAGACTCTGAATCAAGTCGGAGGAAACTTTCTGACGGAGAACCTGAGCAAACTCGACCGAGAAATGATCAACCACCGTCGGCTTCTCTTCATGAGATTACAGAGAAATCAAATCGTTCGACACATCCCAGGAGAAAGCACCATCCGAGGAAAGCGATGAACATCAAGGAACTTCGATTCACGGCGTAGATCCATCTAAGGGAGTCACTGCAACACAAGTTGAGCCACAAACTACCAACCAAATCCTCTGACGTTTCTTTCGCCTGTCTCTCTGTCTGAAGCTCTAATTTAGACCGTGAATCAAGAAAAATTCGAAGAGTCTCCTATGTCTCTTACGGTGGCTAACAAAGAGGGAGATTCTGCTGATGAGAAGAATCTGAGTGAAGCGGAGTCTGAATCAGCTAAGAAGGTGAAAGAAAGTGACCAGGATGAAGGATTCGTCGCTATTGGTTCTTCGTCTGAAGACACTACGGTAAAAGAAGGAAGAAGCGAGTTCTAAAGCGTCTAGGGCTGCGTTCTTCGAAGCAGCCAAAGAAGAGTGCTTCAGGCACACTGACTCAATCTCAGTTTCTTCAACCAGAAGATGCTGCCAAGTCTCCGTTTTTGGCTCAGGGTCGATCAAAGAAAGCTGCTGAGCAAAGTCCTGCCATTGTCACAGGTGAGAACAAAAAGAGGTACGACCAATTTTCTTAAAAGGAAGGTAATTGCTGAGAGACTGGTCGACATGATGGAGACGGATCAGTGGGGTTATCTAGCTGTCATCAAGAAGGGTTCGATGGAATCAACTGTGTCCTGTCTTGGGAGCTATGTCGAGCAGGTTGTTGCTGAGTTCTACGCTGGTCTCCCTGACACGAAGGTTGAAGCAGACACGGAGGAAGTTGCTTTCAAGGTCCATGACAATCTGTACAAGTTTTTTCCAGCCATGATTAATTAGGCACTGAATCTTGGACCATTCACTGCGGAGGAAGAGGATGTGGACACAACCCTTGATGCGATCCTAGTGACAGAGTTGGTGGAGTTCCTTACTGATGAAACTCGAAAGGAGTGGGACAACCTTACGACAGCTGATCTCACACCATGTTATGGAGCTCTCATGATCATTGCTGCTCATAACTGGATCCCATCTACGCACAAAACACATGTGTCCCTTGACAGAGCAAGACTGATTTACAAAATGGCACATGGGAGTCGAGTAGACATGGGGAAGATGATCATCAAGCAGATCGTGAATCTCGGTGTGATTCAGCGCAATGACTCTCGCTGGCCGAGTTTTCCTCGCCTGATCATGAAGCTTCTTCAAAAACAGCATCATGTACCATCACACATCGTTGACAAGGTTGAGCGTATTGTTGCCTACAAGAAGCACAAGCGTGTGGGAGAGATCTATGAGCAGCGTAAGGCAAAGGGTAAGGGAAAAGCCATAGATGAGCCAAAAGGAAGAACATCTGCTCGATCGTCTCGTCTGCCATCGCCTGCTCCACCAGCTCCTACATCAAGCTCCAAAAGTGGTCCACGTCGTGTCTCTGTCTACGAGCTTGGTTCTGTTGCAATTCCTCAAGGCCTCCTCACTCAGGCTGATCTGCAGAAGCTCTTCAGGACACTTCACGAGCTCTTCAAACGCTGACTGACATTGTTAGGGATTTGATGCGCTCTGTAGCAGGTTAGTACTTACTTCTCTCTTGAGGATTCTTGATTATTTTTAAAGTTTTTAATCCGTGTGCTCACAAGCAGGGGGAGAAAATGAAGAATGAGATGAAGAAGGGCCTAAGTTTGTGGGGGGAGGGGGGGGGGAGGAGCAACCATTGGTTATGTGTTTCTGTTTTAATGTACTTGTTTTTCTATTGCACCACTAGTTGCAATCTCTTTATTATCCTTGGTTTCAGACAATCTCAATTTATGAGGGAGTATTTATGTGTGCTGTCTTTTCATTAAGATGTATTAAATACTTGGACCCATTGATTAGGATAATCTAAGTATGTTCTTGGTTGCATTGATCCTTGTCAGCTTATGTTTTGTGCATATTTGTTTTGTGTGGTTTTTGTCTTGTCTTCATCTCAGGGACTTGTAAGACGACGAATTAAAAAGGGGGAGATTGAAGATGTATGGTCAAGACGGAGATGTAGCAGAGCTGAAGTAGTTCATGAAGTACGACATGAACTACGATATGAGATGGATGAGTCGTGAGGTGCACGTGTCGAGACAGACGCATTAAAGGAAAATTTAATGAAGGGCCATAAAAATAGAAGTCTTGAAGAAGAAGCAATCGATCTTGAGGAAAAGGAAGATTGGCTTATTCGATGAAGAATTAAATATGGAAAGTTTCCATCGGGTAGATCTTTAAGTCTAAGGTTTTCCTCTGACATATATAAAGAGGTTTGGCACTGTGTTCCCGGTTAACACACAGAGAGAGAGCTTTTATCAAGAGAGAGTTTTGTAAGTCCGAAGAAGGAGAGACAAAGCATCTAGGGGTTAAAGAGCTTGAGTGGTTCAGAGACTGTTACAGGTCTGTGAAACTAGTTCACAAGTCAAGGTTTGTCTTGAGAATGGTTGAAAGATTGCTTTTAGAAAGAACTTGTATGTGTTTTAAAAGGATTAATCTAGTCGTATTTCTTGGAAAACATAATTTCTGTGTTACTGTGTGTTCTACTCTATGTAGCTCAGTTATCTTACATTAACACTTTTTTCATTTACTCTGCCTCATATGCGAACCTTGATACATGATCTTTTGTACCATATAACCGTGAAATTCTCCAAAAATAATAAGAACAATGGAAACTCCATTCCAAATCCCTTTGTCAAGATTTGAAAGAAAACCCCATTTCTCTCTAGAGTTTGGAAAATGGGAAAACACAGGAAAACAGTTTTATAGAATTTAAAGTCACCACCCTCTGTATTTACCGGACAAAAACTGCCAATTACCGTAAAGATAAACCATGAGTTCCTTATCAAGAGAAACAAAGACAAGTACTAAAATTACCACTTGAAATGGAGATTACTCAACGCCATGACAAATCTGAGAATCTAAAAACCGTGTAGTCGTAGTTCTTAATCTCTGGAAACAACACATGAAGAAACATGAAGATGCGTGTAAAGATGACTCCAACATAATGGAATCGTCATTTCAATTATAAGTTTCTTCCACTGATTTTAATGGTAGAAACCAGAGATCTAAATGTATTTAAACAGAAAGTGAATAAGAAGAGAAAACAACCAGCGCTGGAGGAAACTTTGGTCGGGGATAAAAAAAATTGTTTAACAGTTGCTAGGAAATAGACGGTTAAGAACGTAAAGATGCATATTAGTGAGAGTGAAATTGTGATGATTTGATGGTGCAAAAGAATTCTGAACAACACAATTATATAGAGTTCAAAAGACATAAGAGGGAAAAGATACATCCGTAATGGTTATAAACAAGAAGATACGACAAACATGTATTAATAAACTTATAATGAAAAGATGCAACCATATGAATTAATTAGAATTGCTATTGCTAATTATGAATTATGTTATGAATATTTTATGACCCTTTTAGAACTGATGAACTTTAAGCATAAGCACATGGAACAGGTTGCTAAAGAGTTACCAATAAAGATTGGCACATCAACACTGAGTTCAAGATGTGCAAATTCAGTGACACAGGAAGGACAAGCGAAAATCATCAAGGGATTTAAAGCAAAAATTGAGTCCAACGTGGTCACTAGAGCCGCCAGCTACAAGAACACAAGGTGTCGTAGCAACCAAGATGCGAGCAGTGCGTACATGTCTTAAGCTTAAATATGTCTCTCTTAGTCTTAGCAAAATATTTCGGTTGTTAATTTGATATGACGTGCAAGACTTTACCAAATACTGCGTTATGTATAATTATAATCGGATTTAATTCTGAGACTTCAAATCATAATTGTGAATTAATGTTTATAATATTTACTAAACCATGAGATATGTTCGACTGTTTATGTTTGTTGAAATTTTTAGCTGAATTCCTATTAATAAAAGCATGAATTAGTTATGCTTAGTGTTGGGTTTGTTAAAGCTCATGTCCAACTTTATATTCTCCCGATTAGTACGTTATTATCTATTTTGGGTTTTAGAGGCTGATCCGCATGAATTTACTTTGGGATTTCTTTCAAAAAGACCTCGTTCTTATTAGAATTGAAGATATATCTTTATATATTAGACTCTTCTTTATCTAATATTCAATGTGAGAGTTTATTTGATATCTCACACTTAGAACCATATTTCAAAAGTATTGTTTGGTTTGATATAAATTGTATTACATTAGCTGCTAAACATCTGAGTATTATTTATTCATATCCTAGATTTGCTTGCTTTTATAAATCATCCGTCTTGATTCATTTTTGGAATAGTAATACCACATGAGTGTATGCGTGTCATGTAGTGACGTTTAGAAATACAGAAATTTAGAAAATTATTGGTTCATCTGTTAGATTAATAATGATATTGGTCTAATATCATTAAATGTTATAAAAAAAAAAGAAAATCATTAAATGTTGAACTATATGTTAATGTTTACTAATACAATAGCCATGTTTCTATGAGAGATATTTTCAGTTTTCAGCATTAAGTATATTTATATAGAAGACAAAAGTATTGCAAAGGACTTTGTTCATCTTCTTGTGAGGTCTCCAGTCTCCACCTAATATCTCCTCAAACACCCTCAGAATAGATAGTATCTCCTCCTCTCTTACAAGGTCTGTATATACAAATATACAATGAACATTCAGAAATATTGGTTTGTATTAATGTAACATCCTGTGTTGTGATATATGGAAAAGTTTAAGAAAATTGATTTGACCACCTTTGTCATCAAAGTGCACTTACCTTTTCTGGCACACATCCATTAAGAACTTCAGAGTTAAGCGTGTTTGAACTGGAGTAGTGGGAAAAAAGGTGACCTAATGCGAAATGATTCACGTAGCATGTGAGTGAGGACAAAGCACGGAAAAAGATCATATGGTGATTACAGGGTCAGTAAACAATGATTTCGAGCCTTGGAAAAATCATCGCACCGACCATCGGACAGGATAGGGCCCACGGGCCAAGTAAGAGGGCGTGAGTGGCCCATTAGCTGGGGTAGTCAGGTTTTTTACAAGTGGTTTCAGAGTGGTTAGCCATCTCGGTTCTGACCCGGGAGGCGTCTTGAGACCTATCGTGGGGCACAACGAGGACGTTGCGTTCTTTAAGAGGGTGTGAATTGTAACATCCCGAGTTGTGATATATGGAAAGGCTTAAGAGAATTGATTTGGCTACCTATGTCATCAAAGTGTGCTTACCTTTTTCCGGCACACATCTGTTTAGAACTCCAGAGTTAAGCGTGTTTGAACTTGAGTAATGGAAGGATGGGTGGCCTATCAGGAAGTGATTCACGATAGCATGCGAGTGAGGGAAAGCACAGGGAAAGGTCATGTGGTGATTGCAAGGTCAGTAAACAAAGATTTTGAGCTTGGAAAATTAATGTACCGCCCGTTGGACGGGATGGGGCCCACGGACCGAGTGGGCAGACGTGGGTAGTCTATTAGCCATAAACGATTGGGGCGTTACAATTAACCTTTCTGTAGTGTATTAAAAGTTTATTAAAATTTATTGACTGTTTACCATTAATTTCAGACATGTTCTTCTCCTCGGTTACTCTTTCTAAAATGAAGTTGTTTTGTCCTACAGAAAATGGGGATCTGCATAGGAACTGATACAACACCTTCCGCACCACAAGTCAACTAGACAACCAATCTCGTGTTCCACTCTCGAATACTCATCATAAACTCCACATCATTATTTTGTTCAAAGGTTTTGTAGCTGAGATCTAGGGCCGTCAATCACAAGCATCCAATCCGGTAGTTGATAAGTCAACGCCACATCAGTGTTTGCGTTGTTAGTCGGTAAGCCTCTCGAACAAGACATTTGAACTCCACTATCGCCTCATTGTTGCGGGCCAATATGTCCACTCATATTTCACCAGGATATCATTCAAATCTCCAGATTCCATCTCCCGATTTTCCCACGAACTCTTCAGGAGGTGTACAAGCCAAACAATCTACCGAGAATATACATACCAAAATGTTTAGATTATAATGGAGGTGTATTTATGATATATTTATTAATGTTTTGTACGCATCACATTTACTAATTTTCGGACATAAGAAATCCTAGTAGTTAAGTAGGGGACAGTCATACCGATTCCCACTCGTGAGCTGCTGATTTACTAAAGAAAGAAACTTTGCTTGCCATTTGCAGCTTTGTCTAACCGTAAATATTACTTAACTTTTCTTAAAACTCTCTATCACTAGATGTCGTCATATCTTTTTACATATTGATGTGATCTTGGCAAGCAAAGGAACTGGTGCAACTAAGGAGATTGATCAGCTTGTAACAGAACTTAAAGAAATCAAAGATAGAACCATGAGGAAGCCTGAATGGATGCAACCCAGCAAATGCGACTCTGTGGATGCTACTGAATGGATGCGACCCAAAAAATACGACTCTGTGGATGTAACTGAATGGATGCAACCCCGTAGATGCAGTTCCAACGGCTTCAACATACCACTTGGTCCGATGACTAGGTCCAAGCAAGCGAGGTTCCATCAAGCTCTTCATTAACTCTTACACACTATCCATGTCCATCTAGAATGTGCTGATCCAATCACACTGGTTGTTATTCAAGCCTCCTAGATTATTCATTCAAGAGATGTGTGACTTGCACTCTTTTCCTTGGTTTTGTTTTGTCCCATTGGGTTTTCCAAACAAAGTTTTTAGTGAGGCTTGGACACAACACTTATACAAAACCCTCTTGATGAAGTTAGGCCCATTTCTATCTTATTTTTCAAATTTAAACTTAGTCTTTGTTTATGTTTTCAAGGGAGCCTTAGAATTAATAGTTTTGTATATTTCCAAGAAGTTGTGCATGTACAGTCTTCTTCTCTATATATTATGGACGAAATTCCTAAATAAAATCATCAGACTCTTTTATTTTCAAAACATTCTCTGAATCTTGTTTGATCACAGCTTGTTTAGTGGACTTTGGATCTTCAATCCTTACATTGCAAGCAAATCTGATAGTCTGAGAGCCAATTCCGCAACTCTTAGAAGTACCAACTCAATCAATTGCTTATTTTCATCATCACGATCGTTGGAGCGCATTCAGGGACTTGATCCTCACACTTAGTATTACTCCAAGTGGTATCAGAACAGATCTCCATTCCCAGGTTTTGTTTTTCGAATTCTGCAATTTTAGACTTCATATTTTTGCACAGAAATCAGATTTGAGTTTTCTTTTGTTTGAATCTGATAAAATAGGGTTATTTGATTTCATTTCTGAGTTTAGACTCTTCATATACTTTCTGAAAAAGGTTTTGATTTGCTTTGAAATCTGTTTGCAAGTTTATTGTTTGTTTTCTCTAGAACTTGTTACTGCTGTGTGTGTTGTTTTCTATTTCAGGAACCATGGTAGGAGATCAAAAAGGACAATTCAGTATAGATGAAAGGCTGTTACTTGAAACAATGACTGTCAGAATGGAAAAAAATGATTAACTCCAGAATTGATTCATTTCGCCAAGAGTTACATCAAGCCAGGAATCAAAGGCAAAGAAGAACAAGAAAAGAAGAAACTTGTTTGAGGCAGAACAGCTCTGTTATTAGGAATGAAACTCCACAGCAGAGAAGGTATGAACGAGAAAAGTAGAGTACTGAATGAAACAAACAGCCTGAGGCAAAGCCATCTTCATTCTCGATTCAGAAACAAGGCAGCATGAGATCACAAACAACCAGTGTTATGGGTTCATCTAGAAAGACAACAAGCTGGTTCAGTGAGGAGGACATAAAGGAGCTGTCTCAAGTGATTATGGATGTGTCGAAGCAACTCAGGAAGACCAACACAACGCTTCCATCCTTACAAGAACAGAACCAAGAGTCAATATTCACTTCTGTCTCCGAACTCAAATCAGCAGAAGCGGAATCAACTGCACCCTTTAAAGAAGATCAAGCCAAAGTATCATCGCCTATCATTCAGAAAGAAGAGCAACCAGTTCAGGATGTCATGGTTCCTTTCATTAAGGATGTAATAGACGAGGAGGCACCCAAGGAACCACAAGCAGATCATGGAATGAATCAACTGATTGTCTTTGATCCATGTGATTTTGAGAAGGCATTCTTGGATACTTTTTTGATCAGTCCTATTGTTGGGAACAAGACCAGAGAATTGGAGACTTCAAGACACGAACTGGGATTGAAGCATGTTGTATTTGAGGCTGGAGGAGAGTTGTGGAATCACAGGAACAAGATCAAACTGATTCAGAACGAATCAGCTGCAGCAATATTTGATTTTGTTGATTTCTCATCTTTTGAAGATAAGGTGTTGCACGTCTCAGCTCAGCTAGAATTTCACTATGAAACCAATTGGAGAATGTTACTAACTCTATCCTGGATCAAACAAACTAGACAAAGCAGTAAATATAATGGCCACCTGATCATCAAGATATTACCAATTTTGCTAAACATTTCGGTTTAGATCATTTTCAAGAGATGTTTATATCTGATTGGGTTGGAAGGTTGCAGACCTACTTGTGTAAACCTGGAGCATATTTCAGCATACCTATCATCCTTGGTAAATACGCTGCTTGTTCTAGAATCAGCTTGGGTCATAAGGAGCTGGAAGATGGTCATAACACATTCATTCACGACCATATCAAGCTATGGAAGCCACCAGATTTGCAAAACTTTCAGTACAATTGCAGAGATTATCAAACGATGAGCGGAGATGGAGAATTCACTAGAGGAAATGGTGAAGTGATTACTGGAGCAGGAGAAGAACTCATGTTTTCTTCTGAAATCAAGGAGAAACCTCCAGATAAACTAAGTCTACAGCAATCTCTAAGGAAACCAACCTGAGGTCAAACTGTTTTGAAATGAAGGATCCAAGCTATGAACCAACCTGTCCCACATTCTTATTCATTTCTATATCCACAAGAAATGAGTTTGAGGCTGAAACCAATTCAGAATTGCAAGTTACTGATTCTGCAACTCAGGTAGACCTACATTTGCTTTATTCTCAACTGTCTGAGTTTAGAACATCTCAATCCTACATATGGCGGCCAGGTGAGCAATCTAAGGTAAGTAACAGTATCTTTAATGATCCTTTTGTCACTGATTGCACAGATATGATGCACTTGTTTTTCTCAAAAGAGCCATGTGCAGATTATAAGGAAGCTTTGAAGCATACAGGAGAAACAACAAGCATGAGGAAGACACGCGATTCAAGCCACCTGATTTAAACCAGGAGAGACATCAAGATGTCACTTGCTTCATCCTCATCGAAGAAGCACCTCCCCATGCAAAATCCAAGCCAAAACTGGTCGAAAGCAGAGTTGGACTATTTCTCTTACTTTATGATAATTGTTTATGTGTTAACCTACTATATGATTTTATGTATATGAACCAGAAATGAGTAATGCATTAGGAGAAAGGATAACCAAATGGATCAGAAACCATGCCTATCAACGAGGCTTCCAAGGTAAGTATAGTGTAACTTCAAGCTTCAATGTTACTGATTTAGTTCCTTATCATGCAGAAGAAACAGAACTGAGGTCAAATAGTTCTCAAGTGGGAGAGGATGATGTGATCTTTGGCAAGAAAAGGAACTGATGCAACTAAGGAGATGGAACAGCTTGTACCAGAACTTAAGGAAGTCAAAGATAGAACCATGAGCAATCTAAGGTAAGTAACAGTATCTTTAATGATCCTTTTGTCACTGATTGCACAGATATGATGCACTTGTTTTTCTCAAAAGAGCCATGTGCAGATTATTCTCTGCTTGTTCAAGTGATGAAACAAGATTCAGACATTGTACTGATGGATTTTGTGTCCTTTGGCTACATCTTTATGTCTCCTGGTTGTCTCTACTCTGCTATAGAGTGTTTGTTGCCTATTGCTATTGGTTTCAGATCTGTCTAACTTCTTCAAGAGTGGATTACTTAATGATAATCTGCAGATTTTTAGCCAGCTGCTCATGTATGGCACTGTTTTCCTTTAGACTAGAAGATTGCTCAACAGATGATTCACTCTCGGTAATGTTCAAAGACTCAACATCTTGGTGTCACATCGCCTATGCTATTCCTAGTGTTGTTGAGATACGAGGATATCTCTGCAATATGGATGCAGCTTGGGATGCCAAGTCTAGGCACTGCGACATTGGAGTCATCTTCTCGGGTGAGAATACCATGCCCTTACCAAATCTCTGCGAGTCTCGCAATCATGTATCATCAGCACTCATGGCGGAAGTCATTGCTGTCTGTCTTGCGGTAGCTACTGCCGTCTACTCAAACGTCCGATCCCTGGCAGTTCTCTCTGATTCTCTATCACTCATCAAGCTATTGAAGAATGGTGGATCTCAACTGGAACTTTTCGGTATCATGTTTGATTTCTATCACTACTTATCTTACTTTGATGTTATCTCTTGTATTTTCATTTCCCTAAACTGTAATGGAGGGGCTGATCTAGTGGCAAAATCAGCTTTCTCTTTGGTTGTAACCATACCCCTATTTGGGGTGTAAACTCTTTTAAAGTAATGCATGTTTGTTTGATCAAAAAAAAAAAAAAGAACCATGAGGAAGCCTGAATATATGCAACCCAGCAAATGCGACTTTGTGGATACTACTAAATGGATGCAACCCAGCAAATACGACTCTGTGAATGGATGCAACCCCGTGGAAGCTCCAACGACTTAAACATACCGCTTGGTCCGATGACTAGGTCCAAGCAAGCGAGGTTCCAGCAAGCTCTTCATCAACTCCTACACACTATCCAGGGCAGTCTAGAATGTGCTGATAACCACACTGGTTGTGATTCAAGCCGCCTAGATCATTTATCAAGAGAGGTGTGTGACTTGCACTCTTTTCCTTGGTTTGGTTTTGTCCCATTGGATATTCCAAACAAGGTTCTTAATGAGGCTTGGACACAACAATTATACAATAGCGTCTTGATGAAGTTAGGCCCATTTTTATCTGATTTTTCAAATTTAAACTTAGTCTTTGTTTATGTTTTCAAGAGAGCCTTAGTATTAATAGTTTTGTGTGTTTCCAAGAAGTTATGCATGTACAGTCTTTTTCTCTTTATGTTATGGAAGATATTCTTCAATAAAATTATCAACTCTTTTCTTTTCAAAATATTCTCTGAATCTTGTTTCATCACAGCTTGTCTAGTGGACTTTGAATCTTTGATCCTTACATTGTAAGAAAATCTGATAGTCTGAGAGCCAATTCCGTACGTCTTAGAAATATGAACTCAATCCATTGCTTATTTTCATCATTACAATCATTGGAGAGCATTCAGGGACTTGGTCCTCGCATCTAGGATCATATCACACATAAAGAAACAGGTAAAAATACATATGTAAGTACACTTGGTGAATCTAACTGATATCTAAGAATTTAATGATTGTTGTCTAGCTCGGCGTAGGGTAGTCATTAAATTGCCTCTTATACGCAAAAATCTTGTTTTTTCATTTTTATGTTTGTTTTTTTTGTTGTGAATCAGTGAGAAAACTTATATTATTCCATAGCCTAAAGGCTCCATATATATACAAGGTTTAGACCGTCATAAATAGACCGTCATAAGATAAATAGAAAACTAACAATTCCTAATCTAACAGAAAAAGGTAAATACAAATATGTAAAAGTACAAAGTAGATAAGTAAAAGGAAAACATAGTATGGACCGTCTTTTCCTTCCTCATGTGGTTATGGGCCGTCCACCATATGATTTATAACACTCCCCCTTGGACGCCATAACCGTTCAGGATTCGTAGTATGCTTAATGTTGCCTCATTAAAACCTTACCAGGAAAACCCTGTGGGACAAAACCATGGTGAAGGAAAAAGAGTACAACACACACTACTCCCCCTGATGAATGCATCACTGAAGGTCTTTCAGTCGACGCATCCCAAGCTGATGTATGAGCTTCTTCAACGTCGCGGTTAGTAATGCCTGAGTGAACAGGTCGGCTGAATTGTCACTGGATCGGACCTGTACCACTTGGACTACACCGGCCTTATGCATCTCGTGTGTAGAAAAGAATTTGGGCAGGATGTGTTTTGTCCTGTCCCCTTTGATGTATCCATCTTTGAGCTGAGAAATACATGCTGCATTATACTCATACATCACGGTTGGACCCTTGTCTTCTATCATCCCACAATCTGATCGTATATGTTGGGTCATCGACCTCAACCAGACACACTCACGGCTGGCCTCATGTATGGCCAATATTTCCGAATGATTTGAGGAAGTGGCCACGAGTGTCTGCTTCATTGAACGCCATGAAATGGCCGTTCCACCATTGATATCACTCAAATTACCCTAAGGAGTGACTTTACTCTCTCAAATAAGAGGTTCAGTTGTAGTACTTAGGGATCGAATCCACAGAGACTCTAGGATTACACAATAGATTGTTTAGTCTTTGAAATAAAGCTAGACAAACAAGTTTAAAGCAGTAAATAAAGGGGTAAGCAAGTAATTGCTTGATTGAATGGTTTAGGTTTAAAGCAAGAGGAAAGAAAGCTAGATTTAGGCTATTTCTCAGGTGTAACTAGCATGCAGGTATCTAGGGTTTTTACTATTCATAGTTCTGAACTCAAACCTTAAGGTTAAATCAATGATTGATTATCTTCAACTAGATCTTAAGTCACCAACTATCGTTCGATGAGTATAAGAAAGTGTCGATCGATTATTCTATTTGAATATCGATCGATACACCTTTCGCGGTATTGCTCGATAGGTGGATTGCTCTATCGATCGATATCGTTTCTAATGAGCTTTAAGATCGGGTTTGAATTGGTTCTCCAATCTTACAAAGAGGTTACTCTCGTGCACTCAAGGTAAATTGGAACATACCAGCTTTAGGTTTCAGGGATTTGCTAAGTTCTCACTTATCCAAATTATCCTATGATCTAATATAAGGGTGATCAATCCTATACCTAGCATTAAGAACAACTAGAATGAAGAACTATATTTTAAACACCCTAGCATTAAATCAATTGCAATGCATGTTTAGCCTTAATGAGAAGCCTAAATCTAACAAGAGAAACTACTCAAACATATTCATGGAAGACAAAATCATGATGGTTTGAATAATACTTTTAAATAGAATAATAAGAGAAATAGTAAAAGAGTAGAGAAAAATAAGGGAGTTCAAGATCTTCTCTGTATGCAGTTTGGATCTATCTCTCCACTCCTAAGCTCTCTCTCCAAGGTAGCAAGAAACTTCTCTCAAAATTAGGTCTAAAAATGTTCTCTAGGCAAGTCTTGCCTCTAAAATAATACAAAACCCTATTAATATAGCCTAACAGGCGGCCAGGGACTCATTTGGTAGAAGTGAAACCCTAATGAGGTGTCTAGCTCATTAAACTCGTCATTAATTCTTGGAGGTCTTTCAGTCGACGATCCCAAGCTGATGTATGAGCTTCTTCAACGCCGCGTTAGTAATGCCTGAGTGAACAGGTCGGGCTGAATTGTCACTGGATCGACCTGTACCACTTGGACTACACCGCCTTATGCATCTCGTGTGTAGAAAAGAATTTGGGCAGGATGTGTTTTGTCCTGTCCCCTTTGATGTATCCATCTTTGAGCTGAGAAATACATGCTGCATTATACTCATACATCACGGTTGGACCCTTGTCTTCTATCATCCCACAATCTGATCGTATATGTTGGGTCATCGACCTCAACCAGACACACTCACGGCTGGCCTCATGTATGGCCAATATTTCCAATGATTTGAGGAAGTGGCCACAGTGTCTGCTTCATTGAACGCCATGAAATGGCCGTTCCACCATTGATATCACTCAAATTACCCTAAGGAGTGACTTTACTCTCTCAAATAAGAGGTTCAGTTGTAGTACTTAGGATCGAATCCACAGAGACTCTAGGATTACACAATAGATTGTTTAGTCTTTGAAATAAAGCTAGACAAACAAGTTTAAAGCAGTAAATAAAGGTAAGCAAGTAATTGCTTGATTGAATGGTTTAGGTTTAAAGCAAGAGGAAAGAAAGCTAGATTTAGGCTATTTCTCGTGTAACTAGCATGCAGGTATCTAGGGTTTTACTATTCATAGTTCTGAACTCAAACCTTAAGGTTAAATCAATGATTGATTATCTTCAACTAGATCTTAAGTCACCAACTATCGCTCGATGAGTATAAGAAAGTGTCGATCGATTATTCTATTTGAATATCGACGATACACCTTTCGGTATTGCTCGATAGTGGATTGCTCTATCGACGATATCGCTTCTAATGAGCTTTAAGATCGGTTTGAATTGGTTCTCCAATCTTACAAAGAGGTTACTCGCACTCAAGGTAAATTGGAACATACCAGCTTTAGGTTTCAGGGATTTGCTAAGTTCTCACTTATCCAAATTATCCTATGATCTAATATAAGGGTGATCAATCCTATACCTAGCATTAAGAACAACTAGAATGAAGAACTATATTTTAAACACCCTAGCATTAAATCAATTGCAATGCATGTTTAGCCTTAATGAGAAGCCTAAATCTAACAAGAGAAACTACTCAAACATATTCATGGAAGACAAAATCATGATGGTTTGAATAATACTTTTAAATAGAATAATAAGAGAAATAGTAAAGAGTAGAGAAAAATAAGGAGTTCAAGATCTTCTCTGATGCAGTTTGATCTATCTCTCCACTCCTAAGCTCTCTCCAAGGTAGCAAGAAACTTCTCTCAAAATTAGGTCTAAAATGTTCTCTAGGCAAGTCTTGCCTCTAAAATAATACAAAACCCTATTAATATAGCCTAACAGGCGGCCAGGGACTCATTTGGTAGAAGTGAAACCCTAATGAGGTGTCTAGCTCATTAAACTCGTCATTAATTCTTGGAGGCCTTTCATGTCGATCGATTTCACAATCTTCTGTCGATCGATTAGTATAGTGTCTCGTCGGTCGATGCATCATGGTGAGCATCGGTCGATTTAGCTCCGATACAACCCTCCTTAAAGTATCCATTTTTGCTCCAAAATGATCATATTTCACCAAAGAGTACCTGAACCTGTAAAAGCTCATAAAAGACACCAAAAATGTCCTTTTGTTTTCAAAAACATATAAAAATCATGGTTGAAAGTGGGTAAAATCCATGACTTATCAACTCCCCCAGACTTATCCTTTTGCTTGTCCTCAAGCAAATTTAAGGACATAGGTCTAGAAGAGGATTCCAAATAGTGAGACTTAAACAACCTCTAACTCAAAATCGTCACCTCAACTTTGTTGCAAGCCACATCAAAATCTGTTAACTTCAGAAGCACAATATACCATATCCTAGCTTAGCAACCAAGTTCATCTAGCCAACAACTTAGCAATCCTGCCTGACTAACCCCTCTACTGATTTCATTTCTGTGCATAAAGATAAAAGTGCAGGCTTTACCTTGGGAGTATCGATCACAGGATTCAAGGTTGCTTAGTCAAGTATCCGGATCTGCAGGTAAAAGTTAGTTCCTATCCTCTCTCTCTACTATTCTCTCCTAGTCGGGTCTGCTTCATTTGCAAGACACTGGCCAAGATTGGACAGGCTTCCATGAATCAAGCCTTAATGGTTGCAGCCACCAAATCCTGTTCATTTCTTTTTGACCTATATCCTAGGATTCATTGCGAAGCAAGTCTTGAAGGTGGTAACCACCAAGTCTTGTTCGAACCCTTTACCTATAGAATTCTTATGAATCAAGTCTTGAGGGGGGTAACCACCAAGCCCTGTTCGAATTCTTTCCTAGTTAATAACTAACTAATCCTAGAACATAAATTTAAATTTTTATTTTTTTATTTTTTTTATTTTTTTTGAAATTAAATCTAATTTCGAAAATGAGAGAGAGAGAGGGTGATAAAACTATCTACACAAGGTTTTACCATCCGGACTTGTTCGAAACATCCGATCTCATGCATACCAAGCCCCAAGACAAGCAAAGAATGTCAGGTTAGGTTGGAAATCAGCTTTGGTTCTTTCAGACAATCATGAAAAGTATTGTCATAGCGACCGGTGATCCACTTTAGCATCTATAGTACATTCTGCAGCTAACAAATCTAAGAATGGTGCTAAAGAGTGGTTAGAAAATATGTAGAAATCATTGTCTCCATTTGGTACATGATGAATTCTCTTCTTTTTTTTGAAAGAAATAAAGAAAGCTTTAAAAGAGATTTGAAAAGAAAATGAAAAATGCTTTTAAGAAATAGAGACTTAAAAATGTTAGTAACAACCCCCCGCCCCCCAGACTTAAACAACACTGTCGCCAGTGTTTATTTAGTCTAAGTGTTGTGAGAAAGAAAAAGAAAAAGAAAAAGAAAATTAGATAGTTAATGACTAAGTAACCGTACCTATTATTACTTGTATCGATCGATATCATGTCTAGCCTATCGATCGATAGCTGTTAGACAAAAGGTCATCAACTCGTCTGTTGGTATCTAACCCGTCTGATCTGTCATTTGTTAGTTCTGTTAGACAATCCAAACACAATCAAAAAGATAATAAGTCATAAAATAGATAGTGTAGAGTAATAAATCCTAAAAATCCGAAATAAAAATAGAAATAAAAATAAAAATAAAAGTGTTTGAGAAAAGGATAGAAATATGAGGACTAGTCGGAGTCCTCTGCTGCATCCTCGTCGTCTGATGACGAGTCACGGCGGTACTGGTGTGATGGACCTGGGGCTGCTGGATCATGGGCTCTCACACTCCTCCTGCTCATGCACCTACAGTTGAGACACTCTGGACCAGATGGCCTGTAGAGCGTCTGCGATGAACCTCTGAAAATCCCCGTGGTCGCGCATCAGAATGTCGGGCATGATGGGGAAGTCGTGCACTGGTGCCTCTGGCGGTCCCTGCGTAGCTGGTGCTCTGTGCTCTCCTGGAACTCTCCGTGGCACGTCCTGGAGGTTATGGAGTAATGCCTCATCTGGCTGGAAGCGGAGCCTGTCAATGTTCCCCTCGAAGTCCGTGATGTGGCGGGATGGCAGCTGCAGAAGACGGAGGCGGTCTGCTCTCCTGAAACTCCAGAGCAGGCCGTCCTTCAGCCACTGGGCTGATAACAGATGCGCCAAGTTCAGGTAGGCGCGGGAGGTGCGGGATGGCTCTCCAGTCAAGCGAATGCCGAGGTGCTGGAAGATCGGTGTAAGCAGGCTCCCGATCGTCTCCATCTTCCTGCCAGTGCCCTTGAAGGGCTTCATCTTCAGCGACACCAGGTGCTGAGCGAAGAGGGATCCCAGGTTGGGGATGGGCATGTCGCGGTCCGGGTCCAGGTCTTGCAGGTCGACAACTCCGTCAATCGCAGTGAACAGCAGTGTGAGCTCGTCAATCCTCACCTTGTTGGGCTCCATCTTGCACAGTGTTGGGGTCAAAATCGGTTGACGAAATTGTCACCCGAAAGTCCTCGAAAGAAAACTAAGTGACGATCAAAACCAAGAAACAGGTCGCCACCGATGAACTCACGGGAAGGCATGAACGGACCGTGAGCCCCGGGGATCAACGAAGGCAAGCAACAGCAGGCACCGGCGGCAAGCCAGCCTGGCGCCGGGCGGTAAGCCAGCCTGGCGCCGGGCGGCAGACGCCCGGGCGCCGGGCGGCAGACGCCCGGGCGCCGGGCGCAGGGCGCCTGGCACCGGGCGTAAGCCAGCCTGGCGCCGGGCGTAAGCCAGCCTGGCGCCGGGCGGTAAGCCAGCCTGGCGCCGGGCGGCAAGGGTCCTGGCTTCATCTGTGCAATCGCCTAGTGATCTCGGCAACGGCAGCATCTTGGTCCCTTAAACCCATGTCCGGATTGTCCGAGAACTACAATGATTCCTCCGCAAAGCCTTCTCGATTGTTTAAAAGTTCATATTTTAAATCTAAGTTCGAAGCCTCATCACTCAAACCCTTGAAGACGGAAAGTCTACTAATCCAAGTCCATCTCGATCCCGATACTCGAGGAATCTCGAAGATCTTGTTGGGGTCAAAACGGTCATCTCGAAACCTACGGCTAAAGATCCTTCAGAACTCAAAGATTTCCCGCATCGAACGGCCAACGGGGAAAGATCGGGTAACGGAAAACCCACGGGCGCAGAGAACCCTGGCGCCGGGCGGCAGACGCCCCGCAAGCCGCCTGGCGCCGGGCGTAAGCCAGCCTGGCGCCGGGCGGTAAGCCAGCCTGGCGCCGGGCGTAAGCCAGCCTGGCGCCGGGCGGTAAGCCAGCCTGGCGCCGGGCGGTAAGCCAGCCTGGCGCCGGGCGGTAAGCCAGCCTGGCGCCGGGCGGTAAGCCAGCCTGGCGCCGGGCGTAAGCCAGCCTGGCGCCGGGCGTAAGCCAGCCTGGCGCCGGGCGGCAGACGCCCCGCGAAGCCGCCTGGCGCCGGGCGTAAGCCAGCCTGGCGCCGGGCGTAAGCCAGCCTGGCGCCGGGCGGTAAGCCAGCCTGGCGCCGGGCGGCAAGCCCCTGGCGCCGGGTCGACGGCCTCGCCCTGGTCTCAGTCCCATCATGCTCGGTCTGATCCCATCTTGGCTTGTTTGGATCAATCCTCGTGAGGTTGGTACGATCACGGTTATTCTAAACACCAAACATCTCGACTATAAGGAATTGGGGTTCCTTCGAAATGCCAAACCTTCAAAGACTATTCTTTCAAAACCGTGAAAACGCCTAAGTGGCCCGACATGGCCAAACGCCCACTTACGATTTTCCTAAAAGGAAGGATAACTATGACGGTTTATCCTTATCCTCACATAAGAGATAAATGTCAAATTTCCGTAAGATAAATGTCAAGTTTTCCAAGATAAATGTCAAGTTTCCCGATAAACACTAAGATGGACTAAAATGGAAAAGCCCGATTCAGCCCGAAGAAGATAGACCATCTTAAGAGGAGTATATAAGGAGAGCTTTGCGAGGAGCAAATCATCACAAAATTTCCAGAGCACTTAGCACTTAGAGCGATTTAGCATTCTTTTCTGTTTTCACTAGCGAGCTGCGACTCAACTAGGATAGACTTAGGCGGACTAGCGGACTTCGACAGCTCTTGTAGCCGATTTCTTTGCTTGTTGTACACGCCAAACGAATTCAGAAATAAGATCTCTTTCGCTCTATTCTTACGATTTTATTTTACAACTTTAATCTCCATTGATTGTATCGTGTGTGGCCCAGCAGATATCCTGACCTTCAAGGAAGATCGGGTTAACTCGGTTTTCCTCCACAAATCGCTTATCGGAAATTGACGGTGTGAATTTCGGTTTCCACAGTTTGGCTAGAAGGAGGGCGGTTACGGATCTATCTATCTCGCGAATCGCACACGCCGATCATGTTCACCGACGCCACCAAAGACCATCCAACGCTAGACGGAACACCGTCGGCGCCAGCGTTGAAGACTCCAACTGGAATCGTCCACGATCGCGCTGGCGCAAACGGCTTCGGACAGATGAAGGAACTGTTCACCTCCGCCAAGAACGGCGGAACAACAGACAAGCTGATAACCTCGCCGCAAAACAGGTCGACACCTTAACTGCGAGGAGCAAGTTGCCGCCGATCCACCAAGGCACGGGCGCAGAAGACTCGACTTCGATCTCCCGAGAACAAGAAAAGATGCCTCGAAGAGCCCACCCGAGAAACGCTCCAAAGAACAGCAAACGACTCGCAGAACCTTCCACCCCGCTACGGAAACAAGGAAAGCGATGTCGAGCGATCAATCTGATATCAGCCACCAATCGGATCCTTCCGATGTAGACGCTGACATCCACCCTAGAGGACCCGGTTAGTCCGGCCGGCAGACGGTATCCTTCGAGGCCCATGACAGTAGAGGAGGAAGAACTCTACCGATTAAGCAGAATAACTCGCAGAGGATCAAATTCGGATCCATCGCGACCAGCGCCGACAAAATCGGAGGAACGCCGGTAGCAACAGCGAGATCCATGACCTCCGCGAATCTCTCAAAAAGACCGTAGCCGAAGTAAAAGCGGTGAAATCCCAAATCCACCAAGCAACCAGTTCCGCCCCCGAGATCGATAGACTTCTCGAGGAAGCACGGAAAACGCCGTTCACCGCTCGGATCACGGGAACACATATCTCGGGCCCAGGGAAAATCAAAATCCCGGTCTATGACGGTACGACAGATCCTAAATCGCACCAACAGTCCTTCCAGATCGCAATGGGTAGGTGTAAACTCCCAGAGCGCAAACGAGACACGGGTCATTGTCTTCTCTTTGTCGAGCACCTCAAAGGCGTTGCACTCGAATGGTTCTCCCGGCTCAAAAGGAACTCCATCGGAAGCTTCCGCCAACTGGCCTCGGCGTTTCTCAAACAATACTCCATGTTCATGGACAGAGAAACGTCCGACGTGGACCTATGGAGCCTAGCTCAGAAGGAAGACGAGCCGCTCCGCGACTTCATGCGAAGGTTCAAACTGGTGATGGCCAGGGTAACGGGCATTAGCGACAATGTCGCAATCGACGCCCTGAGGAAAACTCTCTGGTACAAGTCAAAGTTCCGAAAGTGGATACTACTGGAAAAGCCGCGGACAATCCAGGATACTCTCCACAAAGCAACAGACTTCATCATCATGGAGGAAGAGATGAAACTTCTATCGCAGAAGCACGGACCACAGAAAACGTCCTCAAAGAAGAAACCCTCTCGTAACGACAAGAACGTCCATCACGAAGGGGAAGACGCCCAAGGCGAGCATAACTACGCCATCAACTCGGAGCAAGGCAAGACCTCCGGAAACACCTGGACCAGGAACCAGTACAAGGACAATTCCTACTGCGAGTTCCATGAAACCAGAGGTCACTCCACTGCGAACTGCAAGGTTCTCGCCCCGCTCGCCGCAAAGCTCCTCACCGCTAACTATCAAAGGTCAATAGTATAAAGGACTTGCTCCTGGACTCCGACCGTAATGACCAACAAAACTGTCTCCGAGGACCGTAGCGACCGAAAATCAATCGGGTGAAAACGCGAAGGAGACAGACGCACCAAGGAACAACAACAGTCGCCAGAGGGTAAACATGATCATCGGAGGATCGCAGTTCTACCAAGACTCTGTCTCGTCGATAAAAGCCTACAGGCGAAAAGTCGAGACAAGTTCCAACTGGTTTCCGGATAGCGATATTCCTAACCACACGACCACTTTCGAGGAACAAAAAACTGTCGGAATCGACAAACCTCATTGCGACCCTTTGGTTATCGACCTGGTAATCCAGGATCTCGAAGTCGGCCGCATCCTCGCCGATACAGGAAGTACGGTCAACGTTATCTTCCGCGACACCCTCTACAGGATGAAGATCCCACTTGGGGAAGTCGTCCCTGAGCCAAAACCTTTAACTGGGTTTTCGGGCGTCACTTCCATGACCCTCGGAAAAATTAAGCTCCCGGTCATGGCGAAGGAAGTCACAAAGATCGTTGAGTTTGCAGTAGTCAACAACCCGGCCATCTACAAGTCCATCATGGGAACCCCTTGGATCAACTCCATGAAGGCAGTACCATCCACATATCACCTCGGCATCAAATTTCCGACTCCCACCGAACCGCAGTCATCCGGGTAGTCAGAAACAATCGAGACTCTGTTACCTAGCCGAAGTTCAAACTACTTAAAAGATCGGAACGCCCAGCGCCAACCCAAACGAAAGCAAAGGAATCACACAACATTCCGAGGACTCGAAGAAAGATGATCCAGAATCATCCGAACAGGAAACGATTCAAGACAGCAACAAAGCCTCTGAGTCCACCGCCGTAAAAGCTGACAGCTCGACCCCCGAACAAACCACCGATCCGACTAGCACGATCGGAACGGCGACGCACGGGGAGTAAAAATGTCTGCAGCAACTTTCAGAACTACGAGATGGCTTGATCCTCGAAAGAGGTACGTAGGCAGCTCGTCAAACCCGGCGAAGTTCAGCTATCCCCTCACCAAAAGGGGGTCGGCACGATACCCTATACTCCCACAAAAACACGAAGTATCCGCACATGTACTCGAACTTTTTGAAATTTTTAATAAAATTCTTTCTATCTTTTATGCTCAAGTAACGCATAAAACACTTTGGAAAAACGAAAATCATATCTTCAAAGGAAACGCGAGACGTCGCAACTTCAGAAAAAGATAACAAAACTCGTATCATCCGCTAAAACAGTCCACCTGCGACTTAAAAATAACTTACGCCCGTCGATTGGCCCCGACGGACGCACACAGAAACGTTTCACTCAATACAAACTCGTAGTCAGACCTACAAGGTCCTCTTACATACGACAAGGATATCATAGTGCGCTATACAAGAAACCCAAAATTTTGGTTTAGCGTCTCGGATAAACTCCGAAGATAGCTCGATTCTTTTAAACAAGTCATATAAGCCGGCGACTAGTCGCGGACTTTAAACGAAAAGAATCAGGAAGAAATCACTAACAGTCAAAACGAAAGCCGATCAGTAATCGCACAGCCTTAAAGCTGAGAGTAAGCCTAGTTCTTGCCCTAAACCCAGTCTTGCTAGATCTTGACATCTCACAGACATAGTATCGTATACGAGATCCCAAAACATGTCTCTTATCGCTTACACCTAAAACACTCGCTAAAAAGTAGCATACGGACCAAGCGACAAAAAGAGTTAGGATAATGGTGACTACTGCGATTCTTTCCTCTACACTTGACGAAAGTATAAATTAAAACAAAAGACGAAATCTCGCAAATTTTCATATTCATAAAGGCCGCAAAGACGGCGGGATTCTAAGCCACCAACGGCAAGTCCCAAAACATAAGAATGCAACCTCCGACGGTCGCAGAATAAAACTCCTAAAAAGGGCCACACACGGCCAAAACATACGATTCACAAAAGGAAGTCAACATCGAGAAATCCAGATGCGGAAATCCCGAATGAACCTGCAGGCTGGTCCACTTCCTCGCTCACGCTTTGAACGCTCCCACCACCTCGGCGTTTCATCGGCTCGCCTCCACCGTATCCTCGGAAACCTCGATAGGTTCCCATAGTCTCCGGACTCTTTCTTCGACTGGAGGAACCAAGGACTCAGCATGAGCACACTCGGCCATAAAGTCCTTCATCTCAGCAATCTCGGAATCAAAAGAGAAATCCGGGTTCTGAGACTTGTAAAGGTTTACGACCGAGCTCGCGGCCAAGGAATGCTAACAAACTCCTGAGCTTCTTTAAAACATCGAAACTCAGCAGCAAACGATTCCGCCTGTCTTCGCCACCTCGTCGCGACTATCCTCCTTCCTCTCCTTTCCACCAACAAGAGCTCGAGCATGAAGCTCAGCTTGCTTTATGCTTCGCCTTTACCTCTTGTCGAATCGAAGAGCTCTCGCCAGCTTCTTTGGTCTTGAAATTAGCAATCCTAGACTTACGGAAACTCGAGTCAAGCGCATTGCCAAACACTCTTAGTCCCTGCATAAATTCAAGATAAATAAATATACATATATGCGGATTCAAGAATACGGTTAAGAAGTTCAAAGGACAAAACCTCATTGATCCGTTGGGAACCCTCGCAAAACCCATTGCTTCTTCTCATCCTCCAGCGACTTCGTCAGTAACAAACTCCGGAGGAAGGCCGCCAAAGAAATTGTTGGGAAGTGGAAAATCGCTGGTTCTCGCTTTTTCCGCTGGAACAAAACTAGGTTTTTCTCAACGGTGAAGGATCTTCCAACCTTCCCCACCGCCGATTTATTTCCTTCCGAGATCTCTGTTTACACCTCCGAAGTCGGGCTTCGATAACCGGTTCGCATCACATGTCGGGACAGGGTCTCGACCGTAAAGCCTTACTGCGCCTCGAACTGCTCAAGAGTGAAGGACTTCTAGAAAAAAGGCCTTTGACGAAGGAGATCCCTCTTGACGAAAAGGTCGCCATGCAAATGCGCAACAGCCCCGGTCTCTACAAAGCCAAATTTTTCACTAAAACTCGCGACTTCCGAATAACAAAATAGACAATGAGTTTTCATCAGATACCTCGGTTGAAGTTCCATGCATGCGAAATAGATGGAGACAGCTCTCCTCGACAAAATCACCATCTATTCGACATAGAAGAAACGCCCTGCCATGACTTAGGGTCGGTAGTCCCTGAATTATGGCCATATCCTTCTTTGGCACCATGGAGTAGTAGCCGCCGCCCCGCTGGTCGAGTGCTCCAAAGACCTTCAAATCGCCGGGACAAAGATCGATCCCGAGCTCATAACTTGCGATCAGTACGCCAAGCCAACTCTCTAAGGCAGGAACGATGAGCTGGCTGATCGAAAGTTCGAAGTGACGAAGCGCACGAACAATGGTACCGGGGATCGGGAACCACATGCGGCAATACGTAAGGAAAGCCTCGTAACATGTAAAGAAACCTTCCAGAGGATTCCTCGCACTCTCGTTACAGACGGGGATCCGGAATTTGACTCCATTAGGAATCTGGTAAAAATCTCGAAGAATCCTAAGATATTTACGTGAAACTGATATCTTGCATATTTACATTTTTTTAGCATCCATATCTCATGCATTTTGATCATATAAGTTAGGCATTATGCATCTTTAGGTTCATTTTGCATTCATTTGTCCTTATCAGGTGTTGGAGTATGCTTTGGTGTGATTTGAGGTGTTTGGAAGCCTTATGGCCCAAAAAGAGATGAAGAATCAAGTTTGGCCATGAAAAGAGAAGTCAATCCATGATCTGGTCAAGACAAAGATGAGCATTGACGGAGGTCTTAGAAATATCTTCTAATGCTAAGATTTGGTGGAGACACAGAATTTTGAGTTAGCTTTCTAACGGAAGTGGTTTCAAGTCATTTGGAGCCATATTGGAGAAGTTATGATCGATTCATTGGAAGCATGTCAAGACACCCGACCTGGACACCCGACCTAACCTACCCGACGGGTTGGGCGAGATGATGGACGCCAGGGAGTGTACCCGCCTCACACACCCGATGAGAACCCCGCGATGGCTCCACACACCCGCCTGGCATACGCTGCCTGAAGGACCCGCGACGGATCAACATGAGATACGCTGGTCGGCATACGCTGGTCGGGACTCACCACCTTACCCGGTATCGCCAGTTTCTTCCTTTTGCTGGATTCTGATTGGCTGAAGACTTAATGACCTCAAGGACTTTTAGACTTTCTCCTTTATGTTTTAAGGGCTTTCAAGCCACCTATAAATACTCTTGTAATCTCATTAAGAGATCGAACTTTTCTCTCAAAAACATAATAAGATCTTGAAGAAAGTTTGGATCTTTGATACTTTTTATCTCATTTCTTTTGTGTTTAATAGATTATCTTCTTCTCTAATCATGTTTAGCCTTGAATCATCATTGATTTTGAGGTTTTCCATGGGTATTAGTGAGTAGATCTATCTAGGGTTCATGGGCTTGGGAGACTAAGGGTGATTAAGTCTAGATCCAAGGTGTTTAGTGTTAGATCTATCATCTCCTTGCATTTATTTGGTGTTCTTCTTGCTATATTTGGGTTGGCCTCTCAAACATAGAGCCATAGGCATTTCAAGCCCGAAAGGTGTTCTATGAAATGCCTGAACCAACTCATCTATGCTTTTAGCTTGCTTTGCCTAAGAGATTAGTTGTCAAAGGAGCAAGGATTGCTATTTGACTCATTCTCCATGCTTGCTTTGATCATTACAGCCAAAGGGATTTGGTGTACTTGGGTGATCATTGCAAAGGAGCATCCATCTAGAGATAGAGCTTGCTTAGATTTGTTGTCTAGGCATAAGGAATTAGATTGATTGAAAAGTTAGCATCTTGGATTGAATCTTGATCACCCAAAGTCAGTTCCCTTTTCCCAAGAGCCCCCTTGCCTTATTGAGAAAGAAAGTTCACTCTTTTATTGCATTTTTAATATTGTCTTAGTTTCATAATCATCCTCTCATCTTGATTGCACTTAGATTAAGCATGAACTTGCATTCCCTTTGCATTAGAATCTCTTAGAATTGGATTGACATCTTGTATTCTACAACATTTGATTAGGACCCTAGAAAAGTCTTATCATCAGAAACCAAGCTCGGCGTAAAGGGAGCACCAGGCTTCCTCAAAGGTCTCTTCGGAACAGGGACATCTGGCAGAGGTCGAGCCGAGCCCACAAGGGCTCCGTAATACGCATTCTTCGCTTCCTCCTCGACTAACTCCTCTTGCTTCACCGTCACATGGGCAGGAGAGTCATCCGAGGATGAATGGGAAGAAGAATTTCTCTTGGAGGATCTTGAAGACATTATTCTTAAAGAGAGAGAAAGGATTCTTGAGATAGATGAATTTTTTATGATGAAGTAAGAATGAATGAGATTTCTTACTCCATCCTTATAAAGGAGGTAAAATCACTATTTACCCCGAGTTTCGGCAAACGATTACGTCTCTACACCTTCCCATACGGCTATACCGCAAGCCAGGACCCGAAAGGCACTACGGTTCCAAGCTAGCTGGGGGGCTAACTGTTGGGGTCAAAATCGGTCAACGACAAAATCGTCCCCCGAAAGTCCTCGAAAGAAAACTAAGTGACGATCAAAACCAAGAAACAGGTCGTCACTCGATGAACTCACGGGAAGGCATGAACGGACCGTGAGCCCCGAATCAACGAAGGCAAGCAACAGAAGGCACCGGCGGACACGGGACACGGCACGGACGGCAGGACGCCTGGCGCCGGCTGTGGGAACCGAAATTCGCACCGTCAATTTCCGATAAAGATTTGTGGAGGAAAACCGAAGTTAACCCGATCTTCCTTGAAGGTCCCGGATATCTGCTGGGCCGCATTACCTAAACAATCAATAGAGATAAAAGTTGCGAAAATAGAAATCGTAAAAGTTGAGCTTAAAGAGATCTTATTTCTGAATTCTCGCTTGAGCTGTACAACAAGAAAAGAAATCGCCCTAAGAGCTGTCAAGGAGTCCGCTAGTCTGGTCGCTAAGTCTATCCTAGTTGAGTCGCAGCTCGCTAGTGAAAACAGAAAAGAATGCTAAATCGCTCTAAGTGCTAAGTGCTCTGAAAGTTTGTGATCTGGTTTGCTTCTTGCTCAAAGCTCTCCTTATATACTCCTCTTAAGACGGCCTATCTTCTCGCTGGCTGAATCGGCTTTTTCCATTTTCGCCCATCTTCGTGTTTATCGGAAACTTGACATTTATCTTCTGGAAACTTGACATTTATCTTCTGGAAACTTGACATTTATCTTCTGGAAACTTGACATTTATCTCTTATGTGAGGATAAAGATAAACCGTCATAGTTATCCTTCTTTTCGAAAATCGTAAGCGGGCCGTTTTGGCCACATTGGGCCGTTTAGGCGCTTTTACGGTTTTTCAAAGAACGGTCTTTGAAGGTTTGGTGTTTCGAAGGAACCCCAATTCCTTGTATAGTCGAGATATTGGTGTTCTAGAATAACCGCGGATCGCACTCAAACTTGCGTAGATTGATTTGAACAAGCTAAGATGGGATCGGACCGGCATGATAGGACCGAGACCAGGACGAGGGCCGTGGACCGACGCCAGGCCGGGTGCCGCCGGCGCCAGGTCGGTGCCGCCGGGCGCCAGGTCGGTGCCGCTGGCGCCAGGTCGGTGCCGCCGGCGCCAGGCCGCCCGCTGCGGACGGTGCCGCCGGCGCCAGGTCGGTGCCGCCGGCGCCAGGTCGGTGCCGCCGGCGCCAGGTCGGTGCCGCCGGGCGCCAGGCCGGGTGCCGCCGGCGCCAGGTCGGTGCCGCCGGCGCCAGGTCGGTGCCGCCGGGCGCCAGGTCGGTGCCGCCGGCGCCAGGTCGGTGCCGCTGGCGCCAGGTCGGTGCCGCCGGCGCCAGGTTGGTGCCGCCGGGCGCCAGGTCGGTGCCGCCGGGCGCCAGGTCGGTGCCGCCGGGCGCCAGGTCGGTGCCGCCGGGCGCCAGGCCGCCCGCTGCGGACGGTGCCGCCGGGCGCCAGGTCGGTGCCGCCGGCGCCAGGTCGGTGCCGCCAGCGCCAGGCCGCCCGCTGCGGACGGTGCCGCCGGGCGCCAGGCCGGGTGCCGCCGGCGCCAGGTTGGTGCCGCCGGGCGCCAGGTCGGTGCCGCTGGCGCCAGGTCGGTGCCGCCGGCGCCAGGTCGGTGCCGCCGGCGCCAGGCCGCCCGCTGCGGACGGTGCCGCCGGCGCCAGGCCGGGTGCCGCCGGGCGCCAGGTCGGTGCCGCCGGCGCCAGGTCGGTGCCGCCGGGCGCCAGGTTGGTGCCGCCGGGCGCCAGGTCGGTGCCGCCGGCGCCAGGTCGGTGCCGCCGGCGCCAGGTCGGTGCCGCCGGGCGCCAGGTCGGTGCCGCCGGCGCCAGGTCGGTGCCGCCGGGCGCCAGGTTGGTGCCGCCGGGCGCCAGGTCGGTGCCGCCGGGCGCCAGGCCGCCCGCTGCGGACGGTGCCGCCGGCGCCAGGTCGGTGCCGCCGGCGCCAGGTCGGTGCCGCCGGCGCCAGGTCGGTGCCGCCGGGCGCCAGGTCGGTGCCGCCGGCGCCAGGCCGCCCGCTGCGGACGGTGCCGCCGGCGCCAGGTCGGTGCCGCTGGCGCCAGGTCGGTGCCGCCGGCGCCAGGTCGGTGCCGCCGGGCGCCAGGTTGGTGCCGCCGGGCGCCAGGTCGGTGCCGCCGGCGCCAGGTCGGTGCCGCCGGCGCCAGGTCGGTGCCGCCGGGCGCCAGGTTGGTGCCGCCGGGCGCCAGGTCGGTGCCGCCGGCGCCAGGCCGGGTGCCGCCAGCGCCAGGCCGCCCGCTGCGGACGGTGCCGCCGGGCGCCAGGTTGGTGCCGCCGGGCGCCAGGTTGGTGCCGCCGGGCGCCAGGTCGGTGCCGCCGGGCGCCAGGTCGGTGCCGCCGGCGCCAGGTCGGTGCCGCCGGGCGCCAGGTCGGTGCCGCCGGGCGCCAGGCCGGGTGCCGCCGGCGCCAGGCCGGGTGCCGCCGGGCGCCAGGTCGGTGCCGCTGGCGCCAGGTCGGTGCCGCTGGCGCCAGGTCGGTGCCGCTGGCGCCAGGTCGGTGCCGCTGGCGCCAGGTCGGTGCCGCCGGGCGCCAGGTTGGTGCCGCTGGCGCCAGGTCGGTGCCGCCGGCGCCAGGCCGCCCGCTGCGGACGGTGCCGCCGGGCGCCAGGTTGGTGCCGCCGGGCGCCAGGTCGGTGCCGCCGGGCGCCAGGTTGGTGCCGCCGGGCGCCAGGTCGGTGCCGCCGGCGCCAGGTTGGTGCCGCTGGCGCCAGGTCGGTGCCGCCGGCGCCAGGCCGCCCGCTGCGGACGGTGCCGCCGGGCGCCAGGTTGGTGCCGCCGGGCGCCAGGTCGGTGCCGCCGGGCGCCAGGTTGGTGCCGCCGGGCGCCAGGTCGGTGCCGCCGGCGCCAGGTCGGTGCCGCTGGCGCCAGGTCGGTGCCGCCGGCGCCAGGCCGCCCGCTGCGGACGGTGCCGCCGGCGCCAGGCCGGGTGCCGCTGGCGCCAGGTCGGTGCCGCTGGCGCCAGGTCGGTGCCGCCGGCGCCAGGTCGGTGCCGCCGGGCGCCAGGCCGGGTGCCGCCGGCGCCAGGTTGGTGCCGCCGGGCGCCAGGTTGGTGCCGCCGGCGCCAGGCCGCCCGCTGCGGACGGTGCCGCCGGGCGCCAGGTTGGTGCCGCTGGCGCCAGGTCGGTGCCGCCGGCGCCAGGCCGGGTGCCGCCGGGCGCCAGGTCGGTGCCGCCGGGCGCCAGGTCGGTGCCGCCGGGCGCCAGGTTGGTGCCGCCGGGCGCCAGGTCGGTGCCGCCGGCGCCAGGTTGGTGCCGCTGGCGCCAGGTCGGTGCCGCCGGGCGCCAGGTTGGTGCCGCCGGCGCCAGGCCATCCTGCCGCCTGTGGGTTTTTCGTTGTTCGATCTTTCCCCGCTAGTCGCTTATGGAAATCTTTGAGTTTGGGAAGATCGTTAGCCGCAGATTTCGAGATAATCGCTTTAATCCAACAAGACTCCTCGAGTATCGGATTTTGCGATGGACTTGGATTTGTAGACTTTCCGCCTTCAAGGATGTGAGCAACGAGGCTTCGAAGCTTTAGATGTGTTAAAAGGCTTAATCTTTTAAACAATCGGAAGGCTTTACGGAAGACTCATTGTAGATCTCGGACGATCCGGACATGGGTTTCAAGGGACCAAGATGCCGCCATTGCCCGAGATCATGAGATGATTGCACGGATGGGCGCCAGGACCCTCGCCGCTGGCGCCAGATGGGAGTGGACGAGCCTTCCCGTGAGTTTTATCGAGCGACGACCCGTTTCTTGGCTTTGATCGTCGCTTGGCTTTTCTTTCGAGGACTTTCGGGTAACGATTTCGCTATTGACCGATTTTGACCCCAACAGTTAGCTTCAGCTAGCTAGGAACCGTAGTGCCTGTCGGATCCTAGCTTGCGGTATAGCCGTATGGGAAGGTGTAGAGACGTAATCGTTTGCCGAAAGTCGGGGTAAATAGTGATTTTACCTCCTTTATAAGGATGGAGTAAGAAATCTCATTCTTACTTCATCATAAGAAATTTACTCTCTCTCTCAAGAATCCTTTCTCTCTTTAAGAACAATGTCTTCAAGGTCCTCAAGAGAAACTCTTCTTCCCATTCATCCTCGGATGACTCTCCTGCCCATGTGACGGTGAAGCAGGAGGAGTTGGTCAAGAGGAAACGAAGAATGCGTGATACCGAAGTCCTTGTAGGTTCGCTTCAACACCGCCAGAGATCCCTGTTCCGAGGAGACCTCCGAGGCAGCCTGGTGCTCCTTTCGCCGAAGCTCGGTTTCTCGTGAAATATCTCAAGGTTATTCGAGATTTTACCAGGTTCCTGAAGGAGTCAAATTCGATTCCCGCTGGCAACGAGTGCAAGGAATCCTCCGCAAGGTTTCTTTACATGTTACGGCTTTTACGCATCGCCGCATGTGGTTCCCGATCCCTGGTGCCATTGTTCGCGGCGCTTCACCGCTTCGAACTTTCGATCAGCCAGCTCAGCGCTCCTGCCTTGGAGAGTTGGCTTGGCGCATTGATTGCTAGCTATGAACTCGGATTGATCTTGGTCCCGATGATTTCAAGGTCTTTGGGGCACTCGCCGACGGGAGCGACGGTTACTACTCCATGCTGCCTAAGAAGGATATGGCCGTGATTCAGGGACTACTTCAATCCCAAATCGTGGCAGGAGCGCTTTTCTTTGTCCAAATAGATGGTGAGTCTGTCGAGGAGAGCTGCCTCCATCTATTTCCGCAAGCATGGAACTTCAACCGAGGTAATAATGATGAAAACCCTGTTGTCTATTTCACCTGTTCGAAGTGCGAAGTTTTAGTGAAGTTTTGCTTTGTAGGGAACAACCCTATCGCAAGATTTGCACGGTGATCTCTTTGTCAAGAGAGATCTTCTTCGCCAAAGGCCATTTTTCTGAAGTCCTTCACCTCGAACGGATTCGAGACGCTGTAAGATTTTATCGGTCCCGAGATCCTGTCCCGTCAGATGATGCCGAACCGTCATCGGTTCCTACCGGAGGCGACAGAGATCTCGCAAGGGGAAGGAAATCGAGGATGGGGAAGGCTCGAAGATCCTTCACCGCTGGGAGAAAACCCTAGTTTTGCTCCAACAGAAAAGGCGGAGCCAGCGATTTTCCACTCCCCAACAACTTCTTTGATTGCCTTCCTCCGAGTTTGTTACTGACGAAGTCGCTGGAGGATGAGGAGAAACAACGGTTTTTGCCGAGGGCTCCCAACGCGGTCAACGAGGTTTGGCCCTTCAACTTCTTAACCTTACGCTCAATCTGTATATAAGCATGCTTGCTGATCTTGAGTTTATGCAGGACTACGAGTGTTTAGCGAGGCGCTTGACTCGAAGTTTCCGCAAATCCAGGATTGCTAACTTCAAGACCACAGAAGCGAGCGAGAGCTTTTCCGGTTCGACAAGAGGTAAAGGCGCAGAACGCCAAGCAAGCTGAGCTTCATGCTCGAGCTCGCTCGGGCGAAAGGAGAGGAAAAGGATGGTCGCAGCTGAGGTGGCAAGACGGGCGGAATCGCTTGCTGCTGAGTTTCAATGTTTTAAAGAAGCTCATGAGTTTGTTGGTGATTTCCGCGAAAGTGCCGGGTTCGGTCAGAACCTCTACAAGTCTCAACCCGGATTTCTCCTTCGATTCGAGATTGCTGAGATGAAGGATTTCATGGCCGAAAGTGTGCTCATGCTGAGTCCTTGGTTCCTCCGTAGAAGAAAGAGTCCGAGACTATGGGAACCTATCGAGGTTTCCGAGGATACGGTGGAGGCCGGAGCCGATGAGAACGCCGAGGGTGGTGGGAACGCCAAGGCGTGAATGAGGAAGTGGACCAGCCTGCTAGTTCATTTGGGATTTCCGTGATCCGATTTCTCAATGTTGACTTCCTTTGTGAATCGTATTTTTGGCCGTGTGGCCGCTTTTAAGAGTTTTATTCTGCGACCGCTGGAGGTTGCATTCTTATGTTTTGGGACTGGCCGCTGGTGGCTTTGAATCCCGCCGCCTTTGGCGGCTTTTATGAATATGAAAATTTGCGAGATTTCGCTTTTGTTTTGATTTATACTTTCGCCAAGTGTAGAGGGAAGGATGCGAGTAGTCACTTCAGATCCTAACTCTTTTTGTCGCTTGGTCCGTATGCTACTTTTAGCGAAGCGCTTTAGGTGTGTTTATAAGAGACATGTTTTGGGATCTCGTGATACGATACTATGTCTGTGAGATGTCAAGATCCAGCAAGACTGGGTTTAGGGCAAGACTGGGTTTAGGCAAGACCTAGGCTTACTCTCAGCTTTAAGGCTGTGCGATGACTGATCGGCTTTCGCTTTGCCTGTTAGTGATTTCTTCCTGATTCTTTTCGCTTAAAGTCCGCGACTAGTCGCCGCTTATATGACTTGTGTTAAATGAATCGAGCTATCTTCGAGTTTATCCGAGACGCTTAAACCAAAATTTTGGTTTCTTGTATAGCGCTATGATATCCTTGTCGGATGTAAGAGGACCTTGTAGGTCTGACTACGAAGTTTGTATTGAGTGAACGCTTTGTGTGCGTCCGTCGGGCCAATCGACGGGCGGAGTTATTTTAAGTCGCAGGTGGACTGTTTTAGCGGATGATACGAAGTTTTGTTATCTTTTTCTGAAATTGCGACGCCTCGCTTCTTTGAAGATATGATTTTCGCTTTTCCGCTGCTGATGCGCTTAAGTGAGCATAAAAGATAGAAAAATTTTATTAAAAATTTCGAGAAGTTCGAGTACATGTGCGGATTTTTCGCTTTTGTGGGAGTATAGAGTATATCACTCCAGTCCCCCTTTTGGTGAGGGGATAGCTGAACTCGCTGGTTTCGACGAAGCTGCCTACGCATTCTTTCGAGGATCAAGCCATCTCAGAAGTTCTGATAGTTGTCGCGAACGCTTTTACTCCCCGCGCTGCCGCTCCGATCGCGGCTGGTTGGATCGGCGGTTTGTGCGGGGGTCGAGCTGTCTGCTTTTATGGCGGTGGACTCAGAGGCTTTGTCGCTGTCTTGAATCGTTGCCTGTTCGGATGATTCTGGATCATCTTTCTTCGAGTCCTCGGGAATGTTGTGTGATTCCTTTGCTCGTTTCGGGTTGGCCGCAGGGGCGTTCCGATCTTTTCGCAGTTTGAACTCGGCTAGGTAACAGAGTCTCGATTGTTTCTGACTACCCCAGATGGCTGCGGTTCCGGTCGGAGTCGGAAACTTGATACCGAGGTGATATGTGGATGGTACTGCCTTCATGGAGTTGATCCAAGGGGTTCCCATGATGGCGTTGTAGATGGCCGGGTTGTCGACTACTGAAAACTCGACGATCTTTGTAACTTCCTTTGCCATGACCGGGAGTTTAATTCTCCCGAGGGTCATGGTAGTGACGCCCGAAAACCCCGTCAAAGGTTTTGGCTCAGGGACGACTTCCCCAAGTGGGATCTTCATCCTGTAGAGGGTGTCGCGGAAGATGACGTTGACCGTGCTTCCTGTATCGATGAGAATGCGGCCGACTTCGAGATCCTGGATTACCAGGTCGATTACCAAAGGATCGCAGTGAGGTTTGTCGATTCCGACGGTCTCCTGTTCCTCGAAAGCGATCGTGTGGTTAGGAACATCGCTGTCTGGGAACCAGTTGGAACTTGTCTCGGCTTTTCGCCCGTAGGCTTTTATCGACGAGACAGAGTCTTGGTAGAACTGTGATCCTCCGATGATCATGTTTACCCTCTGGCGACTGCTGTTGTTCCCTTGGTCGTCCTGTCTTCTTCCGCGTTTTTCCCCCGATTGATTTTCGGTCGCGCGGTCCTCGGAGACAGTTTTGTTGGTCTTTGGGCGGTCGGAGTCCAGGAGCAAGTCCTTTATACTCTTGACCTTTGATAGTTCGCCGGTGAGGAGCTTTGCGGCGAGTCGGGCGCCGAGAACCTTGCAGTTCGCAGTGGAGTGACCTCTGGTTTCGTGGAACTCGCAGTAGGAATTATCCTTGTACTGGTTCCTGGTCCAGGTGTTTCCGGAGGTTCTGCCTTGCTCCGAGTTGATGGCGTAGTTATGCTCGCCTTGGGCGGCCTTCCCTTCGTGATGGACGTTTTTGTCGTTACGAGAGGTTTTCTTTTTCGAGGACGTTTTCTGTGGTCCGTGCTTCTGCGATAGAAGCTTCATCTCTTCTTCCATGATGATGAAGTCCGTTGCCTTGTGGAGAGTATCCTGGATTGTCCGCGGCTTTTCCAGTAGTATCCACTTTCGGAACTTCGACTTGTACCAGAGAGTTTTCCTCGTATGCCGATTGCGACATTGTCGCTGATGCCTGTTACTCTGGCCATCACCAGCTTGAACCTTCGCGATGAAGTCGCTGGAGTGACTCGCCCTCCTTCTGAGCTAGACTCCATAGATCCACGCCGACGCTTTGTCCATGAACATGGAGTATTGTTTGAGAAACGCCGAGGCCAGTTGGCGGAAGCTTCCGATGGAGTTCCTTTGAGTCGGAGAACCACTCGAGCGCAGCGCCTTTGAGGTGCTCGACGAAGAGAAGACAATGACCCGCCTCGCTCGCCTCGAGTTTGCACCTGCCCATTGCGATCTGGAAAGACTGCAGGTGCGACTTAGATCCGCTGCATCGCCATAGACCGATTTTGATTTTCCTGGGTCTGAGATGCGGTTTCCGTGATCCGGTGGTGAACGGTGTTTTCCGTGCTTCCTCGAAGTCTATCGATCTCGAGCGAACTGGTCGCCTGATGGATTTGCGATTTCACCGCCACTTCGCCACGGTCTTTTAGAGATTCGCGGAGATCATGGATCTCGCTATTGCTACCGGGCGCTCTCCGAAGTTTGTCGGCGCTGGTCGCGATAGATCCGAAGTTTGATCTTCCGCGAAGTTCTTCCTGCTCCATCCAGTAGAGTTCTTCTTCCTCTTCTGTCATGGGCCTATCGGCGATACCGCTCGCCGAGCGGACTGGCTTCGGTCCTCCTGGTGGATGTCAGCGCCTTCATCGGAAGGATCCGATTGGTCGCTGATATCTAGATCGAGCGCGCCGACGCCGCTTCTTTGTTTCCGTGAGCCGGAGTGGAAGGTTCTGCGAGGTCGCTTGCTGTCCTTTCGAGCCGCTTCCTCGAGTGGGCTCTTTCGGCATCTTTTCTCGCACTTCGAGATCCGGTCGAAGTCTTCTGCCATGTGTGCCTTGGTGGATCCGCTGCAGTTTGCTCCTCGCAGTTAAGGTGTCGACCTGTTTTGGCGAAGCCAGGTTATCAGCTTGTTCTGTTGTTCCGCCTGCCTGGGCGGAGGTAAACAGTTCCTTCATCTGCCTGAGCCAGTGTTTGCATCAGCAGTGACTGCGGACGATCTCCAGCTGGAGTCTTCAACGCTGGCGCCGACGGGTGTTCCGCCTAGCTGGTTGATCTTTGGTGACGCCGGTAGACATGATCGAAGCGGTGCAGCTATGGTAGATAGATAGATCCGTAACCCTCCTTCTAGCCAAACTGTGGGAACCAAATTCGCGACCGCCAATTTCCGATAAAGATTTGTGGAGGAAAACCGAAGTTAACCCGATCTTCCTTGAAGGTCCCGGATATCTGCTGGGCCGCATTACCTAAACAATCAATAGAGATAAAAGTTGCGAAAATAGAAATCGTAAAAGTTGAGCTTAAAGAGATCTTATTTCTGAATTCTCGCTTGAGCGGTACAACAAGAAAAGAAATCGGCCGTAAGAGCTGTCGAGGAGTCCGCTAGTCTGGTCGCCTAAGTCTATCCTAGTTGAGTCGCAGCTCGCTAGTGCTAAGTGCTCTGAAAGTTTGTGATCTGGTTTGCTTCTTGCTCAAAGCTCTCCTTATATACTCCTCTTAAGACGGCCTATCTTCTCGCTGGCTGAATCGGCTTTTTCCATTTTCGCCCATCTTCGTTTATCGGAAACTTGACATTTATCTTCGAAAACTTGACATTTATCTTCTGGAAACTTGACATTTATCTTCTGGAAACTTGACATTTATCTCTTATGTGAGGATAAAGATAAACCGCCATAGTTATCCTTCTTTTCGAAAATCGTAAGCTGGCCGCTTTGGCCACGCTGGGCCGCTTAGGCGCTTTTACGGTTTTTGAAAGAACGGTCTTTGAAGGTTTCGTAGCTCCGGCGAACCCCAATTCCTTGTATAGTCGAGATATTGGTGTTCTAGAATAACCGCGGATCATACCAAACTTGCGTAGATTGATCCAACAAGCTAAGATGGGATCGGACCGGCATGATAGGACCGAGACCAGGACGAGGGCCGTGGACCGACGCCAGGCCGCCCGCTGCGGACGGATGCCGCCGGGCGCCAGGTCGGTGCCGCCGGCGCCAGGTCGGTGCCGCCGGCGCCAGGTCGGTGCCGCCGGCGCCAGGTCGGTGCCGCCGGCGCCAGGTCGGTGCCGCCGGCGCCAGGCCGGGTGCCGCCGGGCGCCAGGCCGGGTGCCGCCGGCGCCAGGTCGGTGCCGCCGGCGCCAGGTCGGTGCCGCCGGGCGCCAGGCCGGGTGCCGCCGGGCGCCAGGTCGGTGCCGCCGGCGCCAGGCCGGGTGCCGCCGGGCGCCAGGCCGCCCGCTGCGGACGGTGCCGCCGGCGCCAGGTCGGTGCCGCCGGCGCCAGGTCGGTGCCGCCGGCGCCAGGTCGGTGCCGCCGGGCGCCAGGCCGCCCGCTGCGGACGGTGCCGCCGGGCGCCAGGTCGGTGCCGCCGGCGCCAGGTCGGTGCCGCCGGCGCCAGGTCGGTGCCGCCGGCGCCAGGTCGGTGCCGCCGGGCGCCAGGCCGGGTGCCGCCGGCGCCAGGCCGGGTGCCGCCGGGCGCCAGGCCGGGTGCCGCCGGGCGCCAGGCCGGGTGCCGCCGGGCGCCAGGTCGGTGCCGCCGGCGCCAGGTCGGTGCCGCCGGGCGCCAGGTCGGTGCCGCCGGCGCCAGGCCGCCCGCTGCGGACGGTGCCGCCGGCGCCAGGCCGGGTGCCGCCGGGCGCCAGGTCGGTGCCGCCGGCGCCAGGCCGCCCGCTGCGGACGGTGCCGCCGGGCGCCAGGCCATCCTGCCGCCTGTGGGTTTTTCGTTGTTCGATCTTTCCCCGCTAGTCGCTTATGGAAATCTTTGAGTTCGGGAAGATCGTTAGCCGCAGATTTCGAGATAATCGCTTCTAATCCAACAAGACTCCTCGAGTATCGGATTTTGGCGATGGACTTGGATTTGTAGACTTTCCGTCTTCAAGGATGTGAGCAACGAGGCTTCGAGCTTTAGATGTGTTAAAAGACTAATCTTTTAAACAATCGGAAGGCTTTACGGAAGACTCATTGTAGATCTCGGACGATCCGATAAAGATTTGTGGAGGAAAACCGAAGTTAACCCGATCTTCCTTGAAGGTCGAATATCTTGGGCGCTACGAAACAATCAATAGAGATTAAAGTTGCGAAAATAGAAATCGTAAAAGTTGGCGAAAGAGATCTTATTTCTGAATTCGTTTGGCGTGTACAACAAGAAAAGAAATCGGCCGTAGAGCTGTCGAGGAGTCCGCTAGTCTGGTCGCCTAAGTCTATCCTAGTTGAGTCGCAGCTCGCTAGTGAAAACATAAATGAATGCTAAATCGCCTAAGTGCTAAGTGCTCTGAAAGTTTGTGATCTGATTGCTTCTTGCTCAAAGCTCTCCTTATATACTCCTCTTAAGGCGGTCTATCTTCGCTGGCTAAATCGGCTTTTTCCATTTTCTCCATCTTCTTGTTTATCGGAAACTTGACATTTATCTTCGGAAACTTGACATTTATCTTCTGGAAACTTGACATTTATCTTCTGGAAACTTGACATTTATCTCTTATGTGAGGATAAAGATAAACCGTCATAGTTATCCTTCTTTCGAAAAATCGTGGCGGGCGTTTGGCCACGTTAGACGTTTAAGCGTTTTCACGGTTTTGAAAACGGTCTTTGAAGGTTTGGTGTTTCGAAGGAACTAATTTCTTGTATAGTCGAGATATTGGTGTTCTAGAATAACGTGTCGTACCAAACTTCGCGTAGATTGATCGAACAAGCTAAGATGGGATCGGACCGGGCATGATAGGACCGAGACCAGGACGAGGGCCGTGGACCGACGCTTAGGCCGTAATCTGCTGCTGACGGATGCTGCCGCACCAGGCCGGGTGCCGCCGGGCGCCAGGCCGGGTGCCGCCGGCGCCAGGCCGGGTGCCGCCGGCGCCAGGCCGGGTGCCGCCGGCGCCAGGCCGGTGCCGCCGGCGCCAGGCGAGTGCCGCCGGCGCCAGGCCGGGTGCCGCCGGCGCCAGGCCGGGTGCCGCCGGCGCCAGGCTGGCTCGCGATCCCGCTGCGGCCACCGGGCGCCAGGCCAGGGTGCCGCCGGGCGCCAGGCCGGGTGCCGCCGGGCGCCAGGCCGGGTGCCGCCGGGCGCCAGGCCGGGTGCCGCCGGGCGCCAGGCCGGGTGCCGCCGGGCGCCAGGCCGGGTGCCGCCGGGCGCCAGGCCGGGTGCCGCCGGGCGCCAGGCCGGGTGCCGCCGGCGCCAGGCGAGTGCCACCTGCGCCAGGCGGCCAGCGTCCAGCGTGCCGCCCGGCACCAGGCCATCCTGCCGTCACGGGGTTTTCGTTGTTCGATCTTTCCCCGCTAGCCGCTTGCAGCAAATATTTGAGTTTGGGAAGATCGTTAGCCACAGATTTCGAGATAATCGCTTTAATCCAACAAGACTCCTCGGTATCGGATTTTGGCGATGGACTTGGATTTGTAGACTTTCCGCCTTCAAGGATGTGAGCAACGAGGCTTCGAAGCTTTAGATGTGTTAAAAGGCTAATCTTTTAAACAGTCGGAAGGCTTTACTGAAGACTCATTGTAGATCTCGGACGATCCGACATGGGTTTCAAGGGACCAAGATGCCGCCATTGCCCGAGATCATGAGATGATTGCACGGATGGGCGCCAGGACCCTCGCCGCTGGCGCCAGATGGGAGCGGACGAGCCTTCCGTGAGTTTTATCGGCGGCGACCGTTTCTTGGCTTTGATCGCCGCTGGCTTTTCTTTTCGAGGACTTTCAGGTAACGATTTCGCTATTGACCGATTTTGACCTCAACACCGCGTAGGACGCCCGGGCGCCGGGCGTAAGCCTGCCTGGCGCCGGCGGCAAGCCAGCCTGGCGCCGGGCGTAAGCCTGCCTGGCGCCGGCGGCAGACGCCCCGCGAAGCCGCCTGGCGCCGGGCGTAAGCCTGCCTGGCGCCGGGCGTAAGCCTGCCTGGCGCCGGCGGCAAGGGTCCTGGCGCCCATCTGTGCAATCGCTCGATCTCGGCAACGGCAGCATCTTGGTCCCTTAAACCCATGTCCGGATTGTCCGAGAACTACAATGATTCCTCCGCAAAGCCTTCTCGATTGTTTAAAAGTTCATATTTTAAATCTAAGTTCGAAGCCTCATCACTCAAACCCTTGAAGACGGAAAGTCTACTAATCCAAGTCCATCTCGATCCCGATACCGAGGAATCTCGAAGATCTTGTTGGGGTCAAAAGCGATTATCTCGAAACCTACGGCTAAAGATCCTTCCAACTCAAAGATTTCCGCATCTAACGCCAATGGGAGAAAGATCGGTAACGGAAAACCCACGGGCGCAGAGAACTCCTGGCGCCGGGCGTAAGCGCCCTGCATGCCGCCTGGCGCAGGCAGCAACCAGCCTATGCCGGGCGCAGACGCTCGAAAACCAGCATTGTGCCGGGCGCAGACGCCCCGCGAAGCCGCCTGGCGCCGGCGGCAAGCCAGCCTGGCGCCGGGCGCAGACGCCCCGCGAAGCCGCCTGGCGCCGGGCGTAAGCCTGCCTGGCGCCGGGCGTAAGCGCCCTGCATGCCGCCTGGCGCAGGCAGCAACCAGCCTATGCCGGGCGCAGACGCCCCGCGAAGCCGCCTGGCGCCGGCGGCAAGCCAGCCTGGCGCCGGCGGCAGACGTCCCGCAAGCCGGCCTGGCGCCGGCGGCAAGCCAGCCTGGCGCCGGCGGCAGACGTCCCGCAAGCCGGCCTGGCGCCGGGCGTAAGCCCCTGGCGCCGGTCGACGGTCCTCGCCCTGGTCTCGTCCCATCATGCTCGGTCTGATCCCATCGTGGCTTGTTTGGATCAATCCTCGTGGAGGTTGGTACGATCACGGTTATTCTAAACACCAAACATCTCGACTATAATGAGGAATTGGGGTTCCTTCGAAATGCCGAAACCTTCAAAGACTATTCTTTGAAAAACGTAAAATGTCTAAGTGGCCCGACATGGCCAAAACGGCCCACTTACAATTTTCTGAAAAGGAAGGATAACTATGACGGTTTATCCTTATCCTCACATAAGAGATAAATGTCAAGTTTCCAGAAGATAAATGTCAAGTTTTCCGAAGATAAATGTCAAGTTTCCCGATAAACACGAAGATGGACGAAAATGGAAAAAGCCCGATTCAGCCCGAAAGAAGATAGACCGTCTTAAGAGGAGTATATAAGGAGAGCTTTGGGCGAGGAGCAAATCATCACAAAATTTCCAGAGCACTTAGCACTTAGAGCGATTTAGCATTCTTTTCTGTTTTCACTAGCGAGCTGCGACTCAACTAGGATAGACTTAGGCGGACGGACTAGCAGACTTCTCGACAGCCCTTGTAGCCGATTTCTTTGCTTGTTGTACACGCTCAAACGAGAATTCAGAAATAAGATCTCTTTCGCTCTATTCTTACGATTTTATTTTTACAACTTTAATCTCCATTGATTGTATCGTGTGTGGCCCAGCAGATATCTGGGACCTTCAAGGAAGATCGGGTTAACTCGGTTTTCCTCCACAAATCGTTTATCGGAAATTGACGGTGTGAATTTCGGTTCCCACACATAGCAGCGTGCTGGCAAGGGCCCTGATGAAGTAACGCAAGGTGGGATGACGGATGTCAGTCTGAGTGACAGCCGTGCTCCAGTGGCCTGTGCCAATTATCCTCCAGAAGTCACCGATCATCGGGAACTCAGGGACACTCATACCGGCGTTCGAAGGATCGAACCGCGTAGATCTCACAGATCTCAGCAACTGTGATCAGTATCTGACACCTCTGGCGAAGAACGAGAACTTGCCGCGACGCCGCCAGTGGTGGTGGTGTAGGTGAGGTCGGCTGTGGCGAGGAACTGTCGGACCAGAGGCGGGTAGAATTAAGTAGGCGTGTAGCCATGGTGCCCAACCAAAGCTGACTGATCATGTCCCTCAAGTCATGCCAGAGACCAAGCTGCCGGACGGTAGCCTCGTCGATGAAACGGGTGGGAGCAATGTCAACGCGCAGCCATGCGTTGTAGAACAAGCTGTCGTAGTCGTCCCAGGTCTCTGTGCGCCGACGGTTGGTGGAACGGACCACTGTCCTCGGGTCGGGGTAAGACTCCACCGTCTGTATGGCCTTGGAAGGGTTCCTAGGCCATGGAAGCGCTTCGTCGGGCTGTCGGGTGGTGAGTGTGATGATGATGATGGCGTCGAGGAAGATGGCGGTGTGGGTGGTGCCCTGGAGGTGCTCGGGATATAGAGCCTCCTCTAAGTCCTCCTCTCGCGTCGGCTATCCCTCCGTGAACTCATCTGCAAACAAACAAATAATCATCCATTAGCACATGCAATCAATGGTTCCGATATCAATCGATTCTATAGAAGAGAAATCGATCGATTTTGGAGTCCTTGTATCGATCGATTGTCGCATCCGACATCGATTCCTTAGCGTCGACATCGATCGATTCGACAACAACCGTGTCGATCGACACGACATCGCAGACCTGCAAAACGAAATTCTTCCCAAATCGCAATTCCACGAACAACAAATGCAAAACGAACAATCTATGGACCTATTTCATCATACTAGCAACCTAAATCGAGCAAAATCAAGCCTAATCGAACGATTTTTGTTCATGTCAAAACCTAGTCAAACAAAATCCGAAAAATAGAAGATTTCGGGTTCATACCTTGAAGAATCGGTGAGAAGATGAACAAATGAGTTATAAAAGTGAAAAACGAAGAGATTGAGGCGAGAAACGGCGAAAATCGGTTCGGTTTCTAGAGAGAAAAATCGGGTTTTTGTTTTCGGGAAAGAAATGAGAAATGAGGGGGAGAAGAGGCGAAAATCGGGGTTAATGACCCGCGGCCTCGATAGACTCTTGGTGTCAAAATCGGTCACGACGGAATCAATGACTGAAAGTCTCTGGAAAGTATTTCTTGAAACAAAAGTCACCGGATAATTTGAAAAGAAGTTATACGAGATTTTCTCAAATTAGAATATCCACTCTCTGGTGAGGTCGAAAGCGGTTATCTCGAAATCTACGCCAAAGATCCATCAAACTCAAAGATTTACCGCATCTAACGATTGACGGGGAAAGATCGGCAACGGAAAACCCACGGGCGAGAGAACCCGAGCGCCCGGTAGGCAAAGAGCGAAGCCGCTTGGCGCCGGGCGGTAGATCGACCACGCCGCTTGGCGCCGGGCGGTAGATCGACCACGCCGCTTGGCGCCGGGCGGTAGATCGACCACGCCGCTTGGCGCCGGGCGGTAGATCGACCACGCCGCTTGGCGCCGGGCGGTAGATCGACCACGCCGCTTGGCGCCGGGCGGTAGATCGACCACGCCGCTTGGCGCCGGGCGGTAGATCGACCACGCCGCTTGGCGCCGGGCGGTAGATCGACCACGCCGCTTGGCGCCGGGCGGTAGATCGACCACGCCGCTTGGCGCCGGGCGGTAGATCGACCACGCCGCTTGGCGCCGGGCGGTAGATCGACCACGCCGCTTGGCGCCGGGCGGTAGATCGACCACGCCGCTTGGCGCCGGGCGGTAGATCGACCACGCCGCTTGGCGCCGGGCGGTAGATCGACCACGCCGCTTGGCGCCGGGCGGTAGATCGACCACGCCGCTTGGCGCCGGGCGGTAGATCGACCACGCCGCTTGGCGCCGGGCGGTAGATCGACCACGCCGCTTGGCGCCGGGCGGTAGATCGACCACGCCGCTTGGCGCCGGGCGGTAGATCGACCACGCCGCTTGGCGCCGGGCGGTAGATCGACCACGCCGCTTGGCGCCGGGCGGTAGATCGACCACGCCGCTTGGCGCCGGGCGGTAGATCGACCACGCCGCTTGGCGCCGGGCGGTAGATCGACCACGCCGCTTGGCGCCGGGCGGTAGATCGACCACGCCGCTTGGCGCCGGGCGGTAGATCGACCACGCCGCTTGGCGCCGGGCGGTAGATCGACCACGCCGCTTGGCGCCGGGCGGTAGATCGACCACGCCGCTTGGCGCCGGGCGGTAGATCGACCACGCCGCTTGGCGCCGGGCGGTAGATCGACCACGCCGCTTGGCGCCGGGCGGTAGATCGACCACGCCGCTTGGCGCCGGGCGGTAGATCGACCACGCCGCTTGGCGCCGGGCGGTAGATCGACCACGCCGCTTGGCGCCGGGCGGTAGATCGACCACGCCGCTTGGCGCCGGGCGGTAGATCGACCACGCCGCTTGGCGCCGGCGGCAGGACGCCTGGCGCCCGGCGGCTAGCGTTAGCGAGCTGGCCTGGCGCCCGGCGGCAACTCCCTGGCGCCCGGTCGGCGGTCCTCGTCTGGTCACGGTCCCATCATGCTCGGTCTGATCCCATCTTGGCTTGCTTGGATCAATCCTCGTGAGTTTGATCACGATCCGACTCTGGAATAAACATCTTTCGATTCACTCGATTGGAATCATCCTCGATGTTTTACGACAAAAATAAGAAGGATTGGATTTCTCGTAGAAGATATCGTATAAAACAAGATCGATTAACTCGAACATCGATCCTTTAGGCTATACGGTTTATTTTACGAGACAGATAGTCTTTCCGAGAAATCGTATAAAACGTTCAACGACTTAAGACAAGTCCACGGACTTACTTACGATTTTAAGAATTCAGGCTCAATCAGGCTATGACGGTTTATCCGATTTCCCGAACATCGGATAAACATCAAGTCACCGAAAAATAGGAGAAAACTCGAGGATAATTACGAAGATCGACGAAAATGGAATACTTCCTGAAGAGATAAACTTGGGCCCAAAGGCGAGGTCCATCATCCTAAGGCAAACCGACCTAGGAGTGGGTATATAAGGAGAGCAAGAGCAGAGGAGAAGGGGATCCGAAAATCCTAGATTGGAGACCTAGAGAGCTCCTGTTAGCTGATAGAACTTAGAATTTAGGCGGTTAGACTAGCAAAGCAGGCCCTAGAACGTCTGGCCGCCTCCTGCTCGCAAATCTCCGCTCCTCTCGGAAGGATCGGACAATTCTTTTACTTCAGAGCTCCGCACATAGAAACCCTAGGCGTTATCTTCGACATGCTTGTTTCTATGAAAAACGCTCATACTAGACGAACCCGCCCAGATGGTCCGATCTCTTGTTCAATTCTTTCTAACGGAACTACGTCCAACTTGATCCTCGAAAGGGGTACGTAGGCAGCCTTTCTTAAGGTCCAGTCCCAAATCTTAACAAAACCTTTTCCGCATTTGTTCGGTCACTTGTCGCTATTGTCGCAGAGAACTGACCTTCGTGGAAAGTCGGGTTAACTTGGCTTTCCTCCGCAATCTTATTCATTAAAATCGACAGTGCGAATTTCTGTTCCCACAGTTTGGCGCTAGAAGGAGGGGGGGACGGATTACTCTTACTCATACGGCCGCAAAGCGCTTGATCGAACCGTTGCCGGAAATTTGAAAGAAAAACTTGCAGTTTGCGTCAACGATTGTTAAACAACTCCAGCAGTGACTGCTCCTACAGCCATCGCTTACGAAAACGCCACGGTGCTCGAGCAAATCAAAAACCTAGCCGCGGCTTCCCGCCACAGGAAGAGCACGAAAACGAGCTCGCAATTTCTCTATCTAAACAGAAAGGGCAACGATAAAATCTATCAAACCCCAAAAATTCGTCTTGTTACCAAGTTAGAGAATCGCAATGACCAAGGTTTCTACAAAAACGCTTCTTTCGAACCTCTCGAAAACAAAACTTACTCTCCTTGAAACCTTGGGAAACCCTATATTACTCATGAACAGAAGCACGGCAAATCGGTTCACCGATTCCCACTGCCATACTTCTTACAAACAACTCTCGAGGAACAAACGGAAAAACGAAAGGAGGTCGGAGCTTGATCTTACTAGGACGACTTTCCATAGGTTAAGATCAGTCTTCCCAGTTCGCCTTAGTAAGAGCCCACTTTGTTCTCCTTTGTGTCTAGGTCAAAATGGCTTTCGTTTCATCTCAATCGGAGTTTCCGTTGAGATTTTCTGAAAAAACAAAGTCGCTGTCCCGACCACCTCGCCCGTGAGCAGGGCAAACATTACCGAGGTCACCTCACCCTCCGACATGGCTACCTCGCCCTAGAGGCGAACTTCGCTTTGTTCTCCTTTGAGTCTAGGTCAAGATGGTTTTCGTTTTGTCTCAATCGGAGCTTCCGTTGAGATTTTACGAAGAAAACAAAGTCGCTGTCCCGACCACCTCGCCCATGGGGGAGGATTTCTCTGTCCCGTCATAGGACGAGCCCGGTCCTGTCTCAGTACCATGCATCTTTGCCTGAGTTTTCGTAACTCGATCTTTGAGTCCGTGAGCCCGGGAATCAGCGAAGGCGAGCAACAGCAGCATCGGCGGGCGTGGGACCACGGCAGGTGATCGCCGCTGGCGCCCGGCGGCAGGCGCCTGGCGCCCGGTGGCAGGCGCCTGGCGCCGCAGCAGGGTGCCAGGCACCGGCGACGAACCGACCACGCCCGGCGCCTGGCGCCCGGCGGCAGGCAATACGCCCGGCGCCTGGCGCCGGTGATGAACCGACCACGCCCGGCGCCTGGCGCCCGGTGGCAGGCGCCTGGCGCCCGGTGGCAGGCGCCTGGCGCCGCAGCAGGGTGCCAGGCACCGGGCGGCAGATCGACCACGCCAGCGCCTGGCGCCCGGCGGCGAACCGACCACGCCCGGCGCCTGGCGCCGGGCGGTAGATCGACCACGCCAGCGCCTGGCGCCCGGTGGCAGGCGCCTGGCGCCCGGCGGCAGGCTTCGTCCTCTCCCATCTGGCGCCCGGCGGCAGGCGGTCGTCTCCGTCTGGCGCTGGCGGCAAGGGTCCTGGCTTCATCCGCGTAGTCGCCTCGCGATCTCGGCAACGGCAACATCTTGGTCTCTTAAACCCATGTTCGGATTATTCGAGAAACACGACGATTCCGCAAAGCCTTCTCGATTGTTTAACAAAGTTCATATTTTAAAATCAAGCTCGCAATATTTTACTTAAACACCATTCCTAAAGTCATACAAGATCATATGAAACGATAAGGACCTAACCAGTTTGCTCATAGCATGACGAGCTAAGAGCCTCACTCGAGTGGCGTCTTGCCCAATGTCTCCATTTTTCTAAAGCACCCACCTTAGCCTTCTTCGAGTTATCGCCTACTTCTCCTCCCTTTGTTTCAACGATTCTGTCATGTTCCTTCGACACATTGTCAATTTAACCAGTAGTACTAAGAAACGAGAACAGGAACTTGGGCGTTCATATCTCTTTCGCCCGATATTCTCGCCAGAATTTCATCAAAAAACCGATTCTCGTTCGGTATCAAACTTTTCAAAGTCCTTTGACGATGAACCGTTAAAAGTCACGAAACAAAGAGGAACGGGCAAGAGGCAGCCTTGAACGATCGATGAGACTAAGAATTTAGGGAACTTAGGACCTAGGTGGATAGTCTAGCAAGCTAAGTCTTAGGAAAAATTTCCAGTTTTGTTCCATCGTTCCTTGATTGTCCAGGCAAAACATGCAAACCGATCTAGTCTCTCGAAAAACCAAGAAACGATCGCCACGCGTTCTAAAGCATACTCATCCCGCTTCCTAAAAGAAAGAAAAAACGTACACAAGCCTTCGAAAGAATGGCTAACCTGTTTTCTTTCGTAAAAAGAAAAGGGAAGTAGGTACGTATACTATACCCATATAATCCCATCTTCTAAAACTTTTTGCTTCAGCATCAAGACAACGCTTTTGACAAAGCAAACTCTCGCAGCAATAAGATTCGTCTAAAACGCTTAGCGCATAGCCCAACCGCTACAAACATAGTCCTGAAAACTCTATCTACTCTCCGCGAAACTCGCGACTAGAAACGGTACCAACGCCAGACTAATAGCACGGCGTGAACTACTTAAAATAACTAAATAACCTTCGTAAAACTCCGTGAGTAATTCAAGCAGCTTTTGTCCAAAGGTCGAAATCATAGCGAAACATCTCCCCGCAATCCGCTGAAACATCGCTACTTTGACAATCTGCGATTTTCTATCTCCATGAAACCGGTCATCCATTACTTTCCTATAACAAGAATATTTTAAACAAAACAGCCTATGGAAAAAACATGATCGGTCTCATGCAAAACGACTTCGCAGTACGCAAAAGTGAATGAGGAAAACATAACCGTGGTCGCAAATATCGCAAGTAATTTGTGAGAAACACTCTCCGCTACCTTTACAAAACCCTCTTACATCACTTTTACGAAAAATCCTCTGTATGGTCGAAGTCAATTCATACAAAGCAACTTTCGTAAAATAAACATAATGGGTCCAACGGGTAACTGTCATAGACAGTTTTTCTCCACAAGGTTTATGGCTCCTGCTTTCACTCCCAGCGTTACGCCCGAAAGCAGGAAATAATCACGCAGGCTAACCCGCGACGCGTCCTGCGCCGATCCCTTAAATTTTTCCCCGGATAAAGCGAAGCGATTTTCATGCAACAAAAAGAATTTATAATGAACCATTCATCGTATAACTGAGACCTAAAGTGGAAGATCGCTTCTAAAAGCCATCAGCCATAACTCAGAAAACTCCGCTATGCTTGGCATGTATATTCGCAACGCTATTTGGCCCTCGCCAACTACTTCCGTAAAGCCCGACCTGAATTCGCATCCCCATTAAGACAATCAGAACTAACATGACCTTAATAAGGGTCATGGTCTGATCGCTTACCAACAACTTCCTTGGCGATACGGCTGAATCTAGACTCCATGCCAATTCAAAGCTACTGAGCGACCACCGCCCAATCACTTAACAGCTAAAACAACAATCCACGATTTGTTCATAGAATGCCAAGTGACTATTACGCAAGCAATTTGTCGTGATAACCCAGAATCGAAATCATACGATAAACTCTTCATACCAAAACTCAGTCCTAACAACCCGGCGGCAGGGCGCCTGGCGCCCGGCGGCAGGGCGCCTGGCGCCCGGCGGCAGGGCGCCTGGCGCCCGGCGGCAGGGCGCCTGGCGCCCGGCGGCAGGGCGCCTGGCGCCCGGCGGCAGGGCGCCTGGCGCCCGGCGGCAGGGCGCCTGGCGCCCGGCGGCAGGGCGCCTGGCGCCCGGCGGCAGGGCGCCTGGCGCCCGGCGGCAGGGCGCCTGGCGCCCGGCGGCAGGGCGCCTGGCGCCCGGCGGCAGGGCGCCTGGCGCCGGGCGGCAGATCGACCACGCCAGCGCCTGGCGCCCGGCGGCAGGGCGCCTGGCGCCGGGCGGTAGATCGACCACGCCAGCGCCTGGCGCCCGGCGGCAGGGCGCCTGGCGCCCGGCGGCAGGCTTCGTCCTCTCCCATCTGGCGCCCGGCGGCAGGCGGTCGTCTCCGTCTGGCGCTGGCGGCAAGGGTCCTGGCTTCATCCGCGTAGTCGCCTCGCGATCTCGGCAACGGCAACATCTTGGTCTCTTAAACCCATGTTCGGATTATTCGAGAAACACGACGATTCCGCAAAGCCTTCTCGATTGTTTAACAAAGTTCATATTTTAAAATCAAGCTCGGCAATATTTTACGAAACACCATTCCTAAAGTCATACAAGATCATATGAAACGATAAGGACCTAACCAGTTTGCTCATAGCATGACGAGCTAAGAGCCTCACTCGGTGGCGTCTTGCCCAATGTCTCCATTTTTCTAAAGCACCCACCTTAGCCTTCTTCGAAGTTATCGCTACTTCTCCTCCCTTTGTTTCAACGATTCTGTCATGTTCCTTCGGACACATTGTCAATTTAACCAGTAGTACGAAGAAACGAGAACAGGAACTTGGGCGTTCATATCTCTCTTTCGCTCCGATATTCTCGTCAGAATTTCATCAAAAAACCGATTCTCGTTCGGTATCAAACTTTTCAAAGTCCTTTGACGATGAACCGTTAAAAGTCACGAAACAAAGAGGAACGGGCAAGAGGCAGCCTTGAACGATCGATGAGACTAAGAATTTAGGGAACTTAGGACCTAGGTGGATAGTCTAGCAAGCTAAGTCTTAGGAAAAATTTCCAGTTTTGTTCCATCGTTCCTTGATTGTCCAGGCAAAACATGCAAACCGATCTAGTCTCTCGAAAAACCAAGAAACGATCGCCACGCGTTCTAAAGCATACTCATCCCGCTTCCTAAAAGAAAGAAAAAACGTACACAAGCCTTAGAAAGAATGGCTAACCTGTTTTCTTTCGTAAAAAGAAAAGGGAAGTAGGTACGTATACTATACCCATATAATCCCATCTTCTAAAACTTTTTGCTTCAGCATCAAGACAACGCTTTTGACAAAGCAAACTCTCGCAGCAATAAGATTCGCCTAAAACGCTTAGCGCATAGCCCAACCGTTACAAACATAGTCCTGAAAACTCTCGTTACCTCTAAATTAGCAAACTTCGCGACTAGAAACGTACCAACGCCAGACTAATAGCACGGCGTGAACTACTTAAAATAACTAAATAACCTTCGTAAAACTCCGTGAGTAATTCGAAGCAGCTTTTGTCCAAAGGTCGAAATCATAGCGGAAACATCTCCCGTGCAATCCGCGGAAACATCGCTACTTTGACAATCTGCAATTTTCTATCTCCATGAAACCGGTCATCCATTACTTTCCTATAACAAGAATATTTTAAACAAAACAGCCTATGGAAAAACATGATCGGTCTCATGCAAAAGCGACTTCGCGATACGCAAAAGTGAATGAGGAAAACATAACCGTGGTCGCAAATATCGCAAGTAATTTGTGAGAAACACTCTCCGTTACCTTTACAAAAACCCCCTCTTACATCACTTTTACGAAAAATCCTCTGTATGGTCGAGTCAATTCATACAAAGCAACTTTCGTAAAATAAACATAATGGGTCCAACGGGTAACTGTCATAGACAGTTTTTCTCCACAAGGTTTATGGCTCCTGCTTTCACTCCCAGCGTTACGCCCGAAAGCAGGAAATAATCACGCAGGCTAACCCGCGTGTCCTGCGTCGATCCTTAAATTTTTCCCCGGATAAAGCGAAGCGATTTTCATGCAACAAAAAGAATTTATCACGAACCATTCATCGTATAACTGAGACCTAAAGTGGAAGATCGTTTCTAAAGCCATCAGCCATAACTCAGAAAACTCCGCTATGCTTGGCATGTATATCTCGACAAGCGCTATTTGGCCCTCGCCAACTACGCCCTTCCGTAAAGCCGGACCTGAATTGGCATCCCCATTAAGACAATAAGTAAACTAACATGACCTTAATAAGGGTCATGGTCTGATCGTTACCAACAACTTCCTTGGCGATACGGCTGAATCTAGACTCCATGCCAATTCAAAGCTACTGGCGACCACCGCCCAATCACTTAACAGCTAAAACAACAATCCACGATTTGTTCATAGAATGCCAAGTGACTATTACGCAAGCAATTTGTCGTGATAACCCAGAATCGAAATCATCACGATAAACTCTTCATACCAAAACTCAGTCCTAACAACCATATGGTTAGCGGAAGATTTAAACTTATCGTTAATCGATTAAGTTATATCGCCCGTAAACACGGCATGAAAAGAAACACTCGTGACAAGGCTCCAAGAGTTATACGAGTCATCCTTAATATATACAAACAAATCCCGAAGGCCAACACTTCACGAAGCACTGTGAATGTAGACGCTTCTCCTCGGTCAAACTTACGCGACCCCTTGGTCCTGCGTCCAAGCGAAACAACAGTTTCTGGCTGCGAACATTAAGCAAAACATCTCCAAAGCCAGCGAACATTTCAACCACCGGCACAAGGAAAACTTCGACCTTCAGCACTGCGAGGCATTAAGCTAGCATTTCGAAGGACATTCTTTTCCTCAAAGCGTTGCAGGCGAAATCCTCGTCTCTAGAACTCAAAACATACAAACACACCTATAGCGGTAACATGCCTCTAAACTGGCATCATTTAGTTGTTGCTGATCACAGCAAGCGAACTCTAACGTCCTAAACAAACAAATAGCAGCCCTTCAGGGGTAGGCTCTCTTGCATCGACAAGGATAAACATAGCGCTATACAAGAAATCAAATTTTGGTTTAGCTCTTAAGTAAAGGAGGTAGCTCGACTCACTTCCAGAAAAATCATATAAGCCGACAACAATTGGCGGTTTTAAGCGGTATGAGTCAGTTTAAAATCGCAAACAGGCAAAACAAAAGCCGATTTGTCATTGCAAAGCCTCAGTCCGAGAGTAAACCTAGGTCTTGCCCTAAACCCAGCCACGCTGGATCTTGACATCTCACAGACATAGTATGGTATCACGAGATCCAAAAATTTGTCTCTTCACTTAAGCCTATTCGCTTCACCTAACTTTTCACAGAATCGGTAAACCGCTGAAAATCTCGCTTTATGCAAACAATAGATGCGGTGATCATCAGGGAACTAGGAATGAGGCGACAACTCACACCCTCTTTCTCATACTTCGAAAAAACTGAAGTTCATAAATAATCGAAAAACAAATACATCAACAGCATCATGCTCAAAAGTCTCTCATGACACATAACCATACCATACAAGTCTCGCTGGAAAACAGATCACAAGGGTCTTAAACTCCAAAGCGAACTACGGAAGGCTTGATCCCTACAACAAAGTGCGTAGGCAGCCTTGGCGCAGCCCCAATCTTACCACTTTCAGCGGAGCCTCTCAACCATTAATTCCACCTATCTTACCTGACATGTCTTATCGCCGCAAGAACATCACGTAGGTTCTAACGAGCTGGGGGCTAACTGTTGGTGTCAAAATCGGTCCGAGCGGAATCAATGACTGAAAGTCTCTCGAAAGTATTTCTTGAAACAAAAGTCTCGGATAATTTGAAAAGAAGTTATCACGAGATTTTCTCAAATAGAATATCCACTCTCCGGTGAGGTCGAAAACGGTTATCTCGAAATCTACGCCAAAGATCCTTCCAAATTCAAAGATTTCCGCATCTAACGCATTAACGGGGAAAGATCGGGCAACGGAAAACCCACGGGCGCAGAGAACACCTGGCGCCGGTGGCAGGTAAGACGGAGCCGCCTGGCGCCGGGCGGCGAAGCCGCCTGGCGCCGGGCGGCGAAGCCGCCTGGCGCCGGGCGGCGAAGCCGCCTGGCACCGGGCGTAAGCGTTACGCTGAAGCCGCCTTACGCCGGGCGTAAGCCCCTGGCGCCGGTCGACGGTCCTCGTCCTGGTCTCGGTCCCATCATGCTCGGTCTGATCCCATCTTGGCTTGCTTGGATCAATCCTCGTGATTTTGATACGATCACAGCTACGGAATAAACTTGTCGTTGGCTGTCGCAGAGAATCCGGACCTTCAGGGAAAGTCGGGTTAACTTGGCTTTCCTCCGCAATCTTATTCATTAAAATCGACAGTGCGAATTTCGGTTCCCACATAGACCCTAATCGATATGACTAAGTGCGTATCGATCGATATGACTAAGTGCGTATCGATCGATTTTAAGGCAGTTCCTTATCTATATTTTTTTTTGAAAAAGAAAAATAAAATAAAAATAAAAAATTTTGAAAAATAAATTATAAAAATGGAGACTGAAATGCAAAAGTGGGTTTCCTCCCACTGAGCGCTTTATTTTTAGTCATTAGCTTGACTGAAAAAAATCTCTTTAATCAGATTCGGGGATGCCCAACCGTAAAGGTTTGACATTCGGCGGTTTAGCCCAGTAATGCTTTACTCGTTGCCCGTTCACCGTAAATTCTTGTCTTTTATCGTTCATAAGGGTGACGGCTCCGTTTGGTCTAGCTACCGTAACTGTGAAAGGTCATGACCAGCGAGAACGGAGTTTTCCAGGAAACAAGGTTAGCCGAGAGTTATATAATAGAACTTGATCGTTGGCGGCAAAGTGCCGGGAGACGATCTTCTTGTCATGGTAAGCTTTTGTGCTCTTTATACAACCGAACTCTCATAAGCTAGATGTCTGATTTCATCTAGCTCGTTTAGTTGTATGAGTCTCCTTTCGGCAGCAGTCTTAATGTCGAAATTTAGCAATTTTGTTGCCCATGCTGCTTTATGCTCTAATTCAACGGGTAAGTGACAAGCTTTTCCGTAAAGAAGATGGAAAGGAGTTCTTCCTAGCGGAGTTTTAAATGCAGTTCTGTATGCCCAAAGTGCGTTGTCCAGCTTCCGTGACCAATCTCTTCTGGTGATCCCAACGGTTTTCTCCAGAATTACTTTGATTTGTCTGTTAGAAACTTCTACCTGCCCACTCGTTTGTGGATGGTAGGGTGTGGCAACTCTGTGGTGAACTCCGTTTTTCCTGAGTAGATTTTCGAAAACCTTGTTGATAAAATGGGTACCCCCATCGCTTATTACTACTCGAGGAACTCCAAATCTAGGGAAGATAATGCTTTTGAAGAGTTTGACAACAACAGAAGCATCATTTGTAGGAGTGGCTATAGCTTCAACCCATTTTGAAACATAGTCAACAGCAACTAAAATGTATCTGTTCCCATACGAGGAAGGGAAAGGACCCATAAAATCTATCCCCCAACAGTCAAAGACTTCTATTTCGAGAATGAACTTCTGTTCCATTTCATGTCTTTTGCTGATTTTTCCTCTTCGTTGACACCTATCACATTTTATGATATAGGTGTGAACATCGCGGAACATAGTAGGCCACCAAAATCCGGCCTGAAGGATTTTAGATACTGTTGTGAAAGTTGAGAAGTTTCCGGCGTAAGATGATCCATGGCAGTAGAATATGATGTCCCGCACTTCAGCGGCTGCAACACAGCGTCTGTAAATTCCGTCAGCACATTGCTTGTAGAGATACGGTTCATCCCAGTGGTATCGCCTGACTTCTCTGAAGAACTTCTTTCTGTCATAATTTTTGAGTCCTTCCGGTTCGACGTGAGCGGCTAAATAGTTCACTATGTCGGCATACCAGGGTCTGTCTCTGAACTTCTTTTCAACAACGTGCACTTCCTGATAAGAGTTTTGGCATCTATCAGGAGTGTGCGGATCAATGTTGATACTGTCGGCTACAGTGACAGTCACATTAAAGGGTATCTTGAATGAGACTTTATCTAGGTGAAGGCCGTTTTCACAATTTGTCAGTGCGTATGTCTTGTTGTCGATCGATTGAGCAGTTGATGTATCGATCGACATGCCATCTGTGGCATCGACTGATTTGTCGTTCGTGTCATCGATCAACATTGACTCGGTTATATCGATCACCGCATTACTTTGCTCATCTACCGATATGGATTCAGATGCAAGATTTATCTGACCAACGAATATGGATTCTTCCAGGTATACACCTTCGGCTGGCAAGAAATCATCAATAGGAATATTGTCATTGACTTTTATCCGGGAAAGGTGATCAGCTACGCTGTTGTCTACTCCTCTTTTGTCCTTGATTTCCATATCAAATTCTTGGAGTAGAAGTATCCATTGGATAAGTCGTGGTTTGGCATCTTTATTTTGCATAAGGTATTTTATTGCTGCGTGATCGGTGTGCACAATGACTTTTGAGCCAACAAGGTAGTTTCGGAATTTCTCGAAAGCGTACACGACAGCAAGTAATTCCTTTTCCGTTGTACCATAATTTCTCTGAGCATCGTCCAGAGTTCGGCTCGCGTAGTAAATAACATGAAGTTTTTTATCTTTACGCTGCCCTAACACTGCTCCTACTGCGAAATCACTTGCATCGCACATAATTTCGAAAGGAAGACTCCAATTGGGTGCTTGCACGAGAGGGGCAGTTATCAAAGACTTTTTGATTTTATCAAAGGCCTGCTGACATTCTGAAGTAAATTCGAATTTAACATCCTTGCAGAGGAGTGTTGTCAGAGGTCTGGCAATTTTTCTGAAATCTTCTATAAACCTTCGGTAAAATCCAGCATGCCCAAGAAAACTCCTTATGTCCTTTACGTTAGTTGGTGGGGGTAAACCAGTCATTACTTCTATCTTTGCTCGATCTACTTCAATTCCAGCAGCAGATACTTTGTGTCCAAGAACAATTCTTCATTAACCATGAAATGGCATTTTTCCCAATTGAGAACAAGGTTCTTTTCCTCGCATATGGCTAGAACTTTACAGAGGTTGTCGAGACAACTTTTGAAATCGGATCCATAGACTGAAAAGTCATCCATAAATACTTCCATAAAATATTCTATCATATCAGTGAAGATAGACATCATGCAGCGCTGGAAAGTAGCAGGGGCGTTACACAGGCTAAACGGCATCCGACGGTAAACGAATGTTCCGTAAGGGCATGTGAAGGTTGTCTTTTCTTGGTCATCCGGATGAATTGGAATTTGGAAAAATCCGGAATATACGTCGAGAAAACAATAGTACTGATGATTAGCTAGTCTTTCCAACATTTGATCGATGAAAGGTAAAGGAAAATGCTCTTTCCGCGTTGCGGAGTTTAGTTTCTTGTAGTCGATGCACATACGGTGTCCAGTTACAGTTCTTTTTGGAATAAGTTTGTCTTTGTCGTTCTTGACCACAGTGATGCCTCCTTTCTTAGGTACCACGTGAACTGGGCTCACCCAATTACTATCTGAGATTGGATAGATTACACCGGCATCGAGAAGCTTGATGATCTCCTTTTTAACAACTTCTTTCAGGTTGGGGTTGAGTCGCCTCTGATGTTCTATTGATGATTTTGATTCATCTTCAAGATGAACCCGATGCATACACAGGTCGGGGGAAATTCCTGGGATATCTTCAAGAGAGTATCCAATTGCTTTCCTGTGTTTTCGCAGTTTATTCAGCAACAAAGCGAGCTCACTGTTCGTAAGATTTGCATTTACGATAACTGGATAAGTGTTGTCAAAAAAGGTAGGCATATTCGAGTCCAGCAGGAAGTGGTTTCAATTCCACCTTTGGTGCATTTTCCTTGCTGAGATCGTTTCTCGAGAATGGTTGTCGATCGACAGCGTTTTGCAAATATCGATCGATATTTATCTCGGAGTCATCTTCATCATTGATGGCATCGCCATTTCTTGCGTCCATTAAATGTGCATAATCCTCCGTATGGTTATCTATGCTGAAAACTTCTCCCTGAGCAACCATGAGCACGTCCTCGATCTGGTTTTCAAGGAGTGAATCTTCAACAGTTTTTTGTGTAAGCTCGTCGTTATCATCGACATAGGAAGATGATCTATCTATCAAGGGACGCGTCATTACTTTTTCCATGTCGAATCTCATTGGAATGTTTCCAATGTTCAGGCAGATGCGTCCTTCTTTGACGTCAATTATCGCATTTGCGGTTGCAAGAAATGGTCTTCCCAAGATAATGGGGTCTCTGGGTTCGTTCATGTAGTGAAGTACAACGAAGTCCGTTGGTACTGTGCAGCCATTGATGATTACGGGCACATCCTCAAGTGCTCCTTCCGGGACTCGGACAGATCGATCAGCGAGAACTAGTTGGATATTTGCTGGGGTAAACTCCGCATATCCAGGGGATGTTGCGACAGAGTGCGGCATCAAATTCACACTAGACCCGAGATCACAGAGGGCTCTTGGAAATTGTTTATCTTGGATGGTGCAACTAAGAACGAAACTACCAGGGTCTGGTTGCTTTATCGGAATTTTGCCTTGAATTATAGCACTCACTTCCTCGAAAATCATCATGATACTACGTTCTCCGACGTGGAAACCTTTAGTTACCATGTCTTTAACGTACTTCTTTAGCGTCAGCGAAATTTTGACAGCATCACTTAATGGCATCTCAACTCTGATCCTCTCGATTGCTCTCTTACAGACTTCTCTGTCCAATTCACGCTTAGGATCGGAATTTCGTGGAGAAAAAGGGGGAATCGGGTTATAAACCCTTTCGATAGTAGGTCCAGCTGGTGCTGAATAACTTTTCGGTTTAGGGGATTGGTGTCGATCAATATTGTTTTCATCATATCGGTCGATATTAACCTCATCCGCCGAATCTTCTTCATCGTCCGGAATGTCAATCACAACCTCATCGGTGCCTTGACTATTTTTTTCTCTGCTTTTTCTTGGTGAAGGTTCCGCTCTATTGGCATGGAATAGCACAGGGTTAGGGGTGGGTTTGATCTCTTCTCCAGAAAAAATTTCTGAAGAAGATTTTTCCTTAACTTTCGGAACAAGTTGCTTTCCACTTCTCAAGAGTACAACACTAACTTGACGTCTTGGGTTCATATCAGTTCGCCCAGGAAGACGTCCTGCCTCCCTCTTGATAGCGATTGCGTTTTCGGCGACATTACCTTCTAATCGTTTGACTTGTTCACTTAGAGTATCTAATTTCTTAAATAGCTCACGATGAACAACGTTTAGTTTGGTGTTCATGTAAACTTTCTATTTTCTGATTTCCGTGAAAGCTTGATTTATCCTGGAGTCAGTTTTTCTTTGACGGGATCTGGTTAGGGAATCATAGTTTTGGGTGAAACTATCCTCGTCCGGGTTGTAAACTTGAGAGTTGCTCTCTTTCACAGAAAATAGTTGTCTTTCAGAACAACTACTCTCTCTTGGAAGAGTTTGACTAAGTTTCTTTTCCTTCATGATTGAGTGCAGAGAGTCTAATGACTGTCTGATTTCAGCTAATTGGAGCGTGTCCCTGGACGTGGCTCTATTTTCCCTATCACTGATCTCATAGGATTTTCCCAAAGCTATATTTCTGATTAAACTCTTTGCTTTACTAGGATTCTTAGTGCTAAAGTTTCCTTCACTTGCGGTATCTAGCGTGATTTGGTAATGAAGGCTGACGCCTCCGTAAAAGAAGTTTAGGAGATGTGGTTCTGAGTAACCATGGTGAATGCAATCACGTTGATAGCCTTCAAATCTGATCCAAGCGTTTTTAAACGATTCATGTGGACCTTGAGAAAAGTAAGATAACTTTTCTCGTACATCCCAATAGCGAGCGTCATCGAAAAATTGATTTATGAAGGCGTTTCTGATGTCCTCCCAGCAAGTTAGAGAGCCTGCTGGAATTTGATTCAACCACTTTCTGGCTTTTCCCTCAAGGGAAAAAGAGAAAAGTTTACAGCGATTGTAGTCATCAGAAACTAATCTTCTAGATATTCGATGTGCTCGTGGGGGTGTTCCAAAGCAGATCCACGGAAGGGTTTATTTCGTACCAGAAGAATAAAATCAAGGTAGAGTTTTGATTTTCTGGGATCAACTTCTGGTACTTTGATGGCAGACCTATTGGAATAGGTCTTTATGGGGTCCAAGTAGTCTTGCAAAATCAATTCTGGTTCCTCATCTTCAGAGGAAGATGAATTAGATTGAACAGGGATTTCATCTCTGTATTCATTAGCAATTTCAGAATTTGTATTGGTGGTTGGTTGGCCTAGGACTACTTCCTCATTAGCAGATTCGGTAAGTGAACACTTACCTGCCTCCGGCTGGTTGGCATCGATCGATGTTCGGGGTGGTATGTCGGTCGATTCATCGCTCATCATATCGCTCGATTTTGTTGTGTGTGTGTCGATCGATGGACCGCTGAAATTTGCCTTCTCCATTCTTAGGTACCTGTAAAATCACAATAAGAGGAAAAGATTTTAGTAAATACGAAAATAAGGTCTAGACTATATTCTGAACTAAATCTAATGGTAATAAGAAAGAGTCCCCGGCAACGGCGCCAAATTTGATATCACTCAAATTACCCTAAGGAGTGACTTTACTCTCTCAAATAAGAGGTTCAGTTGTAGTACTTAGGGATCGAATCCACAGAGACTCTAGGATTACACAATAGATTGTTTAGTCTTTGAAATAAAGCTAGACAAACAAGTTTAAAACAGTAAATAAAGGGGTAAGCAAGTAATTGCTTGATTGAATGGTTTAGGTTTAAAGCAAGAGGAAAGAAAGCTAGATTTAGGCTATTTCTCAGGTGTAACTAGCATGCAGGGTATCTAGGGTTTTTAGTATTCATAGTTCTGAACACAAACCTTAAGGTTAAATCAATGATTGATTATCTTCAACTAGATCTTAAGTCACCAACTATCGTTCGATGAGTATAAGAAAGTGTCGATCGATTATTCTATTTGAATATCGATCGATACACCTTTCGCGGTATCGCTCGATAGGCGGATTGCTCTATCGATCGATATCGTTTCTAGTGAGCTTTAAGATCGGGTTTGAATTGGTTCTCCAATCTTACAAAGAGGTTACTCTCGTGCACTCAAGGTAAATTGGAACATACCAGCTTTAGGTTTCAGGGATTTGCTAAGTTCTCACTTATCCAAATTATCCTAAGATCTAAGATAAGGGTGATCAATCCTATACCTAGCATTAAGAACAACTAGAATGAAGAACTATATTTTAAACATCCTAACATTAAATCAATTGCAATGCATGTTTAGCCTTAATGAGAAGCCTAAATCTAACAAGAGAAACTACTCAAACATATTCATGGAAGACAAAATCATGATGGTTTGAATAATACTTTTAAATAGAATAATAAGAGAAATAGTAAAAGAGTAGAGAAAAATAAGGGAGTTCAAGATCTTCTCTGTATGCAGTTTGGATCTATCTCTCCACTCCTAAGCTCTCTCTCCAGGGTAGCAAGAAACTTCTCTCAAAATTAGGTCTAAAAATGTTCTCTAGGCAAGTCTTGCCTCTAAAATAATACAAAACCCTATTAATATAGCCTAACAGGCGGCCAGGGACTCATTTGATAGAAGTGAAACCCTAATGAGGTGTCTAGCTCATTAAACTCGTCATTAATTCTTGGAGGCCTTTCATGTCGATCGATTTCACAATCTTCTGTCGATCGATTAGTATAGTGTCTCGTCGGTCGATGCATCATGGTGAGCATCGGTCGATTTAGCTCCGATACAACCCTCCTTAAAGTATCCATTTTTGCTCCAAAATGGTCATATTTCACCAAAGAGTACCTGAACCTGTAAAAGCTCATAAAAGACACCAAAAGTGTCCTTTTGTTTCCAAAAACATATAAAAATCATGGTTGAAAGTGGGTAAAATCCATGACTTATCAACCATGTGTAAACACATAGCCTGTCTGAGATCTAGAATTGTGTGGATTCGAAAGGTATCCAGCATCAGCAAATCCAACTAAACCATCTTTGTTTTTGTTGGTATAGAACAGACCCAAATCTTTCGTTCCTTGTAGGTAACGAAGAACATGTTTTATCCCGTCCCAGTGCCTTTTGGCATGACAGGAGCTAAACCTAGACAGTAGGTTCACGGCAAAGCATATATTAGGCCGTGTGTGAGTTGCTAAATATATCAATGCTCCAATGGCACTGAGATATGGCACTTCGGGACCAAGAACATCCTCACCGTCCTCCTTGGGACGAAATGTATCCGTGTCCAAGTTCAGAGATCTCACGACCATAAGGCTGGACAAAGGGTGAGACTCGGACATATTAAATCTCTTGAGTATTTTTTCTATACGTGCCATTTGATGCACAAAGATTCCATCATTTATGTACTCAAGCTGTAATCCCAAACAGAATTTTGTTTTTCCTAGGTCTTTCATTTCGAATTCTCTCTTTAGATATTATTTGTTTGGGAAATCTCTCGAGAGGTTCCAATGATGTTTAAATCATCAACATACACTGCTATAATCACAAAGCCCTTATTTTCGAATTTCTTTATGAAAATGCATGGACTGATAGGATCATTTATTTATCCTTCTTTTACTAGGTAATCACTTAATCTGTTGTACCAGGCCAGATTTTTTCAGTCCATAAAGTGATTTATTCAACTTTATGCAGTGTTGTTCACGAGAGCTCTCTTTATTTTTCAATTCAATACCCTCTGGGACTTTCATATAGATTCATTATCCAGTGGACCATATAGATATGCTGTAACGACATCCATCAATCTCATATCTAGATTTTCTCTTATGGCCAGACTTATCAGGAATTTAAAAGTGGTTGCATCCACCACAGGGGAATATGTTTCCTCATAATCGATTCCTGGTCTCTGTGAGAATCCTTGTGCAACAAGTCGGGATTTATACCTCACGACTTCACCATTCTCATTTCTCTTCCTCAAAAAGACCCATATGTATCCCACTGGTTTTATATCATTTGGTGTACGGATTATTGGACCGAAAACACCTCTCTTCTTTAAAGAGTTTAACTCCACGTTTATGGCTTCTTTCCACTTAAGCCAATCTTTTCTTTGCATGCATTCATATATAGATGTGGGTTCTTGATCCTCATTATCCATTAGTTCGAGTGCTACCTCATAAGCAAATATATATGTGATGTCGACATCTTCTCTATTCCATTGTTTTCCAGACAGAACATAATTTATTGAGATCTCATTATTGTCCGGACCATCAGTACCATGAACCCCGGTGTCCCGAGGATCACTGCTTGGTACGTCCGGACCAATATCCATTTCTATGGATTTATGTGCGCTCTCATCTCGGGTAAGATTGGCCACTTCCTTGTCTGGGTTCCAACCCCGGATATAGCACCTTTCTTTTTTCGAGGTTTCTTATCTATGGAACCAATTGGTCTACCAAGTTTCAAACGTGTTTGGAATCTGTAGAAAATTGATTGTGTCCCTCTTGAACATCAAGCCGAACTGGTGCATTAATAGCTGGTACATGTGACTTAGTCACTCTTTTCGGGCCAGCAAAGGAATCTGGCAATTGATTAGCTAGCTTTTGCAAATGTATTATTTTCTGGACCTCAAGATCATACACTTGAGTCCGAGGATCTTGCCAATTTATGGATGTCTGATTCCATGATATTACTTTTACCAGCTTATTATCTCCCCCTAATGCTAGAAGTTCGGACTCATTAAAATGACAATCTGCATACCTGGCCTTAAATAAATTACCCGTAGTTGGCTCAAGGTATTTTATAATTGTGGGGGAGTCAAATCCAACATATATTCCCATCCGTCTCTGTGGTCCCATCTTTGTTCTCTGTAGTGGAGCAATAGGAACATAAACCGCACAGCCAAAGGTTTTTAGATTGGAGACGTCTGGCTCATGACCCGTAAGTAATTGGGATGGGGAATATTTGTGTTCACTAGATGGCCTGATGCGTATAAGCTCGGCCGCATGAAGGACCACATGTCCCCATGCTGAAACCGGCAGCCTCGACCTCATGAGTAATGGTCGGGCAATCAGCTGTATTCGTTTTATAAATGATTCAGCTAAGCCATTTTGTGTATGTACATGTGCCACGGAGTGTTCCACTGTTACCCCCATGGACATATAGTAATCATTAAACGCGTGGGACGTAAATTCACTAGCATTATCAAGACATATAGTCTTCAAAGGAAAATCTGGAAAGTGAGCTCGTAATCTTATTATCTGAGCTAGCAATCTTGGAAATGCCAAGTTGTGGGTCGATAGGAGACAGACATGCGACCATCTGGTCGATGCATCAATAAGGACAATAAAATATCTGAATGTTCCACAATGTGGGTGTATTGGTCCACAAATGTCTCCTTGTATTCTTTCCTGAAAATTAATAGTTTCATTTGTCACCTTAATAGGTGATGGCTTTACTATGAGTTTCCCTTGTGAACAAGCAGTACACATTATGTGTTTAGGGATAACTCGTTTTTCTTTTAGTGAATGGCCGCTGGTATTATCAATCAATTTACGCATCATAGTTGACCCGGGATGACCCAGCTGGTCATGCCATAAAGTGAAATTTTCGATGGCTGTTTTGTTAAATGTGGCATTGACCTCAATCATACTGACTTTATCATGATAAAGACCAGTAGATATTACGGGTATTGATTCTAAGACCTTCTTTTGGCCATGGGCAATTTCAATAATCTGAAGGAATTCTTTATTTCCTTCGCCCTTAGTCTCAATATGATATCTATTCATTCGAATGTCTTTGAAGCTTAATAAACTTCTTTTAGAGCTGGGAGAATACAAAGCATCCGAAATTTCGAGATGTGTTCCCATAGGCAACAAAACGTTGGCCTGGCCGTGGCCCTCTATGAGACTAGCTATACCCGCAATGGTGGAAATGTTGGGTTTTTAAGGGTTAGATTTATGAAGTATCTTTTATCTCTTAAGATCGTGTGGCTCGGCCCACTATCCACCACGAATACATCCTCTTTCATTTCTAAAAATAAAAATGTAGGATGATACTTAGAGACTTCATTTTATATAATTTATATAACATATTTTATTATAAAATTAATTCTTATAAGATAATTCATAATAATAAAATTCATTCAATAAATAAATTCCAAGAAATGACAATATAAAAATAAAAACACCAAATCATAGTGTCAAAGGAAATAAAACAATAAAAATGTCGAAATCAGTCTCTTAGAATATATGAAGTTTCATACTCCAAAAGATCATCTTTTTCATTATCAAAATCATTCTCGTCATCTTGGGTCACCATGTGGGCTTCAGGATTCTTCCCTTTCATACTTTCTGTGTATAGTTCAACTAGATGCTTGGGAGTCCAAGTCTTTGCCCAATGGTTTCTCATTCCACACCTATGGCATACAGATTTGGTTGAGTTGTTTCAGTGCTGCGGTTTGAATGAAGATCCGCGGCCTCGACCATGACCTCGTCCAAACGAGCGTCCCTGGTTCTGTTCTCGACCAGATTGGTTACCTCTTCCGCGGCCATGTGAGTTGTATTGACCACGGCCACGTCCTCTCCATCCACCACAGCCTCGACCGTGTGGTTTACCATGATGGACGTGGTTAGCCTCTTTATCAGCCTCAGTGGCCGCATGGGCTTCATGTAATGGTGTGGATCCTGGGGGTCTCATCTTACTGTTCATCATCAGTAACTCATTATTTTGCTCAACAAGTAATAAGCATGAAATCATGCTTGCATAAGTCTTGAATTCTTTTGCACGGTACTGTTGTTGAAGCAACACATTGCTTGTGTGGAAGGTAGAGAAACTCTTTTCAAGCATATCTTCCTATGTTATATCCTCACCACATAGTTTAAGTTTAGACACGATCTTAAACATTGCTGAGTTGTATTGATCCACAGATTTAAAGTCTTGGATCCTGAGGTTTTTCCATTCGTATCTAGCCTTTGGTAACAGGATCGTCTTTTGATGATCGTATCTCTATTTCAATGCATTCCAAAGGTCTAGAGGATTCTCAATGGTTAAGTACTGATTTTTGAGACTCTCAATCAGATGATGGCGAATAATTAATATTGCCCCATAACGATTTTTTTCGTTAGCACTGTTATTCTCGGTAATACAATCACCGAGACCCTTGGATTTTAGAATGATCTTTGTATCAAGAGCCCATTGTAAGTAATTGTCTCCAGAGACATTTAGGGCAGCAAAATCCAGGTTATTGATTTTCGACATCTGAAATCAAACATATATATATATATATATATATACTTTTAGAAAATTTTATATCTTTATATCAATACTCTATGGCACACGCATCAGAATAAAATTTGTAACAAGTATATATGATGCAAATAATATGATCAAGATTATAATGCATTAGGTCACACGACCATTAGGTCACACGACCATACTGGATCAAGTTACACGGCTATAATGAATCATCAATCCTAACGCTTGCTAGAGGCGCATCGATCGATACTCCTATAGAGTCATCGATCGATAGACGCGAGGCATCATCGATCGACACGTGCAATGGCAGGTCGATCAATATTCGAGACAGAGAAGCCCAAACTTTTAACCTCAATTAAAATCAAGCAATACGAAATTTGATCAAGCAATTTAAGCAATCAATCAATCAAAATACATTTGATTTAAATTAGGGTTTTGGATTGATGTCATGGCATGCAGATTGCATCATGTGGTTTTAGGGTTTGATGTTTTTAGGGTTTTGATTTGATCATAGATCAAGGGAGATTTTAAGCACACGATATGAACATTGGATCATGGATTTTGAGATTCAAAACCATTGTGGTCGATTTTAATTGTGAAAACAATCTCAATATGGAATAAGGAATATAGTATGTGCTTCTAGCAACCTAATAACCGTTTGATCTATCAACCTAAACAGAGATTCAATCTAACCAAAACCTGGTTCCATAATTTAGGGTTTCTATTATCCTAGATTAGGGTTCTTCAAAATCTTAATAGTCTTAAACCTTTAACAATCAACTAAATTCGATGATGGGTGTTTTTAGGGTTTCAGATTTTTTTTATTACCTTTAGATTTGAAGGGTTGAAAACCAGACCACCAAAGAGAAGGAGATCACGAGCTGGTACCGGCCGCAAGAACGGAAGCTCCTTGGTCGGATTGGAACTGCTCGAATGGATGCAAGTCGGATGGATCTTGATCTATGTCGGTTGAACCAATATCGATCGATGCGCGTGGTGGTACGTCGATCGATCTAGGGTTGATGGGATGATCTCGAACAAGAAAAGAAAATTAGGATTAGGGTTTATGAGAAAGTAGTTGGCGGCTTGATTAGGGTTTAGAGATGGTCGATTTTTAGCTAGGATTTTTAGAGAACAACTCGTGCTGATAACGTGTTGTGAATCAGTGAGAAAACTTATATTATTCCATAGCCTAAAGACTCCATATATATACAAGGTTTAGACCGTCATAAGATAAATAGAAAACTAACAATTCCTTGTCTAACTAGGAAAAGTAAATACAAATATGTAAAAATACAAAGTAGATAAATAAAAGTAAAACATAGTATGGGCCGTCTCTTCATTCCTCATGTGGTTATGGGCCGTCCACCATATGATTTATAACATTTTTCATTTTTATCTTCTCAAACTTCAGCCTCTAATCTTATCCTCGAAGCTAATGATGTATCCCATTTTTATTTGCAGATTTGTGTGTTACATTGTTACTCTTAAGTGTGTGAATGGGAAGGCAGTACAATAGCATATATTCTGCATCTGTTGTTTTTTGTATTTTATGCAATTCACGTTTTTTAAGTTGTAAAAGAAAAAAGCAAGAGAACTGCATATTTTGTCCTTTTCAGCATCATTTGCCTGCAGTTTGACCCACCCCATTTTAAATGTTGTTCAAGGGGGAATAGATAGTTTTCTCTAAAAAAATAATTTTCTCTAAAATAAATTAATTATGGAAATATTTAATTATTATCTATATATATATATCTACTTATTATTTCTATACTTCAACAAAAAAAGAAGAGGCTCTTGTTGGTTATGTTAACTAATGTTACGCTTTATTTAAAAACTTATTGGTTCCTATATTTATAGTTCATTAAATTTAGAAAACAATACTTCTTTTTATCTGAAGTAGGTATAATTTATTTCTTTAACTTCCCATTTAAATATATATATATATATATATATATATATATATATATATATATATATATATATATATATATATATATATGTGTGTGTGTGTGTGTGTGTGTGAGAATATAAATTAGTAAAAAGGGTTCCTCAATAAAATTGATTATGTATGTTAGTTAAATTTGCCGATTAGTGTGATATACGTGAAAATTTAACAAGTTTGTCAACTATACATTTGGTGATGTTCACCTATATTTTTACCAATAAATGATTTTGTCTCAGATAATTAATATATACTTAATATTTTTTTATAAATAGCATATTTTAATTCTATTTTGTTTTTTATCATTATAAATGGTAATCAGCGTTTTGAAAGCCGGATCGGATTAGCTGGTCAAATCGGTCGGACTGTGACTCACTCTTCTAACCGATAACGGGTTGTGTTAAGAACCAAATTTGAGTAAAACCGGCAACCCCGTTAAAAACTGGTCAAACTCGCTAAAACCAGTGACTCAATTTGATATTAAAACTGGATTTTCTTAAATTCAAGTAAAAAAATAAAAATAAAAATGCAAATTTAAAAAAAAAAATCAGAAAATTTCGTATTTTTTCTAATATCTATCTAAATGTATTAATTTTCATCATATTTTATATTATCTTTGATTTTTTTTATTTTACTTTCATATCATTTTAGATTTTAACAATGATATAAAATTATATCAAAATAATTTTAAAATTATACTTATATATAGTTACCTAATTTAAATTAAATTAAAATACAGGTTGGACCGGTCCGACCATTGACTCAGTTATAGTGCCGAGTTAATGTGCAGTTCGGTTTTCAAAATATTAACTGTAATAAACCGTTTGATCTGCTTGATCTGCATATCTCCTATATGTCGAATGGGTGATGCAGACAAACAGAAATGCAGATCAAGGAGAATAAATGCAGATCAAGCAGATCAAACTATTTTACTAAATTATTATATTTAAATAAATGTTGAATTTTTTTAATAAAATTTAAATATCTAAACAATATACAGCTTATTATAAATATGTGATTAATAGCATGTTGACGATAATAATAACAAATATCATCATTTAAATAAATATGATGAAATTTTAAATATGAAAATTCATCGAAATTGCAAAAATTATAATTTTTGTACTTTATAAAGAGTATTCTTGTCTTGCTCTTATTTTTTGTATCTTTATTTCGGTTCTTTCTTACCATTTGGTTCAACTATAGAACTAATATGTTTGATATTTTATTGATATAAGTAATTGTAAATAACTTTTAACAGTTATAATTATACGCTTTAAAATATGAATTCATATGCATAAATTTATTAAATTAATTCATATGAAAAAATTCATTACTTTTTCAATATATAATACATGATTTTTATTGATCACATATTTTAACGGATTTAAAAATATCATGTATAACATATTGAAACTAAATTATAAAAAATATATGAATATACAAACTAATATATATATATATATATATATATATATATATATTTATTTATTTATATTTAATAATCATATTTATAGAAGATAATATAACTATATATACAAAAAGATAGTGTTACTTTTTTTGATTATATATATGTACATGACAATCGGATCTCTAATTTAACGGATTTTTTTTTTTTTTGGTTTGGGTAATGTTTCTTTAATTTTTTTTATCTAAATTTTATATAAGATTAAAAATTATTTGTATAAAAACTTGTTACAAAATTATGTTAAATTTATGCATGTGTAAAGTAAATATATATAATTGTTTATTAAAATAATATAGAATTTCATACATATTTAATATCATTTTACATATTTTTGTAAAAATCATCTATAAATTATTATATATGGAAACAAACAAACAAAAACTAGAAAATTAGTATTTGAGAGGATTTTTTGTTTATGCATAAAAATGAAGTTGTGTGTGGCAAAAAAATAAAATAAATAAAGTCATCCTATTGGGCTTATGTATTTGGACAACCTTGTTTATCCTTCTATGCAGTACAATTGTTTTTACAAGTAAAATGTTCTCCATACAGTTCAATAATTATTTTATTATTTTTTCTTATTCTGCATCTGAAACAGGGAATGAGTACTAATTGCAGATTGGACTACGTAACAATTCTTCCTGCTTTTGTTCTGCTTTTCTCTGCGTCACATTCAGACCCCATCATAGATTTTGATCTGCATGATTATTTGATCTGCACCACTTCGACTGCTTCTATCATGCAATCTAACTGTTACATGTCACTGTTATAAACCACAATACCGACACTGATCATTAATTACTCGGTCGAACCGTCTATTAGATTAACGTTACGAATTACAATTTGCTGATAATCTTTTCGGTTGATTACTAATGCATTTTAACGATTAAAACACACGTATGAATTGATGTCACTCTTGTCAGACCGACCCCCAAATTTCCCAATTTCTTCATCTTCAAGATCCCTAACTCCACTATTTTCAATTCGCCTCAAATACATATACTTTCATCTCAAACTCGTTACTGTGCAATGGCTAATAGCCTGAGTTCCAACTCCGGTTCATCACAATACTTGAAAAGTTTCTTAAGACCTCCTTGTGATTGCTCTACTCCTACAACGGTGATGACGTCTTGGACAGACGACAACCTAGGTCGAGGATTCTACAAATGTGATTCTGACGGATTCGTCATGTGGGCTAATAGAGAGAAGCCTTATGGATGGGAAAAGCTCAGTTTGCTCGAGCCTAGAGATCAAATTTGACGGCTTAACAAGAAAACAGATCACGTAACGACTGCATCACCAAAATAAAGCGTATAATACCTTAGACGAATCAGGATTCATCTGCTACCACAGCTAACGAAGAGTGAGCCGGCTAAAATGGATATATATTGTTCTTCAGGATATTCTAGACCGAGAAAAGATGCTTCGCCTATTTGTTGTTCTCTCATGGAGAGGATTTCTAACTGTTACTGCAATCATCTATTCTATATTGGAAATTTAGTTTTTTATTAGTCATTTCTCTGTCTTCTTTATCTAATCCAATTTGTCTACCTTTAAAATTTTCACTGTTTCTGTATCAAGCTTCACATCAATTTTTTTATTCGCTCTCACCAATATCCATATCTTTAAATCTTCACATTTTTCTTATTGAATGGGGTTTCAGATAACAAATTTCAATACTCGTTTCTGAAATAAGTAATTTCATGTGGTTTGTATTGTTTTATTACTAATAAATAATAAAAATATAACTACAATATAGATTTAAATCAATTTCATGTGGTTTGTATTTTTATTTATTACCAATAAATAATAAAAATATAACTACATAGATTTAAATCATTATGTTATAAATTTAGTTTATGAATAAAATTATCCAAAGTAGCATTGTAAATGTCAAAAAAATTATATAATATATGATTTTAGGATTTAGTGCTTAGAGTTTTTAACATGTTTTAGTATTTTAAATCATGTATATAATTAGACATTTGTATTAGTTTCTAACTTGAAATTTGACTTTTATATCAAATTAGATTTGAAAAATGGAGTTGAAGATCTGTTCAAGTAGAACAAGTATAATATTTAGGAAGTTTAAGGAAGTAGATAAACATTTAGTTATAACAGTTCATGAAAATTTTTAAGATCATGTCGATGTAACATATGATTTTGACTGGTTGAACATCTAAGAACAATAATAAAAACTAAATAGATTTTGACTTGTGAAATAAAAAAATTATTCATCTTTTTAAATAATTTTATTTTATTTTTTTACTTTAAATAAACTTCAGTGGCCAATATATTCTTTGTATATAAAAAGAATGGCGACAAGCCGACAACACAATAAATCTGTGACATTGTGACAAGAATGGCGACAAGCCAATATATTTATTGTTTATTTATTAAAGTAAACAATAAATTAATTTAGTTCTATAAGATCTGTTCAACTATAATGAATTAGTTATGAATAAGATTTAGGATATTATGTATTAATTTAGGAAAATATATTAAATGCTTATTGTTAGGAGGAGTAATTAATTCAGCGACAATGAATTGTAAATAAATGAAAATTTTGGAGAATTAGTTTATAGGTGTAATGTTTTAATAGTATAGATCAAATTATCTGACTGATATCTGCATAATCTCACACCTGGATCTCCTCCTGACACATATCTGTAAGAATAATATTCACCAATAAATCCAGATACCAGGAAGTTATTGCTTTGCCATATGTTATTCACATATCCCTTCTGCCAATTGGGCAAATACTTTTGAAAACTTACTGATTATTTAATTACCACTCTCGTTTGTATAGTCATCTAAATTTCTCTTTAATATATAAGACAGAACAAAAATCTGTAAATGTTGATTTTAGTTAAGCAAAACAAAACAATTAATGAACTAAGATTTCTTGTACCATAGTCATCTGTTTTTTAAAGTCAAAATTCAAATCCTACTAGATCTTCTCCATCTAAATTTGGTATTCGTCTATTTATGATTGCAGTTCAAGATTGCTATTCATTTGCTTCCAATGTTTTTCTTCCATTTAGACTATTAGTATTATTATTTTCTTGCATAGGCTATTATTATTTATAATCAGAAAAATCCACCTATAAATTATGTGAAGCCCTTCTTATAATTATATCAGTATCAGTTACTCTGAAAATATTGATTTCTTACAAAAAAACACTTCCAATCCAACGAGAAGTAAGTAGTCTTCGTTTCCATGCACCAGTTGGCTTCATACTAAAATCATGAAAATGAAGTAAGCATTATTTAGTTATTCTTAATAATATACTCTTCATATTCATCTTCTTCGATTATTAAGAGTGTACTCACTTTACCAGTGTTTGCATTTTTCTTTTCAATTGATATTTTTTGTCAACTTAGACTCAAAACTAAAAGTGTCAAGAATTAACCCACATGCTTCTCATTTCTTCATAGTTTCTTACAATGTGTAACAATGTTGTTGTTTTATGTGTGTTGCATCGAATGATCATAGAACAGGGACCATCTATGGGATCTCAATTTCTCTTATTATCATCAACTTAGCGACTATTATGCAACGTGCAGACGAAAAACTCATTCCTTCAACAGCTAAAGAACTAAAGGAAGCATTCCATGCGAATCTTTCTGATATCGGATTCCTCTCGTTCATTAGAAATATATTTCAAGGAATTGCTTCGCCTTTAGCCGGTTTACTTGCCATCAGTTATGATCGTCCTGCGGTTTTTGCATTCGGTAGTTTCTGTTGGGTCTTATCAACAGTTGGAACTGGAGTCAGCCGCTACTTCATTCAGGTTTAGCTTTTTCCCTATTACAGTCTAGCTACGCTTTTGCATCAGAGTTTAGTTTACAAAAAGAAAAATATTGCTTACAAAAAAAGAACTAAAATATGGTAATGTTAATTTTATTTACTAAATTTCGGGAAAAGATCTAGACACCGCGTGTGTAGATTTTAAAAATCCCAAGAAAATAATGTAAATGGGCTTTCATTTTTATAGCTTATCAGAAAAAGGAAAAAAACAAATCTCAAATACCAAAGTAAAGACAAAATCATTTGAACATTTTTTTGGTAAAAAAATTAAGACAAAAAATTGTTTTTAACTAAAATAAATAATGGAGTAAAGAACATAACTTTGTAATGACACATAAAACAAAAAAGTAACATTTACGGAAAAAAAGATTCTAGCAAGTGAATAAATTGTGTCAACATTTTTATCTTTCAGCAACTAAGTACGAATTGTTGGCTATCTAATCAGAACTTTCTTTTATGAGTATAATATTAGTTCTTAGATATATTATGGAAATTTTGATCAACATTTGCAATACAAAGATCTTAAGAGCATCATTAGTGGGAAAGTATCTTCCAAAAATATCTCACATTTATTATATTAATATTATTAAATAGTATAATTAAAATAAAGTAAATAAAAAGTTAGACCAATTTGGTGACGACAAGTGTTAAAATAATCTCGTCTTTTGTGAAGAATACCTTTTGAAAAAATTGTCCTTTCCTTTTTTTCTTATTCCTCTCATCAATTTTCATTTTCTTTAATATTTTTATTATTAAAGAATATATGAGGTACCATTAGTAAATATACTCTAAATATGTATCCAAGATATAAAGAAATACTAGAGTTTGATTTGTTTTATAAATATATAACTTTGAAATTATCATATAAGTTTTTAAATATATGATTTAATTTAATGCTATATAATAAGATTTAATGTAATTAATTAAATATGTCATATTTAATAGTTAATTAAATAGTCATATTATGACTTGCAACAATAAATAAAATATATGACTCTAAATTAATAGATTAGATATGAGAGATAGTAAAATCTTTTCTCATTAATTTTTTTTAATGTCCATGGTATTTTCTAGCAAACAGGTGTTCTCTTATAAATTGCTTGATCTATTTTCTTAATAAAATTGCTAAATTACTTTAAAATGTTAATTTAAAATTTGCGAGAATCAATTGGAGCCTCTCTCAAGGAGTGGAGATGCTCTTTAGTTTAGGCCACCTCCAAATGTGTTATCTAGTGGGATATCTGGCATATTGAACACCCAAAAATATATAAAAGTAGTAAAATGAAATCAGAAGGTTTTTTGAAAAAGAACTTGAAAGATATCCTTGAAAGCCTGTGAGAACTAGGCCAGGGACTTATTATCCGGGATCCGGATTCGATCCGAGATCCATTCCGGATTTGTTCCGAAAATAGGATATCTGGGACGCCCGGATCCGAATCCGGATAGTAAAATCAAGGATCCGTCAAAACCGAATCCGGATCCGGAAATCTTATTTTTAGGTCCGGATATCCGGATCCAAATCTGTACTTTTAAAATATATTAATTTTTTTAATTTATTAATAAGTATACTTGATATATTAATATTTATTCATAAAATTAGTTTTGTAATACTATATTTTAATTTTTAAATATTATATTCATATTTATATTTATAAATCTTGTATAACTATTTAATTTATGTATTATTTTAGAATTAATATTTTAAAAACTATTATTTTTATTTTATTTTTTATTTTTACGAATCCGAATTAGATATCCGCGGATAATATGATAACTAGACGGATATCTGAAATTCGGATATCCGAAACCGAATCGGATCCGAAATCTTATTTTAGGTCCGGATATCCGGATCCAAATCTGTACTTTTAAAATATATTAATTTTTTTAATTTATTAATAAGTATACTTGATATATTAATATTTATTCATAAAATTAGTTTTGTAATACTATATTTTAATTTTTAAATATTATATTCATATTTATATTTATAAATCTTGTATAACTATTTAATTTATGTATTATTTTAGAATTAATATTTTAAAAACTATTATTTTTATTTTATTTTTTATTTTTACGAATCCGAATTAGATATCCGCGGATAATATGATAACTAGACGGATATCTGAAATTCGGATATCCGGAAACCCCGAATCCGGATCCGGATACTAAATCCATGAATCCGACGAATCCGAATTCGGATCTTGATAGTCCAAATTTTCCGGATATCCGGCTCTGTCCTACCCCTAGTGAGAACAGGCCGATGTTTCTGATCGAGCAGTTTATAGAGAAGAATTAAAATTTTAAAAGAAAACTAATATATTATTAAAAATTTAATACTTTTAGCACTATAAACCGCAAATGGGTATCAATACGGCAGAGCATGCGCTAAGGGGTTGTTGGGCCAAAAATATTATAATGACTATGGTATATATGATTATTGGATTAGGTTACCTTTGGTGCTGCAGTGAATGGGGTTGGACATGCAATTGTTTATCCGGTGCTTCAATCGATTATAGCGGATAGTTTTAAAGATAGTGCAAGAGGTTTTGGTTTTGGTTTATGGAATCTTATTGGTACGGTTGGAGGCATAGGTGGAACCGTCGTGCCAACGATCATGGCTGGTCATGTTATCTCCGGAATATCTGGCTGGCGCTGCGCCTATCTATTGAGTGCAACATTAAGTACGATGATTGGGTTTCTTGTTTTCTTCTTTGTCACTGACCCGAGGGAGAAGAAAACTAGCAGCTCCATAAATCCTGATCATGAACGGTATCTTAAATCTTAAACCTTTACATTTTCTATTGTAACACCAACATAAAAAAATTATCTATTTTTAGCAAAAAAAAAAAATATTTATTTGTTTTTGTATTATTTTCACTTTTGAGTTATTGATTTGGTTTTTGTAGAGATGATCAAAACAATGCTGCTGCAGCAAAGGAGAGTTCGAACTCGGTTTGGATGGAATCGTGGGTGGCCATTAAGGATGTGACCAAATTAAGAACATTTCAGATCATTGTATTGCAAGGAATCATAGGCTCGGTGCCATGGAATGCAATGGTTTTCTGGACAATGTGGTTCGAATTCATTGGTATGTATCCTTGATTCCCTTCTTATATTTTGCACCCAAAACCCAAACCAACCAAAACATATGTATTTCACCTGAATTGTATCATTTACATTATTTACTAGTTTTTAGAATTTAATTGTACAATTTAATAGCCAATCAAATCAATTCCATAAACGAATTATGCTGCTCCCTCCGTTTTAAAAAAAAATAAATGACGTTTTAAGCCTGTGCACATAGATTAAAAACATTAATTTTGAATATTTTGAATATATTATTAATTATCTACCTAATTACAATTCAACTAATAAAAGTAGACTGCATAATCTAAAGAATAGTATAAATACTAATAAGTTTTATATTGAAATTTTAAAAAGTTATATAATTTAAAATAAAATAAAAATCTAAAATGTCTTTTATTTAAAAATAGAGAAAGTATTTTTTTTGACAAGCGGCCATTTTATTACTCAAACTTGAGGTGGTCTTGGCAACCAGACCGGAATAGAACAACCAATACAACAAAGCTCCCGGAGTTAAGACCTTGTAGTTCTAGCTAAAGAGTCCGAAACTCGATTGTGCGCTCGTGGAACATAAATGATCTTAAACTCTGGGAAGCATATCTGTAGAGTGTCTATCCTCTCCAGTTTTGTTACAACGCTTAGCCAAGCATGAGGTTCATTAATCATGGCTATCAAATCTTTTCAGTCCGTCCCAAAGCTCTCATATGTCGAGTGCTAGAGCATACTCTCAATCACCCATCGAGTACTTGAACTTCTGAATGCAAAGCAGACTCTCGCCACGGATAATTTCGTGTCCCCATAAGTTGAGCCCTCCCCAGGCTGTCCAACCAAACTCATTCACACCCATTGAACTGTGTTGTAGATGTCCATGACCCATCTAACATACAAATGCTTCCCAGACTTAAGACTTGGGGTTCCTCAGTAATGTGATCTTGTGGAATAGGAGCTTCCACCTCGTTTGCATTGAACCATGTGTGGCACTCACTTTTTGCATAGCGAACTAGCTCCAGTGGGTCTCTCACAATCCCCCTGAAGAGTTTGTCATTTTGTACCTTCCAAATATACTAGATTATCCATGGATAAGGATCTCTGTCTAGTTCTGGTTCGATGATGTTGTTCTTCCTCTAGAAAAGATAATCCATATTCGCATAGATGCTTGGTAGTGGAAAGATATCTGGACTAGTTGGAGTCGATGATAGTGACCATGCTTGTAGAGCTGGCGGGCATTCAAAAAGGCACAGGTAACATACTCTTCTGGTTCTCCACATCGTGAGCAGTAGTTGTCACAATCTCATATTTCGCCAATTCAAATTCGTCGTTACTGCCATATGGCATGTTATCAATTGCCATATAAGATGATATATCTTTTGAGGCGCTTTAATCGTCCAAGCAAAGGTTTAAAGTTTATTTATATTAGACTCTAGTATAGTGGCAGAAGCACCTCTTTGTTAGGAGGGTCACATGACCCATGTCATTTTTTATAAACAAAAAAAAAATTACTTAAATTTTAGAAAGAAAACTGAGCAATTGTACCAATTGACCCATGTAAAAAAATATAAATACTATAAAATTGACCCCTCTAAAAAATTTTCTTGGCTCCGCCACTGCTCTAGTATATGCTTCTCTTCTTCCGTCTTCAATAAGTTCCTAATTACCCAATATTATATATATATATATATATATATATATATATATATATATATATATATATATAATGTGACCAGTCCAAGAGATTTGGGTTTAACGTACCTAAGTGAATACGAAGATTGTTTTTTTTGTAATAATTATATAAATGTTAGTTTATATTAATAACTAAACTTTATTTAAGTCATTTCAAATAACTTATTTGTTTTTCCTCAAAACCGGACTTAAATAGACAGAAAACCAAACAACTCTAGCTTAATAAACAAAATGTCCTCCTTGTTCTACATTATTTTAAATTTCCTGGTCGTAAACAACCAAAAATTTCTCAAAATGGTTTTATTTTATTTTTCCAGGTTTTGATCATAATCAAGCAGCGCTTCTGAACGGAATATTCACCACGGGACAAGCAATAGGATCATTAATCGGGGGAATAATTGCAGACAGAATGTCTCGTGTGTTTCCAAACTCAGGCAGATTGTTTTGTGCACAATTCAGCGTTTTCATGGGAGCTATATCCTCCGTTATACTATTAAGAATAATTCCACAGTCCACCAACAGTTACTACATCTTCTTGGTCACTCTATTTTTAATGGGTCTCACCATAACTTGGTGTGGACCAGCCATTAACTCTCCAATCTTAGCTGAGATTGTTCCTCCTACACATCGAACCATGGTCTATTCCTTTGATCGTGCAATCGAAGTGTCTTTTGCCTCATTTGGTGCGCCTTTGGTTGGGATTATGTCCGAGAAACTTTTTGGTTTTGACACGAAAGGATTAGATAATATTAAAGACTCTGGTCGTGAGGCAGAGGCATTGTCCAAAGGGATCATGTGGATGATGGCTGCCCCATTTGGACTGTGTTGTCTTTGTTATACACCGTTACATTTTATCTTCCGGAAAGATAGGAAAACTGATAGATCTCTGAGTTCATCGGAAGTAGAGATGGCATGACAGTTATTATATGTTTAGTCGCAATTTTATCATCAGTATTAATAAAAGAGTTGTTGATTTCACATGACATGATGATAGCATTTTATTTTGGAAATCTATTCATATAAAACATATGACTTCTAAGTTCTAATATGTTGTCTTAGTAGGGGTTATTGGTTCTATTATTTTAGTGGATTTAGAAATACATTTTGGATTTAGAAATTTTGCTAAATCCATTGATTTTAAAATCAAACAAATCAATTTTAGAATCAAATATACAGATTTCAAAATCAAAATAAGTGGATTATTATAAATCAGTCAAATGGATTTGCAATAAGTTCTGATTTATAACAAAATATATTTTTTTAAACCTACAAAATGTGTTTCATTAATATGTAATAGAGATTATATCAGTCAAATGGATTTGCAATAAGTGTTTGTACTTGTGTAATTTTTATTAATATGTAATAGAGATTATATATAAATTATGAAGGACACATACGATAGAAAGTGGAAATATTAAATGGTGCAAATTGGATATTTGGAAAATATTAAATTAGAAAACTTCCAAACGGGATCAACCAAATAAAAAATGTATGTTAGAACTAGGGGTGGGCACAGATCGAATATTAACGTACTTTCAGTATTTGTGATTTGCTTTGGACTTCACGGATATCTAATTTTCCGATTTGCTTTGCTTCGAAAAAATAAGGATATTCGGTTTTACGGATATTCGAAAAATTTATGGATATTTGCGAATATTCACGGATATTTACGATACCTTTTCCACTATGTTTAATACAAGTAAATATGAAAATATTATACAAATTTGTTCTTATAAAAGATAAAATAAAACATTGATGAAACTGTTTATTTATAAATTCTTAAAAATATATAAAAATTCTTATAAATTAAATGTTTTAAGAATAATTATAGTTTTTTATAAAGATCTTATAATTCTTTTCTTCATATTATATTTTTATAAGTAATTTTATAAATAAAATTATATAAGATTATACATTAAAAATTATATTTAACTATAGATATATAACTATTTATATAAAAGTCGAGCGGATCGGATATTCGCTCTCTAATCTTTTTAATATTTTTGATTTGCTTTGTTTTTAACGGATAGTGATTTTTAATATTTGCTTTGCTTCAAAAAATAAGGATATTCGGTTTTACGGATATTCAAAAATTTATGGATATTTGCGAATATTCACGGATATTCTGATACCTTTTCCACTATGTTTAATACAAGTAAATATGAAAATATTATACAAATTTGTTCTTATAAAAGATAAAATAAAACATTGATGAAACTGTTTATTTATAAATTCTTAAAATATATAAAAATTCTTATAAATTAAATGTTTTAAGAATAATTATAGTTTTTATAAAGATCTTATAATTTTTTCTTCATATTATATTTTTATAAGTAATTTTATAAATAAAATTATATAAGATTATACATTAAAAATTATATTTAACTATAGATATATAACTATTTATATAAAAGTCGAGCGGATCGGATATTCGCTCTCTAATCTTTTTAATATTTTTGATTTGCTTTGTTTTTAACGGATAGTGATTTTTAATATTTGCTTTGCTTCAAAAAATAAGGATATTCGGTTTTACTGGATATTCAAAAATTTATGGATATTTGCGAATATTCACGGATATTTACGATACCTTTTCCACTATGTTTAATACAAGTAAATATGAAAATATTATACAAATTTGTTCTTATAAAAGATAAAATAAAACATTGATGAAACTGTTTATTTATAAATTCTTAAAAATATATAAAAATTCTTATAAATTAAATGTTTTAAGAATAATTATAGTTTTTTATAAAGATCTTATAATTCTTTTCTTCATATTATATTTTTATAAGTAATTTTATAAATAAAATTATATAAGATTATACATTAAAAATTATATTTAACTATAGATATATAACTATTTATATAAAAGTCGGAGCGGATCGGATATTCGTCTCTAATCTTTTTAATATTTTTGATTTGCTTTGTTTTTAACGGATAGTGATTTTTAATATTTGCTTTGCTTCGAAGACTTACGGATATCCAAATTTTTTGGATCGAACCGAAACGAATAAGGAATCGAATCAAATTTAACGAATAAAATGTCCAGCTCTATGTTGAACATAGTGGTTTTAAGTCAAACATTTTTATGTCAATTTTTTTTTATGTGTTCGTTTTTACATATATATATATTTATTTATTTATTTATTTGTTTTTTACTCACGTAGCAAGCATCTCATATCTTTTTAAAATAGTGATTGTTTATAATTGTTAGTGGAACATGTTCAATACGTATGACTTGGGGCAAAAACAAAATATTGGGGACATCAATAATACAAATCCATCGAAATATCAAGATTGAACTCAATATTTGCTCTTTTGTACTTTTAACTTAAAAACACTCATAAATCCACTCAAATCTAATTTGAAATCAAATCCTTAATCAAATCATTATTATTGAATAACCCATGATTTTAAAATCTATTTTAAAATCTAAGAACCAATAACAGTGAATTTGAATATAGATTTTAAAATCATAGAACCAATAACAATGGATTTGAATATGAATTTTAAAATCATATAACCAATAACACTATATTTTAATTGTATTTTAAAATCTACTGAAATATCCAAACCAATAACACCCTCTTAGTGTGAAAAGTATACGGTGAATTTACACGATCTTCACTATAAAATTAAGAACTAAAAATATAGCTACGCAAAAGGATAGAAAGAAAATCATTTAGAATTTTTTACTCCTTAAGATACTTTATCACTTTATAATTTCACCTAAAGGTACATTCCACTTGAGAGGCATATTCTGAGTGTTCTTTGTCCATCTTATCCTTCTTTTCACTCAAAAGTGGAATGTGCTCGTCTCTTCCTTCTTGTCTTCTCCACTATTTACGCTTCCACTAATGACTCCATTCTTGGCTCTTTCCTCCTCCTCTATTTCCAGTAACCTCTCTTCCCTCTCTTCTCTCTCAATTTATGCATTTTAATATTTGTGGCAAATGATTAATTTGCTTCAAAGTTTGGATCTTTTTAGTGTTATGAACTTCAATATTTGTGTTGGTTCCCTAATCGAATTGATGTGTGAAGATTAGGTGAGATTTTCTAAAGGTTAGGTTCTCTAGTTTGATTTCATCGTGACCTATACAAGATTGATTCTTAAGAACAAGATTGAATCTGTACTTGTGGATAGATGTAAACTTTTCTAAACGATTATAGAGAAAGGGTTTTATTTATGACAGTATGGGTCTGTAAATTTTTCAAAATCGAAGATCTCACCATGTCGCCGTTCGCCTTGTCTTCGTTAACCATGACCACCACGAAAAGCCATCTCTGATCTTCTAAATCATTTTAATTGATTCTCGTTTTATTTTGTTGGTTTGTGTTGTGTATTTCAAAATTTTGATCTAGAAAGTTTCAATTTCAAAATTCAGATCTGCAAAAGATGTGGATGGGTCGCGTGTGGATTGGGGTTGTGTGGATAGGCGGTGTGTTGATAGCTGGAGCGTGGATGAGTTATGTGGGGATGGTTGAATAAAGCGTGGATAGGTTATGTGTCGATGGTTGAATAGATCTCTAGGGACTAGTAGGTGGCTTCTGGTGATGTCTTGTTTGGTGAAATGGTTGCATATGAACTATCCACAGCCAATGGATCGATTCATAACATAGTTGTTGTTGTTGGAGTAATGAGGGCCCTCCACATCCAACGGGAGCTTTCTCATGCCATCACAAGTTCAACTCCAATGAGGGATATTTTATATATCCACATCTTTTTCTGTCCACATTTTCATTGTCCACAATTCTTCCATTTATATGTTTTTTTGTGGATGGCTTAGCCATCCAATACTTTCCACAATATTTCAATTAAAAAAATTCTTTTTATGTTTTCATATTTAATTTCTAAAGTATATATAAATGGATGTTGAAATGTAGAGGATGAAAAGTTAAAATTTATTACATCATGTCTATTTATTTATATTTATTAATATTTGAGATAAAAACAAGTTATGAAATGGGGTTGAACTTTGTTTAAAAAAAAACTGTTTCAAAAGAAAAAGAAAAAAAAAAGGATTGAATGAGCTCTCCAAATGCAACGCAATGCACTCAAATACCAAAACAAAACTTTTCTCAACAGGGATATTGCTGACCTCTCACATACTACAAGACAAAGAAAAATGTCCCACATGCTGAATGTGTCTCTTAGTGTAACCAAAACTCAGACTGTGTCTCTTAATGTAACCAACTCAATCATTTAATGTTAGAAAATGTTACTCATATACGTTTTGTGCAGAAACATTGCGTACGTCATATGATTGTAGTCTCTTTAATTTACATAAAATATGTTATATCAAAATAAAAATATAATATATTTGATTAGTGAGAAATTAGCACCAATAGCCAGCCATAAAACTATAATTTATGAACAAACAAAAAAAATAAATGAATGTTATTCGGCCAAAAACGAACTTCAGAAATATTAATAAAGAGTATTGAAAATTTATCAGTATATATAATTTCCGAAACTTGATTACTTTCTGGTTGTGATTAAGATTTGATCCGTATTAATTTGTTGAGGAATGGTAAACTATGGTGATAATCAAATGATTCGAAAAGAATTGTAAAGCAGATGAAAGAAGTTGAATGAACTTTTAAAACAATTAAGAAATTAAATTAAATACATTTGATCTCAACGAAGGGGAGTTTTATGTCAAAGAGCAAAGAAAACAAGTTTTTTGAAGAGCACAACTTTAAACCGAACATATCTTTTAACCTACATGCAACCAGGGACGAATGAGGTTTCACCAATATAGCCACCACTCATAGCCGTCTTGACATTAGTCTCGAACTGCTCGGGTTATCCCTCAAGACCTCTGTTGCCTCGCAGTTGAGAGGATCCTCGTGATTGGGTTCCTTTGTGAGAAAACAAAAACACTTGAAAGTCTCCTACAGAGTAGAATCAATGTAAGAGAGTACCAACAAGAAAGATATTTTGTTTACAGCGACGAGATGGACAAAACCGTAGATCACAGTGTTTATGTTGAAAACAGGTTTCCAGTTTCCACGCAAGATGTTCAGAGTTCAGACAAACATTTCCTCCAAAATCGATATTTGGATGATACACCTACATATATATTAACACTCCTTATAAGCAAACTGTGAGGTTTGGTCAAAGCCCATCCGACTTGTTTGATGTTGGGCCGGGCTTGCACAAGTTAGAGCGGATAATCTATGAGCTTAGTCGACGAAGCCCATTAGGTTAAAGGTTAATACATAACATGTGCGTTAGGTCAACTGCAGAGAACGGTTCTTCTTCTTCAGCCACAAGAGATCAAGCTTCAGAGAGAGTCAAGCTACACAAGAGAGACAGAGACACTAGTATAAGCATAGAAACATTGTTTTAGCTCATATTGTTCTAGCTTAAAGGCCTTGAGATTAGTTGTATCTTCTTGGTGTCTTAAACCATCACAGTTCTATAAGTGATTGGTTATTGTACTCTTTATTGATCTAGTGGAGTTTGGGAGCAAGAGTTCTCCCACGAGACGTACCGGTTAGAGGCCGGGAACTCGTTAAAGTTGCTTGTGTCATTTACGTTTAACTGTGCAAGTAACAAGTTGATTGCTTAGGTTGAGAATCATACGAGGCTGAAAACGTAACAAGTGGTATCAGAGCTCTCGGGTTAAGGCGTGTGATTAATCTAAGCGAAGAGGATGGTCAGCTTGTCTAAGTCACGGATTGAGGTGGACAGGTTTGATGGTACTGGGGATTTTTCGTTGTGGAAGGTCAGGATGTTGGCACACTTCGGGGTACTGGGTTTGAAGAGTATTCTGGATGATGAGGAGCTGCTAAAGGATCCACCAACCGCACAGGAGGAGCTGGAGAAAGCTATGAAAGATCCGCAGAAGGGGATAGCAGAAATTGCAGAGACAGTTCCGGGTATTGATCCAGTCAAGTTCGAGAAGTCTGAGAAGGCAAAGGACTTGATCGTGTTGAACGTGGGTAACAAAGTCCTACGTAAGATTACACACTGCGAGACAGCTGCATCAATGTGGTCTACGTGTACATGGAGACATCTTTGCCGAATAGAATCTACCTTCAGCTAAGGTTCTATACATTCAAGATGTCTGATTCCGAGAGCATCGACGAGAATGTTGATGACTTTCTGAAACTGGTGGCAGACCTCAACAATCTACAAGTAGAGGTGTCTGAGGAGGTACAAGCCATCTTTCTACTGAGTTCACTATCACACCGGTATGATCAGTTGAAAGAGACTCTGAAGTATGGCAGAGAGACTCTGAGTCTCAGCGAGGTTACTGGAGCTGCAAGGTCAAAGGAACGTGAGCTGATTGAGAGCGGCAGGGGTTCTAGGTCCTCAGGGGAAGGACTGTATGTTGATAGGGGCAGATCAGATAGCAGGTCAAACCGTGGCAGTGGCAGTGGCAGTGGAAAGAATGGAAAGGGGAGATCGATGAGCAGATTTGGTAGGTCAAAGTCTCGGCCTAAGGGAAATAAGGGCTGCTTTATTTTTGGAAAGGAGGGACATTGGAAAAGGGAGTGTCCTGATCGGAAGTACAACAAACCAGAGAACTCAGCCAACATTGCAGAGGAACCGAAACAGCCTCTGGTGTTGACCGTGAGCACTCATGAGACGCAGGAAGAGTGGGTCATGGATTCTGGTTGTTCTTTTCACATAACTCCAACAAAGGAGTTTCTGTTCTATCTGGAAGAGTTCGAAGGAGGCAAGGTACTGATGGCTAACAATACTGACAACAATATCCAGGGAATTGGGAAGATAAGGATAAGGAATCCAGATGGCTCAGTTGTGATTCTCACGGGTGTAAGATACATGCCAGGAATGAGCCGGAATTGATCTCATATGGAATGCTGGAGACTTCAGGTTGCAGGTATGAAGGGAATGACTTAATGGTTCACTTCTACAAGGATGATAAAAGGGTGATTTCTGGAAAATATCATCAAGGGCTGTACTATCTGCAAGGGTCTGTGTTGAAAGGCGAGGCAAACTCGTCCAACGAAGTGTGATTGGACAAGTCTGTGGCACTCAAGACTTGGTCACATGAATCTGAAGAGTATGAAGGTTCTAGCCAAGGAGGGATACGTGCCTGAGAAAGAGGTTGATGAGTTGAAGTTTTGCGAGGAGTGTGTGCTGGGGAAGTCCCACAAACAAAGCTTCCCAGTCGCAAAGCATGTTACAAAAGGAATCCTATGCTATGTGCATTCAGACATGTGGGGTTCACCATCAACACAAGACAGTTTGGGAGGTTGTATGTACTTCATAACATTGTGGGAACCGAAATTCACACCGTCGATTTTAATGAATAAAAACGGAGGAAAGCCAAGTTAACCCGACTTTCCCTGAAGGTCCGGATTCTCTGCGACAGCCAACGACAAGTGACCGAATAAATGCGGAAAAGGTTTTGTTAAGATTTGAGACTGGACCTTAAGAAAGGCTGCCTACGTACCCCTTTCGAGGATCAAGTCGGACGTAGTTCAGTTTAGAAAGAATTGAACAAGAGATCGAACCGTCTAGGCGGGTTCGTCTAGTATGAGCGTTTGTCATAGAAACAGGCATGTCAAAGATAACGCCTAGGGTTTCTATGTGCGAGCTCTGAAGTAAAGAATTGTCCGATCCTTCCGAGGAGCGGAGATTTGCAGCAGGAGGCGCCACACGCTCTAGGGTCTGCCTTGCTAGTCTAACCGCCTAAATTCTAAGTTTTATCAGCTAACAGGAGCTCTCTAGGTCTCCAATCTAGGATTTTCGGATCCTCTTCTCCTCTGCTCTTGCTCTCCTTATATACCCACTCCTAGGTCGGTTTGCCTTAGGACGATGGACCTCACCTTTGGGCCCAAGTTTATCTCTTCAGGAAGTATTCCATTTTCGTCGATCATTGTAATTATCCTCGAAGTTTTCTCCTATTTTTCGGTGACTTGCGTGACGCTGTGCCGGCGCCAGGCCGGGTGCCGCCGAGCCAGGCCGCCCGCTGACGGTGCCGCCGGGCGCCAGGTCGGTGCCGCCGGGCGCCAGGTCGGTGCCGCCGGGCGCCAGGCCGGGTGCCGCCGAGCCAGGCCGCCCGCTGACGGTGCCGCCGGGCGCCAGGTCGGGTGCCGGGCGCCAGGTCGGGTGCCACCGGCGCCAGGCCGGGTGCCGCCTGTGAGTTTTCCGTTGCCCGATCTTTCCCTCGTTTAGTGGTTAGGTCGCGGAAATCTTTGAGTTCAGAAGGATCTTTAGCCGTAGATTTCGAGATAACCGTTTTCGACCTCACCAGAGAGTGGATATTCTAATTTGAGAAAATCTCGTATAACTTCTTTTCAAATTATCCGAGACTTTTTGTTTTAAGAAATACTTTCCAGAGACTTTCAGTCATTGATTCCGTCGTGACCGATTTTGACACCAACAGTTAGCCCCCCAGCTCGTTAGAACCTTCGTGATGTTCTTGCGAGCGATAAGACATGTCAGGTAAGATAGGCGGAATTAATGGTTGAAAGGCTCCGTTGAAAGTGGTAAGATTAGGGCTCGCCTTCGAAGGCTGCCTACGCACTTTGTTGTAGGGATCAAGCCTTCCGTAGTTCGTTTTGGAGTTTAAGACCCTTGTGATCTGTTTTCCAGCGAGACTTATATGGTCTGGTTATGTGTCATGAGAGACTTTCGAGCATGATGCTGTTGATGTATTTGTTTTGGTCTGGGCTAGGAGGCCATTATGCTTTTTGATTTTTATGAACTTCAGTTTTTCCGAAGTATGAGAAAGAGGGTGTGAGTTGTCGTCTCATTCCTAGTTCCCTGATGATCACCGTACCTATTGTTTGCATAAAGCGAGATTTTCCGCGGTTTACCGATTTACGCGAAAAGTTCGTGAAACGAATAGGCTTAAGTGAAGAGACAAATTTTTGGATCTCGTATACCATACTATGTCTGTGAGATGTCAAGATCCAGCGTGGCTGGGTTTAGGGCAAGACCTAGGTTTACTCTCGGACTGAGGCTTTGCGATGACAAATCGGCTTTCGTTTTGCCTGTTTGCGATTTTAACCTGACTCGCACCGCTTAAAACTGCCAATTGTTGTCGGCTTATATGATTTGTCTAGGCGTGAGTCGAGGTACTTCCTTTATGAAGAGCTGAACCAAAATTTTGATTTCTTGTATAGCGCGCTATGTTTATCCTTGTCGGATGCAAGAGAGCCTACCCCTTGAAGGGCGGCTATTTGTCTGTTTAGGACGTTAGAGTTCGTTTGTTGTGATCAGCAACAACGACATGATGCCAGTTTAGAGGCATGTTACCGTTTAGAGGTGTGTTTGTATGTTTTGAGGAAAAGAATGTCCTTCGAGCGTTAGCGACGTCTCGCAGTGCTGAAGGTCGAGTTTCCCTTGTGCCGCATTTCGTGGTTGAAATGTTCGCGGGCTTTGGAGATGTTTTGCGAATGTTCGCAGCCAGAAACTGTTGTTTCGGTTTGGACGCAGGACCAAGAGGTCACGTAAGTTCGACCCAGGGAGAAGCGTCTACATTCACAGTGCTTCGTGAAGTGTTGGCCTTCCGGGATTTGTTTGTATATATTAAGGATGACTCGTATAACTCTTGGAGCCTTGTCACGAGTGTTTCTTTTCATGCCGTGTTTACGGGGCATATAGAACTTAATCGATTGACGATGAGTTTAAATCTTCCGTTAACCATATGGTTGTTAGGACTGAGTTTTGGTATGAAGAGTTTATCGTATGATTTCCGATTCTGGGTTATGCGACAAATTGCTTGCGTAATAGTCACTTAGCGTTCTATGAACAAATCGTGGATTGTTGTTTTAACCGCTATGATTGGAGCGGTGCTCGCTCAGTAGCTTTGGATTGGCATGGAGGCTAGATTCAGCCGTATCGCCAAGGAAGTGGTTGGTAAACGATCAGAACATGACCCTTATTAAGGTCATGTTAGTTTACGATTGTCCTTAATGGGGATGCCGAATTCAGGTCCGGCTTTACTGGAAGCATGAAGGGTCGAGGGCCAAATAGCGTTTGCCGAGATAGACATGCCAAGCGTAGCGGAGTTTTCTGAGTTATGGCTGATGGCTTTTAGAAACGATCTTCCACTTTAGGTCTTAGTTATATGATGAATGGCTCGTATAAATTCTTTTTTGTTGCATGAAAATCGTTTCATTTTATCCGGGGGGAAAAAGTTTAAGGGATCGACGCAGGACATGTGCGGGTTCGCCTGCGTGATTATTTCCTGCTCGGACGTAACCGCGGGGAGTGAAAGCAGGAGCCAGAAACCTTGTGGAGCAAAAACTGTCTATGACAGTTACTCGTTGGACCCATTATGTTTATTTTACGAAAGTTGCTTTGTATGAATTGACTCGACCATACAGAGGATTTTTCGTAAAAGTGATGTAAGAGGGGGTTTTCGCAAAGGTAACCGGAGAGTGTTTCTCACAAATTACTTGCGATATTCGCGACCACAGATTATGTTTTCCTCATTCACTTTTGCGTACTGCGAAATCGTTTTGCATGAGACCGATCATGTTTTTTCCATAGGCTGTTTTGTTTTAAAATGTTCTTGTTATACGAAAGTAATGGATGACCGGTTTCATGGAGATAGAAAATCGCAGATTGTTAAAGTAGCGATGTTTCCGCGGATTACACGGGAGATGTTTCCGCTATGATTTCGACCTTTGGACGAAAGCTGCTTCGAACTACTCATGGAGTTTTACCAAGGTTATTTCGTTATTTTCGTAGTTCGCCGTCGCGGCTATTAGTCTGACGCTGGTACACGCTTCTAGTCGCGAGTTTCGCGGCGAGACGACGTAGAGTTTTCAAGACTATGTTTGTAACGGTTTGGCTATGCCGCTAGCGCCTTTTAGACGAATCTTATTGCTGCAAGAGTTTGCTTTGTCAAAAGCGTTGTCTTGATGCTGAAGCAAAAAGCTTTCAAAGATGGGATTATACGTACCTACTTTCCTTTTCTTTTTACGAAATAAAACGGGTTAGCCGTCCTTATCGTTTCATATGATCTTGCATGACTTTACGAATGGTGTTTCGTAAAATATTACCGAGCTTGATTTTAAAATATGAACTTTGTTAAACAATCGAAGGCTTTGCGGAAGAATCGTCGTGTTTCTCGAGCAATCCAACATGGGTTTAAGGGACCAAGATGTTGTCGTTGCGTTGCCGAGATCACAAGACGATTGCACGGATGGGCCAGGACCCTTGCCGCCGGGCGCCAGACGGAAACGACGGGCCTGCCGCCGGAGCCAGACGGAGAGGACGAATTGCGTCGGCGCCAGGCGCTGGCGTGGTCGGTCTGCCTCGGCGCCAAGCGGCGTGGTGGTCTGCGCCGCCGGCATGAGCGCCACGCCGCGTCTGCCGTGTCCCGCGTCCGCCGATGCTGCGGTTGTTCGCCTTCATCGATCCCCGGGGCTCACGGACTCAAAGATCGAGTTACGAAAACTCAGGCAAAGATGCATGGTACTGAGACAGGACCGGGCTCGTCCTATGACGGGACAGAGAGATCCTTCTCATGGGCGAGGTGGTCGAGACAACGACATTGTTTTCTTCGTAAAATCTCAACGGAAGCTCCGATTGAGACGAAACGAAAACCATCTTGACCTAGATTCAAAGGAGAGAAAAGTGAGGTTTCCACAGGCGAGGTAGCCATGGGCGAGGTGACCTTGGTGATGGTTGTTCTCGTCCACGGGCGAGGTGGCCGGGAGAGTGATTTTGTTCCCTTCGTAAAATCTCAACGGAAACTCCGATTGAGACGAAACGAAAGCCACTATGATCTAGACTCAAAGGATAACGAAGGTGAGTTCGCCCTGTGGCGAGGTAGCCATGTCGGAGGGTGAGGTGACCTCGGTAATGTTTGTCCTTGCCCACGGCGAGGTGGCCGGGACAGTGACTTTGTTCTCTTCGTAAAATCTCAACGGAAACTCCGATTGAGATGAAACGAAAGCCATTTTGACCTAGACACAAAGGAGAACAAAGTGGGCTCTTACTAAGGCGGACTGGGAAGACTGATCTTACCCTATGGCAAGTCGTCCTAGTAAGATCAAGCTCCGACCTCCTTTCGTTTTCCCGTTTGTTCCTCGAGAGTTGTTTGTAAGAAGTATGGCAGTGGGAATCGGTGAACCGATTTGCCGTGCTTCTGTTCCGCGAGTAATATGGGGTTTCCCCAAGGTTTCGAGTAGAATAAGTTTTGTTTTTCCGAGAGGTTCTCGAAAGAAACGTTTTTCGTAGAAACCTTGCTTGTTGCGATTTCTCTAACTTGGTAACAAGAAAATTTTTGGGGTTTGATAGATTTTATCGTTGCCCTTTCTGTTTAGATAGAGAAATTGCGAGCTCGTTTTCGTGCTCTTCCTGTGGCGGAAAGCCGCGGCTAGGTTTTTGATTTGCTCGAGCACCGTGGCGTTTGCGTAAGCGTTGGCCGTAGGAACAGTCGCTGCTGGAGTTGTTTTACCATCGTTGACGAACTGCAACTTTTTCTTTCATATTTCCGACATTGGTTCGACTGCTTTGGCGGCCGTATGAGTAAGAGTAATCCGCCCCCTCCTTCTAGCCAAACTGTGGGAACCGAAATTCACACCGTTTATTTTAATGAATAAAAACGGAGGAAAGCCAAGTTAACCCGACTTTCCCTGAAGGTCCGGATTCTCTGCGACAGCCAACGACAAGTGACCGAATAAATGCGGAAAAGGTTTTGTTAAGATTTGAGACTGGACCTTAAGAAAGGCTGCCTACGTACCCCTTTCGAGGATCAAGTCCGACGTAGTTCAGTTTAGAAAGAATTGAACAAGAGATCGAACCGTCTAGGCGGGTTCGTCTAGTATGAGCGTTTGTCATAGAAACAGGCATGTCGAAGATAACGCCTAGGGTTTCTATGTGCGGAGCTCTGAAGTAAAGAATTGTCCGATCCTTCCGAGAGCGGAGATTTGCGAGCAGGAGGCGCCACACGCTCTAGGGCCTGCCTTGCTAGTCTAACCGTCTAAATTCTAAGTTCTATCAGCTAACATGAGCTCTCTAGGTCTCCAATCTAGGATTTTCGGATCCTCTTCTCCTCTGCTCTTGCTCTCCTTATATACCCACTCCTAGGTCGGTTTTCCTTAGGATGATGGACCTCGCCTTTGGGCCCAAGTTTATCTCTTCAGGAAGTATTCCATTTTCGCCGATCATTGTAATTATCCTCGAAGTTTTCCCTATTTTTGGTGACTTGATGTTTATCCGATGTTCGGAAATCGGATAAACCGTCATAGCCTGATTGGGCCTGAATTCTTAAAATCGTAAGTAAGTCCGTGGACTTGTCTTAAGTCGTTGAACGTTTTATACGATTTCTCGGAAAGACTATCTTTCTCGTAAAATAAACCGCATAGCCTAAAGGATCGATGTTCGAAGTTAATCGATCTTGTTTTATGCGATATCTTCACGAAATCCAATCCTTCTATTTTTTTCGTAAAACATCGAGGACGATTCCAACCGAATCGAAGATGTTCATTCCGTGGCGTGATCGTACCAAACTCACGAGGATCGATCCAAACAAGCCAAGATGGGATCAGACCGAGCATGATGGGACCGAGACAGGACGAGGGCCGCCGACCGGCGCCATATTGCCGCCGGGCGCCAGGCCGGGTGCCGCCGGGCGCCAGGCCGGGTGCCGCCGGGCGCCAGGCCGGGTGCCGCCGGGCGCCAGGCCGGGTGCCGCCGGGCGCCAGGCCGGGTGCCGCCGGGCGCCAGGCCGGGTGCCGCCGGGCGCCAGGCCGGGTGCCGCCGGGCGCCAGGCCGGGTGCCGCCGGGCGCCAGGCCGGGTGCCGCCGGGCGCCAGGCCGGGTGCCGCCGGGCGCCAGGCCGGGTGCCGCCGGGCGCCAGGCCGGGTGCCGCCGGGCGCCAGGCCGGGTGCCGCCGGGCGCCAGGCCGGGTGCCGCCGGGCGCCAGGCCGGGTGCCGCCGGGCGCCAGGCCGGGTGCCGCCGGGCGCCAGGCCGGGTGCCGCCGGGCGCCAGGCCGGGTGCTGCCCGTGGGTTTTCCGCTGTCCGATCTTTCCCTCGCTTAGTCGCTCGTGGTGGGAAATCTTTGAGTTCGAAGGATCTTTAGCCGTAGATTTCGAGATAACCGCTGACCTCACCAGAGAGTGAATATTCTAATTTGAGAAAATCTCGTACAACTTCTTTTCAAATTATCCGAGACTTTTTGTTTTAAGAAATACGTCACTTTCAGTCATTGATTCCGTCGTGACCGATTTTGACACCAACAAACATTCATTGATGATTACTCTAAGAAGGTAATGCTATACTTTCTAAAGAACAAGAGTGATGCATTTGCGACATTCAAGGAATGGAAGGCTGCTATGGAAACTCAAACAGAAAGGAAAATCAAGTTATTGAGGACAGATAATGGGCTGGAATTTTGCAACAGGGAGTTCGATTGATTCTGCAAGGATGCAGGCATAAAAAGACATAGGACGTGTACCTACACTCCTCAGCAGAATGGAGTGTTAGAGAGGATGAATCGAACTATAATGGACAAGGTCAGGTGTATGTTTGCTGAGACAGGGTTGGATCAAAGTTTTTGGGCTGAAGCTGCATCAACGGCTGTCTACCTGATCAACCGGTCCCCAAATCAAACAATTAACTCCAAGTTACCTGAACATGTTTGGACAGGTGCAAAACCGGATTTGAAGCATCTAAGACGGTTTGGGTGTTCAGCGTTTGTTCATGTCACCGAGGGAAATACCGAACCCAGGGCAGTGAAGGGTGTATTCGTGGGGTACCCATTTGGTACAAAGGGATACAGGATCTGGATATCTGAGGAAGGAAGGTGCAGAACAAGCAGGGATGTGGTGTTCAATGAGAGTGAAACCTTCAAGGATAGGTTGAACAAAGGAGTTGAACAGGTTGAGTCAGTTGCAGAAGAGGAGAAAGTTCAGACAAGAAAGAAGCCTAAGAAAAGAGTGTCGTTCAGCGACGATCTGATTCAAGGTCCAACCATAACTGCTAATGAGTTGGAAAAGGATGTCACGTCAGATCAGGAGAGTGATAAGGAAGAGTCTTCATCATCAGAAATTTTGGAAAACGAAACGTGTTCAACCGAGGAAGCTGATGAACAGGTAGAGAACCACACACCTCAATCATTAGATGATTATGTTCTTGCTCGGGACAGAGAAAGGAGGACGAACACGAGACCTCCATCAAGGTATGAGGATGGTAATTTTGTGGCCTACGCTTTAAATACTGCTGAGGACTTGGAAGTTGATGAACCAAGATCATATGTTGAGGCAATGAGGAGCAGAAAAAGAAAGCTGTGGAAACAGGCTGCACAGGAAGAGATGGATTCTCATAAGAAAAACAGGACCTGAGATTTGCTCAACAAACCAGACAAGGCGAAGCTGGTTGGGTGCAAGTGATTGTTTAAGATCAAACCAGGTATACCAGGGATTGAGGATGAAAGGTACAAAGGAAGGCTGGTTGCAAAAGGGTATTCACAAACTGAGGGAATTGACTACAATGAGATCTTCTCTCCAAAAGGTTCATGCTATCAGTGGTTGTAAACTTGGATTTCGAATTGGAACAGATGGATGTTAAGACTGCTTTCCTACATGGAACTCTCGAGGAAAGAATCTTAATGACTCAGCCAGAAGGGTTTGTACAGCCAGGAGATGAAAATAAGGTGTGTCTCTTGAGAAAGTCAATTTATGGTCTAAAGCAATCTCCAAGAAGGTGGAATCAACGGTTTGATAGCTTCATGAAAGATCAGTTGTTTGACAGGAGCACTAAGGATCCATGCGTGTATGTCAGGGATGCACAAACTGATAAAGCTATATACTTATTGCTTTATATTGATGATATGCTCCTTGCATCAGGGAACAAGAAGGTGATTAAGGAACTCAAAGGCAGGCTGAGTGGAGAATTCAAAATGAAGGATATGGGACAGGCTTCGAGAATCCTAGGCATGGATAATCGAAGGGACAGAGAGAAAGGCACACTGACATTGTCGCAGGGTATCTACATTGAGAAGGTACTGAAAATGTTTGGGATGCTGGAAGCACGTTCAGTGGTCACGCCAACAGCTGCACACTTCGACCTGTGAAGTTTGACTGAGAAAGAATGGAAGCTCGAAGCACCATACATGGAAAACACTCCATATGCGAGTGCTGTGGGGAGCTTAATGTATGCTATGGTCGGCTCAACGCCGGACATCGGCTTCGCAGTGGGGTTTATCAGTAGGTTCATGAGTAAGCCCAGCAGAAAACATTAGGAGGCAGTTAAATGGGTGTTAAAGTATCTGAAGGGAGCATCTAGGATCAACCTAACATTCAAGAAGCATACAAGGTTCATTATTGAAGGTTACTCAGATTCAGACTATGCAACTGACAAGGACATGAGAAGATCAGTTACAAGGTATATCTTCAAGGTTGGAGGAAACACAGTTTCATGGAAATCTTGTCTGCAGTCTGTGGTTGCTCTTTCCACCACGGAAGCAGAGTATATGGCGATACATGAGGCAGCAAAGGAGGGTTTGTGGTTAAAGGGTTTATGTGCAGAGTTGGGGTTTAAGCAAGACAGTTTTCACTTGCATTGTGATTCACAGAGTGCTATATCGCTAGCAAGGAACCCAGTTCATCATGAAAGTACCAAGCACATTGATAATAAGTTTCACTTCATCAAGGACTTGATTGCAGATGGAACAACAGTCCTAAATAAGATCCACACCTCAGTTAATCCAGCAGATTTTCTAACTAAGACTGTACCTAGTCAGAAGTTCCAGCTATGCTGTGAGCTTGTGAACCTTCACTGAGACAGGAACGGACATGCCAGGTAACTCCAGAGTAGACAATAATACCTCACAAGACACGTCACAGAACAGAGGGTCAGTATGTGTCAAGGTTAGAGGATGAGTTACTCAGAGTGTTTGAAAAAGGACTACCTGGCGGAAGGGGATGAACTCGTGCAACACTCACGTGTTCAAGGTGGAGCATCTTTCACCAAAGAAGCAAACAGAGACAAGTTCGTCACTGTTAAGAAGGCTTAATCAAAGAAAAAAAAAGGCGATTCAAGGTTAGACTTAGCTTGAAGATTCTTGTCAATGGCAGAGGAAAATGCGCAAGGCGGAATCTGGTTGAACAAGTTGTTACGACTGGTTGTAACCCTGAGGTTAAAGGGTATGAGACAACAATCATCAACACTTGCTCAAGAAGCAGGAAGTCGCTACCACAGCTAGTAGAAGCCTGTGTGAGTTATACCTTAGAGGAATCGTCATGAAGGGTCTGAGTCGGAGGTTTCAGTTGAACAGGCTCAGAAGGAGTAAGGGACGTCGGTTTGGTCTCGCGACCACCTTCATCAAGGTAAAGTTTCGAGTCAGCTTGGGTGGACAGGGTCACCTCAAGTACAAAGATGACAGACCGAAGCTTTAGTATCATCAACCATCATTGGTCGAGGTGGACTTCCAGAGTCATTATTGGAGCTCGACAGGAAGAACATGCATCAAGATTGATGGACAGATCGATCAGTTACCTCAAGAACCAAACTGATTTCAAGAGAAAGAAGTCAAGGAAGAAGGTCAGAGTTACCTAAGGTTCAGAAGAGTGAACATAGATGGTGTTCGACAGAGACTCATTGAAGATGAGATGAAGAGAGAAGGCAGTGACTTTCTCTGGTTCTTCGCAAGTTATAAGGCAGAGAGAGAACAGGAAGCATCGGCAGAGAAGCAAGGGTTATGGGCTTAGACAAACAGGTGGAGATTTGTTAGGTTTGGTCAAAGCCCATCCGACTTGTTTGATGTTGGGCCGGGCTTGCACAAGTTAGAGCGGACAATCTATGGGCTTAGTCGACGAAGCCCATTAGGTTAAAGGTTAATACATAACATGTGTGTTAGGTCAACTGCAGAGAACGGTTCTTCTTCTTCAGCCACAAGAGATCAAGCTTCAGAGAGAGTCAAGCTACACAAGAGAGACATAGACACTAGTATAAGCATAGAGAACATTGTTTGAGCTCATATTGTTCTAGCTTAAAGGCCTTGAGACTAGTTGTATCTTCTTGGTGTCTTAAACCATCACAGTTCTATAAGTGATTGGTTATTGTACTCTTTATTGATCTAGTGGAGTTTGGGAGTAAGAGTTCTCCCACGAGATGTACCGGTTAGAGGCCGGGAACTCGTTAAAGTTGCTTGTGTCATTTACGTTTAACTGTGCAAGTAACAAGTTGATTGAGAATCATACGAGGCTGAAAATGTAACACAAACTAGAAGAAGAATCAACAAACATTCCAAGGACCAAGAGAGTACACGCCCAATCTTGGTCTTGAAAAACCATGAGCACAGATGAATGATGCAATAATTTCAAACCAATACTTTATTAGAAGTTCTTTAAATAAATTACACATAATCTTTTTAATCAGGTTTACTTGACTTCACAACATGTGAATCAACACTGAACAATTTCTAATTCTCAAGAACTAGATCGGCCTGATCTCTCTCTTGCACACTTACTCTCACTCCAAAAATCGTGATCCAACCAAGACTCAGACTCGCCTATTATATCTCTGGACAATCTAATCTTGTTACGAGATAACTATCAATCTAATATCCTACTCCCTAGAATATCTCGACTTGATATTTATCCTTGCATAAATCAATCCTTCAAAGGCCACGTCATCCTTTAGGTTTCGAATGACTCCCGCCAATCTTTCAGACTCGATCAACATTGTTTCGGCTGAACACTTCAGCAGTTTCCAAGTCTCAACAATCTCCCCCTTTTTGAGTGTCTGGGATCACCACGCACCTGCAATCAACCAACTGAGAGAAAAGAGCAGAAACCAACAACTCAACCAAGCATTAGTTCTAACTAGTAACTGAAAGAACCATAGCATAGAATCAAGGATCATTTTTAGTACATAACCGAAACCAAAAGATCACACATCATCCGTAAAATAAAATCATCCTAAAACCAAAAGAAAAAATGATTCTCCCCCTGAAGACATGCATACATGCAGACATACACTCCCCCATAACACTACAAACTCCAGGACTAAAACTCGTCACTCTGACTCCCACTTCCTGCTGCACCTTCTCCATCCTCACTGCTGCTGTCACCTAGGTTAGACAAATCAACACATACTCCCCTGCTTGGTGGCATAGACACTTAAAAACCCACAACATAGATCAAATAAATACTTGATACCTCTACAAAGAAGAGTACACTTACTTGCTTCCCTGCAAACGACCGTGTCAAGAAGACGAGGTGTGCATCCCACGTCATTGGTTAGCGAGGAACGGCGAGAAGGCCTAGTACCAGGTGTTTTCTTAGCTACACCTTGTTTCTTGTCCAAAACCATTTTACCAGGTTCCTGACGAGCAGAATCTCCATCCCGCGCTGGAGTCGGGTGCTGAGCATCAAGGATATGCTGAATGAGATTCGGAAAGAGACAGCTTGTTTGTCATCCCTGAAACTGCTTGTTGACCAAGCTCATATATCTGATAGAACACCATGACTCCAAAGTCGAAAGGTCTTCCTTCTGTGATCATATGGAGGAACTTGAGGCGACCTATGGTCAGAGTAGATCGATTTGCAGTTGGAATCCAGTTGAAGACACAGAACTTGAACAGAATGTTCATTGTGGGTGTCACATCAAGCATTCAAAAATTTCCCCACTTCCTCTTCTTTCCACCAGTGACAGTGACGACTGCATCATCGAGATTCTCTTTCGTCCATGGCTTTCGAGGGAAGTCAGCATCTTGACTTGGAGTTCCGAAGATGTTGTTGATCACACTAGGTGAAAACTCATACATGTGTGATCGCACATACACCCAAGTTGTACCACCGTGCTTGATCATGTTTCCAAGATTTGCATAGAACTCAAGCACAATCTCCTCAGAGAAACTTGGAACATCCAACACTGTATACATCAGCTGAGACTTTTCAATGATCCTCCTAGCGTCTAACAAATCAGGATCAATCTCACGTAGGTACTTCTGAATCGGAACCATTCTAGAAGCCAGATGTTGATACCTTGCAGACGCCGCAGCTGAGTGAAAAACTTCATTGTGTGGACGTCACTTTAAGTTTCGAAGTGATGTTGTTGCTGCAACTCGAGCCTGATGCTGAGACCAGAGACTCTCAATTCGCGATTCCAATTCTTCATATACAAACTCAGTTTCTTCATCTTGCTCAATCAACTCGCTTTCCTCCTCTTCACTGTCCGCCGCGACTTGCTCTTGATCTTCCTCCATTAGCTCAGGTTCCTCCTCTTCACTGTCCGCCGCGACTTGCTCTTGATTGTCATCACCTGCATCACCCGAGAGGCTTTGCATGTCTTTGTCTTGGTCCAATTTCTCTTGTTCAGCCTCGATATCGATGTTGGCTATTTCCTCCGTGTGGGAAGCTGATGAGACTGACAAGGATTCAGGGACTGAATCGATGAAGATTTCTTCGATTGTCACTTGCTTTGGCTTCCTGCGTGATTTCAACCGTCGAGGCTTGTTCGAGGAAGATTCCCCTAGATCCACAACGTTCGACAAGGTAAGCTTCTTCGGGGATGGAATTGTAGGGTTTCTTGAAAGCTTTCGAAGCATCGCCACCGTGGTTTGCCCCTGTGTTCTTGGTCTTGGTTCGTTGCTCATCTTGAGAGGAATGAGTGTTTTTCTTGGTTGTTGCCACCAAAGTAATCTCCCTTAAGCACTCCTTCTCAATTTAACCTAGAGACCTCACACACACAAACAGGCTTTTCAAGATCGACCATTTGTCACAATAATATATTTTAACAACCCAAAAACAAGGTTTGCCGATAAACAAGTGCTAAATCCATTACTTCACGCATTCTAAGCTCACACCTGTTTAATCCTTGGTGAGAAAAACAATTTCATTGTTGACAGATCATGCTCATCAGCAACCTTTACTCATTCACAGCACCTTTATTTACATTCTTCACAGTGTACTTACTTGGCTAGAGGAGAGTTGATCATTCACACTAAGCATCAATAGAACAATCATGTGAGAGGGTTTTTTTATCTTTGAAACCAAAACATCAACCCAGTGGCTCGCTGCAATGGCTGTATCAACAGCTTTCATCACTTTGATTATAGAGTACTAGTCTTCACATTATCATACACACGAAACTATTACTTCTAACTGAGATAAACTAGAGTAGACTTGCTAAGTAAACCCATTCCAGACAGTGATCTTCTTCAGGCTTAAGTATGATGATATCCAAGACTAAAGAGAGTGTCTTTCATACTAGGTGTACCCAATCCAGACAGTGATCTGCGTCAGACTTAAGTATGGTGATACCCAAGACCAAAAAGTGTGTCTTTCATGCTGGGTGATTCTCTCTGATCCTTGCACTTTCTATACCATTTCTCTTCTTTCTTTTAATTTTTGTTCTTGTTTTCTTCTTTCTTTTTCCTATTTTTTTTAAAGAATCTTTTTCTGCTTGCACGTCTAGCTCTAACTCACAAGTCTGACAGAGATCAGGATCAAACATAAAAGTTGTAGCTTCCATGTCCAACCTGGTTATCCTTCATTCTCAATCACATCAGACACTCATCATAACTTAACAATAAATATGGTGACATCCATATCCAAGCTGAGTATCTGTCATGTTTCTCAGTCTAAACTCCCAAAGTAATCTTTGTTTGCTAATGCATGATGAGTAGCCCTCTTTACACATGACTTGCCAACAGGAGGTTTTAATCTTTCTGAAAAACGAAAACTCTCAGTTATCCATTCTTTTTAATATCTTGCATATTTACATGTTTTCCGCATTCATTTCTTATGCATTTTGATCATATAGGTTAGGCATTAGGCATCTTTAGGCTCATTTTAAATTCCTTATCCTTATCAGGTGCTGGAGTGTGCCAAAGGGTGATTAGAGGTGTTTGGGAGCATTGTGATCCAAAAAGAAGTGAGAATGGAGTTTGGCCAAGGTTGGACAAGCCAGACCATGACCAGGACATGCCTTAGCTTGATGGCCTCCGGATCACCTTCCCACCCTCAAGACATGAAGACCTTACCTTGGACCATAGCTGGACGGACGGCCGCGGGTCAGGACGCTCGTGACGGAGCACCCGCGCGGCTTGGACTACTTGGATGGATGGCCGGTGCGCGGCTGGACATGCGCGGGACGCTTCACCCGCACGGGACCGGACGGATACGAAGCTTGGACGTGGACTGGTACGCGGCCGGACATGCGCGGCACATAATACCCGCGCGGGACAAGCGGCAGGACGAGACTGGACGTGCGCGGGTCAGTATGCGCGGCACATCTTACCCGTGTGGGACAAGCGGCAGGACTAGACTGGACGTGCGCGGGTCAGTATGCGCGGGTCAGCCTACCCGCACGGCCGGCCGAACAGAGGGATGTATCTGTGCGGGTCAGGATGCTCGGGTCGGGACCAGCATTCTACCCTGAGCGTTTTTGTGAGGTCTGGTCGAGATTTAATGATTCCAGGGCCATTTTGGTCAATTGTCTTTATGTTTTAAGGGCTTTCAAGCCCCCTATAAATTCTTTTGTAATCTCCTTAGTGAGGACAACTTCTTTTCTCTTAAAAACACATTTAGATCTTGAAGAAAGTTTGGATCTTGAATTCTTTTTCATCTTATTTTCTTGTGTTTGCTAGATTATCTTCATCTCTAATCATGTTTAGCCTTGAATCATCCATGGTTTTAAGGTTATCCATGTCTATTAGTGAGTAGATCTATCTAGGATTCATGGGCTTGGGAGACTAAGGATGATTAGGTGTAGATCTAAGATGTTCTAGTGTAGATCCTTCTTGATCCTTGCTTGTAGAGTGTTCTTATTGCTATTTTGGAGATGGCCTCTTCAAAAAAGAGCCATAGACATTTCATGCCCGGAAGGTGTTTGATGAAATGCCTGAACCAACTCTCCAAATGATATTAACAACCTTTACCTAAGGGATTAGTTGTTAAAGGTGTTAAGATAGCTAATAGACTTGTTCTTATTGATTGCTTTCATATTATTCAACCTAAGGGATTAGATGCTTGAGATATGTTAGTGAATGAGCATTCATCTAGGGATAAAGCTTGCTTAGGATTGTGTCTAGGCTTAAGGTGTTAGATTGATTGAAAGTTTGCCATCTTAGATTGAAACTTGATCATCGAAGGTCAATTCTCTTGCCCCATGAGTCCCCTTGCCTCATATTGAAAAGAAATTTCTTCTTTTATCGCATTTCTAGTATAGCCTTAGTTTATAATCATCTCATCTCACTTATTGATTGCACTTAGTTTAAGCATGGATTTTGCATTTCCTTTGTATTAGAATCACTTAAGATTGGTTTGACAATATTTTATACTACAATCATTTAACTAGGAGCCTTGAAAACTCTTACCATCAAATTGGTGCTGTTGCCAAGTTCTAAGTTGATTTTGACATTGGGATTTAGTCACTTGCTTGAGACTAAGTCATTTTTCTTTTATTGTGTTATTGCTTCTCCTTGTTTTTCTCCCTTTGCATTTCAGGTGTATGATAACAAGAAGCAGAGGTGCATCAAACTTGATTCCCACTGTTGAAGAAATTGCTGCACTTGAGAAGGAGATTGCAAGAAAGAGAAGAGAAGAAGAGAAACAGGCTCACTTGCAGAGATTGGGGTTTGATATGGAGAATCAGCCTCAAGATGGTGATTCCCTAGGGGGCAATGGTCCAAGAGCTAACAATATAAGACCACATCGTCAAGATAGAGCCATTGGAGCTTATGATCCACCTCACATTCATGGTCATAGGTTGGGGATCAGAGCACCAGCTGTGGAGAACAACAACTTTGAGATCAAATCAGGGCTGTTGCATTTGATTAAGAACAACAAGTTTCATGGCCTTGCTGTGGAGGATCCACTTGGACACATTTGATAGCTGTTGTAGCTTGTCCAAGACTAATGGAGTCTCTGAAGATGCTTTCAAGCTGAGGCTGTTTCCCTTCTCTTTGGAAGACAATGCACATCACTGGGAGAAGGCTCTTCCAAGTGACTCTATCACAACTTGGAATGAGTGAAAGAGGGCATTCCTAGAGAAGTTCTTCTCTACCTCAAGGACAACCAAGATCAGAAATGAGATCTCTAGCTTTCAGCAGAAGAACCTAGAGGGCTTTAGTGAAGCATGGGAGAGGTTCAAGGGCTATTGGTCTCAATGCCCACATCAAGGCTTCACCAAGGAGATTTTGCTTAGTACCTTCTACAGAGGTGCTCTTCCAGAGTTCAGGAGCATATTAGACATAGCCAGCAATGGGTTCTTCTTGGGCAGAACTGAACCGGATGCAGAAGAGCCGGTGGAGAACATGGCCAAGAGTGACTCAGGCTACAGTGAGGAGCATGGTAGGGTCAACAGAGGCACTAATGAAGATGATCAGCACACAAGGAAGGAGCTGAAATCTCTCCAAGAGAAGTTGGACAGGATTCTTGCAGAGAAGGCTAAGCAAGAGCAGATTAACTCCGTTGGGAACCAGAAACGAGAGAAGCCTGCTAGGATTAATCAGGTTGATGGTTTAGAAGGTCAAGAGGAGCTGTGCTTCATCAGTGCTAATGGCACATGGTACAGGAAAGAGCCCAATTTTCAGTACCAAAACAACTATCAGCAAAGACCTTACTACAACAATCAGCAAAGAGGTTACCAAACCAAGCAGAACTATCCTCAAGCCAACCAGTCTACTCAGCCTCAAGGAAGTTCTTCTCAAGCTCAAGCTCCAAGTTCAAATATGGAGTCCATGCTCAAGCAAATCTTAGAAGCTCAAGAGAAAAATGCTAAGAACATTGGAGATGAGTTCAAAAACATCCATGCAAAGATTGATGGGACATCATATTCTGACCTCAACAACAAATACATGCAACTTGCCTCTCATTTCAAAGCTTTGAAGAGCCAAGTTGCCTCTATGTCTTCATCTTCCAAGAGCCAAATGGGATCTCTTCCAAGAAAACAAGAGAAGAATCCCAAGGATTCTTGAAATGTTGTCCTCTCTACTACTTCTTCAGAGATGGAGCTAAGTGATCATGAGAAAGAGGTGGATGAGATTGAAAGGCTAGTTCTTGGGACTGAGTTTGGAAATGTTCAGAGATTGGTTGTAGCCACAGCTGAGGCTAAGGTTGTGAAGGAAGCTGCCAAGAAGGTTGAAGTAAGGATTCTGAAAAGGGATGAGCCAAGGGCTGAGACACCAGTTGAGACGAGTGCTGACCACAAGCTGAAAGAGGTGAAGAAAGAAGAATCTGAGGTTGCGCCATCACCCTATGATAAGCTCCCTTTCCCCCAGAGAGTTCTCACCAAAGCTCAGAAGAAGGTGATCTCAAAGTTCAGGAAAGATCTTAACGATGTTGGAGTCAAGCTTCCAGAGATCTCGGGTATGCGTGAAGCTCATGTCCAGATGATGCTCATCAAGGACATTCTAGACCACCAAGTTGAAGTGGCTGAGCTGTTGGACATCTCCATTCTGAAGATTGATCCACCAATCCCTCCAAAGTCCCTCCCTAAGCTTGAGTCTCAAGGGAAGTTCACCTTGTCTTGCTCCCTTGGTAAGATAACTATGGATGATGCTTTTGTTGATAGTGGTGCCAGTGTCAATGTCATTTCCATGGATATGGTAAAGTCTTGGGATTCAAAGCATGGAACCAGACACTTCTTCTCTAACCTTTGGGGATTCTTCTTGTACAACCCCAATTGGCATCATCAAGGACTTCCCCTTGAAGATTGGATCCTGCACCATCCCCATTGACCTCACTGTTTTGAAGATGGCATCTGAGAAGAGAGTCCCTTTGATCCTTGGCACTCCTTTCCTCACTACAGTTGGAGCATGCATTGACTTTCCCAACAAGAAGGTCACCCTCATGCATGTGAACAAAGCTGTCTCCTATCCTCTCAAACCTCCATTGGATGCTGGCTATTGTGGGATAATTACTTGTGGAGAACAAGCTGTTGAGAAGCCGCAAGATGAAGTGGTTGTTTGCAAGAAAGAAGACCTTGCTGGAGAGTCTTCTAAGGAGTTGTGTGTTGAGCACTTGGAAAGTGCTAAGAGAGAGGGGATGAGTGGAGCCTCAAAGGCCACTCATGGCAAGAAGAAGATGGTGAAAGAACCTCATCCTCTACCTCTTGATCTGATCCCACACACTCTCACTCTCCATCCAAAGAAGCTCAAGGATGGTGTCATTGAGTACAAGATCAAGCATAAGGGCAAGTCCACACCATTCTCAAGTGCTAGAGCCATCATCACTCCTCAGCTCCAAGATGACCCAATCAAGCTTCAAGAGCTTCTCTCCCAGGTCCTCACCATCACTCTTGAAGGTGGGAAGGATCCTCCTTCTCACTAGTTCAAGAGACAAGGTAGTCAAGCTAGTGACTCAAAACAAGCTCACTTGGGAGGAAGTCCCATGGTTATCCTTGTACATAACTTTGCAATTTCAATTTTTCTTTAAGTTTTTAATAAAAGTGGTTGAGGTTTTCAGGTTGAGTCTAGCACTAGAGGAGAGAAGAAAGGTGGTGAAGCACCTGAGCCTTATGATTGCCAAGTAGCAGCCTCCTCCAGTTGCTATGAACCAAGCCAGCTCCTAGTCCTGAACCAAACACCACGCCCAAACCTCCTTCTTAGGTATCACTCCAACCCTTCTTGTATATACATTTGCTTTTGTCTTGTTGGGGTATCTCCTTCTCTCTTACTCACACAGAGACTGTGTGATTTAAGTGTGGGGAGAAAAGAAAAAGAAAAGAAAAAGAAAAAGAAAAAGAAAAAGAAAAAGAAAAAGAAAAAGAAAAAGAAAAAGAAAAAGAAAAAGAAAAAGAAAAAGAAAAAGAAAAAGAAAAAGAAAAAGAAAAAGAAAAAGAAAAAGAAAAAGAAAAAGAAAAAGAAAAAGAAAAAGAAAAAGAAAAAGAAAAAGAAAAAGAAAAAGAAAAAGAAAAAGAAAAAGAAAAAGAAAAAGAAAAAGAAAAAGAAAAAGAAAAAGAAAAAGAAAAAGAAAAAGAAAAAGAAAAAGAAAAAGAAAAAGAAAAAGAAAAAGAAAAAGAAAAAGAAAAAGAAAAAGAAAAAGAAAAAGAAAAAGAAAAAGAAAAAGAAAAAGAAAAAGAAAAAGAAAAAGAAAAAGAAAAAGAAAAAGAAAAAGAAAAAGAAAAAGAAAAAGAAAAAGAAAAAGAAAAAGAAAAAGAAAAAGAAAAAGAAAAAGAAAAAGAAAAAGAAAAAGAAAAAGAAAAAGAAAAAGAAAAAGAAAAAGAAAAAGAAAAAGAAAAAGAAAAAGAAAAAGAAAAAGAAAAAGAAAAAGAAAAAGAAAAAGAAAAAGAAAAAGAAAAAGAAAAAGAAAAAGAAAAAGAAAAAGAAAAAGAAAAAGAAAAAGAAAAAGAAAAAGAAAAAGAAAAAGAAAAAGAAAAAGAAAAAGAAAAAGAAAAAGAAAAAGAAAAAGAAAAAGAAAAAGAAAAAGAAAAAGAAAAAGAAAAAGAAAAAGAAAAAGAAAAAGAAAAAGAAAAAGAAAAAGAAAAAGAAAAAGAAAAAGAAAAAGAAAAAGAAAAAGAAAAAGAAAAAGAAAAAGAAAAAGAAAAAGAAAAAGAAAAAGAAAAAGAAAAAGAAAAAGAAAAAGAAAAAGAAAAAGAAAAAGAAAAAGAAAAAGAAAAAGAAAAAGAAAAAGAAAAAGAAAAAGAAAAAGAAAAAGAAAAAGAAAAAGAAAAAGAAAAAGAAAAAGAAAAAGAAAAAGAAAAAGAAAAAGAAAAAGAAAAAGAAAAAGAAAAAGAAAAAGAAAAAGAAAAAGAAAAAGAAAAAGAAAAAGAAAAAGAAAAAGAAAAAGAAAAAGAAAAAGAAAAAGAAAAAGAAAAAGAAAAAGAAAAAGAAAAAGAAAAAGAAAAAGAAAAAGAAAAAGAAAAAGAAAAAGAAAAAGAAAAAGAAAAAGAAAAAGAAAAAGAAAAAGAAAAAGAAAAAGAAAAAGAAAAAGAAAAAGAAAAAGAAAAAGAAAAAGAAAAAGAAAAAGAAAAAGAAAAAGAAAAAGAAAAAGAAAAAGAAAAAGAAAAAGAAAAAGAAAAAGAAAAAGAAAAAGAAAAAGAAAAAGAAAAAGAAAAAGAAAAAGAAAAAGAAAAAGAAAAAGAAAAAGAAAAAGAAAAAGAAAAAGAAAAAGAAAAAGAAAAAGAAAAAGAAAAAGAAAAAGAAAAAGAAAAAGAAAAAGAAAAAGAAAAAGAAAAAGAAAAAGAAAAAGAAAAAGAAAAAGAAAAAGAAAAAGAAAAAGAAAAAGAAAAAGAAAAAGAAAAAGAAAAAGAAAAAGAAAAAGAAAAAGAAAAAGAAAAAGAAAAAGAAAAAGAAAAAGAAAAAGAAAAAGAAAAAGAAAAAGAAAAAGAAAAAGAAAAAGAAAAAGAAAAAGAAAAAGAAAAAGAAAAAGAAAAAGAAAAAGAAAAAGAAAAAGAAAAAGAAAAAGAAAAAGAAAAAGAAAAAGAAAAAGAAAAAGAAAAAGAAAAAGAAAAAGAAAAAGAAAAAGAAAAAGAAAAAGAAAAAGAAAAAGAAAAAGAAAAAGAAAAAGAAAAAGAAAAAGAAAAAGAAAAAGAAAAAGAAAAAGAAAAAGAAAAAGAAAAAGAAAAAGAAAAAGAAAAAGAAAAAGAAAAAGAAAAAGAAAAAGAAAAAGAAAAAGAAAAAGAAAAAGAAAAAGAAAAAGAAAAAGAAAAAGAAAAAGAAAAAGAAAAAGAAAAAGAAAAAGAAAAAGAAAAAGAAAAAGAAAAAGAAAAAGAAAAAGAAAAAGAAAAAGAAAAAGAAAAAGAAAAAGAAAAAGAAAAAGAAAAAGAAAAAGAAAAAGAAAAAGAAAGATTCAATAAGAAAGTGGGGAAGGGAAAACAAAAAGAGTTGGAGCTTAGAAAAGTGAATAAGAGGTCCTTAGTGGTTGTATCATAAGAAAGAAAGTTGTTCATTGGGTGAGTGATGTGAGTGTTTTTCATTTTGGGTTATGGGATTGATAAAAGGGTGTAGAACTTGTAATCACTTAGGAATGGTAGAATGATGAGTGCGCGTGTCAGTATGCGTGGCACATCTTACCCGCAAGGGACAAGCGCTAGACGGCTCGGACACAATAGCTTGGGCATGGACTGATGCGCTGATCAACATGCGGGCACACCATACCCGCTGACGAGGCCGGCTTGACTCGACTGATGCGCGACCGACATGTGCGGCACACCATACCCGCTGACGAGGCCGGCTTGACTCGACTGATGCGCGGCCGACATGCACGACACACCATAACCGCGGTACAAGGTCGGCTTGACACGACTGATGCGCGGCCGACATGCACGACACACCATAACCGCGGTACAAGGTCGGCTTGACACGACTGATGCGCGACCGACATGTGCGGCACACCATACCCGCTGGACGAGGCCGGCTTGACTCGACTGATGCGTGGCGGACATGCACGACACACCATAACCGCGGTACAAGGTCGGCTTGACACGACTGATGCGCGACCGACATGTGCGGCACACCATACCCGCTGGGACGAGGCCGGCTTGACTCGACTGATGCGCGACCGACATGTGCGGCACACCATACCCGCTGGGACGAGGCCGGCTTGACTCGACTGATGCGCGACCGACATGTGCGGCACACCATACCCGCTGACGAGGCCGGCTTGACTCGACTGATGCGTGGCGGACATGCACGACACACCATAACCGCGGTACAAGGTCGGCTTGACACGACTGATGCGCGACCGACATGTGCGGCACACCATACCCGCTGGGACGAGGCCGGCTTGACTCGACTGATGCGCGACCAACATGCGGGCACACCATACCCGCTGGACGAGGCCGGCTTGACTCGACTGATGCGCGACCGACATGTGCGGCACACCATACCCGCTGACGAGGCCGGCTTGACTCGACTGATGCGCGACCGACATGTGCGGCACACCATACCCGCTGGACGAGGCCGGCTTGACTCGACTGATGCGTGGCGGACATGCACGACACACCATAACCGCGGTACAAGGTCGGCTTGACACGACTGATGCGCGGCCGACATGCACGACACACCATAACCGCGGTACAAGGTCGGCTTGACACGACTGATGCGCGACCAACATGCGGGCACACCATACCCGCTGGACGAGGCCGGCTTGACTCGACTGATGCGCGACCGACATGTGCGGCACACCATACCCGCTGACGAGGCCGGCTTGACTCGACTGATGCGTGGCGGACATGCACGACACACCATAACCGCGGTACAAGGTCGGCTTGACACGACTGATGCGCGACCGACATGTGCGGCACACCATACCCGCTGACGAGGCCGGCTTGACTCGACTGATGCGCGACCGACATGTGCGGCACACCATACCCGCTGGACGAGGCCGGCTTGACTCGACTGATGCGTGGCGGACATGCACGACACACCATAACCGCGGTACAAGGTCGGCTTGACACGACTGATGCGCGACCGACATGTGCGGCACACCATACCCGCTGACGAGGCCAGCTTGGACACGACTGATGCGCGGCCGACATGCACGACACACCATAACCGCGGTACAAGGTCGGCTTGACACGACTGATGCGCGACCGACATGTGCGGCACACCATACCCGCTGACGAGGCCGGCTTGACTCGACTGATGCGTGGCGGACATGCACGACACACCATAACCGCGGTACAAGGTCGGCTTGACACGACTGATGCGCGACCGACATGTGCGGCACACCATACCCGCTGGACGAGGCCGGCTTGACTCGACTGATGCGTGGCGGACATGCACGACACACCATAACCGCGGTACAAGGTCGGCTTGACACGACTGATGCGCTGATCAACATGCGGGCACACCATACCCGCTGGGACAAGTATGCATGAATTGCTCCTAGTCTTAGATAAATTTTGCATAATGATCAAACTCCTTGATTCTTGAGTGATTGCCACCTTGAAAATGATGCATTGAAACCCTCCTTTCCATCCATATTAGACCATTTGATCACCTTGCCAAATGATTGAGATCTTGTGCCCATTTGTGAGAATTCACCTTGTATGTGTGTGTGTGTGTGAATCAATGTGAGGGTTGGTTAAGAGAACTTGTTGGTTGATAGGAATTGCATCTTGAGTAGAGGCATAAGAGTATTGATAGGCCTTGAGAAGCTAGAGCATAATAAGAGAGTTTTGCTCATGCTATATGCTATGTTTCTTTAGGATGTCAAGTTGAGTGCTATGAGTGTTCTTTTGGTTTTTCTCCCATCTTTCTATCTCTCCTCCTTGTGTTTTGAAAAGTTTTACTTGAGGACAAGTAAAGGGCTAGTGTGGGGGAGTTGATATCTTGCATATTTACATGTTTTTAGCATTCATTTCTTATGCATTTTGATCATATAGGTTAGGCATTAGGCATTAGGCATCTTTAGACTCATTTTGCATTCCTTGTCCTTATCAGGTGCTGGAGTGTGCGATTAGAGGTGTTTGTGAGCATTGTGATCCAAAAAGAAGTGAAGAATGAAATTTGGCCAAGCTTCGACAAGCCAGACCATGAACAGGACGTGCCTTAGCTTGATGGCCTCCGGATCACCTTCGCACCTTCAAGACATGAAGACCTTACCTTGGACCATAGCTGGACGGACGGCCGCGGGTCAGGACGCTCGGGACAAAGCACTCGCGCGGCTTGGACTACTTGGACGGATGGCCGCTGCGCGGCTTGACATGCGCGGGACGCTTCACCCACATGGGACCGGACAGATACGAAGCTTGGACATGAACTGGTGCGCGGTCGGACATGCGCGGCACATCTTACCCGCACGGGACAAGCGGCAAGACGAGACTGGACGTGCGCGGGTCAGTATGCGCGGCACATCTTACCCGTGCGGGACAAGGGCAAGACAAGACTGGTCGATGCGGAGGTCAGTATGTGCTGGACGAGGAACGGACAGGGCTGGATGCGCTGGCCGGACATGCGCTGGCTGGACCAGGACGTGCTACCCTGAGCATTTTTCACCCCTTCTTCCTATTGGTCGAGATTAAATGATTCCAGGGCCATTTTGGTCATTTGTCTTTATGTTTTAAGGGCTTTCAAGCCTCCTATAAATACTCTTGTAATCTCCTTTATGAGATTTAACTTTTCTCTTAAGAAGATATTTAGATCTTGAAGAAAGTTTGGATCTTAAATCCTTTTTCATCTTATTTTCTTGTGTTTGCTAGATTATCCTCATCTCTAATCATGTTTAGCCTTGAATCATCCATGGTTTTACAGTTATCCATGTCTATTAGTGAGTAGATCTATCTAGGATTCATGGGCTTGGGAGACTAAGGGTGATTAGGTGTAGATCTAAGATGTTCTAGTGTAGATCCTTCTTGATCCTTGTTTGTAGAGTGTTCTTATTGCTATTTTGGAGTTGGCCTCTTCAAAATAGAGTCATAGGCATTTTATGCCCGAAGGTATTTGATGAAATGCCTGAACCAACTCTCCAATGCTTTTAACATCCTTTACCTAAGGGATTAGTTGTTAAAGGTGTTAAGATAGCTAATATACTTGTTCTTATTGATTGATTTCATATTATTCAACCTAAGAGATTAGATGCTTGAGATATGTTAGTGAATGAGCCTTCATCTAGGGATAGAGCTTGCTTAGGATTGTGTCTAGGCTTAAAGATGATAGATTGATTGTATTGCTGCCATCTTAGATTGAAACTTGATCACCCAAGGTCAACTCCCTTGTCCCAAGAAACCCCTTGCCTCATATTGAAAAGAAAGTTCATCTTTTGTTGTATTTCTAGTATTGCCTTAGTTTATAATCATCTCACCTCACTCAATGGTTGCACTTAGCTTAAGCATGGATTTGCATTCCCTTTGCATTAGAATCACTTAGGATTGCGGCCGACATGCACGGCATGCCTTACCCGCGGGACAAGCGGCAGGACGAGACTGGACGCGCTGGTCAGTATGCGCTGCACATCTTACCCGCGCGGGACAAGCGGCAGGACGAGACTGGACGCGCTGGTCAGTATGCGCTGCACATCTTACCCGCGGGACAAGCGGCAGGACGAGACTGGACGCGCTGGTCAGTATGCGCTGCACATCTTACCCGCGGGACAAGGGCAAGACAAGACTGGTCGATGCGGAGGTCAGTATGTGCTGGACGAGGAACGGACCAAGATGGAGATGCGCTGGTCGACATGCGCTGCACATCTTACCCGCGACGGGACAAGCGGCAGGACGAGACTGGACGCGCTGGTCAGTATGCGCTGCACATCTTACCCGCGCGGGACAAGCGGCAGGACGAGACTGGACGCGCTGGTCAGTATGCGCTGCACATCTTACCCGCGGGACAAGCGGCAGGACGAGACTGGACGCGCTGGTCAGTATGCGCTGCACATCTTACCCGCGGGACAAGCGGCAGGACGAGACTGGACGCGCTGGTCAGTATGCGCTGGTCATCCTAATCAGCGGTGCACGGCTCGGACAGAACAGCTTGGGCATGGACTGATGCGCGGCCGACATGCACGGCATGCCTTACCCGCGGGACAAGGGCAAGACAAGACTGGTCGATGCGGAGGTCAGTATGTGCTGGACGAGGAACGGACCAAGATGGAGATGCGCTGGTCAGACGCCGCTGGTTGGGGCCAGCATTTCACCCTGAGCTTTTATTCCTCTTTTCCTATTGGTCGAGATTAAATGATTCCAGGGCCATTTTGGTCATTTGTCTTTATGTTTTAAGGGCTTTCAAGCCCCTATAAATACTTTTGTAATCTCCTTTATGAGATTTAACTTTTCTCTTAAGAAGATATTTAGATCTTGAAGAAAGTTTGGATCTTGAATCCTTTTTCATCTTATTTTCTTGTGTTTGCTAGATTATCTTCATGTCTAATCATGTTTATCCTTGAATCATCAATAGTTTAAATGTTATCCATGTCTATTAGTGAGTAGATCTATCTAGGATTCATGGGCTTGGGAGACTAAGGGTGATTAGGTGTAGATCTAAGATGTTCTAGTGTAGATCCTTCTTGATCCTTGCTTGTAGAGTGTTCTTATTGCTATTTTGGAGTCGGCCTCTTCAAAATAGAGAAATAGGCATTTCATGCCCGAAAGGTGTTTGATGAAATGCCTGAACCAACTCTCCAATGCTTTTAACATCCTTTACCTAAGAGATTAGTTGTTAAAGGTGTTAAGATAGCTAATATACTTGTTCTTATTGATTGATTTCATATTATTCAACCTAAGGGATTAGTTGTTAAAGGTGTTAAGATAGCTAATAGACATGTTCTTATTGATTGATTTCATATTATTCAACCTAAGGGATTAGATGCTTGAGATATTTTATTGCACCTTGATTATCTCAGTTAACCATAAGGGGATTGGAATTCATACCATAGTCAGCCAGCATATGTTTCATCCATAGTAGTTGACTGCAACAACTTCCAAGTGCAATGTACTCATCTTCAGCTGTGGAAAGGGAGACACAATTCTGCTTCTTGCTGTCCCAGGATACCATGTTGTTCCCAAGAAAGAATCATCCACCTGATGTGCTTCTCCTGTCATCCAAACTCCCAGTCCAATCTGCATCACAAAACCCAGCCAAACTTGTGTTAGTATCTTTTGTGTAGTACATGCCAAGATTAATTGTGCCCTTCACATATTTGATGATTTTCTTAAGAGCATTCATATGTGATACGCGAGGTATTGCTTGATACCGAGTGCACACACCAACACTGTAGGAAATGTCAGGCATACTTGCAGTCAAATACAGCAGACTGCCTATCATAGCTCGGTAAAGCTTCTCATCTACTTTCACACCATTCTCATCCTTGCAAAGTTTTCAAGTTGTGCTAATGGGAGTCTTTGCTTCCTTGGACAAGTGCATCCCAAATCTAGAGCCAAGCAACTCGCCTGTTGGGGGAGCAGGGCCAGTCCTGCTCGCCAGGTTGGCGAAGTTGCACCTCCCGAGTCGAGCAACTTCGCCCGTTGGGCGAGCAGGGCCAGTCCTGCTCGCCAGGTTGGCGAAGTTGCACCTCCCGAGTCGAGCAACTTCGCCCGTTGGGCGAGCAGGGCCAGTCCTGCTCGCCAGGTTGGCGAAGTTGCACCTCCCGAGTCGAGCAACTTCGCCCGTTGGGCGAGCAGGGCCAGTCCTGCTCGCCAGGTTGGCGAAGTTGCACCTCCCGAGTCGAGCAACTTCGCCCGTTGGGCGAGCAGGGCCAGTCCTGCTCGCCAGGTTGGCGAAGTTGCACCTCCCGAGTCGAGCAACTTCGCCCGTTGGGCGAGCAGGGCCAGTCCTGCTCGCCAGGTTGGCGAAGTTGCACCTCGGTCGAGCAACTTCGCCCGTTGGGCGAGCAGGGCCAGTCCTGCTCGCCAGGTTGGCGAAGTTGCACCTCGGTCGAGCAACTTCGCCCGTTGGGCGAGCAGGGCCAGTCCTGCTCGCCAGGTTGGCGAAGTTGCACCTCCCGAGTCGAGCAACTTCGCCTGTTGGGCGAGCAGGGCCAGTCCTGCTCGCCAGGTTGGCGAAGTTTCACCTTCCGAGTCGAGCAACTTCGCCCGTTGGGCGAGCAGGGCCAGTCCTGCTGGCCAGGTTGGCGAAGTTTCACCTTCCAAAGTCGAGCAACTTCGCCCGTTGGGCGAGCAGGGCCAGTCCTGCTCGCCAGGTTGGCGAAGTTGCACCTCCCGAGTCGAGCAACTCGCCCGTTGGGCGAGCAGGGCCAGTCCTGCTCGCCAGGTTGGCGAGTTGCACCTTCCGAAGTCGAGCAACTCGCCCGTTGGGCGAGCAGGGCCAGTCCTGCTGGCCAGGTTGGCGAGTTGCACCTACCAGAGTCGAGCAACTCGCCCGTTGGGCGAGCAGGGCCAGTCATGCTCGCCAGGTTGGCGAGTTGCACCTCCCGAGTCGAGCAACTTCGCCCGCTGGACAAGCAAGGCTGGTCCTGCCGCCAGGTTGGCGAAGTTTCACCTTCCGAGTCGAGCAACTCGCCCGTTGGGCGAGCAGGCCAGTCCTGCTCGCCAGGTTGGCGAGTTGCACCTCCCGGAGTCGAGCAACTCGCCCGTTGGGCGAGCAGGGCCAGTCCTGCTGGCCAGGTTGGCGAGTTGCACCTCCCGAGTCGAGCAACTCGCCCGTTGGGCGAGCAGGGCCAGTCCTGCTGGCCAGGTTGGCGAGTTGCACCTACCGGAGTCGAGCAACTCGCTCGCTGGGCAAGCAGGCCAGTCATGCCGCCAGGTTGGCGAGTTGCACCTTCCGAGTCGAAGCAACTCGCCTGTTGGGCGAGCAGGGCCAGTCCTGCTCACCATTTTGGCGAAGTTTCACCTTCCGAGTCGAGCAACTCGCCTGTTGGGCGAGCAGGCCAGTCCTGCCGCCAGGTTGGCGAAGTTGCACCTCCCGAGTCGAGCAACTCGCCCGTTGGGCGAGCAGGGCCAGTCCTGCTGGCCAGGTTGGCGAAGTTTCACCTTCCAAAGTCGAGCAACTTCGCCCGTTGGGCGAGCAGGGCCAGTCCTGCCGCCAGGTTGGCGAAGTTGCACCTCCCGAGTCGAGCAACTTCGCCCGCTGGACAAGCAAGGCTGGTCCTGCTCGCCAGGTTGGCGAAGTTGCACCTCCCGAGTCGAGCAACTTCGCCCGTTGGGCGAGCAGGGCCAGTCCTGCTGGCCAGGTTGGCGAGTTGCACCTCCCGAGTCGAGCAACTTCGCCTGTTGGGCGAGCAGGGCCAGTCCTGCTCGCCAGGTTGGCGAGTTGCACCTCCCGGAGTCGAGCAACTCGCCCGTTGGGCGAGCAGGGCCAGTCATGCTCGCCAGTTTGGCGAGTTGCACCTTCCGGAGTCGAGCAACTCGCCCGTTGGGCTAGCAGGGCCAGTCCTGCTCACCATTTTGGCGAGTTTCACCTTCCGGAGTCGAGCAACTCGCCTGTTGGGCGAGCAGGGCCAGTCCTGCTCGCCAGGTTGGCGAGTTTCACCTCCCGGGGTTGAGAAACTCGCCCGTTGGGCGAGCAGGGCCAGTTCTGCTGGCCAGGTTGGCGAGTTTCACCTTCCAAAGTCGAGCAACTCGCCCGTTGGGCGAGCAGGGCCAGTCCTGCTCGCAAGGTTGGCAAGTTGCACCACCCAGAGTCGAGCAACTCGCCCGTTGGGCAAGCAGGGCCAGTCCTGGTCACCAGGTTGGCGAGTTGCACCTTCCGAGTCGAGCAACTCGCCCGCTGGGCGAGCAGGGCCAGTCATGCTCGCCAGGTTGGCGAAGTTGCACCTCCCGGAGTCGAGCAACTCGCAGTTGGGCAAGCAAGGCCAGTCCTGCTCGCCAGGTTGGCGAGTTGCACCTCCCGGAGTCGAGCAACTCGCCCGTTGGGCGAGCAGGGCCAGTCCTGCTCGCCAGGTTGGCGAGTTGCACCTCCCGGAGTCGAGCAACTCGCCCGTTGGGCGAGCAAGGCAAGTCATGCTCGCCAGGTTGGCGAGTTGCACCTCCCTGAGTCGAGCAACTCGCCCGTTGGGCGAGAAAGGCCAGTCCTGCTCGCCAGGTTGGCGAGTTGCACCTCCTGGAGTCGAGCAACTCGCCCGTTGGGCGAGCAGGGCCAGTCATGCTCGCCAGGTTGGCGAGTTGCACCTCCGAGTCGAGCAACTTCGCCCGCTGGGCAAGCAGGCCAGTCCTGCTCGCCAGGTTGGCGAAGTTGCACCTCCCGAGTCGAGCAACTTCGCCCGTTGGGCGAGCAGGGCCAGTCCTGCTGGCCAGGTTGGCGAGTTGCACCTCCCGAGTCGAGCAACTCGCCCGTTGGGCGAGCAGGGCCAGTCCTGCTGGCCAGGTTGGCGAGTTGCACCTCCCGGAGTCGAGCAACTCGCCCGTTGGGCGAGCAGGGCCAGTCATGCTCGCCAGTTTGGCGAGTTGCACCTCCCGGAGTCGAGCAACTCGCCCGTTGGGCGAGCAGGGCCAGTCCTGCTCGCCAGTTTGGCGAGTTGCACCTCCGAGTCGAGCAACTTCGCCTGTTGGGCGAGCAGGGCCAGTCCTGCTTTCGCCAGGTTGGCGAGTTGCACCTCCGAGTCGAGCAACTTCGCCCGTTGGGCGAGCAGGCCAGTCCTGCTGGCCAGGTTGGCAGTTTCACCTTCCAAAGTCGAGCAACTCGCCTGTTGGGCGAGCAGGCCAGTCCTGCTCGCCAGGTTGGCGAAGTTGCACCACCCAGAGTCGAGCAACTCGCCCGTTGGGCAAGCAGGGCCAGTCCTGGTCACCAGGTTGGCGAGTTGCACCTTCCGGAGTCGAGCAACTCGCCCGTTGGGCGAGCAGGGCCAGTCATGCTCGCCAGGTTGGCGAGTTGCACCTCCCGAGTCGAGCAACTCGCAGTTGGGCAAGCAGGGCCAGTCCTGCTTTCGCCAGGTTGGCGAGTTGCACCTCCCGAGTCGAGCAACTCGCCTGTTGGGCGAGCAGGGCCAGTCCTGCTCGCCAGGTTGGCGAGTTGCACCTCCGAGCCGAGCAACTCGCCTGTTGGGCGAGCAGGGCCAGTCATGCTCGCCAGGTTGGCGAGTTGCACCTCCGAGTCGAGCAACTCGCCCGTTGGGCGAGCAGGGCCAGTCCTGCTAGCCAGGTTGGCGAGTTGCACCTCCAGTCGAGCAACTCGCCTGTTGGGCGAGCAGGGCCAGTCCTGCTCGCCAGGTTGGCGAAGTTGCACCTCCGAGTCGAGCAACTTCGCCTGTTGGGCGAGCAGGGCCAGTCCTGCTGGCCAGGTTGGCGAAGTTGCACCTCCGAGTCGAGCAACTTCGCCTGTTGGGCGAGCAGGCCAGTCCTGCTCGCCAGGTTGGCGAAGTTGCACCTCCGAGTCGAGCAACTTCGCCTGTTGGGCGAGCAGGGCCAGTCCTGCTCGCCAGGTTGGCGAAGTTGCACCTCCGAGTCGAGCAACTTCGCCTGTTGGGCGAGCAGGGCCAGTCATGCTCGCCAGGTTGGCGAAGTTGCACCTCCGAGTCGAGCAACTTCGCCTGTTGGGCGAGCAGGGCCAGTCCTGCTTTCGCCAGGTTGGCGAAGTTGCACCTCCGAGTCGAGCAACTTCGCCTGTTGGGCGAGCAGGGCCAGTCCTGCTCGCCAGGTTGGCGAAGTTGCACCTCCGAGTCGAGCAACTTCGCCTGTTGGGCGAGCAGGGCCAGTCCTGCTGGCTAGGTTGGCGAAGTTGCACCTCCGAGTCGAGCAACTTCGCCTGTTGGGCGAGCAGGGCCAGTCCTGCTAGCCAGGTTGGCGAAGTTGCACCTCCGAGTCGAGCAACTTCGCCTGTTGGGCGAGCAGGGCCAGTCCTGCTGGCCAGGTTGGCGAGTTGCACCTACCGGAGTCGAGCAACTCGCTCGTTGGGCAAGCAGGGCCAGTCCTGCTGGCCAGTTTGGCGAGTTGCACCTCCCGGAGTCGAGCAACTCGCCCGTTGGGTTAGCAGGGCCAGTCCTGCTCGCCAGTTTGGCGAGTTTCACCTCCTGGAGTCGAGCAACTCGCCTGTTGGGCGAGCAGGGCCAGTCCTGCTCGCCAGGTTGGCGAGTTTCACCTCCCGGGGTCGAGAAATTCGCCCATTGGGCGAGCAGGGCCAGTCCTGCTGGCTAGGTTGGCGAGTTGTGATGTCTTGCATATTTTCATTGTTTTAGCTTTCCATTTTGTGCATTTTATCCCTTATAGATTAGGCATTAGGCATATTTAGGTTCATTTTGCATTCATAAGTCTTTATCAGGTCTTGGAGTGTACTTTGGAGAATTTGAAGGTGTTTGGGGGTACTTTGTTACAGAAAGGACGGGTGAAAGATGGACATGGACGATGGCCATAAAGAAGTCTTTCTGTGCTTAGATTTGGTGGAGACATAGAATTTTGAGTTAGCTTTCCATTGGGAGTAGTTTCAAGCAATTTGAAGCCATATTGGAGGAGTTATGATTATTTGAGTGAAGGCATGTCAGTACACCCGGGTCAGCACACTCGGCCTGACCAGCCCGCACGGGACGAAGGGATGATGCTGGACGATGCAGCACCCGGAGGGACGTACGCGACCTCGATAACCCGCATGGCCTGACCGCGGGAACATACAGCACGTACGCGGCCTGGACACCCGGATGAAGCTACCCGCGTACGATCACCAACCCACCGGATGCACCCGAGGATGACGACCCGCACGGATTCGAGAGGAAGGACCAGCACGTACGCGGGACGATCACACCCGACTGGACGCCACCCGCGTGCGAGCATACCCGGACGTCCACACCCGACTGGACGCCACCCGCGCAGCATACCCGAAGGCCCACACCGAGGAAGACGACCCGCACGGCCCGACGATGGAGAACGCCCAGGATCAGGACGCGGACGATCACACCCGACCTCCCTCGCCCGCGTACCACTCCACTCGACTTCAGTGCACCCGAGCAAGACGACCCGCGCAACCTCACACCCGGCCATGACCACTCGAGCAGCATGACCCGCACGGATTGGACGGCCTGGTCGAGACTTCACACTGGTAGTCATACCCGCCTGGTGGGTACCTATCCGCCAGGGTATCCGAGCTTCTTCCTTTGGAGCTTTTGATTGGTTTAAACCATTACTCTTCTAAGGGCTTTTAGTCTTTTGCTTTTATGTGTTTAAGGTTTTAAGCCTACTATAAATACTCTTATCATCCCTAGTTTTGGACTCATGTTATTTTCTATCTAAGAACACAAACCTTTTGAGTAAAGCTTCATCTTTGATTTATTATCTCATCTCATCTTGTGTTCTTGATTGTTGATTTCATCTCCTTTCTTTCTCTATATGTTTAAGCTTGAATCTCTCATGGGTTTAAGAGTAAGCATGTGGATTAGTGAGTAGATCCATCTAAGATCCATGGGTTAGGGTGATTGAGAGTGATTAAGTGTAGATCCAAGGTGCTTAGTGTTAGATCTATCATTTCCTTGCATTGATTTGGTGTTCTTAAAGCTATATTTGAGTTGGCCTCTCAAAGACAGAGTCATAGGCATTTCATGCCCGAAAGGTGTTCTATGAAATGCCTGAACTAACTCATCTATGCTTTTAGCTTGCTTTGCCTAAGAGATTAGTTCTCAAAGAAGCTAATATTGCTATTAGACTCATTCTCCATGTTTGCTTTGATCATTACAGCCAAAGAGATTTGGTGTACTTGGGTGATCATTGCAAAAGAGCATCCATCTAGAGATAGAGCTTGCTTAGTTTTGTTTTCTAGGCATAAGGAATTAGATTGATTGAAAAGTCAGCATCTTGGATTGAATCTTAATCATTTGATATCAAGTCCCTACACCCATGGGTCTCAATCTCCTCATAAGAAAGAAAGTTTTACTTTTTGTTTTATTTTACTTATTGTCTTAGTTTGATAATCATCCTCTTTAATGATTGCATTTAGATTAAGCATAGACTTGCATTCTCTCTGTTTCATTGTCACTTAGGACTGGTTCGACAATCTTATATACTACATCATTTGATTAGGACCTTAGAAAAGTCCTTTCATCAAATTGGCGCCGTTGCCAAATTCTAAGTTGATTGTGACATTGGGATTTAGTCACTTGCTTGAGACTAAATCATTTTTCTTTTCTTGTGATATTGATTCTCCTTTTGCATCTTCCTTTGATTTTCAGGTGTATGAACACAAGAAGCAGGGGTGCAACTAACCTGGTTTCCACTGTTGAAGAGATAGCTACACTTGAGAGGGAAATAACAAGAAGGAGAAGAGAAGAAGAGCAACAAATTCACATTCAGAGGTTGGGGTTTGAGATGGATGATCACCAGCATCAACCTCAAGATGGCAATGGTCAAGGAGCTGACAACCTTGGACCACAGCACCAGCAACAACAACTCCCACAGCGGCCTGCTAGAGTCATTGGCACCTATGACCGCCCTCACATTCATGGCAATAGGGCGGGCATCCAGCACCAGCTGTGGAAGCTGACAACTTTGAGATCAAGTCAGGCTTGTTGAGTGTGATTGAGAACAACAAGTACCATGGCTTGGCTGTAGAAGACCCATTTGATCACTTGGTCAAGTTTGATAGCTATTGTGGTTTGTCCAAGACCAATGATGTGTCCAAAGATGCCTTCAAGCTCAAGTTGTTTCCATTCTCTCTAGGAGACAAGGCACGCCAATGGGAGAAATCTCTACCTAGTGATTCCATCACTACTTGGGATGATTGCAAGAAGGCCTTCTTGGAGAAATTCTTCTCCACATCAAGGACAGCCAAGCTGAGGAATGAGATCTCTAGTTTCCAGCAGAAGAACTTGGAAAGCTTTAGTGAAGCATGGGAAAGGTTCAAGGGGTATCAAGCTAAGTGCCCACACCATGGCTTCTCAAAGGAGAGTTTGCTGAGCACATTCTATAGAGGTGCCCTTCCTGAGTTTAGAGCAAGATTGGATACAGCAAGCAATGGTTTCTTCCTAGGCAGGTCTGAAGAAGATGCTGAGGAGCTGGTTGACAACATGGTGAAGAGTGATTCAGTCTACAGTGGAGAACATGACAGAGCTGATAGAACAACCAGAGCTGATGACAACCAGACCAAGAAGGAAATCAAATCCTTGCAAGAGAAGATCGACTTGCTGATTGCTAACCAAGCTAAAAAGGAGCAGATCAACTTTGTGGGTGGTCCAAGTCAGGAGACTCCTCCTAAGGTTAATGAAGTTGAAGGGTTAGAAGGGCAAGAAGAGCTTTGCTTCATCAACAACAATGGTACTTGGTACAGGAAGGAGCCTAACTTTCAGTACAACAACTACCAGCAAAGGTCTTATCCCAACAACCAGCAAGGAGGCTATCAGCCCAAGCAAAACACTCAGCAAGGGAACTACCAGCCTAGGCAGAATCCTACTCCTGGTTTTACAAACCATGGCAATCAGTCTACTCAAGCTCAAGGTAGCTCCTCCCAAGCTAAAGCTCCAGATTCATCTATGGAAGCTATGTTCAAACAATTGTTGGAAGGTCAATCTAGAGCAGCCAAAGACATTGGCCATGAGTTCAAGACTGTTCACTCCAAGATTGATAGCAGCTATACTGAGCTAAACAACAAGATTAGAGCTTTGGAGAATCAGTTTGCTTCTATGAACTCTCAGCCAAGTCGCCAACAAGGAACACTACCAGGAAAGGCTGAGCAAAACCCCAAGGAGCCAATGAAGGCAATCACTTTAATGAGTGGTAGAGAGCTACCTCCAAGAACTCTCCCAAGGATGGTGAGACACTAAGTGGGGGTGGCCATCAACATTGATGATGATGTTGTGATTGTAGATGAGAAGGTTGATGAGGAAATTCTAGAAAAGATTGTTGAAGCTAAGGGTAAAGGAAAGGTTGGAGAAGAGAAGAAAGCACTAAAACATGATGAAGTTGCCACTCCAACAAAAGAGTCTTCTTTTGTTCCTCCTCCCTATGAACCTAAGCTGCCATTTCCTGGAAGATTCAAGAAGCAACTTTTGGAGAAGTACAAAGCACTCTTTGAGAAGCAAATGAGTGAGGTTCAAGTCACAATGCCCATCATTGATGCCTTCATGCTTGTCCCTCAATACGGAAAATTCTTGAAGGATGCTGTGGCTGCCAAGAAGAAGGAAATGGAAGGCATGATGGTTCTTACTCATGAGTGCAGTGCCATTATCCAGAGATTGACAATCCCTAAGAAGCTAGAGGATCCAGGCTGCTTTACACTACCTTGTGCCATTGGTCCTTTGATGTTTGAGAGATGTCTATGTGATTTGGGAGCTAGTGTCAGTCTCATGCCTCTATCTGTTGCCAAGAAGCTTGGGTTCAGCCAATACAAGAAGTGCAAACTCTCTTTGGTGCTTGCTGATCGCTCAGTCAAATTCCCCATTGGTATCCTTGAAGACCTCCCTGTGATGGTGGGAAATTGTGAAATTCCTACTGATTTTGTTGTGCTTGAAATGGATGAAGAAGCTAGAAACCCCTTGATCCTTGGAAGACCATTCTTAGACACAGCAGGAGCCCTTATCAATGTGAAGGAAGGCAAGATTTATCTTCATTTGGGGAAAGAGCACACTCTCCATTTTGATATCAATGAGGTAATGAAGAGGTCAACTGTGCAAGGCCAAGTGTTTTACATAGAGGAGATGGAAGCTCTTGCTGATGAGATCCTTGAGGAATTGGCACTTGGAGAGTTGGCAATAGGGGACCCTTTGCAGCATGCTTTGACAGTGGATAAAGAGGTCCAAGTGGTTGAGAACCAAGAGAGTGATGCTATTGTGGCCATGCTGGATTCTCACAAGAAGATTGAGGATAAAGGCCAGTATGAGGAGCTCAAACATGAGATGCACCATGCTGTTTCAGCCACTCAACAAGAGGACACCCAACAAGATGATTGGAGTGAGCTCAAGGCACCAAAAGTGGAGCTAAAACCTCTTCCCCATCGTGTAAGGTACGCATTTCTAGGCCCTAATGAGTCATATCCTGTCATTGTGAGTAGTGAACTTACTGAACATGAGCTTTCTCAACTTTTAAATGCACTTAAAAAGTTTAGAAAGGTAATTGGATACTCACTAGATGATATTAAGGGGATATCACCTTCTTTGTGCATGCATAGGATACATCTAGAGGATGAATCAATGACTTCTATAGAGCATCAAAGAAGGTTGAATCCTAACCTGAAGGATGTTGTAAAGAAGGAGATTCTTAAGCTCTTAGATGCTGGTGTTATCTACCCTATTTCAGATTCTAAATGGGTATCTCCTGTGCATGTAGTTCCAAAGAAAGGTGGTATCACTGTGGTTAAAAATGACAAGGATGAATTGATACCAACTAGAACCATAACTGGCCATAGGATGTGTATTGATTATAGAAAGCTCAACTCTGCATCTAGAAAGGATCATTTTCCATTGCCATTCATTGATCAAATGCTTGAGAGGCTTGCAAACCATCCTTTCTATTGTTTTCCTGATGGGTATTCAGGGTTCTTCCAAATCCCCATACATCCCAATGATCAAGAGAAGACAACATTAACATGCCCCTATGGCACCTTTGCTTATCGAAGGATGCCATTTGGGTTATGTAATGCTCCAGCAACCTTTCAAAGGTGCATGATGTCTATCTTCTCGGATCTCATTGAGGATACAGTGGAGGTATTCATGGATGATTTCTCTGTCTATGGATCTTTGTTTTCTGCTTGTTTGTCCAACTTGTGCAGGGTCCTACAAAGATGTGAAGACACCAACCTAGTGCTGAATTGGGAGAAGTGTCATTTCATGGTCAAAGAGGGGATTGTGCTTGGACACAAGATTTCAGAAAAGGGCATTGAAGTGGACAAGGCTAAGATTGAGGTGATGGTCAGCTTGCCACCACCAAAGACAGTGAAAGACATCAGGAGCTTCCTTGGCCATGCTGGGTTCTATAGAAGATTCATCAAGGACTTCTCAAAGATTGCTAGACCCATGACCAAGTTGCTGTGCAAGGAGGCCGCTTTCAGCTTTGATGAAGATTGTCTTGAGGCCTTCAAGAAGATAAAGGGTGACCTTGTTAGTGCTCCCATTATCCAGCCACCTGATTGGGACCTCCCTTTTGAGATAATGTGTGATGCTAGTGATTTTGCTGTTGGGGCAGTCCTGGGGCAGAAGAAGGATGGCAAAACTCATGTGATTTATTATGCTTGCCAAACCCTGAATGATGCACAGATGAAGTATGCCACAACAAAGAAAGAGATGCTGGCCATTGTCTTCGCCTTTGAGAAATTCAGAGGCTACCTGGTGGGTTCCAAGGTCATTGTGTATACTGACCATGCAGCTTTGAGACACCTCCTAGAAAAGAAGGATGCCAAGCCAAGACTACTAAGGTGGATCCTTTTGCTTCAAGAGTTTGACTTGGAGATTAGAGACAAGCCAGGGATTGAGAATGGAGTTGCTGATCACTTGTCCAGGTTGAGGATTGAAGGTGGAATACCTATTGATGACGGACTTAGAGAAGAGAATGTCATGGCCATCATGTCAGTGGTGGCAGTCATTGAGACTGGAAAAAATATTGAAGAGGTCAAGGCAGCTGAAGAGAACAACTTACCTTGTTACGCTGATTTGGTTAACTACTTAGCCACTGGGAAGGAACCATTGGGGCTTGCAGGGTATGAGAAGAAGAAGTTCTACAAAGACTTGAAGAGATACTATTGGGATGAACCATACTTCTACACCCTATGCAAAGATCAGATTTATAGAAGAGTGGTGGCTGAAGAAGAAGTTGAAGGAATCCTCTCACATTGCGATGGATCTTCCTATGGAGGCCATTTTGCTACATTCAAGACTGTCTCAAAGGTGCCACAAGCTGGATTTTGGTGGCCACACATGTTCAGGGACTCACAAGACTTCATTTCAAGATGTGACTCTTGCCAAAGCAGTGGGAACATTACAAAGAGGAATGAGATGCCTCAAAACCCAATCCTTTAAGTGGAAGTGTTTGATGTTTGGGGGATTGACTTCCCTTCTTCCTATGGCAACAGATACATCTTGGTGGCTGTGGACTATGTATCAAAGTGGGTGGAAGCAATAGCAAGTCCTACAAATGATTCAACAGTGGTGGTCAAAATGTTCAAGAGCACTATTTTCCCAAGGTTTGGAGTTCCAAGAGTGGTCATAAGTGATGGAGGTTCACATTTCATCAACAAGGTATTTGAGGGTCTTCTCAAGAAGAATGGAGTGAAACACAAGGTTTCAACACCCTATCACCCTCAAACAAGTGGCCAAGTGGAGGTCTCCAACAAGAAAATCAAGGGGATTTTGGAGAAGGTTGTAGAAACCAAGAGGAAGGATTTGTCAGCCAAGCTTGATGATGCTCTTTGGGCATATAGAACAGCATTCAAGACTCCTCTAGGCACTACTCTTTTCAACCTTGTCTATGGGAAGTCTTGCCATCTGCCAGTTGAGCTTGAATACAAGGTATTGTGGGCTGTGAAGCTTTTAAACTTTGACATTAAGGATGCAAAGGAGAAGAGACTTCTTCAACTCAATGAACTAGATGAGATAAGGATGGATGCCTTTGAGAACTCAAGGATCTACAAGGAAAGACTAAGGCTTTCCATGACAGGCACATCCTCAAGAGAGAGTTCAAAGCAGGAGATCAAGTGCTTCTTTAAAACTCTAGACTAAAGCTATTTCCAGGAAAGCTTAAGTCAAGGTGGTCTGGTCCATTTGTGATCAAAGAAGTGAGGCCTTATGGAGCCTTTGTGTTATGGGATAAGCAGGGTAATGACTTCACCGTGAATGGCCAGAGACTCAAGGAATACATGACCACAATGCCAAAGGAGGATGGGACATCAACCCCACTCTCTGATGCCCCCCTTGCCTAATCTCAAAGGAGGCAAAGTCAAGCTAGTGACTTTAAACAAGCTCACTTGGGAGGAAGTCCCATGGTTATCCTTGTACATATTGCATTAGGATTTGTTTTTTCATCAGCAAGTCCTTTGAATGATGATGGGGCCAGGTTCGGAGCTTGAGAACGAATTAACTGAGGTTATGAGATGGAGGAGACAGGAAAAGAAGTGAGTTGGTTCAGTGATCAGGAGAAAAAAGAGGTGAAATTTTCCCTTTGAGGTTTGGACGAATGGATGTACCCGGGTGGTGTTACTCGGGACACAGCACCCGCACGGGTGGAAAGACCAGAACGGACGGACGTACCCGGGTGGTGTTACTCGGAACACAGCACCCGCATGGGTGGAAAGACCAGAACGGATGGACATAACCGGGTGGTGTTACTCGGGTTGAAGCTGCCGCACGGGGGGAACGATCAGGACGGACGAATGGATGTACCCGGGTGGTGTTACTCGGGACACAGCACCCGCACGTGTGGAAGGATCAGAACAGACGGACGGACGTACGCGGGTGATGATACCCGGGACGCAGCACCCTCACGGGACGAAGGGACATACGGGGGTGGACATACCCGGGTCGTCCAACAGCCCCCGCACCCGCGTACCAGCCATGACCCGCGAGACAACCCAGCCGCGACCCGCCCGACCCAGGTAAGTGTTCTTCCCCTTTTTCCAACCCAAAACCACCTGAATCCGACCCAGAACCCTTCCACCCGATCCAGAACCTTTTAAAACCCTAAATCACCCTCTCTTTCCTCATTTCATCTTCTTCCTCACATCATAATCCTCTCTAGCCTCCAAGAACATAAATTCCCATAACTTTGTGAAATCTCAACCAAATCACAAATTTCTTTTTCCCACATCAAAGCCTTCTTCCCCTAGATCTAATTCCTTGAACCTTTTCATCTTTAACCTTCATCCAAAGCAAGGTATGGTATCTCTAAGTTCAAATTCGTAACCCTCATGAACCCTAAAAATTTGAACTTGAAATTTGAACTTTTTCTTGCTAGATTCTTGTAAATTAGACTAGGGAAAGCTTATATATCATGCTGGGTAGTTGATTTCATGGTGGAACTGAGATTAATTTGAACTTTGAAAAATTAGGGTTCATGAGATTTGAGGATTTTTGAAAAGGTTCTTACTTTTGGTTTATTATGGTCTAGATTGATTGGAATTGATGTTCTAGAGCTTGTTTAACATTCAATTTCAGCTTGCTTGGTTTTTTTTCTTGGAAATTGGCTAGATTAGGTTCCCTTGTTCATAAAAAAAAAAAAAATTGAATTTTGTGGACATGGGAGCTTGATTGCTTTGAGCTGGCCTGGCGCCGGCGGCACCGACCTGGCGCCGGCGGCACCGACCTGGCGCCGGCGGCACCGACCTGGCGCCGGCGGCACCGACCTGGCGCCGGCGGCACCGACCTGGCGCCGGCGGCACCGACCTGGCGCCGGCGGCACCGACCTGGCGCCGGCGGCACCGACCTGGCGCCGGCGGCACCGACCTGGCGCCGGCGGCACCGACCTGGCGCCGGCGGCACCGACCTGGCGCCGGCGGCACCGACCTGGCGCCGGCGGCACCGACCTGGCGCCGGCGGCACCGACCTGGCGCCGGCGGCACCGACCTGGCGCCGGCGGCACCGACCTGGCGCCGGCGGCACCGACCTGGCGCCGGCGGCACCGACCTGGCGCCGGCGGCACCGACCTGGCGCCGGCGGCACCGACCTGGCGCCGGCGGCACCGACCTGGCGCCGGCGGCACCGACCTGGCGCCGGCGGCACCGACCTGGCGCCGGCGGCACCGACCTGGCGCCGGCGGCACCGACCTGGCGCCGGCGGCACCGACCTGGCGCCGGCGGCACCGACCTGGCGCCGGCGGCACCGACCTGGCGCCGGCGGCACCGACCTGGCGCCGGCGGCACCGACCTGGCGCCGGCGGCACCGACCTGGCGCCGGCGGCACCGACCTGGCGCCGGCGGCACCGACCTGGCGCCGGCGGCACCGACCTGGCGCCGGCGGCACCGACCTGGCGCCGGCGGCACCGACCTGGCGCCGGCGGCACCGACCTGGCGCCGGCGGCACCGACCTGGCGCCGGCGGCACCGACCTGGCGCCGGCGGCACCGACCTGGCGCCGGCGGCACCGACCTGGCGCCGGCGGCACCGACCTGGCGCCGGCGGCACCGACCTGGCGCCGGCGGCACC